>OY720442.1:130747766-131365770 GCA_963082915.1 Dolichopus griseipennis
GGACCGGAAGTGTTCCGAAATGGAGATTTTAAAGGTTTTAATTTGTTTTATTTCAAAGGCTAGATTTGTTTTATTTTTATTAATTTTAGAGGGGAAATAGTTAGAAAACAAAAACAAATTACTAAAACAAAATTTTTTAATTTCTTAAAATTAAAATCAGAATTTGCGTCGAAAAGTACCCGTTCCCATTTGAAAATCTTGATTTTAGGACACTTGCGGTTTAAAAAAACTTATTTCCAGTAATTTTTGGAAGTTTGAAATATCGCCAATCGATAGAGCACCTTCAACTTGGTTAATAAAATATTTTTTATATTTTAAATAACTACTTCTTCCTCGGTTAAAAAACTGATACGCATGGTCTGGACCACCCTGTATATGTCTTTAACTAATTGAATAATTTGAATACTTTGAGCTAGGCGATATGATAAAAGTACCGGAATCAAAAGACCTCGGGGGATAATCTAAGTTCATCTCATACAGAACAATAGTATTAAATTATCGTATTCCATAAAAATTTTTAAAAATTTTATTTGAAAAAGAAAATTTTATTTAGTTTTTAAAATAAAAATTTTTTTTAGCTTCAAAAACTGTCAAGCAAAAAATTGTTAAAAGTAACCAGGATAACAAATCCTTTAATTCAAGATATTTTATTCTATATTTTACTATACTGTATATTATTTTACATTTGTATTATTATTTTTATTTATTTTATAATTGAAAAAGTCTTAAATATATATCTTTATTATGTTTATATATAATATTCATAAATATATAATATATATATATAATATATTTAAAATATAACTACTTTGAATAAAGAATACACAATACGATTATATTTTTGGGAGCTTATAAGATACTATTTAATATTAGTTATATTATATAGTTTGCATGTGTATATTTTTAAGTATCTTAATGTTTCAAATTTGCTTCTTTACTACAGAAGTTATTATAATTCTTTGTTCTTTACTTCTTTTTCCTTATATTATTTTATTTTTATTATTATCTTTTTGTTTTATAATTTTAGTTTTAAACAAACTTGAAAAAAATATGAACTGCTTACGATCTTACGATCTATAATGTTTTTCTCACATATTTTAATTCGAATGAAATTAAATAATATTTAAATACAAGATGATTCACTTTATTTCATCTATTTGCTATTGTGAATTTGAACTTATGGAATGTTTTGAAATATAGAATTACAGGAATTACTTGAGTAATCATTATAATTTATTTAAATATTTACAGTACTCAAATAACTTTTTGGAGTAATTTAAGTACATTGGAGTAAACTGCATTCTTACAATGTATTCGCAATCTGATATTTGATACATTTTGAATGTTGGTACTTATACTGTTAAATTACTTAAAAAGCTTTAGGTACTCAATCAAAGTAATCATATTATTTTAGAAGACTATAAAATTTAAAATATTAAATCTATTACAAATATATATATTATATAAAATTTTCTAGAATATAAAACTACTTTTTAATAATTTAGTCAAGTTATTGGCAATTTTTGGACATATGATTACAATGTAATTACTTACAATCTTTTCAAATTAAACACTTCATGAATATATTTTAATTCTTGTTCAAAATTCAAATGGATGTTTTTCAATTCATGTTTATTTTAGCAAATAATATGTAACTAAATCAAAGTAATCATAGGGGTTATAAAGTAATATGTAACTAAATCAAAGTAATCATAATATTTAAATATATATAGTGAAAATAAAAGGTATATAAAGTGATAAAATGATGATAAAGTATAAAGGGATTAAATGATAAATTCCTTAATTTATACACAATTAATTCAATATTTTTAGAATGCTTATATTTTGAGGTACTTTTCAGTTACCTTAGGCAAAATACATGTTAAAACAGTTATGAAATAAATGATTACAAAGCATTAGGAATTATTATGTAATTTAATTATATATACTGATCTAGAATTAAATTTTTAACAAATATATTTAATCTCTTGTTAAAAAATAAAATTGATAAATAAAATATAATTAGATTGATTACATTTATCAATCATAACCTATAAATTAAAAAAAAAACTACTTAATTATAAAAAATGATTACTACTAATATGAAAACTAATAGAAATAAATTGTTAGTAAGGGTTTCATACATTCTCCAATATTTGTACAATCTACAAGTTACTTTTGCAAACTATAAACAATTACAAATATAATCCGATTACATTTTTGAGTACAATTTCTTAATTAAATCTTATATAAAAAAAACATATCTTAAGTAATCATTAAAAATATTTTATTTAAATATTACTAATAAAAATCATAAAAATACACTTTTAAGTACTTTTTTATACCGAAGATAGTCTGTAACGAATCTTTAAAAAAGAATACATTTAAAACATTTTAGTTTTTTTTTAATATTAAATGAAACATTTTGTAATGACAGTAATTGTCTTTAACTGAGTCATTTACAGGTAACTTAAATGAAAATCAGGTACCAAATCTTTTAAAAACTTAAACATTATTAGATTTTTCATACATATACATATACTTTTTATATTACATACAATGTATATGTATATGATAATTCATACCACTTCATGTAAACCATATATATATATATATATATAAATTGTCTTACACCTGTATTTTTACAAAGTGCTGTGTTGTTGTTGTTGAAAATGTTATTTTGTCCTTTTGTTGTTTGATATTTGAAACTTTTATCACTGCTTTTGCTTTTATTTTAGTTTTTTTGTTTTTATTTTATTTTTGGAAACAAGTAACCATTATTACGTCTTTCATTAAAACCTGAGGTGGTAATCATACCTGTATTTATTCATACTTTATGTAAAAGTTTTTCGTTCATTTTTACTTTAAAAACCTTAATAACGAGGAAGATTATAGTTGCCCTTGTCAACTTTTAGATACCCGTGCATACCCACTATGGTGTATAAAATAAACCGTAATTTACTTCTCTTATACATTTAACTCATTACCCCATAATTTTGACGTAAAAAAAAAAAAAAAAAATTAACAAAAAAAAAAAAAAAATCACAAAAAAAAAAAAAAAAGTTTTCATTCATTGTCCCATAACTTAAGCTTAAAAAAAAAAAAAAAAAAAATAAAAAAAAAAAAAACAAAGAAAAAAAAAACAAAAAAAAAAAATTGGCCCACCCTAAAAGTCCGATGGTCCGAGTGATGTCCAACTTTGCCAAGTAACTTGCCCTATTAATTTACCTGCCCAATTTTAATTTTAACCTTGTAGCTTTATTAGATTCACAGTTATTGAATCGAAAACTTTGTATGGCAGCCCTCCGAAAATGGGGCCCTAACATTTTGAAACTTCATATAAGTGCTCGATTCATTATATAACTAACCGTGTGTAGTTTTCAGCCTCGTAGTATAATTAGTTTTGAAGAAATTCATATTGGTGCAAAGAAGTTGTATGGCAGCCCCCCATAAATGGGGCCCTAACATTTTGAAACTTCATATAAGTGCTCGATTCATTATATAACTAACCGTGTGTAATTTTCATCCGCGTAGTATAATTAGTTTTGAAGAAATTCATATTGGTGCAAGGAAGTTGTATGGCAGCCCCCCGAAAATGGGGCCCTAACATTTTGAAACTTCATATAAGTGCCGGAGTCAATATAAAACTAACCGTGTGTAATTTTCATCCCCGTAGTATAAATAGTTTTGAAGAAATTCGTATTGGTGCAAAAAAGTTGTATGGCAGCTCCCCGAAGCCTTGGTCCGATTTTAACCAAAAACAATAGGGAACCTAGAAATTGTCTAAAAATGACTTTGTGTGAATTTCAAGACTCTAGCCCTTTTAGTTTTTGAGTTATCGTGATGACACACGGACGGACGGACGGACGGACGGACGGACGGACGGACGGACGGACAGACACACATAGCTAGATCGACTAATTTTTCGATTCTGAGCCGATACGTACCCTTGACACTATATCTAGCTCGTCTAGATCGATGCGTTACAAACGGAGGAGCAAATCTAATATACCCGATGTTCATATATATATGCACGGGTATAAAAATAATACAGGGTGTGTGTTTTGAAAGAAAAAAGTAATTTTTAGAATTTTAGTGTTACGTTGTGGATTTGAAAGAGAACAATAAAGCAGTGGTTCTAAAATAATTTTTTTTTGAAATGTTTGTTTGATTAATACTGGGTGATATTAATAAACATTTATATTGAGCTGGACTCTTTTTAGATTTTAAAATCAAACACTGGAATGAATATTTTAAATATTGCTTTTAAGGATAATAGAAAGGCTGTATTGCATGACCTGTACAGTTCAACTGCGTACGAGTGAGTATGTTTTGTTCTCCACTTTTTATTTTGGAAAATATTGAGAGTTGGCACTGATTGTTGTATTTTTTTAGAATAGGTGCTTCTTCCTGCTAGACTTCCATAAATTTTAAATCAGTTGATTAGATTTTGAAGGCAATTTATAATATATGATAAATATTAGTTTCCATGGCAAATTTTCAAATCAATTAAAAGAAAAGTTTAAATTTAGTTGTGATTCAAGGTAATCAATAGTATTGGAAAAGTGAAGTAAGTAAGGTGATTTGATCATTTTAAGTATTTCAATAGTTAAGTCCAGTGGTACTTCATTTTGTTGATGTTGCTACTATTTCTGATTCCACCATGTCGTGTTAGTTAAAATATATATATAAGTATTTTAAAATGGGAGCGCTACGAAATCCCAAAATAAAAATTCCCAAATTAAATTAAAATCCCAAATTTCAAAATTTCAAAATTCCAAATTACAAAATCCCAAAATCCCAATTTTTATGTGAGATTTTGAATCAGATAAGATTTTAGAGTTGCTTACAAAATCATAGTTATGCGCCTTTTACAGGATGTATATATACATATATATATTATATATGTGTTTTTGCATACCAGTTTATGCATGACTCTGAATTAGGAGGAAATTTAGAGTTGAATTTAAAAGTAGTTTTATCGCTTTTTCCAGAAATTTTAGAGTTGGTTAGAAAATCAGGGTTTCAATATTTATTTAAGCGGGAGTTTAGAGGTTCCACTATTGGAGGTCCACTATTGTAGGTTCTTTATTATTGAAAATATATATTAATATAAAAAAATATCTAGGAGGAATTTTATAGTTGGTTAAAAAACGATAGACGATAATGATAGTGGTTTGCGATTTCAGGATTTCGAGATTTTGGTATTTCGGATTTTGGAATTTTGAAATTTCGAATTTTGGGATTTTGGGATTTTGAATTTGGGGTTTTGTATTTGGGATTTTGCATTTGGGATTTAGTACTTAACCCTTTTAAAATATGAATCCTCGCTCAAAGAAAGTAATATTGAAGCTGGGTGGTCTACAAATTCGGCATTTAAAATGAAATTAGAAGTAAGAATTGAGTTAAGTTAAAATTAATAGACCTTTTTTTGACATTTTTGGACAATTATTTTGGACAGATATTCAGTCCTTGTCAAACGGTGAATAATAGTTCACAATAATAAGTTTATATTATAAAATATCATTCACAGTTTAAAAAACACTTTATTATTACAGACTAAATTATATGCTAAAATAAATGTATTGTTATTTAAAATAATTAAATGTTAAAAAAAAAAAAAAACAAAAAAAAAAAATGTTAAATAAAGTAATTTTTCTTTCAATATTCAAAATGTTTAACAAAATGAAGGAAATGGAAACATTAACAATAGTGACAACACAGTGTACTCCTATACATATAAACAAATTTAAGTTTTTAATTTTGATCCTGCAAGATGCTGTTGCTATCATTTTTTATATTACTATTTTGTTGTTGCTGTTGTTTTTGCTTTTATTTTTAAATAAAATATATTCTATTATTTTATAAATATATAAACATATATATATATTTACACATTCTTATATTATATATTTATTTATATTATGTATATACAAATGTTTATACTTTAAAAGATTTCCTTTATTATAACCGAATGCTGTTGTTTTATGTGGTTTTTTTTTTATTTTTTTTTTTTTTTTATATGAAACGTCAGATATAGATACAGAAAGAGATAGATATATTATATTATAAGTATATAGTAGTAGTTTTCAACAATATCATCTATTCATTGTGACTTTTATTTTTATATATTTGTTTTTTTTTAAACTATTATTTTCATATGATTTTAATTTTTAAAGGATTTTTGGTGTAATTACAGATAAATACATACATGCAAATATAGTATAATATATAAATCCATATATTTATATTAAATAAACATATATATATAGATATACATATATAGTTAGATTGTGCATTAAAGTTTTAATTTTGTTTCATTTTTACTTTCTATATGAATTTTTTTTTTTTTTTTTGTTATTGTTGTTGTTGTTATTTTAATTTATAGTTAGTTTTAGCACTTATACTCTTAGTAAGGATTAATATACTATTTTATATACATATATATATTATAGAAATTGATTTTTATTTTGTTTTTTTTTGTATCTGAAGATTTTTTTATCTTATAAATAAAGGTATAACTAGTTATAACTAGAAGTACGAGTATATGTGCATGTGTCTGAATTCAGATATGAGTTAGTTTTAAATTTAGGGAGTTCTTTATTAAATTATTTTTTGTTGTTGTATTTTACAAAGGAAAATATTTTTGAAAAGAATCTTAAGATTTTTGAAAATACTACAAGAAATTGAATAGGGAATACATATATAACTTATAACAAGTACCAATATTTAATTATAATGCTATTGTTCGATTATAAAAAGTTCGAGGTTAAATAATAATTAAAAAAAAGCTGTGAACTTAATTAAAATATGATGAAATTAATGGATTCTAATTGTTTTGAATTATTTAATATTTGGTTTAATTTTAGCTTTTCTTCAGTATTAATTCTATAGAAGAAACGGTTATAAGTTCCTTGGAGGGAAAAAAAATTGAATTTCTTCTGTTCTAACAAAAGTTGTTCCATTTAGTCGGAAACGAGTAAATCGAAAAATTTGTCTGTGGTTGTGTTTGTGTATCTGCTAACACGATAAATCGCCTAAATTTCAACCGATTTTAATAAAACTTGGTTTTAATGGTTTCTTCGTCAATAATAAGGCTAAGTTCGTAGATGCGCCAAATCGGACCACGGGATCAGGAGGCTCCTATACAAAAACGCAAGAGTTTTCGAAAAATCTCGAGCTCTAAACGTTGGAATGAGTTTAAATTAGGTACATATAATATCGGTGGGTACTATGCCGAGTAGCTTTCATAAATTGATTCTAGTATCAGGGTGTCTACAGATTCTTGGAGTTTCGGGAATTTGCCAATTTCTAACAATTCATTAATTAATAACAAACATAGAATTAATTTTTATTAATTTCAAAAATTTTTATATTAATTGAAAAACATTCGGTAGAATGTACAAAACTGAACTTGAATTCAAATTTGGAACAAATATGCTTCATCCACAAAATGAATCTGAACCCAAACCTTACTTTTAAATTTGCAAACTCTTTCTCGTTTAAATTTTGAATTTAAAATTTTTATTCAGAACGAGCTTTTGCTTAAAAAACCGAGTTTAAATCTCAAAATTTGAGTTCAGAAAATTAAATAAAAATTATTATAAGTTTCCAACTCTGAAAAATTCCCTAATAATTAATAAAGATTTTATGACAATATATTCATACCTCCTCGAACCTATTGAAACACCGTTATTAAAATGAGGTTATAACAACTTTTAATATTAGGAATTAAATTCAACACAAAATATTCTTAAAGGATTCGCAGATACCACGAAAAATCTCTTTTTTTATAATTTTCTTATTGTACTAAAGATCAAAAATTTCGTATTCATTAAGAAAATTTATAACGGAAATCAGATTTTCTTCCTCATCTCCAAAACAACCGTAACACTAACACTCTCTTCAACTGGTAACTATTTATTCAAATCCTTATTAAAATTGTAACTACAAAAAAAATGGTATTTAATAATATAAGATGGAGATGATGGTATAGAATTAATAACAAACTGAAATTTATATGAATGAAAATATTAACCATACAGTCAACCACCCCTCATGATCCAGACGGATTTATCTATAGGTACATTAGATCTTATATAATCAAAAAAACCAAAAACCGACAAAATCAGCATATCACCTTAACATTTCTTTGTGGTTTTATTGGTAAAAAAAAAAATTTTATTTTTTGAAGGAAATTAATAGGAAGTTTTCTACAAAATTAAGAAAAGGAAGGTTACATGTTTTTGTTATTGTTGTTTTTTCATTTTATTGGTTACAAAAGGTGTAAGAAAAAGTAGAAAGTGTACAGGTAAAAAATTAAAATTAAAAAAAAAAAACAAAAACAAATTTAACTTGCACGTACAAGTATAACTGTTAAAATATACAAATTAAGAACAGAATGAGTTCTAAATGAGATTTTTTTTTGGCTAAATATGTTATATATGGATGTGTATATATTATAAGTATTTATATACATTATAATACATACTTTGTATAATATAATATACATTGTATTTTTATACCCGTATGACTATATAGTCAAAGAGTATAATAAATTTGCCATTACGTTTGCGACACAGAGAAGGAGGGGGGGAGGAGGGTTAGATATAGATTCAAGTTAATGGATCAGATCAGAATTGAAAAATAAATGGATGTCCGTCCGCACGAGAACTCAAAAATCTAAAGGAGCTAGGATCTTGAAATTTTCGTTTTTTTTGCAATAGCCGTCATCGCTATTTAAATCCAGCCATTTTGGTCCATGGTTCGGGTAGCTGCCATACAACTTCTTTTTTTATATGAGTATTACTCTCCATCTACTGAAGCTGGGTGTCTGAAATTTTGCTATAAATAGTTTAGTGTAATGGCCAAAGTTTTTGTAAAATTTGGTTGGTCTACTGTAGAGGGTTCGAGTAGCTGCCATTCAACTCCTTCTTTTATATGAGCATTACACTACACTTAATGAAGCTGGGTGTCTGAAATTTTGCCAAAAATAGTTTAGTGTAATGGCCAAAATTACAGAAAAATTTGGTTGGTCTACTGCAGAGGGTTCGAGTAGGTGCCATACAACTCATTTTTTTATATGAGTATTCCACTACACTTAATAAAGCTGTATGTTTGAAATTTTGCCAAAAGTAATTAACCGGATAATATAATGTATATGTTACGGTCATACGAGTATCCCAGAGTTGACAAAGTCTACTCTACTACACTCTTCCTCGTTTTTTATAACGGTAATAATACCGTATATAGTATGTAAACAATTTTTTGAAATGAATGGTATCTAAATGAAGTATTTTGTTGTTGTTTTTATTTTGTTTTAATAAATGTGTGAGTGTGTGTGTGAATATCTATGTCTATTTAAGTAACATCCTGTTTTTTCACCTAATCTACGAAATTTGTTTTTAAATTCGTATATATTGTACATATATACAATTTTAGTACAAAATTTGTAACAAACAAACATACATATATACATGTACAATTTTTAGAGTATTCTCTTGTTAATCTGCTTACATCCGGATCCGTTTTAATACGTATAAACTGAGGTTAAAATGAGGGTTTTAAAAGTACAAAAAAAAAAGAAAAAGGAAAAAGTAAAAATGGCAAAGAAACAGGATATGTGTTGAATATTTTTGTTATGTTTTAATTGTTTTTCTTTTATAATTTTTCCACCATTCACCTCGTCATATAGTGAATTTCCTACATTTATTTTCTATTTTATTTCTATATTTTTGTTTATTTTTCTTTTATTTAATTTTAAATTTTCTTGTATTTTGTTTTTGTTAATGTTATTTTGCTATTGTTGCTATTACTGTTGCTTTTTGTTGTTGTTGTTGCTGAAATATTTTTTTGGTATTAAATGCCATTTTTGATCTTCTTTTATACTGACATGAGCATATTATGAACTTTTGCGTGAAAAAAAACTAATTTTTTTTGGAAATTGTATGCGGTTGTTTCTTGTTTTTACTTAACATGAACTTATTGTTGTATATGTATGTAATTTGTACTGTATAACGCATTCCAAAAAATTTTTGTAATAATATTAAAAAAAATATAAGTAAAGTTGTATGCATAAAAGTAAATGTATTTCGATTTTATATTTGTTACAATTGTATGTTAACAGAAATTTCTTTGATAATTTTAAATTTCGAATTTTAGCAGTTAAAATTCATAAACTATTATTAACTAATTATGTCATTATTTTACAGGTAGCAGTAGGATCAAAAATCGACGAGTTCACAAGAAAGTTACAAAGTGCATGTGAAACATTTATTGAATGAATTAACAACAGTAAAATCAAAATTAATGAAATTAAGTCCGTGCAAGTAAATTTTATGAATGAAAAAAAATAGTAAACGCACCAAAAATCAATTTAATAATGTATATGTGTCGCTAGTATACTCAATTAAAAACCTAGAAATGACACTAGATGTCAAGCTAAGCTGGAAAGAACATATTAAAAATAAAAAATTTAAACTAGACAATAAATATAGAGAAAATCTCTGTCTTATGAAGTCTACGTTATCAATTTATAATAAAGTGTTAGTTTACAATGACGTCATAAAATCTATTTGGCTGTATGGAATTCAATATTGGGCTTGTACCAAAGAACAATGGTATGCAAGCAAAATACAAATCTTTTGAAATAAAATTTTTACGCGATACAGTTAATGCAATCTGGTATGTCATGATCTATAAAGAGATAGATTTAAATATATCTTGAGTTATAGATGATCATGATCTATAAAGAGATAGATTTAAATATATCTTGAGTTATAGATGATCATGATCTATAAAGAGATAGATTTAAATATATCTTGAGTTATAGAAATAAAATATTGTGTTAGCACGTCTTGATAGATACATAAATGTTAAAGCGGCTTACATTCTTGAAAACGGGTTTAATTCAAGGAAATTTAAAAAAACAAGTCCTCTAGTTTTAACACAAAATATTGATTTCCTTAGAGAAATTCTACATAGGTTTCCCACAAACTAAAATAATATGATGGACAAAAACTAATGATTAGTCCAGTATGACTAGTTTTAGTATTTTATATGAGAATTTAGGTGTTGTTTTTTAGGGTTGTGGTAACGATCCCTCACTATTGCTAAATAAATGGGGTTAAAAAGGGTTTTCTTAGAATATTAATAATTTTTATTGAAGAATATTTGAAAATTATTTACGTAACATAATTCTAATTCGAAATCGAATTCTGAAAATCAACTCAAAAAAACAAAAACTAACACTTACCATATTTATTCGGTCCGTGTTTTGAGACGTCGTCAAAATATGCTCTAGATAATGGCTCATAAAAAATAAGTAGTTGAAGAAAGAAGAAGTCGTTAAATTGACAAAAATCTCTTTAATAATCATGGCTGTGACACAAAAACATTTGAATGATTGTAAGAAAATTAGAAAAGTAGATTCTCTCGAACGAACCTCTCGTAGCAAATTGCTACTTTAAAAATTATAGGGAAAACATCATCAAGAATTGGAGAATCAATATTCGTTTCCAAATTAACAGTATTACTGAATAGAAATATTAAAAATAGATTTGACATGGAATTTGATTTTACAGTTTGAATATCATTGGTCAGACACTTGAAATTTATGGCTTCCCAAATGAAATTCAATTAAATTCCAAAATTTTATTGGCTGTTTCCATTTACCCCATGCATTCATTTTTCAAACATTTCACTACAGTTTATTTAAAACAGATAAAATTTAAAAAGCACATGTATGCATTATTTTGCATACAACTGCATTTTAATTGTATGTACGTTATCTCATAGAATTTTTCCTAATTTGAATAGATTAAAGGTAGAATAGAAAGGAGGAATAGAAGAGAAAACCATTGTAGAATTTTGAATTACCATGAAAAATGGAGTTAAATGAAATTTTATATTATTAATTTTTGTTATTGTTTTTACAATAGAATGGAATAATTGTGTTCTTTAACTTTTGATTGCAAAGTAAAAATTGTTATTGTTCAAAATTAACAACAACACGACTGAAAAGTTCATTTTGGTTTTTATTTGTTTTTTTTTTTTTTGTTTTCATTTTGATTTTTGTTTTTTTTTTCCTGAAAAAAGTTATCGTACGTCGTCTACAAAATTAAAAAAAAAAAAGTTTACCTATTCTTTTAGAACGTTTCACATTTTTATTTTGTATGTGAAACGTATGGGAATATGAGTACTTTTTTTTGATAATACATGTTGATTGAAGATTTTTCGTGACGTATGTATGTATTAAGTTTTTTTTTTTTTAGACAGTCAATGTCATGAATGAAAAACAAAAAAAAAAAAAACAACAAAAAAAATTTAAATGTAAAACTTGAAGAAAAGTTTTTATACAAAAATAAAATAAAAAAATTTTCTTTCGTTTTTTTCTCAAGAAATCAGGAAAACAAAAAAACCAAATGTATAATAACTCCAAAAATTTGAAAGACATTTACTTGTCTGCAGAAAAACTTCAGTCACTTTCAATTTTTTTTGCAGAATTTGAAATGACGTAAAAAAAAAAATTATTTATATTATGTAAAAAAAAAGCAAACAAAAGGATATTAAAGGATATCAAGGATCACTAAAGACAAGAATTAACGGTAAAAATGATAGTCATTTATTAATTTTATATGAATACTTATGAGATATATTAGAGTTGAATTTTTTTTGGAGGGCTTCTCATTTTTGGTGGAATTTAAAAAAAAAACGTAATAATGGGGTTCCTGGTAAGTATTTTTTAAATTTTAAATGAAATTATAACAATAAAAAATACTAAGGAATTTTTAAAAATTTAAAAATAATGTAAACTGTTTAAAATTTTTTGAATTTTATTTATATATTTTAAAATTCAAGCAGTAAGGGATTCATAATAGGAAAAGTCACATAAATTAAAGTTAGTTCTTTAGTATATTAGTTATTCTCAATAAGATTGGCACACCTGAACGCATTCTGATATACGTGAAAACAACACAGAGCGAATCGGAAGCTCTCAACTGTAATGAAAAATTCAACTTAACAAAATTTTCACAATTTTTAAAATTAATTGTCATTGTCATAATTGCAAGTCAAAAATATATTGTAAAAAGCTGTAATCGGAAATGTCACACTAAGAATAAATTGCAAAAGCAGTTGTTCATCTACTACATGTAATTTGACAAACACGACAAAAATGTTTTTGTCGCATTACTGTTAGACTTTTGCAGCAAATATCATTTGACGTTTATCATTTTACGATTATCAAAATAAAAATTGGAAAAAATTTAAATAGAATTTAAAACAAAATGGAATTCGACATTTTAGGCAAAAACCATTAAAAACAATGAATTTAGAAAAAAAAAATAAAAATTAATTTAAAATTTAAAAATAAAAAGTGATTTTATACCTAAGGTAATTAATTACACAGATGCAATTGAAAATTTTAATAGCTCTACTTTCGAAAATCTAACAATTTTTTATTTACATTTCGGTATCCATTTTGTGCACGTTAAAATTTTTTTTGACTAATTTGCAATTTCAAAACATGCAGTTAATGTAAAAATGACATTTCCATTTAGATTATTTACTAAATAATGGATTATACTGCAAAGTATTAATCGAAGTGACATTAAAAATTACGAGATTTAAATCAAAATACTTTTTCGATTAAACTACAAATACAGTTTACATTAGTGCGACATTTCCGATTACAGCTAAAGATAAAGCATTTTGAATATAAAGGAATGTCACTGTCATCTATAGTATTCCTCCTTTAATTGATCCGTCTGTCCGTATGCTTACAAAACTTTGAGACATCGTTTGAAACAAAGAAATTACGCTTAGGTATTGCAAAATAATTAATTTCCATAAAACACTATTTGTTAAACCCCACTCGCTCTTAAGTTGTTATAACAACAATTCTATAACATTTATTTTCAATCCAAACTATTGCAGGGTTTATAAGTTTAATAAATATATGTAACGCAAATGTTTAGAGTTGCCATGCGGTACTTGGATTTAACGTTACGCAAAGCTTAATTTTTGCAAAATTCTCAAGCTTTTATATTTTTCTAAAGATTTGAGTTTTGAATTTGAAATTCCTAGAGTAGTAGATCTTATGAAATGGGTATAAATCTTTTAAATAGTCTTTTTAGTATCACCCTTGTTTGAAAGGGGTCAAAAACTGAAAATTTTAAATTTTTAAGGACTAAAACTAATTATGAACTATTGTTTAATTTTTGAAAAATTTTTTAATGAGTTGTTTAGATTTATATTGAGTCAATTAATTTGAGAAGGTTCCTTAAAGCGTTTAAAATGTTAGAGGTACTTACGGGCTATCGTGCGCCAGTAAAATTTAAGAAATTTGATTAGGTTATCTTACAAATACATACTCTTAAAATTATAAAAATTTAATCAGGAACAAAAAACACTCTTAAATTATTTCATTTCATATGGATATACTTGGGCTACATTTTGAAAAAAAAACTTAAATAAAAAATGGCTATTTTGCAATTTTTCCAAAATCCAAAAAAAAAAAAAAAATTTAAACAAATTGAATTTCAATAATCATAAATCAGAGGTCGTTACCCAAAAACAAAAAACTGGTTTTTGTATCGGAATTTGTAAAATAAAAAATATTAATATTTTATTTAATTTTTATTTTTATATTTTTGTAGCTTTTTTCAACCATTTTTGAATCGATTTTGAAAAATCATTTGAAAATCCTATTTAGAGTAAAATATATCATTATTGCTTTTTAAGTTTTTTTTTTTTTTATTTAAAAACAAAACACATAACACATTAGTTTTATTTTGGAAAATATATTCAAAATGGAACCCATCATTACCATATTTCTGGATAGCATACCTTTAGGATGAGAAAAAAAAACTATTTGTATATTTTATTTAATTCGTTTTTTTTTCATTCCTTCTATAACCAAAAAACAACAAAAATTACAACAAAATGGAAATAAATAAATAAAAAATGTTAAATTTTGAAAAATAAAAAAAAATTTTTAGTGTAAAAAAAAGATAGGTTACCATCAGAAGTTCAAATCTATTCAAATTTAGAAATAAGAAAGAATATATGAAGAGTGTAAAAAATTAAAAGAAAAAGTCATTTCCTTGTTTTGAACCTAGCACCGTTTGAAACCTCTGAGTTAACAATTTTCAAAAAAAAAATTAAGAAAATAACAGAATCAAATAAAAAGGCAAGCATCTAAATAATTTTTTTTTATATTTTTGACCCGAATTCTAAAATACTATTAACTATTGTGGGTTATGAATACAAAATAAGTGCAAAGTTTTTTTTTACTCAATAAATTTAAAAAATATTTTAGTATATGTATAATATATGGCAGACATAGTTGAATAATATTTTATTTTTATTTTGGAAAAAGGAATAAAAGGTGAAAAAAATTTAAAATTAAGTAACAAAATCTTTTTAATAGTATTAAAGTTTAGAAGGAGATTAATATCAGTGGCATAACTCAGTGTTTAAATTCAAAAATGTAATCTTAAATACAAGATAAAAACTCTAAAACAACCATACTTTTGTATTGAAATATCAGCTCTTTATATCAATTGTACTAAATTTTTAGTACATCATATTTTCACCTCGTTTTTACCATCCCGCATAATCTAAAATCTCTTAAATCCAATTCGCCAAATTTTGACATCCTCAGCTTGTATACGAAGCTGCACATTTTTGTATTTCATAATAAATTCATAAATAAATCATGAGATTCACTCATAAATTTTGTTTATGAAAGGGCGGGATTTTAGTGTATCAAGAGTTTATACTATTCAAAGAAGTAAGAACTATTTGTCTCATAGTTAAAATGTGTGGCTCTTGATGCTTTCCATTGTTCCACACAAAAAAAAACAGAAAAAAAAGCTGAGTTTTAATACTTAATTTCCTTAAAGACTCTTTTTTATATGCAACTTCAGTTAAAATTGAACTGAGACATTTAAAATAAATAAATATATATTTTCTATAGAGAATTTTTATTGTCTTAAAGCTTGTTTATTATAAAGATAAATAAATTTGAAGTCTAACTGTACAATAATAGGAAATTGAATTTCGTCCCCTAAAAGTATGCAATTTTTGTTAATCATGAACAAGTCTTTCTCAATCTTAGTTGTACAAGTAGAAAATAATTAAGAATTACTAGTAGCTTAATTAACTCGGAACAAATTCGTCCTGCATAATGTATTTCATTTTTGGAAAACACATCACTGATTTTTATGTTTTGCCATAGGATCGGATTTTTTATTTAAAAATTTAAAAGCTAAATATATGTATTAATCTACACGTATATTATGTGATAACCGATAGAAAAATATGCAAATAAATAAACACAACAAAAACAATAATAAATTTTGAGAGAAATTGGTATAACCCCGAAAAAAAAAAAATTTTAGAGAATCGGAAAAATTACAAAAAAAAAATTTGTAAAGAGGATAACAGAATTACAAAGTTTTACATAAAATATCCTTTTGGCCGGTTTATTATTATAGATTTGAGACTCATCTACTTTTTTTTTTTAAATGATTTTGTTTTTTCTCTTTACTTCAGGTTTATTATGGTTTGTTCTATAGATTCTATCGAAATCGATTTTTATCTTTCTGCTTACTTTTACCTTCTTATTTTCTGAAATATTTATATGTTACATTTATGTAAATTTCACGTGAAAAAAACTTTTTCAATTTTAGGTCTTAAAAGAGCCTAGATTAAAGTTCAACCATATATTTGGAGTTTAATTGTTTTTCCTTTTATGCAAAATCATTTTTTTGGTTCAGTGATATTTCGTTTAAGATTCGTAGGTTCAAAAATATTTGAATATTTATTATAGCTTGTGTTGACTATTAAGGATGACCAGCATGTTTAAAGAATTTATGTAACATATTTCATTGTTTAATCAACTATGAACATGCTTAAGTGCGTTTTACCAATATTTATTTAAAGATAATTGTTCTTTAAATTTTTGAGACTTATAGGAACTTTGGCACCTATTTAAGCTTCAAATCCTAGAAGTTCTTTCAGTAAACTTAGATAAGTACTGATTCTAATTTAGACGGAAACCAATTTAGTGGATCTGAGTTTAAATTTTAAATAATTTTAAAGAATTGTGGGGTACATACTAATGGATAGATGTTTAATCCGGGTACCTTATAAGGCAAAACAAGCAAACTTTATAATTTTTTTTCGAGGGATATGGAAAGCTTCGAAAGCCATTAATTGGAGAATTGCGTAGTTCCCTAATAAAAATCCTTAATAATAACTCTTTTTGAATCAAATTTAAGAATGGGATATGTTATACAAATGTACAGCTTGGTTACGAGGATAGAGTTGTGAATGCATTTTTAGAAGGATTCTGGGATTATGGGATATATTAGGGAAATATCGTATAGGATGCTATGGGTTAAAGAATTTTTTAAAAATTATGTTTCCTTTAGTCCCATTTTCTTTTAATTTTACCTTTTCCAAAATTCATAAAAATTCTGTGCAGGTGCTAAAATTTATTTTTTTTTTTAACAGGACGATAGTTAAAAAATAAAAAATAACGGTAAAATTATATAAGTTTATATGAATAATATATATATGTTGAATGTTGTATGTATATTAAACATTATAATTTTATTTTGACCTTTCATATGACCGATCGGGGAACTAATATCAGACCCAATGAAAGACATCCTTTTCTATTCCTCAAACACTCTTTATTAAGTGTTATCTATTAGTTTTACCTTCAGCTTTTTTTAATATGGGGTAAATTTATAAAGTTATTTTTGAAAATTGTTTTTCTTCAGGAAAATTTCCGTATTTTAATAATTGATGAGATTCAAAAAAAAAGTTTTTTTTTCTAAGATTTCCAATTTTAATTTAGAAACAAAACCTTAAAAAAATAAAAGTTTTGGATTTAATTATTTTTTTTTGTTTTAATAGAGAAGGTTTTGTTTAATTTAATATATCTCATGTGATTTGAAAATTTTTCATTCTGTTGGGGCTTTTATTGTTTTATACAAAAATTAAGGTAAGGAAAATGAACTGCTAAAGTAGATAAGATTAAAATCTTATTTAAATTTACAAGGAAAATAGGATTTATAAATGAGCATATTACTTTGGATCCTTTAAACATTATTTTAAGACTAAAAAAAATTTGATTCAATTTGGTTTGTATCATTTGTAAAATAAGATAGAATTGTTAGAGGAACTAGTCTGCATATTGCTTCAATTTGTCTTCCTTCTCTAAAAATCAGCTTTTGCATCAAGGTCTAATGAGTTTTAATAATATTTTCTGTCTAATACTAAAGTAAACTATGACTTCAAATACGAAGGATGTGCCAGTAGAAAAATTAAACTTTTAATTTAGGGAATTTTAAGAAAAATAAATTTGTATTTCACTGAAAGACAAACTAATTTCATGTCCTTGGTACTCGTTAATTGAAAAAGATTAAACTTTTATAGGCGTTAATTTATTTTTATTGGCGCTAATTAGCGCTCGTCATTTTGTAGCTATGAACATAATAGTTAAGCTTTTGTTCGTGCTTCCAATTAAACACATTCGACTTAACTTAATATTTCGCAAGCCGACTGCAAAATTCACTCAATTTTTCCATAGATACAAATCCATAAAAATTATTACGGGAATCGCCGCAATTATTCTCTCAGTGGAAACATGAATAACGGGAATTCCTGCAATTTAGTCAAGTGTGTTAAACAAGTTATAATCACCGGTTCAGGTTATTGTATATAAGTAATATTTATCTATATATACTTATATATATAAATATAGTATATATTATATGTATATATAACTGCAGTTTAAAAATTACTAGTTTACAGGGAATGAGACATATTCATAGAATCACAAATAAGGTAATTAAATTTTTGAGTTAAAAATTAAACTGTTGATTTTAAAAATCTTCGAAATACCTCTTTGCAAAATGTGCTAGGAATCAACCTTACCAAGTGCTTAAACTGTCAACTGTCCAGTTATTAATATTATCAAATATTAAAATTTTAAGTGTCCATTTTCCTAAACGCATTTAGTTGAATGTTTGCGTTATTGCATATAATTTTGTTAAGTATCTATTCTTATTAAGTGTAAAGTCCCAGTATTCAAGAGAAAGTTCTTGATAGATTCCCATTTTATTATTAAATTTTAAAAACAGAGCTATTAATTAAATTGAAAAGTAAAAAATCGCGGTTTCAGAAACTAAGGTATTTAGAAACTCTTTGCTGCTTTAATCAAAATATTCAGCTAAGTTTTCTTATAAACTTCTAGACTTCTAGACTTTGTTATTATTCTAATAACTTTATTCTAAAAAAATAGATTCCAAGCCAACCTTATTAATTTTATTGAATTTGAAAAGACATTTTTATAAAAAAATCTTAATGACACCTATAAGAAAATCCAATAAGTAGTTGACACTTTAAAATTACAAACGATTAAGAAAAAAAAACTATAGATATTTTATTGAAAAAAGGTATCTTACAGATACAAAATAAAATTAAAAGAATTGATTGAGAATGAAAATCTCTGTAAAACTAACATTAAAAGGTAAAAATTGTTGATTTTTATTTGAAAATCTTTAAGATAAAGATAATCAAAAAAAAAAAGGACATCGAAACAGTTATAATAATAATAATCAAAAAACAAAAATTGGAAAGAAAATTTTCAATTTTATTTTGAAATGCCACTTAAGAATTTTCCGATTTTTCTTTTACATTTTGTATTATTACTATTTTCTATATTTAAGAGACAATTTAATAATCGGATCCAATATAAATATTTTTTATTATTTTCAAAATATAACATTGATTGTTTTGTGTTTTGTGTTATTTTATGTTTTTATTATTATATTAACATATAGAAGGACTAATAGTAGGGATCTGACTAAAATTGGAATGATCTGCTGGTAGTGATATTAAAAGTACTAAATATGATGTCACCAAATTTACAATCCTACAAATTGCAAAAACTTTACACAAATTTATAAAATTTAATAAAATTTACATTTGAGTAGTAGAATTGTAGATTTTGTGAAATAGGCCTCGGTTTGTTTAAACCGTGTAGTAAAGCAGTTTTGAAGTCACTATTTACAATAATTGTGTATGAGTTATCCTTAGTTCAATATTAAAGAGACAATTTCGAAAAATAATGATAACCAAAAATTACTCTGACACAGGATCTAAGAACAATGGAGATTTGCAGTTCATTTAGTTGGCAAAGGGATGTTTGGCAATGTTCCTTTTGTGATGTACCAACGAAGAGTTGAAAGAGCACCACAAAAAGTTGTCCCAAAAGTTTAAATAATATGGTACTGTGGGTCTATTACAAACTAAACCTGACCAATGGTTTAGTGGTTAAGACGTAGACTTTTCATATGACAGGTCTCGGTTTCAAACTTCGGTCAGATCAAATCTAATAAAAAAATATCGTAAAATTGTATAATAATATTGCAATAGTTTATATCGTAATATTAAACAACAATATATAAAAATATGCATAACTCTTGTGTAAAATAATAGATGACTTATAAAATTTACATTTGTGCACTCATAATCTCATACAAGAGTAATCAACCGCCGGGTATTTAAAGGTTTATTTATAGACTTGGTGATTGTGTTTTACTCTTAACGGAGTGGAAAAGGAAAACTAAAAGTACCCCTGTCCTTAGTCAAAATAGTTAGACATTTAGCCGAACTGCTCAGTATAACAGTGGCTTACGAGAAGTGAAAAGAATTGGAAAGTAATAAAAAGTTTCTAAAAGTATTGCCATGTTTGCGAATTAATAAATGTTTAAAATATTTTAATTTTAAAAAGAAACCCGATATCCCATCGTTTCATACATAATTTGTGCTTTTAAAGCTTTTGAATTTGCTTATCTTAATGATTATGGAAAGAACTAGTTTCAAAAAATTTTCTACGTATTGGAGGGTTAAAATGGGTTAACTGATATTTTTTCAGTTATAAGAACTCTACTATCAAGAGTATCATAATATACACAATATATTTAAAGACCTCCGTTTCAAATGCGATCTATTTGGAGCGAAAAAATGTATAGTCCACTACGAAAGTCATTTGATTCACAGACATGCAAATTTTGAAGCTAATACGTATTTTCAGTTTCAAAATTAAATGATGGTGGAAACAGCTACAAGTTTTCCAAGTTTAAATAAATAATATACTCTATTTATCCAAATAGAAGACATAAGCTTCCAGTTTAATGTTTATATATTTAAAAGTTGTAAATTTTTATTTTAAAAATTCCATTATTGGACAAGTTCAGAATAATAACTATAACAAAAATGAAACAAATTTAAAAAAAAAGAACCGTTATAACAGAAAAGAAATGCAACGAACAGGTATTGAAGTTCAAAATTTTTTTGTATTTCGAAAATAATCAAAAAAATTTTCAAAATCTCGTCATTTTGTTTTTTTCAAAAAAGAAAAATTGAAATATTGAAAATTGTTTTATTTCCCCTTAAGCTGTCAAAGTAATTTTGTTTTACTTTATACGAATCTTTACGAATATTTTGAGATATTGAAGATTGATAATATGTATATATAAAAAGGTACATATATCTGATATTGACAATATTGAAGAATTGAATTAAAATACCGTTATAAAATAAAATTGCAGTCGTTGTCTGAAATTTAATTTAATTTCAATTGAACTATTAAATTTTAATAGTTATTAGCTTTAAACTTTGCGATATAGAAAGTATTTTAAGGCAATCGTTTAATGAAATGAATCAGTATTAAAAACGCTCTTTTTTTAAATTCTTGAATAATATATTTAATTACGGTTTATTTAGATTAGTCCCTAATTAAGTCGAAAAATGTATCATATAGAAGAATCTAGTTTATGTAATATTGTTTATACTAATGAAGTTTATTTAAATCAATCTTTTTTCAAATACACTAATTGTCCATTATCCAACACAATATACCGCTCTATAATATTATCTGACCTTTAAAATTTTAGGTTCTTAAATATGGAAGTAGTTGTTGTCAAAAGTATAATCCATATTAATACGTAACAGATATTGAAACCGATGATACAAATACAGGGTGGCGCAAAACGACCGATATTGTTTGAATGTTTAATAACTTTTAAATTTATTTATATTTTTTGTTTTTATTTCAGAATTTTGTGAAAAAAACTTGGGGAATTGGAAATGGAACAGTACACAACAGAACAGCGATAAAAAATTACGAAAAGTTATGGAAAATGTACTGGAAAGAGCATGAATGTGCGAAACCGGAAATGGTCACCACTTGCGGGATATAATTTTTATACTTAAACTAAAAATAGTCCCCATTAATATACTGTATAACAAAAAAATAATAATAATAATTATCCATTAAATAAAAAAGTTATTAAACACTCAAACCATATTGGTCGTTTTACGCCACCCTGTATGATATAATGACAGAAATTATGATATGAACTAACAAAAGCGTTAAAGGAGGCCAAGGTTTGACAACGGACTGTAGCGCCATAGAAAAGAAGAAGAAGCGATAAGATAATTTTTTTACAAGCTTATTTTTAAAATTCGATATATTTCAAATTAAATTTTTTTGAATTTCGATTTTGTAAATCCAGTTTGTTAAGATATGGTTTACTTAAATCCCATTCCTACCACAAATCTAGTGTTACCTAAAATATTCGGTTTTATGGTTTAAGTTCTAGTTCACGAAATCAGGTTCTAAAAGAGGTTAAAAAGAGCTGAATCAAAAATTACCGGATTTAGAAAAAGTGTATATTAAATAGATAATGTCAAAACTTAATTAAGTACGGTAAAACTGCTTGTGTAACTGGACCCGAACTAAATAACTTCTGTATGGAGCTTGTAAAAGATTAACTATGATTAGTTTGGGAAAGTTTTTATAAAAAATTCTTATTTAAAAAAAAAATTAGATCAAATTTAAAAACCTGGGGTTCGGTGATTTTGTAGGTAGGTAATCATGGCTTTGACTTACTACTCTAGTGATTGCGCTTGCAAATTCTGTACATCATAAAATACTCATTTAAAAAAAAAAACTATTTAAAATTTATTCTTCTTTATAAAAATTGTCTTGGAGGTCAAGTATAATTTTATTTATATAAAATTATATAAATAAAATATATTTTGATAACTTATAATTTAATAGCAAGTACTGCAAAATGAGTAGCAAGGCCTTGATATTAGAATGGTACATGCTATCCCCCATATAAAACAACAACATAATCTTAAAATCTTATATTGACTGTACAATTATTATTTAAAGAATCATCAAAAGGACATTTTTTCAATCTGTTTTTATGAATTATTAAAAATAAAAAATCTGAAGATACATCTCTCCTTTTTATTTCAACTTTATTTAAAATTGCAGTAAAAAGATGACAATAATAATTTATTTTAAGATTAAAAATTATTAAAACAAATATTTTATTACAATATGTTGATTTAAATAAAGATAAAGTTTTTTTTAACATATTTTAATATTTTTAATCTATTTTAATTTTTACAAAAGCAAGCCATATTGTTTTTTTCTATTTTTGATTTTATTATTTGTTAAAATTAAACGTATATTAGTCCAATTTTAAATTACCTTTAAAAATCTTTATCAAACTGAAAGTTAACTTTCAACAACATACGTTTAATTATAAAAATTTACTATAAGATAATTTCAAAAAAAAATTGTATTAAATATATAGGTACATTTACATAAAAACATTTACCTACACAATAGAAAAATTTAAAGATTAAAAGAAGAAAAATTAAAAAAAAAAGAATTAAACAACAGTTTGAATACCAAGAGTAATAACAATTCTATAAATTTTTAAGTAGTTATAAAAAACTTTTTAATAAGTGAAAATTTTTTTTCTTTTTTGTAAGTTTTGCAATTTTTTTATTTTATTTTTTTGTTTGTTTTTTTTTTTTTTTACGGAGGGCGGAGGATAAGTTCCTCATGAAAAGGATTAAAGAATTGATGACATTGAAACTTTTTATTCTTGAGAGTACAATAGTTGAAAATAGTTGTGGTAAAACTAGAGTGTGATTACTTTGTATTACAATGTAGATAAAACTACTCAACTGTATTGTAAATTATTAATATTCAATATTAAATTAAATAGTTTTTAGATATTTGAACATATAAACTTACTATGGACACTTGAAGTACTACAATATGGGAGCCCTATAAAATTCAAGTACCAATACAATTACCAACACCATTATGTGGTAATCATTACATACTAATTATAATTACAATTAAACATTTGTTTAACGGTACTTTAAGAATTTTATTACTAGTTAGAAGATTTAATTTTTTAACTGGTAATTCAAATAAAGTAACTGAATTTGGATTGCAATTACTTTTGTAATTATTTTTAAAATTGAATTACTTTTGTAATTATTCTTGATTCAAGAAAAATACCAAATTATCATAAGAATTACAAATATTTTTAGAAAATTGAGCAATTTCTTCCTTATAATTTTTGCACTTTAATAAAACGATTCTCAATTTCTATCTGAAAAGAGCTTCCTCTAGTTATGTAAAATATTTGATTAACTGATGTATTAAGTTTTATTTTAAATTACTTGATTTTTTAAAAAATACTTATTGTACTTTAAAGTATTTAATTATTTTAAAGTAATTAATTATCCTTAATTATACTTTATTATTTTTAAGTATTACATTTTTGTAATGGTAATATAAAAGGTCTTCCTAGTTTTAAATTTGCATTGTATAACAGGTTTTAAGAAATATTTTAGACTTATCTTAAAACTCTGAACTTCTTACAAACTTCTTACTGAAAGAAAATATAACATGGAGGCTAATGACACTTAAGCCTAGGTTCTTCCACCTCTTTTGTTTGGGATTTAATTTTATTTGAATAAAATTCGAAAACTTATTAACCTTTCTTCGTAATCTTCTCATAATGTCGCTTTAATATTAATTTTGTTTTGAACATAAGTTAAGAAAAAATTATAAAATATATAAATATATATATAAAAAAAAAGTTTGTCTTTTCATATTTTTTAATTTGTTTAAAAAAACCAACAAAAAAAGAGATAGAAAATTTATATTTTTAACTACTTTACCCTCTTTACCAAATCATATTACTATACCCATTATATAATCTTTATAATAAAATTATCTTTAACTTGTTGTTGTTTTTTTAATGGAAAAATTTTCACCTCAGACAAGAAAAGTATTTACTATACCATATAATATAATACTTTCTCTTTCCAACACTATGAAACACTTTTTTTTTTTTTTTATTTTTGTTATTTTTTCTTAATTTTTGTATTTTTTTTAAATTAAAAAAAAAATACCTGAAAATATATTATAAGTAGTAGTAGTAAAAAAATTCAAGTAATATTTAAAATGGCGAAATAACTGTACTTTATAGTGTTATTCATTTTCGTTGTCAAGTGTTTTTTATGATTTTATTTACAGTAGAAAAAAAAAAATTTTTTTTATCATAAAAAATTATTTAAGAAAAAAAATTTGTTTTTTTTTATTAATTTTATGCCTTGTGATTTTTATATAAATTTTAATTTTATTTTTTAAATTAAAAGAAAACTCTGAAAAAAAAAACAGTAAAAAGTGGTCTACAAAATGGAAGAATAAAAAAAAACTGTTTACCGTTTGTTATGGTTGTTAATTTTTATATTATAAAGCGGTTAATATCCATATAATATTATATATTAAATGTATAACTGTTATAGATATTGCGGTTATTTTAATTTTTTTTTTTTTTAAGATTCTTCTTTTTGCAATTTTAAAATGATGTTAAATTTGCTGAGATTTCATCATCTGTATTTAATATAAAAAAAATAACTGTTTTAAGGATTTTAGTAGTTGTTAGTATAGTGCGTTCATTTTTATTATATAAAAGTAATTTGACATTTAAGAAAATTAAGTGGTGTTGCCTACAATTAAGTGGTGTATGTAACAAATTTTTGTGTATATTGCTTGCGTTCTTTTATTAGTAGTAAACTACTCTTTTTTACTCTCAACTACTCCTGGCTACACCAGTAAAAGAGTAGATGAGAGGATTAGATAGTTAAAAAATATCCGGGAGATGGCTTTAATTTGAATTTTTCATAAAAGATGGATTATCATTTGAAAAGGTCATGTTAAATTATATTTTTAATTAGATAACCATAATATGCACTTACTTCTTCCATATTAAAATATTTTTTATATTGGTATCAGCAACAAATCTTAATTTTTTCACTTTATTTTCACTTTCTAAATACATTAAAAATAATAAACTTCTCAAATGACAATTAGTTTTATAATGTCAAATATATGTATGACAATTAATCTGAATACTGAAACAAAAATTAGCATTCCATTTACAAACTACTCCTAACTATTCTTCATCTACTCTTTTTGCTAAAAGAAATGCATGCATTATAAATACGTATTTGAAACGTATACTCTGCGTACATAAACAATATTGAATGCAGAACTTTTTAGTCATTTGTGCATATAAAACATCTTGAATTGCAGAATCTCCCTTTTTAAAATGTCAAATGTTTTAAAATTTTAGATTGAAGCGTCAAAAATGTTTATGAAAATGTGACTTTGATCAGCGTCGTATTTTGACGTTTTGGTACATACCTTTTCTATGTCGAGAATATTGAAGTCATAGAGTTTTATAATCATTATGTATGTAGAGCCAAGCATTAGCGCTGATTGCAAACACCTTATATGTTCAAAATAATTTTTAGGAACCAATTTTTAACAGAGCTGAAGAAAATCGATTGCTAACTGATTTGTTTCCAAAATATCCCTGTATCTCTGAGCTAACACAGATTTATGAATAAAATTAACTTTACCATTAGGGTGTTGTTCCCATTTTCACAAAAAAATCTACTAAATTACATAAGAAAAAAATTTAAAATGAAATACACTTCTGTCATTTATAGCTATTTAGTTAACATAGCAATTTACTTTTCCTGTCAAATTATTCGGACATTAAATTTAATGACAACATAACATTGTCAACATTTTAAATATTGAAAAAAGTTTTAAAGATAATGCCAAAGATAATTTTATTGAAATGATAATGCCAAACATTTTATATATTAAGAAAGGTCATAAGAATGAATTAGACCTATTACACTAAATATTATGCATTATAAGGCAGATTAATATAAAGATATTTTCTAATATCTATATGTAATATTATAATAACTTTAACATTATTAGTAAGTGCTTATATACAATTTATTCAAGTGGGTAATGATAAATAAGTATCTTATATATTACTAGTTTATTTAAATGTTGACATTAGAATAATTATGATTATGAAAGTATTGAAATAACAAAAATTAATTAAATTAATTTCATTTTAATGTACTGTAAACAATAAGAAACAAGAAGTTTATAATGTTCTAAAATTTTTAAACATTAATATTAAGTAAATCTTTACTAATAAATAGAAATTAATCTGAATGATGCTTTTTAAATGTTAATGTAATAGTAATAAATCTAAGGGATTTCATTATTATTATGTAATTTAGCTAAGTAATTTATATAGTTAAATTTAAATTAGTTTTAATAAATATTGATATTTTTTTGTAAATATTTATTCAATATATATTTAGTAATAATATTAATAAAAAATTGATGAAAAATGGAGAAATCAAGTAGAAATGGTTTCAAGAAGTTGTCATAACAAATTCGCTATTGTGACTTTTTTTATGCTTTTTGGTATACCAAAAATTTAATCATAATTTGACATTTATAAAATAGTCATAAAAGTCATAATGACATTTAAAAAGATTATTTAACATAAATTATAAAATTTCTGAAATAAAATAATTTTGTAAACTTTTTGTTTATTATTTTGAAATAAACTGATTTGTAAAAATTTAAATAATTGACATTTTGAGCTTTAGAGTAAAGTATTTCAATTTGAATTTTAAGTTTATCGCATTCAACTGTAATTTTAACTGTGATATAAACTAAACTTGTCGTTTTGGTACAAAACAACGCAATTACTTCCTAATACTATTCAACAAAGTAAATTATTTAAAAAAAAAAATATATTTAGATATATATATATACATATATAATTATATAAATACAAATATTACAGCTCATACAGATTATGTGCTATGAGCGCTGATAAATTTCATTCTTGCGTTATACTTTCCACAAATGAAGGGTTATTCTTTAATGAATGCTTCAGTTTTTTGATAAATATATCCAAAATTGAGCTTCTTTTTAAATCCAACGGCTGTTTATTATAAATCCTTATTGATGACGAGAAACAACTATTCCGTGATAACTCTATTCTTGATTTAGCATCATCTAAATTGTTTAACCTTCTTGTATTGTAATTATGAATATTGTTTCTTCTGGAAATTGTGATGTTTTTTTTGTACACAACTTTTTCTATTTTAAAAATTAGTTTAGATTTTTCCAAAATAATAAGTTCGGGTAAATTCAGATATCCCGTACGATTAAAAATTTCATTTGTTGGGGTAAGCCAGTCGTACTTATGTAAGCATTTAATGGCTTTGTTTATTAGAACACTAATTTTATCTTTCAACCATAATGAACAGCTGGACCAGTTACATAAATTGTATCTGATGTGCGAAATAATATGAGAATAATATAACTTATCTGCAGTTTGTTTATTCAATATAATTCCACTTCTTTTGAAGGCACCCAGCAGAGGCACAATTTTTTTTACTTCTAGCATTATAGATAAGTAAAGTATCGTCAGGAAAGATCTTATAGTCAGCCCGCAAATTCGCATACTGGATGTTATGAATATAAAGTAAATATAATGTAGAACCTGATCCTTGAGGAACACCAATGTTTATATTATTTTCATTACTAAAACCTCCATTAATTTTTGTAATAGTTTTTCCATTATTCAGACATGAGTAAAGAAAGTTATTAGCTGTATCCCTTATTCCAATTTCATGCAATCTGTTAAGTAAAATATTTTTATTTAATGTATCGAAGGCCTTCTTTAGATCAACAAATACCGCACATACATAATTTCCTTGATCCAATTTATTTACAAGTGAGTTGGTGGATTCTGGAATTTATAACCTTTTCAAATACTTTTCCAATACAACTTGAGAGAGCAATCGGTCTGTAATTTGATACATCCAATGTTGACCCAGATTTAAAGATAGGTACAACTATACGTGATTAAAGACACTCAGGATATATACCATTACTTAGATGTCTATTTAACAAGCATGCAATTCTAGGTTTTATTAAAATTACAACATGTTTTAAATCTGAAGCTGAAACATTGTCACCTCCACGTTATTGAAAAATCCTTTCAAAGCTTGATACTTTATTTTCGCTACCCTGCTTCCTAATTTATGGAATCAAAAATTGAAATAATTGAATTCAACATTTTTTTTAGATATTTTAAAAAATGATTTTTATTTAATAATTTTTTCTGTTCTTTTTTTATATACTGTTTTTTTTTTTTAAATTTATTTTTTATTTTAAATTTTATTTATCATTTAATTTATTATCTAGTATTAAAAAGAGGAATTTTTTTAATTTATATTATTTTACTTAATATTTTTATAATTTAATTAATTTTTTTCTTTTTTAATAATGTATGCATTAATGTTATATTATAATATTGTAGAATTCAATCTATTGTGGAACTTTAAAAAACAATGGTTGATAATACTTTTTTATTTTTAAATTAATTAAAAAAAAAAACATTAATTTAATAATTCTTACAAATTTTAAAAATTAAAAAATAAATGTAGAGTATTTAAGTAAATTAAATTGTAATTGTATTTTATGTGCAATTTTTTAAAGTTTTTTTTACAAGAAATAAATGTTTATTTAAAATATATTTTATAACATAATTATTAAAGTATAGTATTGTATAATAATTATTAAAATATAGTATTATTGAATTATAAGCTTGTTGGTATAATAAATTTTATTTGTTTTGTTACTAAAATTAAAAGTTTGGTGACTAAAATTTAGGTTTTAAAATCTGTTTAGAAAGTACGATATTTTTAAGGAAAATTAGAAAAGTATTTTTAAAATGTTGTTTAATATTATTCGTACACAAGACCAGAGCAGTTAATTTTAAAGTACAGGTATCTGTCAACTACTAATTACAATACTGGAAAAAATTACTTAGTAAAATTCAAATACTTGTACTAGTACTAGAAATAAATACGAGTAAAAATTCTGTTACTGGTATCTGCCATTTTTTTCCATTATCAAACATTACTTACCAGTATCAATCAGTACTTATTAATATCAACCAGTAACCTCCAGTATTGACCAATATTTCCCAGTAATTGGTAATAAATAAATAATTGTTTTTTAATAAAAAATCCAAATACTCCTTATTGATATTTTTCTCAATTACCGGATATTATTACGTAATACTGATAAATACTGATTATTACTGGAGGTTACTGGTAATTACTGTTTGTTACTGGTAAGTAAATACTGGTTGTTAGTATTCTTTTTAAGTAATTGTTAATATTTGAAAAAAAACTGGTGAGTATCAATACCAGTATTTTACCTTATTTTCTTTTTGTACCAGTAATGCCAGTATTTTAATTTTATTGAATATATTATCAAGTTTCGGTACTATTACTGGTTTATTTTTTAAAATACTTGAAAATCACTGGCTCTGCATACGACGATTAATGGGTCTAAATTCAATTGTGAAATTTTGTTAATTAGGATTAAGTGAATCAAGGAAATTATGTAGAAAAAAATCTTTTACATCAGAGTTAAAAGAGATAATGATGCTAGTTGAAATTAAGTTTAAGACACGGCACAAAAGTAACTATAAAAATAATGACCTGATTTTAAATAAAATTATAAAAGCAGAATAAAATTGAATTATTATACCAATTATATTAATATTTTTTTTTTTTTTTTAAGAATTTATTTTGTATTATTATTAATTTTGTTTTTTTTTTGTATTTTTTTTTTTTTAGTGTTTTAAAATTTGTTTTATATTTTAAATTATTTTACATAAATATTTTATTTTTTTGTTTTTTATTTATATTATATAATATATTTTAATTTTCTGGTTGTTTTTCATTTTAAGCTATAATAGTTACTAAAGGTGGAGTAAAAGCGATTTTATTTTACTACTTCTTTAACATAATATCAATTTTTTTTTTTTTTTTATTTTTATATTAATTTTTTTTCTTTTGTTTTTGTCTTAGATTTTAAATTTTTTTTTTTAATTTTTTTTAAATTAAAAATAATTTAATTAATTAATTATTTTTTATATATATATATACAAATGCATAAATATATATATATATAAAATATTTTAAAAATTTATACTAACTTAAAATTTAAATATGTATATATATATATAGATTTGAACAGGGCCGTAACATGACTATATAATATAAATTTATAATGGTATTTATGTATAATTTACGGTATTTATTTTGTAATTGCATACTTTTAGGATGAAACATTTATAAAAAACTTAGAAAACTTTCACTTTATTGAATTTGTTTTTACATTAATTTTCTTTTTAAATTGGTGTTTTTTTTCTTATTTTTTTTGCAAAATTATTACTGTATTTTATTTAATTTACGTTTAACTGTTTTTTAGATTAAGTGTTTGTTGTTTGTTTTGCAATTCATTGATGTGGACGGAGCATGTAATTTTATTCTCTTGCTATTTAAAAAAAACAAAAAATTGAAACAGAAAATAAAATAAATTTGAAAAAAAAAGTATATTGTAATTATAATTAGTTTTAAATATATTTATGATTATTTTTATATATTCATTTTTATTATATATCTATTAATAAAAATTTTTATAGGCTTGTATATTACAAAATAATTGAAATTTTTCTTCAGTTTTTATAATATTTCATCCTAAAAGTATGCAAATTATACAAAGAAAATTGCTTTTTAATTTTTATAATAACTAATAATACATAATATTATTTAATGTGATTGCTTATAAATGTACTTGTGTGATATGATTTTAAAAATGTGATGATGAATGATTTGTTTTTATTTTAAGCTTTTTTATTTTTAAATAATTAATACAAATTTAAATAATATCTGGGAATTAATTTTAAATATAAATTTAAATTAAAATAAAATTATGTAAAAAAATTAATATTATATTTAAATTAATAAATATAGAAAAGAAAAAAAATTAATAGTAATTTAATTTATTATTATAAGTCTATAAATATATTTAATTTATAATATTAGGTTTTAATTATTTTTTTGCATATTGGTCGAAATTAAAGGTCGAATAAAATATATATATATGTATAATTAATATTTTTTATTTATAATATTAATTATTTATTTTTTAATTAAATTACCTGTATAAATAGAAAAAGTTTTACTTAATCTAAGAAATTCTTAAAATCTATTTCTGTTTTTGAAATATATATATATATACTTTGTTTTAATAATATATTTTTACAAAAATTTATATTGAAAATAATATGTAAAAACATGGGGAATATTTTTTTTTGAAAATTAATGAATAAAATTAACAATAATAAAATAGTATTTAATAATGAATACAATTAATATTTGTTATATTTTTATAATTATTTTATAATTTAGGATTATTGTTTTTTTTTGTTGAATTAAGTAAATTGCTAATTAAATAATAATATGTTAATTAAATTGAATTTGAAATTGTTTTCTATTAATATATAATTAATTTATTATTTAATATATTAATTATTATTTAATATATTTTTAAGTGTAGATAATATATTAAATTCAATATTTTGTTAATTGAATATTATCAATATTAAATAATTTAATTTAAAAAATATCTCTTGAAATTAATATTGTATGTAAGTACTCTCAAAGGAAATTATTAAAAATTTATTAATAAAAACATGTATATTTATATATTTATTAAAAAAAAAAATAAACTAAGTACCAAATAAGCTATAAAATTATAATTGAACACAGAATTAATAAAAAAATAAAATGAAACAAATATACTGTATTTTTAATTTATATTGTATTCGGTATTAAGTATTTTAAATTATAATTAATAATATTTTTGAAAAGTTTTGCTTATATACTTTTAATGTTGTTTTATTTAATTGTTGTTTTTTTTTTTATTTAATTAATTATTTAAAGATCCTAGTTTTAAAATAAATTTATCAAAAACTTAACATCACATTGGTTGGTTATATATTATTATATTTTTTATTTTCCATTTATTTAATTACAATTTTTAAATTTTTGTAGTATCTTTGTTGATATTTTTTTTTATTATTAATTATTTAATTATATTTTAATTAGCATCGTTCTATATACTTGTGTTTTTTTTTTTTGAGAATCATTGTATTTGATTATAAATTTTATTTTTGATTTAATTATTATTTTGTATATTAATTTTTTATAATTTTAATTATTTATATAAATGGTTAGAACTTTTCAATCATGATGGTTAATTTTGTGTTATATTAATTAATATAATATAATACAATTTAATATATTATATTTATATTAATTTTATTAAAGGTAAAATATTTGCATAGGCAGATGATGATTTAGAAGGAGGGAAATGGGGTCAGGAAGGAAAAGCTATGAATAAAGTTTAGGTTCTCAAAATAATGCTAATATTCATATTTTATTAAATATTGCATTAGAATTGTTATGATTTATAACAATTATTGTATGGTGTTGAAACAAAGGTGATAATATAATGTGGTAACACTAGACAAAATGCCGAATTAATTCTGGAAGTTAAAAATTATATAAAACTTCAATTTATAATCGTTTTAAATTTTCAGATAATGATACAGAATTTGATTTAATTAAATATTTTTTTAAATTCAAGTTTTATAGAACGTCTTTTTTTAAAATAATTAAAAAAATTGAAACTTTTAAGTTAATACTAAAATTCGAATAAAATTTTGAATTGTAAAAATAAATGCTGTAATAATTCTTAATTAAAATATTAAAAAATTTTTTTAGAATTTGATACATGATAAGTTTTTATAGTTATAATTGCATTGGTTTATATTTAAAAATTGTCCATTATTTTAAAATATGATAAGTACAAGAATTAATTTTTTTTTTAAATTATATAACAGAGAATTTAATTTTAAAAAATTAAAAAATATTGAAAAAAAAAAATTATTTAATTTTATGTGTTTATTTTATATGATCAGATTTGAAATTTTAATTTTTTTATGTATTTAAAACTGTTTATTTAAATTAAAATTATTAATTTTAATTAATATTTATATATATATACTGCTTTTTATTTTTTTTAATTTTGTTGTGATGATTTTATTTTTTTTTTATTTTTTTTAATTATTTTGCATTAAAAATTATATATTGGAAGTTCTATGGACGTCATTCTATATAATATTGGCGATTTTTAAGATCAGACATTATTTTTATGAAATATTTCATTAGGATGCTGTTGACTGAAATTTTGTCGTGATGAACATTGCTGTAAATAAAAAAATTTAGATTTTATTAAATATAAATTGGTTTATTTAATTAAAATGAAATAATTAGAGTTATTAATAATAGATTTATAATTGGTATAGGCAGTTAATGGATTAAGAAAACAAACTTAAAACTTAACTAGGAGTATATGGTTTGTGCCTATACTAGATGTTAAAATTTTATTTTTCAATCAACAAAATTGTTTAAACCTGTGTATTTCAAACTCTATATCACTACAGACTGATTATAAACTATAAAACGCGCTAAAAAGGTTTAACTAAGGCTGAAATTTATGCAATCCATACAATTGGTAACAAAATAAGATTCTGAAACTTTTGTTGTACCCGCATAGCACCAAATTTCAAAAATATATATAAACAAGTGATGATAAAAAACCAAGGGTTTTTAAAAAAGCACATTTTCAAAATAATATAGTGTTTCATACTAAGTATTTTATAGGAATATAATGTTGAAGCTTCAATGTTAACGTTTAATTTAGGAAATATATACGTTAGTGACTGAGTTACTGCTTACTTATAAAAACAGTAAATTTTTAATTTTTAAGCCCTTTTAGCTCCTCTATGGGGAAGGTTGCCTAAATTTCTCAAGGACCTAACTTCATCTACCTCCCCCCCCCACTCCGTCTCCACTTTTGTAGTTTCTAGGAATTAAACCAAAATTTGGAATTTTACTTAGAATTTTATTATCTAAGCAAAATTGAGTAAAACTGAGAGACACTTTCGTCAGTTTAAGGAACCGCTTTTAAATTTAAGAAAAGCCTTTAACATATGTTAAAATATAATGTTGGACCTTCAAATTTTGTATTTTAGTAAAAAAAAAATTGGACAGGTATTCAAGTTACAGGTGCTTAAAAATAGCAAAATTTCAATTTTCGAGCCCTTATAGCTTCTAAACAGGGGGCTTGATAAAAAAATTTTGTTAATCGACTCCTACTAGCTTATGAGGACCTAACTTCTCCCAAAATTTCAAGGCCCTATCTTAAACCGTTTAAGAGATATGTGGGACCAAAAATTTTGCAAAAATTGAGTTTTATATAATGCTAAATTTTAGTACCGTATGGCAACCCTATAAATTTGATCGACATATTTTTGTTGAGTCTATAAAAGCAGCTCTCTTATACCGTTTTTCGATTGAAAATAAACCTAACAGAACTCATTTTATATCATTTTAAATATAGGGCTTTTTTGGAATTTGCAGGGGCTGTAGCTTCGTAACCCTTCAAAATTAAGAAAAACCTTTGACACATGTTGAAATATAATTATAAGGCTTTGAATTTTGTCTATCACTAAAAAAAAATTTGGACAGGTATTCAAGTTACAGGTGTTTGAAAATAGCAAAATTTCAATTTTCGAGCCCTTATAGCTCCTAAATAGGGGCCTTGACAAAAAAATTTTGTTAACCGACTCCTACTAATTTCTGAGTATCTAACTTCTCCCAAAATAACAAGACCCTAGCTTGAACCGTTCAAAAGATATGTGTGGTCAAAAATTTTGCAAAAATTGAGTTTTGTGTAATGTTAAATTTTAGTACCGTATGGCAACCCTAAATATTTACCTGTTAAAAATTTATAAAGTTTATGAAACCAGCTATCGTTTGCCGTTTTCAGATTGAAAATATATCTAACAGAACTCTTGTTATAACCATTTAAATATAGGGCTTTTTCCAACTTTGGGGGGCTGTAGCCCCGTATCAGGTGGGGTTACAGAAAAAAATTCTTCTACGAAATTATTTTTTTTGCAAAAACTATCCATGGTTAAAATTTCTTTTCTCTATTTCAAACGGTGTAAAAGTTTTTGTAAACATACGGACGGACGGACGGACAGAGTGAAGCTATATAGGCACATTTTTACAAAATTTTTTGAAAATGTGCTAAAAATGCTGCATATTATCTTTTAAGGATGAAAAGGACATTTAAAAGTATCCTTGTTGTTTTACTCTTCTTGCATATAAACCGTTATATTAAGCGATCTGTTGGGTATGCATATATATTATATATTTTATTCTGCTTATAAATAAGGTAAAGGTCTGAAGAACATTTTAAGCTTTAAATGAAAATATTGTAATTTAGAGCTGAAAATAAGGAAAATAAAGAAAAATGTTTAATGTTGGAAAGCTCTAGTTTTTTTTCTTTAATTTGTACACACACACTTACAGCCATAGTCTAAATTTCATCGTAGTGGTAAGTTGTAGAAAATCTAAGAAAAAGCGATTCTCAATTCCAGCGTAATGTACAGAAATCATCAAAATTCTACGACAGAAATATTCATTCGTAGTACACTTCTACGATGGAATTTAGAATTGATTAAAGTAGTACGCTAATTTTTATAGACTATTCAAGATCAAATTTAGAATAGGGTTGTATATATCTATATCAAAGCGTGTGGAGATAAAACTGACAATACCAACTATCTTTTAGATACAGTAATATGGTACTACGGAATTACAGCAAACAGAAGACCCCAAAATTTAAATTATTATTATTATTATTAAGTACATCTTTTAATTAAAACAATGAAATTTAAAATTATGTTATGATGAAAATAAAATTCAAACTAAAACTTTTAAAGGACGTTCGATTGGTTTTCCTCCAAACTCGCCTGCAGCAGTTTGAGAAACACTTGCAATATTTTAAAAATTATATTATTTGCCCAATTCAGACTTAATTTGTTGTTTAAATATTTATATTCAATTTTATCTAATATTTCATAAGAAACTTTATAACCAGTCAGTTCATATTTTAATGAAATCCAAATTACTATAATGTCTTAAAAGTCGTAAATATTTTTGCATGCACATCAATTATTTTTATTGATGTTTTTAAGTTGCCTGATGTAAAATTTTAAAACTATTATTACATTAATTTCGTTTATTCTTTACTTTGGTCTATTGCATGTTATACCAAGAATCGAATACACTTTTCTAGAGGACAATACCATTTTACCAATATTTTGTAAGAAAACTAGTAATTTTCTTATTAAAAAAGTATAAAAATATAGAAATTCTTAAAAAAAAAATGACATTTCATCAATATTGCATTATATTTTACCGTTATTATTTTTTTTAACAAAGGAATAAAATATTGTTTATATAAAATAAATGTACCGTTAATTGTCCATTATGTCAATATAAAAAAAATCAATAGACAAAAAAAAATGAGTAATTTTTTTAAATGACAACATGAAATTAGCGATATTGTTGCAAATAAATTTTACAATAAATTGCAACAAATTACAACATGCCAGAATAACAGTAAAAAAAAAAAATATGACAAAAAATTATAAAAAATTATTAAAGTTATTGAAAAGATAAAATTTTGTAAAAAATAAAAAAAAGACAAGAGACAATGACTTGATTGATTGACATTAATAATTATTATTTAATATGGGATATTTTGATTTTTAGTTTAAAAAGTTTTCAACAATGGAAGGGTTTACAAAATATATTAAATATTAAATTTATTTTAATAATGAGAGAAAAAATTTTGAATTTTTGTTGCAATTAAATTTAAATTAGTTTTTTGAAAAAATTGACATGTTTGAAAATCTTTTGAAGGAAGAGTATTTTGTTACGAAAAATATCACTAAGAGAATATTGAGTTTTTGAATGCAACTCTGTTTTGAATTTCTTTCGCTTTTTGACAGCATTTTTAACACAGGTATCCAAAGAGTACTTTTTCCTAAGTTGAGTAAATTATTTTATTCAATTGAAAAAAAACATGCCTTATTGATTCTTCTAACAGATAGTAGATGTTCATAAAATTCCGTATAAATTATTAAAAATCAATCGAAGTTTTATTATGAGTTTATCTAAGCAATATACTACAGCCTACTGATGAGTCCAGTTCTATTACAAGACGAAACACTACTAAATCTTATGAACATAACCTAAATGAGAATAACCTAAAATCTAAGTGAATTCTAAGTGAACTTCTAAGTGAATTGCTTTAAATTTTAACATCTAAGAAAATCAACCGCGATAAACTCCTTCTATTTTCCTGGGACCCACTGGCGTGAAGAAAAACGCAATTATCTAGGAAAGGTTCTACAAACCTAATCGTTTTAAAATAAAAACTTAATACCAAATCTTAGAACTACAATATGAATCTCCTATACTTATAAGATTAATTTAATCAATTCAGTGTAATTGTAAGGTTTGTGCCCAATGTTCCGAAGGTATTTTTTGACTAAATACTTTTTTTACTCTCATGTACGGAAAGTTTAAAGGGTGTACTAAATTTGCCATTATATTTGTGACTCTATAAAGAAGAGGGAAAGATATAATAGACTCAAGTGTATGGATCGGATCAGAATCGAAAAGTATCCGATATAAATATGTGATTCCATCTAGACACACGGACCATTTTATATAAAAGCGACGTATTTTCAATTGAAATGCAGCTAGTTTGCTCAACGGGTTTGAGTAGCTGCCATACAACTTATTTGTTAATATATGACCAAAACCTTATATTTAATGAAGCCGAGTATTTGAAATTTTGTCAAAATGTTGTCATGTCGTTAAACTTAATAACCAATATCTGCACAAAATAGCAAAATATAGTTGGTGTTGTGAAAGAGATTCGAACAGCTGCCATACAACTTATTTTCTTATTTAAGGGCATAACCTAATATCTAATGAAGAAGGGTATTTGAAGTTTTTTCAATAGTATAGTTAAGTTTAATGGCCAATGTCTGCTTAGACTGGTTTCAAAAATTAGTTGGTCTTGTGCAAGAGGTTCGAACAGCTGCAGCAAAACTTATATTTACTTTTGTACATAACTCAGAGTCTAATTAGCTGTGTATTTGAAATTTTGCCAAAAGTTGGCCTCGTTTCTTTACAAATTGCAAGGAATTTAAAAAAAATTGTTAATTTCTACTTAAATTTTTTTTTTAAATAAAGTGCATTAAATAAAATAATTTTTATTCTTAAATGTACACTTATTTATTATATTATGAAAAAAAAAAACAACTTATCAGTAGCCATGTTGGTTAAAAAAAAAAAAAAATTACAATCATTATACTTCAGACCTTAATCAAAGTATTGCAGCGTCAGCTTAACTGATTAAAAAAAAATTTTTTTTTTATTTCTAGTACTTTTGTTTTAACAATCCCATGTTACTGTTCTTGCTGTCTTTGTTGTTGTTGTTGCTGTTGTTGAATGTAATTTACTTTTTTTTAAACTATATTATTTGCTTGTCATTCTTTAAAGTCATTTTTCATTTGTATATGAGAAATTGAAATGGGGGAAAGGCAGAATGGCAAACATGAAATAGAATGAAAAAATATAATAAGGAAACTGCAAATTAAATAATTTTTTATTAAGAAAAAATTAAACCTGTGTTTGTGTGTGTTTTTTTTTATTTTTTTTTTTAAGTTCTTGTTCTATTCTTTAACTTAAAAAAATAGTATAAGAGTTTTACACTTTAATGCTCTTGCAGGAATTCCATTTTTTTTTTTTTTTTTAAATGTCCTTTTCCAACTTTTTTTTTTTCATTCATTTATTTTTGGTTTAAAACAAAAAAATGGTGTTGAAGAGTTTGTTAAAGATTTGTTTTTTTTTATTGAAGTGTTTTTTTTTTAATGAAAGTACACACACAAATACAATAAAGTACATTAGTATGCATTAGTATATTTCAAAGTTATTTGTCACTATAATAGTGTTGTTCAGAATGAAAAAAAAAAATTGAACATTGAACACATTAATAATGACAGGACAAGATGCTGGGTTTCTTGTCAAAAAAGATTTACTTCAATTTTTTATAAAATAAATTTTTTTTATATTTGAACTTGTCATGTTTCTATATAGTATTTATGTATAATTTGTTTTTGAGTGTTGTCTGAATTTCGTGATATAATGTCAGTATAGATGACTTTTTAAAATAAATAATATTATTGAAAATTTTTTTTTAAGTTAAAAATTGAAAAAAAAATTCTTCTTTCTAATATTAGTTTTAGATTAATTGTGGGTGTAAGTTGTATGCATCAACAAAGTGTTATGGGTATTTTAGTATGAGATTGTGTCAATGGATGACTTTTAAAGGTAAACAATTAGATTGTTGAAAAAAAAACTATTTAAATTTGGCTGCATAATTTAAGAGCATAACTTGGTATGTAATGTCTGGAATAGTCGAATCGTCTAGTTAAAAATTTAATTTCATTAAAAACTTCAATTATTTAACACTAAGTATCTGTAACATTAGCTGTCATTAATAATGAACCAAATCAAAAAAATTGTGGTCTCAAGTCACGCGTTAATTATCGCGTTAACTTACATTGAAATGCATACAGAAAATATTTATATTCACTTTGCACTTTCTCAAAAGTGTTGATTTAATGATTAAATGATTTCTAAAGATAAAATTCAGCTACGAAGTTGAATATTTAAAGAAAAGTTAATTTTATTACTCTCGAAATTGATAATTATTTTTCTGAATAGTACTGATCAACTTTTGCATGTTTCCTTCCTTCCCATTTCAGTTTGTCATTAAAAAAAAAATTCTGTAACAATTCTGGAAATTATTTCATCAAGATTTTGTATTTCAATCACTTGACACTTAAACTTCTATACCAATACGGCAAAAAGAGTGTGTTTACAATAATTCGTTTTTCCGTATACATTTCAATGAAAGCTATTATTTGCGCATTTAAACTGATTTTTGTAATGTCAAACTGAAATGGGAAGAAATGAAACATATGTCATTGAAACAATTTTCATTTTATGCAAAAGTACTGATCTTCTGTTACTGATGAGGAAAATAAATACCAAATCAACAAATCAATTGATTTTGTTTTTAAATAATTAACTAAAATTAAATATTTTGCCTTTATGTACTAACTAAAAGTTTGAATTGTTGCTGCACATCAGCGCATACGTTGACTGGTAAATTTTAACGTATGTCTTTTTGCAAACATATTAATGACATTTTAAGAACTCTTTAAGTTGTTGTCAAAGTAATATGTACAAATTGTGCGTTTTAATGTGAAAAAAAAAAAAAAAATATTTAAGAGATATTTAACTAATACAAATTAGTTTTTTTCATATTTTTACAAGTTCTATAAACTTTTCCTCCATTTTGAAATACGTTAAAATATTTTAAAAGTTTTAAAGGCATTTAATTCTCAATATCATAATTTTTCTTTGTTTAGTTCTTAAAATGTAAATAATTATGCAATGGTGACATTAATGACGCTTACGTCAAAATTAGAATTAGGACCATAATGCGGCGGAGCTTTTTAACAAAAATCATAGAACACATGTAACTATGCCTTGAGAAAGTATGTAATTAGAATATAAGTGGTAAGAAGTATTTTTATTATTAAGTGAAAACATATGTAGATGGTAACACTAATGCTAATCATATTGCTTTAAATGTCACAAGTGGCAAAACATATATTTAAGTCAGCCATATTGTATTGTTAGACAATAATTGTAAGTTAAGTTGTTGAAATTTAATATAGCTCAAAAAAGAATAAAAAAAACAAAATATAGTGGAGCTATGCTCGCATGTGTCATCGCCGTAGGTACGTTTATATCCAATTAATTATTATGCATTGAAACCAGTTTTTCTTAATTTAATCGAGCGCCATCAATGCTGCCATTGTAAAACAGCTATTTAAAATTTTACTAGCCTCGTTGAAGTAATTGAACCCAGTGGTGATTTATTAAATAAATATTTTAATTATATTAAAGTATATTAAAATATTATTCAATTCCTGTAATCAATATAAAACCCTTAAACTATTTTCGATACCGTTCAGTGCTTAATTATAATGCCTTTTTTAATATTCCACATATTCCTTAATTTTTTTGATGATTTACAAAATAAATAATTAATATATTCAAAAAAAAAGTATATAAATAAATTGTAATATCAAAAACTAGAATGAAATTGATTACCAAAAAAAAAGGTGAAATTAAAATTAAATTACAATTAAATATATTTTGGGTTTGACCATGAATTAATTATTTAATATCAATTAAAGCTGAACCCTTATTTCCATTAATAAACCTTTTATATAATATGTACATATCGTTTTGTAATATATTTATTTATTTAACAGAGTTTTGTTCAACATTTTATTAATATTTAAAATTTCCCCCGGTTTTTTTATGTGAGAGTGAGGCGGAACCCAACTATTTTTTTCATATTATATAGGGTTGTGTAAGGTATTATTAGGTATCTTTAATATGAGTGTATCAATATCAATTTTCTCAGTCCATTCTAATTAATATGTCTAACTTTAATTCTTATTATAAATTGTATATAAATTATAGTAATATATATAAGTGAAATATAATATTGTATTTGAACTTACCGCTTGTTTCTTTTCCCATGATTTCATAGCTGATTTATATTTTTCAAATTCGTGACACCAATCCGAATATATCTTTTGATAGTCATTGCTTTTATTTGGTGGAGTACACCTGTATATTCAATTTAAATTATAATAATATTGTTAGTAAGATCTTAAAAAAAAAAATTTATTGAAAAAAAAAAGGGGAAAATGGAATTATTTTTTAATTTTTTCATTGTTTTTAGTTTTTCTTGTTCCTGCCTTAGTTTTACACTATAGTGTCCCTCTTCTGTTCTGTTTCACAAAGATGGTGAAAGGAACAGGAAAAAAACAATTGAAGAAAATGAAATTAAAATCATTAAGAAGTTTTTTTCTTTTAATTTTTTTAAAAATCTTTTTTTTTTTGTAAAGTTTTTACTTTAGTAAAAAAATTAAATTAAATTAAAATAAAATTGTAACAATTTAAGAAAATTTTGTTTTTTTTTTTTTCAATTGCAATTCGCATGCTTGTACAAAAAGTCATTCAATGGACAATTACTTTTACTAGATTGTTATTTCTAAAGTGTTGTTTTGCTGTTTTTTTTATTCTATTTTTATTTTATAGGACTTTAGAATTTCAGAAAAAAAATCGGAAGAACTTTCACTGTGTAAAACTATTGAGAAGTGAATAGTTTCAAAACTAGGGAACAGATGTGGAACATCCCATAGTAGAATGGTGATTGAACCTATGAATATATATTGATGATCCATATTATCAATAAGAATGGAATACTCTTCTTAAAACATACAATATGTCAAGGCATTAACGACACTTCATTGGAATAAACACCAACAAACATAAAAATATTGTTGACACCTAAGGGCTTCGAACCTCGGTATACCTTGATACTTTAGTACGCTGATACTTTAGTGTGATAAAATGTATGGATTTTGAGAAGAAATACCATTATTTTACCGATGAAGCATAAACAAGTGGAAGAAGCGTCAATTTTTTGAAGAAAGCGTCATTGGAGCAAAAGGCAGAACTATGCTCTATCTCTTGGGTAGTTGATTTCAGATCATATCTTATTCGGTGTCACAGATAACTGTATCAGAGGAGATAAACTTTTTTCAATAACAAGCATTGATTGTAAACATATTAATCTTGACAATTCATCCGTTAATTATTTAAATTTTAATATTTCACCTCACTTTAGGAAGTCGGATTCTTTTCGAAGAAATTGCTTCCAATGCTCTATTGAATTATAATGGAAGTTGAATCAATCTCTTGATTGAATTGTAAGTTTTCTTTGACGAACAAATTGTCTACAATTCTAGGTCAAGATTGTCCTATCAATTTAATTTTATTCTGCTCAGTTGGAGTTTCTTTTTTTCTATTTTTGATACTTTTAAATTTTTTTTTATAATCATTAGAATTAAAAATTCAATTGAACACACAATTGATTTTTTCTTTATTTTTTAAAAACAATTGAAAAAGTAAAACTTCTTAACTTTCTTCTTTTTAACAATTTCCACTTTCTTTTCTTTTGAAAATAATTTTCCATTTTCCTTCATTAAAAAAAAAAAAATTAAAAAATAAAAATTGATTTTTTTCTTACCTATGAGCATCAACTGTTATATTATAACTGCATAATAATGAACCACCTAAATGACAATCATAACGTCCACCATCTGCTTCATTAACTGATATAACAACTAAACCCCGTTCAGTTGTTTCAATATATTTTGTTGGACTATATTTTATTTCATATCTAAATTACAAAAAAAAAAAGTAAATAAGAATAATAATGAATATAATGTTAAATTAAGTCATTTCGTGGTGAATATATTAAAATAGTGTGGTGAAATATAAAATTTTATGTATAATTGAAATTAAAAAATAAAATACTAACCTTCCTTTATCCTTTGAATGATGATACCATGTTACTTGTTCATTTTTTAATACTTCTGGTATTTTAACAAAACATCCCAAATGTACACTTTGTCCATAAGTTACAACAATTTTTTTCTTTAATACACTTGAATCACAAATATCACTTGTTTCATTTCCAACATCCTGTAATTTTGAGTTACAAAAAAATTGGGATTAAAAAAAAGAGAGATAGAAATAAAAAAAAAAGTGAAATAGATTGTTTATTTTTAAAAGAGAATTTGAAATTAATTTATAGTTTTAAAGTATTGTTTTTTCAATCGCCCTGCTTTATAACTACAATAATTTTATAGAATTGTTTTAACTAGTAGATAGAACTCTATTATTCCCCTATTTTTGAATAACGATTTTTTAATAAGAAACTAAAATATAACAAATGTGATAGAACTAATAGTATAAATCAATCAAAATTTGAAATTTCTATTTAAAATTGAAATAAAAACCATAGCCAAATATGTTAAAATCAATGCGACTAAAATGACAGGTAACTGACAGTTTTTTATTTTTGCATTAAAGTTTTTTGTATTTATAGGGTAAAATATCTAATAATTGGGAATTTTTAGTATTTTGATATTTTTAATGGTAAAGTCAAGGATTAATCCAAGGATTAACTGTGTCTGCAAATTTTATTGTCTATGCTAGGTCAGGGCTCTGATTTGTCATAAATTTTTATTATTTAAACTTAATCTTCTTAATATTTTTTTTTACAAGACAATCAGTTTTAAAAGGACATTCTTGAAATTTTAGTTTTATGGTAAAAGTAAGTTAAGAAAATACTTTTACAAATGTAATTAATTTATTGAAACCATTCCAGAATATTTTCGCAAATAAAATTGTAACAATTTACGGCCTTGTTAACATATTTTTGGAAGTTTCAAGCTGGCTTTAATATTATGAAGATAAAACTTGTTAAAAAATTTAAGATTAAGGTAAATGAAATAGAAATCTGCAAGACAATCTTAAAGATTTAATTTTAAACATAGGAATTTTTATAGAAATAGAAAAAAGAATCCATTACCCTAATCTGAAGCTCTTAAAAACACTAAAATTAAACTACATAGGGAAGAATGGGATAAAATTGACACACCTTGAGACAAAAATAAAAAATCTAATTTGCACGGCTATAAAATTATCGAGAATTATGAAATATTTCATAAAATATTTACCCCATCCTACCATTTATTAAATTGCTTTACAAATAACGCGGCCAGTTCTTAACAAAATCGGAAATAGTTTCTGCGATAAATAAAAAATTGCATAACTTTAGGCGGTACAAAATTATCAACCGTATTAATCTTAGTTTAACAAGTTCAAATAATGATATATTTTTAAAATTATATAACTAATTGCCAATAACATGATGTTTTACCCTACTCTCCTTTTAAAACTACTGACAATATCAGAGAGTACATAACTCTTCAAAAATAACTATAAGAATTAAAAAAAAAAGAACAAATCCCAAAAATATGTAATTTTTTTTTTAAAACTTTACCTGTAACAAATCTAATTCATATGGACGGCATGTATTACTATCTTTATCCCAACCACAATATGGATCACGTACACAACGGAAACAATTGTCATAACGACGATTGCACATTGCTAAATTAATTTGTTTAATACGTTGATCCGTTCCAACATATAATGATTTACGCCTTTGACTAATTTCCATTACTTGTATTGCTTCATTTTGTGCTATTTCAAATATATCCAATAATTTTGATTTTGATTCACCATTACGATAATATTGTACAATTTTATAGATACGTCCTTGATTTGTTCCAACATAATATACTGTATATTCTTGATTTAGTATATCAATTTTTATTCTGAAAAAAAAAAATAAACATAAAAAAATATTAAAGTTGGCATAAGTAAAAAAAAATAAAAAAAAAAAAAGAGAAAATTTTATTAGCATAGACTCAAACAAAATAATTCTACATATAAAATTAAATATCTATAGATACGAATCAACATATGCATATCACTACTATAGTTCATATCTGTATTTCAATATTTTAATGAAAATAATTCCAACTCAGAAAAAAAAAGCACCTTGACAGGTTCAAAACAAAAGGTGATTGTAGAGGTATATTTTCACTGACACAAATTTCCAGGTGAAAAAAATGAGGTTAGAAAAAAAAAAACTGAAAAATTGTCCAGTGAATAAATATTATTTTAAGTTTCAATAAAATTCATATGGGACCGATAATTACAAAAAAAAAAGTAGGGTAACTAGTACTATACGGTCACCATAAAGTAAAAAACCTACATACACAAATATTTATGCAAGGACATTTTAATGTAATAAAATCCATTAACACAGTGAGTACATGGAATACATGGTAAACTTAAAATCGATATTTTTCTATCAATAAATCTGTCAAAAAAATAATTTTAATAATTTATTTTTTGAGTTTTTATTATATTTTTTAATGATTTTGATTCAATGGATTATGGGACCAGTCTCACATTAAATGTTAAAATAACTTATTTAGATTTACAAATTTAAAAACATGATGACTGCGACGAAAATTCGTTTAAAAAAATTTAATCAGAAAAATTTATTAATTTCATTAAAAGAATGGATTATTAAGGACAATATTCTAAAGTTTGAATGTTTTATTGGTATATATACTCTTTTCATATGATTTTGGTCCTTTTTTACATGAAATTAGTTTTTTTCAAATCAATGTGGACTTTTTTCAAATTAAATTGATCTTTTTTAAAATAAATTTAGTATTTTTTTTTAAAACCGCTCTGGTATCTTAGGACCCAGAAGTTCAAATGACACACTTTGAAAAACTTAGTCCTTAATTTAGTAGTAAAAGCAGCGAAAGGATAAAGGCATTCCCAAAGTATTCCCTAAGTTTTGAGGACTATTTTAAGAGCAGACTTAGAAGTCGAACTTTTTTTAATTTTCATGATATATTTGAGTTTTACTATAAAACCTGTGGGTATACCTTTTATCAAATATGTTGATCTGACTCCTGAACCCTAAGAAACGGGGATGATTAAAAAAAGACCAATCTAATTCGAAAAATACCAATTTAGGACTATTTGAATTTAGAAAAAGCGAATTTATTTAAAAAATTCATTCAAAATTCATACAAAAAATTTCATGAGTAAAAGGACCAATTTCACGTGAAATGTTAGGATAATTATCTGGAAAACGGTAAGAGATATTAGACAAATTTGAGGGCCTAAATTGAAGCTGAAAAAACGGGAATTTTAAAAATTAGTACTCTAAAAACGTTTTTTTTAATGCAAAAATTACAGTTATTTAAAAAATAAAAATATGATCCTTGTTATTCTTGATGATGATTTTGAATGATTTATATTGTACAAGGACGAAGATGTTGTTGTTTCTTTAAAAAGGTTATTATTTTGGAAATGATAATGGTAAAAATAGACTAGCCCCTCCAGATCAATTTTTTGTTCATTATGAACTTATCTATACCTTCAGGTCTTAGTCACCTTTGAGTTCCGGAGACCCGGTATCAACATATTCAAAATATCTAACTTAAATTTTAAGCTAGATGGTGTCTTTAGTGGTGTATATGCGTTTATAGGTGGATTGGAATTAAATTGTAAGTTGATCGATTTTCTGAGCGGAACATAATTCTAATATATTATACACAGTATTAGGGTTCAATAATGAGGATCAAGGATTAGACTTCTAGTTAAAAAAATAAGGTGATCTAATCTAAAAAAATTTTTAAAGTTGAGTTTATTTTGATCGTGCTTTATACTGTGTTCAACTTAATATTTGAATCCATCTCTTGAGTCCGTAAAGTTAGAGTCAATCTCAAGCTCAAAATTGATCGGATTCAAAATTCGAATTGAGGGATGGGTTGAATTTATCAATTTTTACTCTTGAAAGAATCTGCTTTTAAAGTTTGAGACTCGCTAACTCCTTATATACCTGAAAATGAGTTCCATGATGGGTTTCATTTTAAGTATAAAATCCATTTGTTTCTAATTTCTAGTGTTGAATATGAAAGCATTAAAAGAGTTTAATTTAAATTAAAAAAAAACATAAAATCAAGTTAATAGTTTTGCAGTTGAAAAATACCTAAATACCATATAAATTTTAAAGCCTATAAGTTATATTCTATATATGGTGTTAATAAATTAAATTTTCTTATGATTTAGGGCGTATTTTTTATTAAAATTTGATATTTATTTTGTAAAATTTCAAAATAGAAATTTTGAAAATTGATTTTTAGAGAATTATCGCTAATATTATTAAAAAACAAAAATTTATAGTTTTTCAAAATATTTCATTGAATAATTAATGGAAATTTAATTTTAATTTTGTTTTTTATTTTTTATTTTAATTTAAATGTAAAACAAAACTTGTTTTAATAAACTGTTGAAAATATTTTGGAATTAAAACATATTTTAGAAAATTTTCATGAATAAATATTCAAGAATTAATATTCGTAATTTTCTAAAATTTGTGAAATCCTCGAATTACGTATTTTATCATTAAATATTTTAGTAATTTTTAATATTAAAATAATATTTTCATATTTTAATTAATATTCATATGAAAATTGGCTTTATGATTGTTTTTACATTAGAAAATTACAGTTAATTCAATTTAAAATAGATCTAAAACTAATTTTCTTGGTTTATTATAAAAAAAATTTAAAAATTTTAGAATATGAAGTGCATTTTTTCGAATACCGATTTAAATTCTCACACAGCATTATAATTTTTCCCTTAGGGGACATAGGGCTCCTTAAGCAATATTGCAACCTCTATATATTTTGAACTAGACTCTTGATTACTGGCAAGGATTTTCCTGTTTTGACAATTTCTTTCATTTCTGAACTTCGCCATGTATTCCTTGGTATACCCACCCTCGTTTTTTCTTTACACATTTGATTGGAGCATGTTCCATATTCTACCAGTTGTCACAATAAATGAGTTTCCATAGCCAGTTTTGAGTTACCTAGGAATTTGCACTGTGTAGAAGTGAGCACTTGAGGCCTCCCTGGTGTTGTGTTGGAATTATTTAAAGGGGGGGGGGCATTATTGATTTTAATTCAATAGAACAAGACGTGTCAATACCTACAAGATATCTATAAAAGAGAGTTAAAGCTTCAATATTACGGCGAGTGCCTAAGAGGAGTGAAGGTGACCTGGACGGAAGGATCAAAAATTAGGCGTAAGGCGTTATTTTGGATTTTGTCCAGGTAACTTAGTGAAGTTTGGAGAGCGCCAGTCCAAATGTGAGAGTTATGTTCCATCTTAGGTCGTATGTAAGCTTTATAGATGTTGGACAGATCGCTGGGACAAAAATATGCTTTACAGCGAGAGAGAAAATCCAAACATTTGACAGCGTTATTAGCAGCATCAAAAAAATTTTCATTCCATAACATTTTTTGGTTAAGCTGTATACCTAAGATGTTTAAACTTTCAGACCTCTGTATGATTTCTCCCTGGAATCTCAGAATAGGGGTTATTTGATCTCTTCTGCAAGAGATGCAAAAGCTTTGAGACTTCCAACTCTGTTAGCCTTACCCCAATCAGATTTTTTTGCTAGGTCATGATTGACTGAGCTAGCCATCAAAAGATAAAAATTAATAAATAATAGAAGAACTGCTCCACAAGAACAGGTTTAAAATTTATTTTTAACGTTTTATAATAGAAGTGTAAAATAATAAGTATAATTAAAAATATAATTATAAGTATATAAGATTAAAAGAAGGCTTAATTACACCACTTTTAAAGCTTGACGACCTTATACATCACTAAGTCTTAAAAATGAGTTATCATAAACTCTGTTTCTAATCTAAGATTATGCGATTCCAATTATAATGTTGCTTAAATAAGCCCTCCATTTTTTTAAATTACACTTCTTCATATAATCCTGCAAATGATGTATTAATCATTTTGTGATGGAATGAATTATGCTTTATCAGGTAAATTTTTCTAGTGAATATTGAATTAATCCCATAATCCCTATTGTATTAATTAATTATATTAATTCTTTAATTACTTCTTTTTAATTTCATTTGAATTTAATAATTGGATTAAATTTTTTACCTTTTATTAGCAAAAAATTTTATTTTTTTTTATTAAGTGTTAGTATAAAAAATTTACAAAAAAAATACTTTAATTATTTAATTAATCCTCCATTAAAAATTTTTGTTTGTTTTTTTTTTTTTATATTTTCCATTTTTAATCATTTATTCAAAGAAAGATTATTTTAATTAAATTATAAAATTAAAACAATTAAATATTAATAATAAATATTTATATAATAATTAGATACAAGTGATAAAATAAATATTGACATATAAATTTTTTTTTAATTTACAAAATTTCGTTGTAGTAAAAAATTAAAATTTAATCTTCTATTTATATATGTATATATTTTTAATGCTAGTATTAGCTGATAATAAATATGTATTAGCGTCATGTAAATATACGCATTGAACTCAATTTTACACGCCGCATAGTCCCAGTATTAGAATAATAGAATAAACATTTACATATTCATGTAGTTATAACAGTATTATTAACATTTAATATTAAAAAATGAAAATATGCTAAAATATACGAAATTAATTGTTTTGGACAGAGTTGCACAACAATTAATATGCGTGCCATAGTTTAATTTTATATAAAAAAGATTTGTATGATCTTAGAACGTAATTGAATTAAAAGGGTGCGTTCGTTCATTTTTAATTTGAAAAATAATTAGTATTATTAAAATTAAATCAAAGTGTACCAAAACTGTATTTATTTCCGCTATAAGAATTTTTTAATTTATATTTATTACATTCGTGATCTAGAAATCTTTAAGGTCTTATAATAGCTTTGCTTACTTAGAGAGTAATAAATATATTACGAAAGCGTCACGCTTCCCTGTAAGTTATGTAGTAAGGAATATGATAATTCATGGAACTTGATTAAAAATTCATCAAGAGCGGTACAAAAATATATTTAGATAGAATATTTAGATTTCTTGTAAAGTATGGTAATTTTATATGGAAGCCCGCGACTCCGATCCCGGGATACAATTTGGCTCATATACGAAACCGTTCTTTCGTTTGGAAACAAAGCATTCATACCAAATTCCATTAAATTCGTTTGAGAATTTGATGAATTATTAGAACTTGACATTCCTTCAAAATCCTAGAATCAAGTATCTAAGCCTCTCTAGACTTCTTGATATTAGAATCAATTTTTGAAAGTTACTCTTCATGGGTATCCACCAATAGTTTGCATACCAAATTTGTACCCATTCCGTCGTAATTCGAGATTTTTCGGATAATCTGGTGTTTTTTTATGAGGGTCTCCTGAGATGTGTTCCGACTTGGCCTATCTACTAACGTAACCTAACTATTGACAAAGAAGCATTCTTCTCAAATTTCAAGAAAATCGATTGAATTTACGGGAGTTATCGTATTCACATACCCTTATATAAAATTAACATACACACATACACAGACACAAAAAAAATGTTTAAAAAAACGTGTATCCGACAAAATGGCACACCTATGTTTGGACAATAGAAATTCTATTATTTTTTTCCCTCCGAGAGTATTAAAGCCTTTTCTTCTACATAGTTCGTATTTATATCAAAGAAAAGCTTAAAAGAACTTTGAAGCCACTATTTATTCTCAATTGCATTTCCGTGCCATCAACATTGTTCAACCCTGTCATTCTGAATCAATTTGAATTAACTAAATATTATGAACAAATCTGCTAGAATTAATATTATATTCTAATTAATTTTCTACTCTATGTATATTGTATCTAATATAATATTCTATGTATTCTAACAAATACATACCTATATATCTCTAATATATTATGTACATACTACTTTTCTAATAATTATGATTTTCAAATATTTGATTTAGCACCTATAAGCCTGCAATATTAAAGTGTGTTTTTTTCCCCAAATGTTTTAAAAAAAAGCAAAAAAAAAAAAATGAAAAATCATATCATTTACCTTGTGTAAATTTTCTAAAGCAATATTATGTATATACATATAAGAATAATAAGGACATATATTTATATATAGTTATTTGTATTAATATACTAATACTAATACAAAAAAAAAAATATTAAATAGATGGCACAAAAAAATATTTTGAAAAATTTTGTCACGTAATAGGACTTTATAAAACGTGACATTTGTCTTTTGATTTGTTTACTGTTTGAAAAAAAAAAATTATAATGTAATATTGTATTCTATGTATATTATATATATATATATACATATATATATATAAAGGATAGGTACGTAAAACGAGGGATTTACAAAATTTTATCACCTGTTTATATATATTTTTCATGTTATGAATATTATTTTTTTTTTTTCTATCAGGTTTTACTCTAATATTATATTATTGTGAATTGTTATATATATGTATATATATATATATATATATATATTTATTTTTTAGGAAAATATTGTTCCTGTTCCTTAATACAATTTTCGGCCTACATATTTTTCATTGATTTTTGCAGGATACAAATATTCAAATATATAATCTACATATTTTGATGTCAAACATATTTTTCAATTTTTATCTGTTTCAATATTTTCTTATTTTTTTAATGTGTGTAATTTTGAATTTTGATTTTTTTTTTGGAAAATGATTTTTCCTTTTGAAAAGCTTTTCCTGGGCTTTTCAAAGATATTCAAAATTAAAAAATAATTTTTTTAAAAATTCGTTTTTTTACTCCTCCTGAACTCAATCAAATTCATGGTTGCCAAGCAACTAAAACAAATTTGCCATTGTACGACAACAAGACAACAGTAAACCAATTGAACTTGTTAAGACTAGGCATAGTCAGAATAATAGGATGATTCGAGAAAGACTGACTCCGCCTGATTTCTTTTAAATCCTTGGTTGCGATGCAACTAAAACAATCTTACCATTGTACGATAACAAGAGGACAGTCAACCAAGTGAACTTGTTAAGACTGGCAACAGTCATAAAGGAGGATGCGGGAACTATTTGACTAATTGGTAAAAATTCGGTTACACTCAATATCCCCTTCAATGAAACATTTAACATAGTATCTCTGATTAGTAATAGATTCCAATATTCTAAAGTACTATCGGCTAAGTAATTTGTAGAAATTATAAGGTTCTTTACTGCAGCGAAATAGATCTATTATTAAGATTTAGCTTTTTGATTATCGATTTGATAGTAAAACGTTGAAAATGGGGTAATTTATCTCTGGGGTAATTGAGATAATTTTGGGGTAACTTTGGGGCATATGACCGAATTTTGTAAGTTTTTTTTATCTGTAAGTTTTGTATACATTTTAAATAGGTTTCATATTTCTAATTTTAAAGTTAGGCACAATATGTAATCTTTTATAACAGAAAATATTAAAAATACCTATAGATCGGGAATCGATATCGGGGATCGAAAGAAGTAGATCAGTTTGTGACTAAGTAATCGAATGAGTTTTATAGTATTCTAAATATTCAAATGAAATTTAATGTAATACAAAGTTATTTAACAGTGCTTTTAGAATTTATAGTGTGCAAAGAAATATCTTCGGAACCCAGCAAGGTGACCTAGATCACTTATTAATCCATAGATTGGTCAATGGGACATTGACTCTCATTGACTGAATCTATGGGACATTTCTAATTAAGGGACATGTTAAATAAAAAAATTTATCTTATATTTTAAGTTCAAAAATAACATGTATAATTGAATATTTGTATTTAATAATAATATATACTTACTTATCAACAACCAATTTAGTAAATACTAAATCTCTTTTATAATAAACTGGATTATTATGTTCATGATTAACAGCTTTATCCATTAATGGATGTGATCTTATAAAATTTAATACATTATCTGGTAATGTTGATGTATCATTAACACATGTACCTGGTCTTGGTTCAGGTATTTTTGAATTTAATACTGGTAACCAAGCTGAATTTGATGTTGCTTGTTCTTTAAATTTACCTATAGATGAATAAAGAAAAAAAAAAAAAAATTTTAATAAATCTACAATTTTTGAATTTACCAATTTTTTTTTGGTACAATAAATATCTGATTAAATATAAAATTTCTATATATTACCCAATTAAATATACATACATACACAACCATCTAGGATTGTAAATATAAACATAAATGCACATACATAATTTTGTTAGTAAATAAGGATAGGCAGGACATTTTTTTTTAAAACTATACTCTATTGAAATTAAATTTTTTTTTTTTTAAATATTTTGATAAAAAGGACATTCATTCATAAAATGTAACTATTAGAGAAATTGGATTACTATTTATATATATAAAAAGTATGTATTATTATTATTTCATGTGTATGTAATATGAATTAGTTTAAATAAAATATCATCTATTTGTGTTGTTAATTCACTGTAAATTTTAAAATGATTCTAGCATTTAATAAATCTATTCAATAATAAAACAAAAAAAAATTTTAAGTTAATAATATGTTTTATGTATTTTTAAGGTTGCCAGATTGTGCAAAATTAGTTATTAGAAAAAAAAAACCTTTTACAGATTTTAATGTAGAATTAGAAATAAAAAGGGAAGTTATTATAAAATTACTATTATTTAGAGAGAATCTGTTGAGTCTCCTAAGGAGATTTGTAAAATCTAAGTTGTAAATGTCAAATATGGAGTTGCCACATACTTAAAAAAATTGTAAAATTAGAATCCTTTAGACAGAATCACTTGAAACTACTAAAACAATTGATAATTGATAAATTGATAAATGTAAAAAAATTTTAAATGGAAAGAGAGACTTCGAAACTTATTTGGTAGTGAGGTTTGGTATAAGAGTCAAATAAGAGTCATATAAAAGTAGGTAATTACAGGTTGATTAGGAGGCATCTAAAGCTCTATAAAATCCCTCCAGAGTCATCTATGAGAATGATATGAATGTCAATAATTCTATACGAACAATATTATGGTTAACATTCGGTTTAAGTTGTTTGCCAATACAAAGGTTCGGATCCTTGAAACTGAACTTTAACTAACATTTCGACTTTTAGAATAAAAATTAGTCTTGAGCTCCTAATTTGGTTTGAAAACATTTAATCTGAGTTAACCCTCGGTCTTATACATTTGACCAGCTGTTTTAAAATACCCAAAAAAATGAAGATTTGGTAATTCAAATTTTTATTTTTAAAAATAAGTACTAATAAATTTTATCATTGTTTCTTAAATATGTTTTCAAGATAATAAATGTTATTTCAGTAATATTTTCAGTATATATTTATCTTAGAATAATATTTTTTTTCTAAAACTATTTTTTGTAAAAATTTTTATTTAAAATTTATTTTTAAATATCTCAAAACACTTATGTTTGGGAATTATTTTTTTTTTTTTGTGTACTTATTGTATGTAAGTGTTATTTTATTATGGAAAATTTTAAAAATGATTAATTTTATCTAACCACAGTTGGCCTACATTTTGTTTTTTAAAATTACATAATAATAACATGATCATTTACAAGATATTTTTGAACTGGAGAACAATGCAATTTACAAGAAAATTTGTTTTAAAAAAAAAGTACTTAATACTTATGCATAATAAATACTTGTAATCGAATAAAACAACAAAATAAAAAATGAAAATTTAAAAATAAAGTCAATTATTATTTTTATTAAATTTTTTAAGAAAATTTTTTTAAAATATTCGAAAAATAAAAATTAAAGTAGTAAATATGCATTTTTGTTCTATAAATTTGAAAATTTTCAAAAAAAAAATTTTAATTTGTAATCAATTTTATAGAGTTGTAATTGTACATATAAAAGTAATTGTATGTAATTGGATTAAATTGTAATTTATTACATATGCAACAGAATTTTTTTAAAATTGTTAAATTTTTGAATAAGAGTCTTCTTAGTTTGATTTATAATTTGTTTCAAGTTTGATTTGGATGAAGAAATTACCGACGATTTATCGTCACTGCAGAAATGACGGACGATTAATCGTCATTTTAGAAAACTGTAAGTATACAACTACAAAAATATTATTCAGCAATAAAATTGAGCAAAAAATACTATTCAAGATCAGTTTTGAACGGTATTCAGCTCGTTATAAGAATGATATTCAGTAAATTTGAAATCCGATATTCAGCTTAATTGAACAACGATATTCAGAAAAATTGAATAAACGTTGGATGATAATTTGATACTGTACTTGTTGAGTTCCGTTTTAGTTATTCTCTTAGATGTACAGTTTGTTCTCTTAACTCTGATAATCCAGAAGTACTTCTGCAGTGCTAAAATGTAGAAGTATTTCTGCAGTGCTGATGGAAGTAGGAATGGTAGAAAAAAATTCATCACTTTTGTACTAATACATTGAAAGTTGTTCTACTTTCTTTCATGCCTTTTACATCACTTTCGATTTCAGTACTTAATGGGAGTAGTTCTTTTCAGCATTTTTTCAGCACTTTTTCAGTCGTGAACAGAAGTACTATTTCAGCACTTTTTCAGAGGTGAATCTAAGTAGTTTTTCAGCAGTAATTTTATATTTGAAATATAATTAAAGAATTTAAGAAACCTACTTAGTACTTTTTTTATAAGTTCAAAAGTCTTTTAAGGTTAAATTAAAAAATAATTACTTCCGCCATTTAAGTTTTAACTTCAATTAAATTTAATTACTAAGGTTAGAATAAAGTAACACTGTGTTAGGCATATAGAGAGTAACTGTACCATTATTTTTGTTTCATTAATTTTATGGAAAATCAGTACTGATTCATTACTGAATAATCAGGTAATAACTTTTGAACTTAGATTATTAGGTAAGTTGTTCATATGTTGTCATTAATTAATAGCACCTTAAATTTTTTTCTAAATATTCGTTTTTCTAAAAAATTCTTTTGAACAACATCTGGCAACACTCTGCAAAATATTCTAGCTCAGTAATCGTAATTAATTACTAAAAATTTGCAATAGATTTAAAAAATCTGAATTAAAATATAATAACAGACAAAAATTAACTGAACCAAAAACTTAATAACAAAAAATTTTATCAATATTATAGAAATACAATATATATTATATATCTTGAAGGATAATTGATATTTAATATTGAATAAAATGTCCTTAGGTTATAATATCTAATAAAAACTTCAAATTTATTAAATTTTCATTAAAATAACAAAAATCAAAAAAAAAAAAAATAAAAACAACAACAACAAAAAAAAAAAAAAAAAACGCATCACTTACCTTTAAATGCTGCATGTACTTCATTAATATCAAAACTGCATACAGCTGAACCAATTAAACCATTTGTACTTGTTGTAAATGTTGCATAAAATTTTGTTTTATCTGATGGCAATTGATAAACTGATTGTATTTCATTAAAATAAAATGGAAATTCACCGGATATACTACAATTTAAACGTGCCTTTAAATATGTTGCCCAATTTTGTGATAATATATTTTTTCCACCATTATCTTTTTTACATACACGTGCAATCCGTGAATATACCGCCTTACCACAATTAATATATTCAACAGCTGTTTCACGGAAAAAGAAATATACAAATTCACCAATATCGAATGCACCAACAAAATTTGGTTCTAAAAAGAAAAAAGAAGAAAAATCAAAATTTTAATCTATATATATAAAAGCGGAAGTTTGTTTGTATGTTTGTTTGTGTCTTTTAAACTCCCAAACTGCTCAGCCGATTCTTATGAAAATTTGTAAATAGGGGTTTTTGGGTACGGAGGGGAATCGTGGGCTAAAAGTTTTGCTCTAACGAACCGCCAATTTGGTGTTGTGGTGCAAGTATTTAAACTTTTCCGTCCTAAAATGAAAACGGTTTGACCGATTGACTTCAAATTTTGTATACGCGATGCTCCTTGAGAATTCAATTGACACTATTAATAGTTTTGGAATTTGTTAACCCATGTCGGCCCGACGGTTGGTCAAAAAAAATTTTTGGGTCCAAATTTTGTCCGATTTTACAAAATAATGTTTTGGCCAAAGAGAAAGTCTCAAAACATTTTTTGTTGAGTTCCGTTAAACCATTGCGACACAGTGTCATTTTTTTTTCGTTACTTTATTTTAAATTCGAAACGGTTTGACAGAATTATTCCAAATTTTGTATACGTGATGCTGCTTGAAAATTTAGTTGACACTATTAACAGTTTTGGAATTTGTTAAAACATGTCGGTCCTACGATTGGTCAAAAAAAGTATTTGGAAGTAAATTACGTCCAATTTTGGGAAGTAGTTAGAACTTCTTTGATTACAGGAACTTTAAAAAATTAATAGAATAATCCTAGCAAAATCATTTAAAAAGAATTGCTTTAATACATTTTAAAATAACATTTACACCATGTGTAATTTTTATGTTAACTTTTTGCAGTAACTTCATCTTAAATTAAACCTCCATTGAGAGGCGCAGCAACGCGTACCGAGTATTAGCTAGTTCAATATATACATGAACTATGTAATATTATGTTATGTTATGCGTAATTATAACTATGTTATGTTATGAACTATGTTATGCATAAATACAAAATTTTAAAATTAATTATCAATTATAATAATAATTTTTGTAGTAGTAAGTAGTATGCAGTTGTATTTATTAAATTTTAATTAAAAAAAAAATAAAAACAACAGAAAAAACATTCATCAAGGATAATTAGGATAATAATATCTAATAAGAATATTTATTAGAGTGGAACATAAATATTTTCAAGGATTTTTCAATAAATTTTCTTCATTATTGTTTTAAAGGGATTTCCCCAATTCTGCTCTTATCGTAATTTATGCTGATTTTATTCAATAATGTGGAAAATTTATTTTGCGAAAAATTTGTGAAAGAAAAACAAACAACTAAAATTAGCCTTCCGATAAAATATCCTTGAATAAATTTTTTAATAAATAATAATATTTATAAAATATCGATTTAATGTCAAAATTATCTGAAATTTTGTGTACTGAAAATGATATTTTTGATTAAAATTTATTGATCTGAGATTTTGAAAAATGAAAATTATTGGGAAAATTAATTATTGGAAAATACTTTATAAAATGTACTGGGTATTATAGGGACAAATTAAACCAATTAAAATTTTATAAAGTTTTGAATTGTAATTTTATGTAAGCCTAGGTCTAAATTGGAAAAAAGAAGAAATGGAAGAATAAAATTTTTAAAGGTTTCAGGAGCAGATTATGTAGTTGTAATGCATCATTGAGGTTGATTCAAGAATTTTTAGGTATAATTTTAGATCTTTTTAAAGTATCCCGACTAAAAATTCTGCTGTGTTGTAAGACTCCGACAATCAACTTTTGATATATTTCGAATAAAAGACATATTATAGCCCCAATTATTTTAAGTGTTTTATTGTTGAAGTATTCATGTTAAAACAATTAACTAAGAAAAATTTTAGAATTGGGCACAAAATCCGGATTGATAAGTCTTTTACAAAATATATTTTAGACATCAAAAGGTATAGTTCAAGTTAGGTTAAGTGAAAGGGAAAATCCATATAAATTTTGAAAGCCCTATTTTCTTTAAAAGATAGACTTTACACTCATTATAAAATTTTTAATTTCTTTTGACCCCCAAATCGTCTCTTGTAATTTTTGAGGATTATGAAAGACAACATAAAAAAAGAAAACCACCACAACGTCGGGTTTTAAAATACTAGATTTTGAAACGTTAGGTTTTTAAAATGGCGGGATGTTAAAAGTCATGATTATAAATGTTATAGTGTTTTGTTCTGCACAAAGATTTAAGTAAGTGCTTACCTTATAGAGATTTTAAGCTCATTTTTGTTTTATAGAAATATGATTCTATCTTATGAATCCTGATCCTGCCTAAGTCTTTAATAATAAAGAAGGATCGCAAATATAAGCAACGTCATCATTTTCAAATTGTGTCGTTGAAGTTGGTCTTGGTCAAATTTTAAGATGTGAACAGGAATTAAACCTGGTGATAACTAAAATTTCAGACTCGTTTGGAAAATATTGAATTTATAGGTTAAATAAAAGAAACCTTATACAGACTATGCCTCCAATACCTAACAATTTTCCACAATTTATTTTTAAAGTAGAAAATCTTGTCATTATATTATATATATTTTAATTTACTCAAGATAAAATTCTAGAATCTGGAGTTATTTTATTTTTCTTGTTACTCCACATGGGAGCATAGGGCTTTAACTTGGAGACTCATTTCATTATTTCATAGATTTTTCTACTATTTCGTTGCAGGATATTTTGTGTCTCCGTAATTCATCTAATATGGTTCTTTTCCATGATAACCTGGATCCACCTCTTGATCTGGATCCACCTAGAGGATTCCAGGTAAGCAGATAATAACAGTTTCCACTTCAGCAACATAATTCAAAGAATCCAGAGTAAACTTTGTTAACAAATATTTCTTATTTTAGAACAGCAAAATATAACAACAACATACAAGGAAATAAATACAAAAAATTCAATATTAAGATTCTTTTAATTTATTTCAATGAAAAGTCATTAAGAAAATTAAAATTATCACTGTCTTGTCAAGGAATTTGATAATCGCTAAATAAAAAAACAAACAAAAAAAAATGTAATAAAATATCCTTCCAGACAGGATATAATTTAAAATTTAGAAACATTTATTGTTTTTTTTTTGTATTTAATTGTTTCTGAGACACTGATTTAATTAAAATTAAATTTGATGATATCAAAACAATTATAATTACAATAAATAAACATTTTGCAATATACATATAGCAATTAAAACAAATGAAACTGGAACAGGATATTCTTCTTTGGAATTTAAAAAAAAAAAAAACATACAAACAAATCAAATCAATTATCCTTGAAATTTGGGCGTAATATAACATTTTAACAAATTTCAGAAAAATTTAAATGCTGATGTGTTCTCAATTTTGCAGTGATTATTTATAAATCAAATATTTTAATTTCCCCCTTCTGGTGTATTCGAATTTTTAAGAAAAATCCTTCAATTTAATATTCAATTTTGATACCCTCGGCATTTCTTTAAAGATTACAGATTTCTAATAAAATAAATTGAAATTGAAACAAGTGTTACACGTTCATTGCCAAATTTTCTAATTTAATAAAAAAAAAAAACAGTATTTAAAATAAATAATTAAAAGTAAATTCAAAAAGTAAAGCAAAGTTCATTGTTAATTTGTGGTATTGCGTGGATTGAAATTTCCCACCCCACTACACTTTCGCACTCAATCTTTTTCTTTGGGTTTTTCATTTAAGAGGGAATTTTTTTTTTAAAATGCCCCGAAAAGTAATTTTTTTTTGTTTAAAAGGAAGTTTTACAATTGCTTGGTTAACTATGATAATTTGAAGTTTTATATTTAAATCTGCTTTCAGTGGAAGAAATGACGGTCTAATTTCGATTATTTTGCGACTGAGGTAAAGTTCTTCGACTTAAAAAATAAAAATACGAAGTCAAATAACTCAATCTTAAGCTTGAGGTCTCAGGAGTCTATTCCTAGTTAAGAATTTATTTATATTACAAAAAAAAATTTTATAAAATTTCGAAGACTGCAACTTTACAATCTCAGTTAAATACAATTAATTTGGAAATTATAATCTCCAACATCTGTATTCATCTTTTTTAAAAGTTTAACTCACCAAATTCACTAAGTTTTTACTTTTCTATCTACTAGAAACTTTCGAATAGAAATTTAAAAAAATTGCATACTTATGTGCGCAAAAGTTAATTTCAGTTTTTACAAATCACTGGTATTCTATACACGTTAAAAGTTTAGGTACTTCTATTTTATAAATGAAATTAAATGTTTTGTTGCCTTTAAGCAAAACAAAAGTACCAGATGTTTCATAATTAATTGTGGTTAAAAGTATTTAGAATATTTTTATATAAAAATATATAATAAAAATATAAAAAATTTTAGAAAAGTTTTTCTTTAAATTCACAAAAGAACAAAAAAAAGAAAAATTCGAAAGGAAGTATTCTAAATTCTTTAAAAACAAAAAAAAAAGGAAACTGTTAGAAAACACATACCAAAGCATAAAAAATACAAAATTGTTGTAAAAAGTTTCCTTTTTTTAGGAATTTTTATTTCGCAATTTTTTTTATAAGGGTATCAGACTGTCTAATGAAATTTGTCTTGATTTTTAATATTATGTATTTTGTTGTTGTTTTTTTTTGGAGAATTTATTTGAAAAAGACCTGCAAGAATTCCTATTATTGGAAAAAAAAATACCTCCGTCAGAGTGTACTCTTAATAATATTCTGAAAAATGACTTTGTCCCTTTTTGTTTTTGGGTTCATTTGGGTATTGTTGTTGTACTGCAAGTATTTACCAAAGGCACACATATAAATAACATTTCCATAACACTTCCTTTTAAATTTTATAAGATAAAAATAAAATAATATAAAAAAAAAAAATTGGTAATTGTATTCTGCGATCTGGGTACCCACTTAAATTGTGAGAAAAACGGTGTTAAAACGCATATTTTAACAAAATATAATGCACGTTAATGTTTTTTTGTCTACTATTCTACTATGTTGAAGTTGTACATTGTATTTTACGTGTTGTTTTTATTGCTGATGTACAAAATACCAATTAGTTGTACAAGATTTTAAATTTCATCAAGGATAATTAACATTAAAGGAGGAGAGAATGAGTAGAAGTATATAAGGGGGAGTAGTAGTTGTATACATTGAACTGCAAAGTTAGGCGGTTAGTTGTTAAAAATTTTTAAAATTTTAGTGGTATGATAAAATTTTATTAGAATTCGTTTTTGAGGTCTAATATTTTAAGGATATAGAGTAGGGTCACATGTTTTAAGGATTTTATGTAAATTATAGTGTTAAGACTGAGGATTATTGTAAAACTGAAACCTTCAGAAGTTAGAGAACGACTGACTGCCTTCGTCAATTTGTGCCTTCTAAAACTCGATTTTTTTGGAAATCATTGAAAACCTATTAGAACTGTACCTAGTTTGTTCGGGAAGTGTGTGACCTTAACACTCTAATCACACCCATTTTTTTAACCCAAGCCTTACATTAGAGCCTTAAATTAGAGCCTTTAATATAAATGTACAGTTAAGTTTTGAGGATGGGAATTGGTATGAAAGTTACAACAAATCCAAGATACTTCAAAAGAAAATTGAGTTTAAATCAAATATATTTTGTTTTTAATTTTCTGAATAACTCTAAATCTTCATGGCTTCCAAACTACTTGATTTATGCAGACTATTAGCCGCAGCTACTTGAAAATCCCTATTAGAAACCGAAGATATTGGATTAAAAAAGTCCCTTGCAAGCTTAAAGGCTCAATATTTCAAAAATCTGTTGTGCAGTCAGACTGTGCGTTAATCACCTCGTGTTTGCTCTATAATAGATGTACTTCTTACACCCAACCTACATACATCTTTGACAAGATCAGCTCGGATTTACAATTTTGAACCCCACTGTACATAATATGTATATGATTCCAAAATTATCAAATTTTATTATTTCGAAACCTATATGTAATTGTTTTAAATATAAAACTAACTATAATAATATGACGGAACATGGATTAACAAGTGAAAATGTCACACTATATATACATATACCTGAAGTATTTTTACAGTTACATTTGGAAAACATGAAATTTTCCTCTAATTTTCATATTCCTAAAACCCAATTACCCACATGGCAGTAGAGTTGGCAAAATGTTTAAAATAAAGGATTTGAAAATTTTTGTGAAAGTGAAATATTTTGTTTTTTTTTTTTGTTTTTCGCCTTCAGGAATAAAATTATATTCGTCCTTATTTACATAAGGTCCTTGAGGCATCTTTTTTCTTTTTTAGTTTTTTTTGTTAGTTTTTTAAGTGGGCGTTTTAACGAATTTTCATTTACAACGAACACAAAAAAAAGGACAAAATGAATATTGTAGAGTATATATATATATATATATATATATATATATATATATATAGGTATATATATATATCTGAAAGCAATTTTCTAGTTATTATATAATGAAAAACTGAAAGGTAACCGAAGGTTATGAAGTTCGTGAATAATTATGTATTATATATTAATGTGTATTATATATTAATAATGTACATTAGGTACTCTTTTGTACAAAAATTAGATTTCAAAAATTAAAATAAAAAAAACAAAATTCACGGATATGAAATTTAGAAAAACCTGGAAAATTTTCACATAGTACCAGGAGAATAACAATTTTCCGGCCAACATATTTTCTAACTGTTTTTTTTTTTGTTCAACTCATTTGCATTTAAAGATTGAAATTTTTTAGTGGGTGGTGCTGATTTTTGCTTTTCTTCTTGTTCGTTTTTTTTGTGGTACTAAAAAGGACTGTGTGAAAAAAGTTCCCAAAAAAACCAGATCCTAAACACCAAAATTGAAGGTATCTTAAATTTATATGAAACTTTGGTATTTTTTTAATATGTTTAAAGATCCCAATTTGGAAAAACTTGAGGACTTTAGGTCTTTTTAAAAACTCGTATTTTCGAACTTTTATATATAATGGGGTTCTCCAAATGTATTTTTATACAGCCATTAAAAAAATTTGGGTTTGGAGAATTTCCAATGAAATAAATTCCAAATAAATTTATGAAATAAATTCCACCATTTTTCAAATAAAGTTGGGAGTTATTTCATATGGAAAATAAATTTCATATTTTGGAGAGATTTCCGGAAATATTACAAAAATAAACTTAATTTTGTAACAGACTTCAAAGCTAGAGCTGTGCATATTAGGTAAACACCTTCAATCGTTAATAAATATGGAGAAGGAGTAAATTTTGAATTTCTATCAATCTCTAACTCTTCTCTCCATATTTTGAAGTTTTGTTACTTTGATTTATAACTTAATAAGGATTAATAGGCTTTGAATGAGATCTTTAAATCCATATTAGCCTTTGTCATAAGCCAGGCTTAGAAGTTGGATGTAACTAATATTCCCTCTAATAGAAACTCTTTGAACTAGTACTCTATAATATAGAAACTTTTCATTGGAAAAGAGATTATTTTGGAGCAGAAAATTAATTACTTAGAAGGATTCGATTTGATACAATTCAGATAACAGTCTTCTAATACCGTCTAATGCAGCGATTCTCGGGCATATTAAAGACCTCAATTATAATTTGAATTTGAACTACATCGTAGATTCTGTACCATAAGTTAATCTCAATTTAATTGCTTTTAATTGCAAACCTCAGCTATATCAGTTAAACAGCCTCAGCATACCTTAGTTTTTATATCTAATATAAGAGAACTCTATGTGTTAAACCATTTTTTTTTGATTTAGAAAAAAATCAAAACAGGTTTTACCTCCCAAGTTTCACATTCAATTTCTAATCCTATAGTTTTTCTAACCTTACTTTCCAGCCATTATGCTGTGCAAGAGGTTCGTAAACTAATCTCATTCAGACTACGGAGGGATGTTATTATTGTGAGCAAAAGTTTCATACTCCTTTACAGTTTAGTAATCTTAGACGACTTTTGAAGGTTCCCTCTTAACCTCCTAGGAACAAGAAAACCTAAACCTTACTTCATTGTTAAATAATTTCCAAAAATTTTGGGAGCTATTTCTATTTTTTAATTGTAATATTTAATTTGATAGTAAAACTTATTACATTTGAGATTAACACATTGGATTGGAGGTTATTTCCATTGGGTCTAATTTCCTCCAACCCAAAAGAATATTCATTCCAAAAAACAAAAAATCAGTTAAATCGAATGTAAGTTTATTATATATATATATATATATGTGTTTTTTATATTAATTTTATCTTTTAGGTTTCAGTGGGTTAAACATTCCGGATATTTTTTAGTTCATATACACAAAAAAAAAAAAAAAAAAAAAAAAAAAACTGAACACTGTATTTAAAGGATAAAAATTAATTATGCAAATCGACTTTCTAAAATAATATTTTTTTTTGGTCCTATATTCTCTCTAGTTGATTGTTATTTTTGTTTTTTTTTGCCATATTGGGTACAACTAAATTAATTTAAACTGAATGTAGAAAAAACAAAAACAACAACAAAAAAAATAGGTTACATAAAATAATAAAAGGATTTAATATTCTCTAAAAAAGGACTCGTTTTTTTTGAAATGTTAAGTGAAAAATATTGAAGTGTTTGAAGGTTTTTAAATTCACGAATATCAATAAAGTGTGGTTATCCTTTTTTGTTCATTCATGTTTTTTTTTTCTATCTTTTCAATAAAAGGATAAAGGATCCTGAATTTTTGGATTATATTAATAATAATAAAAATAATATTAATAGTAAGGATGATGATACATATTAATGAAATCATTTTCGAAAAAAACCTTGAATTCAATATTATTAATTATAACCTGATAATTTGAATATTCATTATATAAAATACATTATATAATAATTATATATATATAGTATATGTGTATATATAGGATACAACATTTATAGGGTGTTGAAATTGAATAATATTAAAATATATAATAAGTAATAAGTTATTTTATGTAAAATATAAAATTTTTAGTACAAAGAGCAGCTTGTTATGAATTTTATAAAAATGAAAATAGGTTTCTTGGAAAATTTTGTTAATTAATTTTTTATATTTAGGGAAAAATTTAAAATATGTTGCAGCCTTCTAAGATTTTGTTAATGGGTTTTGAATTCGAGGGAAAACTATCCCGGGATTCAATATTAAATAATTTGTTGGAATATTAAACTTTTATATTATAATATGAAATATAATAATAATAATAATTTAGGGAAAACTAAAAGTTGAATTTTATTAAAATGTGGTTTATTAACTTTAAATAGAAGTAGGAAATTATTGGTTTTCATTTTGATAAGAAAGGGTTGGTTTTAGATAGTAATGGGAGTAATGTATGATACAAATTTTCATTAAATTTGACTTTATAATTTTTATGAATTTATTGAAGTTTCAGATATTCTAGAAAATTGTACATTTACTTAAAATAATTATCAAACTATCGTCTAATTTTCTACTATTACCATATTAGCCTTGAATATCTTCTAACTCTTAGTTAAATCAACCTAATTATATGTACCCGAGAATTGGTTAAGCTATTAGTATGAAAAAATAGCAAATTACTGGGGATGGAGAGAGACAAAATAGTTAATTTTCGCAGCTTGGACCTAAGTGACTAAATTTCACTTTTACAATTTTGTGCTATTCGACGAGTCACTTGTCTTTTGAAAAATGTAGTTAAGTCTTTTACATTACAGTATTAAGGCATTTCAACACAAAATTTGAGGTCCAAAGGATTCATACTCATGTGAAAACGTGTCATATGTACTTCATTTCTTTTATTTGCTGTATTTGTTCATTTCACCAATATTTAATTTAGTTGTATCCTAATAGAAGAGCCATTTTATAGTTGTATTTAAAAACAGGATATTCCTTTTTAAGAGAGTGAACCGTATTGAATGAATCTAGATTCTTAGGCTTTTCACTAATTTTAACAATAATGTCATTTCTATAAAACGAGTAGAGTAGCAGGTTTTACTTTTTTAAATATCTCGGATGGGCAGCACATCTTATGTGAAATATTTCCCCACAGCAAATCTTATATAAAATTTTCCTCCACACACAATCCCCTTTGAACGCAAATGATAAAACAAACAAATAAAATACGGGCAAATTAAATGCCAGATAAATGAAATACAGTAAATACAAGTAAATGATATACAGTCAAATTATAATAATAATGACATATGAAATATAGACAATTGATAATTCTAGTAAATGAAATACAGTAATTTGAAATACAGTTAAATGAACCACAGTCAAATGATAATACAAGTTAATTCCTCTAACTATTATAGTGATTAACTATCATTTGAACTTTCGATATTGACGAATGTTTTCAATATCCCTACTAATGATAAAGAATGATTGTTATGACTATTATAGTTAGTTATAAAAAATGTCATACATTTATACAAAATCATATTATATCATAATATGACAGCTAATAACTATTTAAGTTAAGGGTAATGAAATACGCAGTCCTTTGAAATAGAGGCAAATGAAATACCATCATTTAAAATACAAACAAATGATTAAACAGATAAGTGGTAATACTATTCTATATGATTAAAAATGATAAAGAATGATTGTTATGACTATTTTTATAGTTAGTTATAAAAACTCTCATAATTTCGTACAAAGTCATATTATATCATATGACAGCTAATGACTATTATAGTTAAGGGGGAATGAAATACGCAGTCATTTGATACCTTATATCTTAAAGTTTCCGAATATATAAATTATTAGTGGCGATGCCGCCATCTAGTGGTCGATAAATGCATTTCAAAATTTTCCTAAGATTTTGTAGTATTTTAATTAAATTGGAACCATTTTTTACAATATTGTAGGTAATGATACTTTCTTTAATATAGGTACATCTTGTTTCATCTGAATCGGTGCTACCGTTTTTAAGATATTGCAGTTTTAAGCGGAAATTTAAAACCAAAAAAAAATTTCAAACTTTTAAATAAACCACTATAGGTGTGAAATATTCAATAACATTCTTTATTTCCTATTATAATGTTAGAAAGATTCCTTTACATTCTTTCCAACAGTATATAATAAGTATGACATATTTTGACATATAGCCCCACCAGAGAACATAAATGCAAAACTGACACAACAATTTTATTAGAAAATACATTTTCATACTTTGTTTCTCATACATTTATTTTAAAAATTTATATATTTGGAAACTTTGACATATAAAGTACCGTTATGTGATGACGTCATCTTGATAGCTTACAACCCCTCTCCGGAAGTATATCCAAATGAAATAGTCATTTCAAATGCAGTCAAATAAGATACATTCTCGATTGAGTAACCCAATCATATAAATTAAAATTTTTTTAAAATTTTATATTATGAGTCCCCATCACTTTCTTCGAAAAACGCTTTTCATTAATCTTCAAATATCAATTACTAATCAATAGAACTGGAATTCTTAAAACGCATATATAATAAATCTAATAAAATCAAATATACAACAATTTATTAGTATGTACTTCATATTTAAACCAAATACTTACTATCAAGCCATTTTGAATCATATTTTAATGTTCTTTTGAATGCAAATTCTTTCTTTTTTGCACTAATGTTATATAAATCAGATCTAAAGATTACTGTATCAGCTTTTGTAAATTCAGCATTTGTTCCAGAATACTAAAAAATAAAAAAATATAAAAATAATTTAATATTAAATTTTTTTTTCGAAAAAAATAAAAACCAAGGAATCACAAAAACAAAAACGAATTAAAAATTTTTATTTTGTTACAATTGCAACTATAAAATTTGTCATCATAAACAATTTTACATTGGTTAAGCTTTTATTTCTCTACTTTTTTTTCAAAAAAAACAAAAAAACCGTTATTATCCTTGGAAAATTTTTTTCTCAAGGATAATGCGATAACCTTTTTTTGTTTTTCCATTTCTCATTTCTTATGACAAAATTTCCAAAAAAAAACTGAAAAAACTTTTCATATAAAATCAACTAATACATTAAAAACTATATAATAGCTTTTAATGTATAGATCATAACGGTAAAAGAAAAACAAAACAAAAGAAAATTTGTTGCTGATGACCATACAATAGTAGCTGCAATAATACAAAATACAAAAAAAAAATAACAACAACAGAATATTGCTGACAATAACAGTAAAAAAAAAAATAAAAAAAAAATTTTTAAAAACTTACCAATCCAGGTAAATCACCAGGATTTCCGTGCTCAACATATATGGCTGTTGAATTATCAAGTGGATCGTAAGGACATTTTGCAATGCCTAAACCAATTCCAGGCACGTATTCCGACCTTGGTAAATGGGTTAAATTTGACTGAAAAAAAAATTATTTTAAGATTAAAAAAAAATAAAAGGATATTTTTATAAACTTGAAAAAAACTTTTTTTAAAGTTTTTTCAAAAAAATAAATTTTTTTTTTTTTGAAAAATTATGTTTACCGTTATTTTGTTTTTTGTATCCATAAAATAAATTACATTCATCAATGGGTTAAAATAGTTTTATTATAATCTGGTATATATACTCTTTTCTTATGAACCTGGCCCCTTTTTCAAATTATTCTTTTTTCAAATGTATTTCAATTATTTACTCTTCGATTTTAAAAATTAAAAAAGGTCGTCTTTAAGCCCTCCTTACACAAAAACGGCTATACGAAAAAAGTCTCCAAAACCGATATATGCAAATTTAGGCAGTTATATCATTTTTACTTTTTTTTAAAATAAAAATAACAAGCCAATCGACATTTAGCATTTTTGAGCAAATAAAGGTTTTCCGGAATATTTATTTAGTTGTATAAGTGAGATCCTACATTCGGAGAGATTTTAGAGTAAAATTAAAAATTAGGGTTGCCCCCTTTTCCAGAATATTAACTGGGTGCTACGGGGTTATTAAAAAATTTTCCTGACATATTATTTATTTCAAAAGTTAGGTAGGGATTAAAATTTTGTATCCAATAATATCAAGGTTTCAATAAAATGTCCTGGTTTAAGGGTGGAAGCCCTTATTATATTAAATGTTGCAATAGGGATAAATAAAACCATAATTGTTTTATATATTCTGAAAAACGCGTTACTTCCTGCTTTTTCAAAAAAAAAAAACCAATTTTTCATTGAAAACTGAACTGTGCGGGGTCAGACGTCTTACATCCAAGAGTCTCACTGGGACAATTGCAAAAATATTGGGAACTAAAAATATTTATATGGATTATTCAAATTCAAAATCAGGGTTATACGCCTTTTACAGAAGAATTTTTCAAATGTATGTGTATGCGAAATTCTGATTTAGAAGGTATCTTAGAATTAGATTCAAAATCTGGGTATTCCCTTTTTCTTTAAGGAACTACAAATTCAACTCAAAAATTTTGTAAAAGAGGTATAACCTTGATTTTGAATTCAACTATAAATTTCTTCCACCGAACCTCTGACCCAAATAAATAAGTAAAAAGCCTCATGGGAGTTAAGATGAACTTCATAGAACGTCAGACTCTGCCCTAACTAAACTTACTATAGAAAATATTAAGACTTCCGCTCAACCCAATGAATCTAATTGTCATATATCATATAAAAATACTTTTGTGGACCTTTTTCCCTAAGGACTTTTCACATACGAAAAAGTTCCCAAGTACAATTTTTATAAATGTCCCCAAAATTAAGAAAAAAAGCGATTTTCTCGAATTCTAATTTATTTGAGAATCTTTCCTTGGGGACTCTTTTCGCACAGCCTACGAAAAACCACAAGAACTTAGGTGCCATTTTTTGGGACATGTCTTATTTATTTTTCAGAGAGCGTTTTCTTTAAAAAAAAGATCAAATTCATTTGAAAAAAGATCAATTTGATTTGACAAAATATCAATTTAATTTGAAAAAGGACCAAATTTATTTGAAAAAAGATCAATTTCATTTGAAACTTTTGCGATCAATTTCATTTGAAAAAAGATCAATTTCATTTGAGAAACGATCAAATTGTTTTTTAAAAAGTTCAATTTCATTTGAAAAAGGACCAAATTCATATGAAAAGAGTATAAATTCGCTATAAAAATTAGAGTTTACAAAAAAATAAATAAAATACATATGTCCTGCATGTCCTGCATTTTATGTTAACTATTATTTAAAAAAAAAATGTTGTTGTTGTTGATGTTGCAATGAAAAATAATGCAACTAGCGACATTATGTGGTAATTCAGCAGAAATTATTGGATTTTAAAATTTATGTTCAAAGGATGTATGGGTTATTAGGTATATTGTATATTATATAGTTTATAATTTTAAGGATTACTTTTATATACGAGTAACAGAATACAGGACATATTTAATTTTTTTATTTTTTTTGGATTTATTTGGTATTGATTCGCTGGTAGTACATGAAAAACCAATAAATTTCCGTATTTTGTAATTTTAAAGAAATAAAAATGTGAAAATAAAAAATAAGAAATATGGAAGTTATAATTTAAAATCACGAATTGAATTTAGTCCCAGGTTTTTTTTTTGTTTTTTTGCTGTCCATTACAAAATTGTAAAATAAAATATAAAACAAATACGTTATTTTTGTAAAATAGTTTTATTGGTCAGTAAATGTTTTTGAAGAAGTTTTATAATTTATTTCGAAAATGTAAGTTGAAGATTAAAAGTTTAATAGTATTAAAATAATATAAGCTAAATAAATTTCGAAAATTGGATAGTTAAATGTGAATTTTAATTGGTCTGACATAATTTAATGGGACCAATTTAATATTATGTTATTTTAATTAACTTATATGAGAAACAGATTAATGTAGGACAAGTCAATGGCTTCAATTCAATAGGGAAACAATGGCTAAGTCGAAAAATTTCATTCTGAAACTTATTTCTCATTGCAATGGCAGTTAGAGCTTACAGGTTTTTAGTTCCAATTTCAAAGATTGTGTACTGCATATCAATAGAAAAACAATTCCTAATTCGAAAAATTTCGCTCTGGATCTTATTTCTCATTTTAATGGGAGTTAGAGCTTATAGGTTTTTAGTTCCAATTTCAAAGATTTAGAACTATATTAAAAAAATCTAAAAGGTTTGGAATCAAAATCAGTGATGCTTCATTTCCAGAAATTGTATTTGTTCCCAGAATTTGTATATGTTAGATTATGATTTTTTTAATAGAATAATAATATACCATAATAAATAATTGTTTTATTGCGGTGCAATACAGTCTACTAAGGACTTATTTCCATTTGGAATGAAATTTAATGCATACTCTTGCAATTTTGAGATTTAAATTTTATTTCTTATTCCAAATGGAAATGAGGCCTTTTATTCTAATACCAAATTCCAATTTCTAATTCTAAATGGAAATAAGGTCAAATTCCAATTCCAAATGGAAATAAGTCCTTAGTAGACTGTATTGCACCGCAATAAAACAATTATTTATTATGGTATATGAAATATTTTTTTGAAATATTAAATGAGCACTGAGTAAAAAGAGTCTAAGGAAAAGCAGATGCAAAAAAATAAAGTCCTAATTTTGTGGAAAACTTCCTATGATTTTTGTTAAAGTTAACAAAATAAACCAAATCTAACAGTCACTTCAGCCACTTCTGTGATGCCAAAGTAGACAGACTTCTTCTTATGTTGGTTTTCGGATTTTTTTCACAAAGCCTACCAAAATGTCTATATTATGGTATTTACTTAAAATTCAAAATCAATTATATTAAGCAGGAGCATCCTTTTTACCAGACGAAGTTCCCGGGATTGACAGAAAGGGATCATTTAATAAAAAATATGTAGGAACATAATGTAAAAAATTGCTTTTTAAGGGATTCTTTGAAATCTATCATCCCCTTCAGATCTGCCCTCATTTTTAGAACTTTTTCGGTAAATTTTTAAAAAAATTTTTAAATTTTTGGGAAAAGATTCAGGAGATGATTCTAAAAGACCAAATAATACCTAATATTTAACCCAATTTTTACTCCTGACAATTTTATGATTTTTTTTCAAAAGAAATTGCGGAATTTTCTTCTCCTAATCATTGTGTTTCCAAAAAATTTAATTATGGTGAATTTTTTTGATTATAAATTTATTAAAAATTTTTTGAAAATAATATTATTTAATTTGTAAAGATTTTATACCTATAATTAAAAAAAAAAAAAAACCATTTTTTACCTTCATGACATTTACCTTTCATGATTCAAATCACGAAAAACTTAAGGAAAAGGTTCATTACATGTCAAAAGGAGGAAAAACTAAATTAAAAATAAAAATTTTTTATTTTTTTTAAGTCCGTTTATATTTCTCTAATTTCTTAGTAATAAAAATATCCTTTTTTTGTAAGATTATATCTATGTATGTGTATAAATATATAAATTATATCCTGATGTGTAATGAAATTATTTTGCAACTATGTTGCATTTTACTTCCATTTTTTTGAAAAATTAACTTAAAGATTTAATACATATTATTATAATCCTAGGTTATATAGTTGATATATATATATATATATATATATATATATATATATAAGGTATATATGTAAGTTTTTCAACATCTTCATCATCTTCGTTCAACAAAATAAAATTCTTCAAAAAAAAAAAAGAATCCTTAAGTTTTCTTTCGTCCTTTTGATAAATTTTTATTGTTATAGTTTTTCTTTTTGTTGTTTTTTTTCTCGTGTTTACTCATTCTTTTGTAATTTTTTGTCTCTTTCTTATTCTTGAAGTTTTTTTTTTGTAGGTATAAGAAGAAGGAATTAAGAGCACGTATTTTGTGTACCAATAACAATTTTTAGAAACTATTAAAGAAAAAAGAAAGAAAAAAAAAAAAAAAACAAATAGAAAAGTCTTGTAAAAAAAAATCTTTCAAATACCAACTGGAGAACAATTTTCCAAAGACGTGAGTTTTTTTTTCTTCACATGAATTTTTTAAGTTTTTCTTGGGGATGTTAATTTTTCTTTCTCTCAGGTTCCATTTTCATTGCAACAACAACAACAACAAAAATGAAGAATAGAAGAAGAAGGTGAAATTGTAAAAAAAAAATTGGGTTTTTTATTTTGTATTGTAAGAACTGTTGTAATAGTTGCACAACACATTCGAGGTTATTTTTTTTTTAGGTTTATGACTTATGTTTGGGTTGAAATTAAGTTGTTGTATTTTTGGATTACATGTTTAAAGGGAATTATAATATTGGGAGCAAATATGAGATGAAGATAAGTTAAGTTGTCTTGGTTAATATTGTAATATAATTAAGTATGTATGTAATGGTAATTAGAAAGGCTTCAGAAGGCGTTGAGTGTTCAGCATAAGCCTAGCTACGGCTTTGAATAAAGTTAGTTTCAGAGCAAGTAAAGTAGGCTCTAATTTAAACGTGAATCAATTGCTTCTTGGATATGATTCACTTTCAAAGCTTTCGAAGCTTGGTACATTTTTTTCGTACTTCTCTTGAGAACGTAGGACGTTCATTAGATATTTTCATCAAACTTACTAGACGCTGTTGTCCTTACTAGAGATTTCCATCAAACCTGTTAGGCGCTGTTGTTTTCCAGACCAGGTTACATTTATTGTATTCAGCTCCATACATATAATTCTACAGTAGGTGCTGCTCTGTAGACCACGTCTTCTGAAGCCTGTGTACTATCCTTCTTTTATTTTTTCCTTTTTTTTTTGCGCTATTGATTGCCTTCCAGTTAAACTTAGTAAAACCAATAAAACTAGAATATCCTAACCTTCTACTACAGGAATTCCTGTAACCTGCTATTAGTAGTACTCGAAGCTGGTCTGGTCTCGTCCATAAACTAAGAATCTTCTAAGACTGAATTATAAGTATTTCGTAGGCTGGGCTGAGATTCGACCATGCAACCATTGTCCATGCAACCTCAGACCTGCAGGATTTCCCCTAATTCCAAAAACCAACCAAAAAACGTCTTTTATTTGTTTGAATTTATTTCGTTTTTCCTAATTTTCTTTGGGTTTTTCCTTAATTCCTTTTATTTTATATTTTCTATATTTTGTTTTTTTTTTTTTTCTAGGACGTGGACACATTTTTGTGTAATTCATCAATAATGAAATTGTTGAAAATGTTGAAAATGTTGAAAAATGGAAAATAGGATAAGAGAATTAAAAAAACTGAAATTAAAGAGAAAAAGAAAGAAGAATCTAAAAACTAAAACTAATTGCTATTAAGTTTATATAGTTTTTATTCACTTTAATTCCTTTAACTTTGCCCTAGAGCTGGAAAATAATCCAGAACAACAACAAAACCAAAATGGAAAAAGACTTAAATAGTTTTAAAATAAGGTAAATCTGGATATTCTTAATTATATTAAAATTGAAGAGAAAATAAAAAATCCAATTTTTAGGTTAACATTTTATTTTAAACTAATTTAATTGTTTTTAATTTTGAATATATGGATGCTCATGACTTTGTTAAGGTTTTAATCTGGGATACCGAGTGTTTTCCAGAAATTTTAAACATTTCCCACGGATTTTAAATATTTCCCGAAGGACTAAAACATTTTTCTAATTAAAATTTCATTGTCATGGTCTTAAATACGTTAAAAACATTTCAAAAAATCACAAATAAATAAAAAAAAAATTTTAATTGAATATTTTAATTGTTTTGTACTTGTCAAGAAAATCGTTCGACCAAATGTTCCTTTTTTTTTAAATAAACAAATTTAACAAATCCATGATCATTCTTTCTAAAAAAAAATGGTTTTCCAATTAAATTTGTTTATATTTTATTTTGCAAAAAAAAAGGGGTTTTAAATTTGCTAAGTCACAATATATATTGTACGGTGAAGTGACAAAAGTCCTGTGCTGAAAATGCCCTAAGAATTTTTGGATCAAAAAATCAGGCAGGAGGTTATTCCTCCGATGGTTGAGATAAAAGTTTCCTTAAAATAAGAGACATAATTCCCCATGACATTTTCAGACATAGCTGTAATTTCAAGTACAAGTGCAATTACCAGTACTTGGTACTCATTACTTTGTTAAGTAGGTACCAGTTATTAGAAGATTTTTATACTCCCGGAGTCAAATGCCCGTAGGCATTTATGAATGAAAAAATTATTCAAAAGTCACCAGATTATAACACTGATAAGTTAGTCAAAAGTCCTCTTAAAAAACTTATAGCGGATCTGAACATTGTAAGTATCAGTACAATTACCAGTATCAATTACCTGATATTCGTTACTTTGTCAAGTACAAGTTATTGGAAAGATTTCGATACCCTCGGAATCAAATTTCCCAAGGGATGGATTCATGACTCAAAAAATTCAAGTTAAAAGCCCTCGGAAGATTCAAGTACCACAAAAATATCAGTACCGTTACTCATTACTTTTTTAAGTACCAGTACTAGAAAGATTTCGGAACTTATAAAATTTAAGTATATATGAATATATTCTTTTATTTTTACTTAAATGTTGGAGGCCTCGAAATTTTTGTAATACCACTGGTTTTTGATATAGTAATTGGCATCGAATAATGTTACTTTGAAATGTACTTAACTAAATTTTATACAGGTCAGTTTTTAAGGTGTGTAATTAAGTTTTATACTGCATTTTAGAAAGAAATATGGCGAAGTTAAAATTGGTTACAAAATCAAAGTTTTCCTATCATTACTTCCAGATTAATTTTGAATTCGAGTAAGTGTCTTCTTCGATTGAAGATTACTCCTTGTTCTTTTTTCCAGATTATTTAAGATTTTGGGTAAGCGAAATTTTAAATTAAAAGCGATTTTTGTTTTATAACTATTAAACTTTAAATATTTCAGGGTATGAATTCATTAGTCCCCGAAGGACTTTTGGCCCAGTGAGTCATTATTTTCTGAAGACTTTTGGCTTTAATTTCGAGTCTTTGGCTTTAATTTCGAGTCTTAAGTTTCCTGGGGTCTTTTGCCTCTGGACCTTTGTCACCTCACCATATTATACACAATTTATTATTATCAAACTTGTTTCTACCCTAATTGCAACAACATTGAATTAGTTCATATACACATTAGCACGATTTATATACATAAAAAAATCTCAAGGTTTTTATTGTTCAATATTGGCAATATTGCATAATTTTTTTCAGTTTCCCTCAGTTCTAAAAAAGTTTTCCTCTGATGGGGTTTGGATAAAAAATAGAGTGATTGGTTGTTGGGTATTGTAGATGCATTAGGGGGTAAAAAAAACTAATGAAACATTTTAAAACAATATTCCATTAATATAAAATCTAGTTCATGTGATGATAATCCCGTAATCGATATAACGGTGAAAGTGGAAAGCGATTAATTTCTCTTATATAGATTATTCCATATAATATACATATATAAGAACATAATATTATTATGTAATGTATAAAATGTTTTTTCCGCGCTTTGTTTCACATAAGTGAAACCGTTTAAAAAAATGGAAAGAATTTTTTTATTTTATTTTCAATTATTGACTGAAAAAATAACGTTTTTTATTCATGTTCACAAAATCTGTAGATAAGTTTGGTTAGATGAATCTATATGTGAAGAATCTAATGTAGGTTTTTTTTTTTGCGCGATAGGTCTCTACTTCAACAAAATTTCAAAATGGTTTTGGTGGTTTACTTTAGATGATTGGATCATTTTATACAAATATGTTTGTACTAGCAGATTTACCCGGCGTTGCCCGGAAGCTTGCAAATTGTAAAAACGCAAGCTTCAGCCAATTTTTTGAAATACTACTTTGCTTATAAATGAAGCCACAAAAAAATATTTGTGGAGTTCCGTTAACCCATCGTGGCCCAACAGCTTTTTATAGGTTTTTTCGTTGCTTTGTTGTATATAATAGAAATGATTTAACCGATTAACTTCAAATTTTGTATATGTGTTCTTCTTTGAAAATGAAGTTCAATTTACTAACAGACTTGGAAGTTGTTAACCCCTGTCGACCCGACGATTGTTCAAAAAAAAATTTGTAAGTAAATTACGTCCCAATTTCTGAAAGTAGGTACAACTTCTTTGAATTAGGGGAATGGTTAAAAAAATGTTTTGTCGAGTTTTTTTAACCAATTGCGAAACAAAAACTTTAAAAAACAGTTTGAACGATTATCTCTAATTTTTCTATACATGGTGCTTCTTGACAATTTGGTGCTCCTTGACGATAGAGTTGAGGATGTTAGGTTCCCGGCGAATAATGTTAACTGAATTAAAATGACTATTGGTCAAATGGGGATACTAAGTTTGCCATTATGTCATTATACTATGTCAATAGTAGTTTTCTTGAATTGCCAACGTTTGAATAAAATATAGTCGATGGTTTAGAAAAGGTTTAAAAATTTGCTTTTCAACTTATATTTTGTTTAGTACTCACCTGAAAGTTGTAATACGCTCTTCCTCGTTTTTTTATGATTTGATGAGAGAAATGTAGGCTTATTTTTTGGAAAAACTGTTTTAAAATACTATGTTTTTAAGCATTATATATAACAAAATTGAATTTTTTGATTTTTAGATTTCATTTGAAGAAAACAGAAAATTTCATTGAATCTTTGTTCAAAACGCACAAACAGGTCAAAACCAAATTAACCATGTGGGTTTTAATTAAAATGTTGGTACAAAATTTTCAATAAAATACTTTTAATCGTATAAGAAAATAAAATTTATAGAAAACTTCATGGCGTCGTCGTGGAAAACGGGTTAATCGAATTAACTAAAACTTTTTGCAGCCTCTCTTTAGACTGCAAAATCAACCTGTAAAATTGGACACAAATCGAAAACACAAAATTTTTTGAAAGTCCGCCAGGCCGAAATGGGTTAAATTATTCCAACCAAATTTATACAACTAATTGCGGTTGCTAAGAGGAACATTTGTGCAAAATTTCAAGTCAATTTGTCAAACGGTTTTGACTCGAAATCAAAAACATTGAAAAAGCTTCTTTGCGCCCTCGTGCCCAAACGGGTTAACCGGGCTCAACAAAAATTTGTGCCAGACTCTATTGTCGACTGCGAAACCACCTTGTAAAATTGGACACAAATCGAAAACACAAAATTTTTTGAAAGTCCGCCAGGCCGAAATGGGTTAAATTATTCCAACCAAATTTATACAACTAATTGCGGTTGCTAAGAGGAACATTTGTGCAAAATTTCAAGTCAATTTGTCAAACGGTTTTGACTCGAAATCAAAAACATTGAAAAAGCTTCATTGGGCCCTCGTGCCCAAAAGGGTTAACCGAACCCAACAAAAATTTGTGCCAGCCTTTCTTTTCGACTGCAAAACTACCCTGTAAAATTGGACACAAATCGGAAACAAATAATTTTTTGGAAGCTCGCCGGGCCGTAATGGGTTAATATTTTCGAACCATCTTTATACAACTAATTCCGTTTGCTAAGAGGAAGATTTGTGCAAAATTTCAAGTCAATCGGTCAAACTGTTTCGGCTCGACATCAAAAACATTGAAAAAGCTTCATTGCGCCCTCGTGCCCAAACGGGTTAACCGAACCCAACAAAAATTTGTGCCAGCCTCTCTTTTTGACTGCAAAACCACCCTGTAAAATTGGACACAAATCGGAAACACAAAATTTTTTGGAAGCCCGCCGGGCCGAAAGGGGTTAATTTATTCCAACCAACTTTATACCATTAATTCCGTTTAATAAGAAGAACATTCGTGCAAAATTTCAAGTTAATCGGTCAAACCGTTTCGACTCGACATCAAAAAAACGAAAAAGCTTAAAACGGCTCTGGAGCCGCAACCTGTTGATTTATAAAAATGCGACATAGCCTATGTCACCCCCCGGGCTCCCAGAATTATTCCTTTAAAATTTTGTGACAATCGGACCAGTGGTTTTCACGTGAATCCTGGACAAACAAACAAACAAACAAACAAACAAACAAACAAACAAATTTTCTTCTTTATATATTAGATTAGGTATACGTACATAATATGAAAAGTATATAATATGGTTATATAAAAAAGTGAATTAGGAAAAAATCGCCTAAATTTATAGGTTTTTTGTTTTTTTGATTGGATTTCACTTTTTTGTCTAATAAATATAAATTTTGGATAGTGTGTATAAATTTCATTTTTTTTTTTGAATTTATAAAAAATATTAATTTTTAGTAGTTTTAGTTTTTGGAGGATTACAATTGAGGGACCGGGCTACAAATATGAAAATATTAGATAATGATAATATCTTAAAAAATAAGTTAGTAATGTATATGGGATACATTTTTATAGATTAAGTACAAAAGATTTTATCAAAGTCGCGTTTTATGAAATCTTTTTTTTTTTAAATCCCTTTTCTAAAATCGCTTTTTATCAAATTGTCATTTCTTAAAGTCTAAATTTTTCCTTTATATCGACTACAGTTGACAAAATATCGACTGCTAAAATTCAACTCCCAAAGTGGCAACTTGTAACATATCGATGTCTATGTGGTACCTTAAAATGTCAACTTTCATAATAAATTTTCAACTAAATAACTTATTGTATCCCTTATATATTACTTATGTATATATATGTATATATTATATATGCATATATATTTCGGCAGATGAATAAAACTCTGATTTTGAATCCAACTCTATAAATCCCTTCTAATTTAAAATATCTAAAGTAAAATAAATGATAAGTGCAATTTCGGAAAAAAACGTATATAAAAATGTGATTTTCAAAAATTTTAATAAAATCAGATAACTTGCATTTTTTTTAATTTTAAAAAAAAAATCAGTTTTACCGAAAATTTAATAAAACGCGTTTTTTAAAAGCAAAATTCTTTTAAAACAGAATTTTAATAAAATTAGATTTTAGGAAACGGTTTTTAAAAAAGTGCGATTTTGATAAAATAGTGTTTTTATAAAACGAAATTTTGATAAAACAAGATTTTAGGAAACGCGATTTTAAAAAAAATAGATTTTGATAAAAGTGCGTTTTTATAAATCGAAATTTTGGTAAAACAAGATTTTAGGAAAAAGATTTTAAAAAATGTGAGTTAAATAAATTTAGATTAAAGTATTTGTAGCATTACTTTAATTTCAACATTAAAATGTATTAAGTTCAGCTACCTAATTATGAAGTGTATTTTTTAGTAAGAAATACTTTAGGAGTATTAAGTCCTTAGACACTCCCCTTCTCACTTTCTACTGTTGATTTCCCGGATAAATCCTGGTTTAAACTTTCTTTATACTTATAGGATTTTTCACAAAAAAACATTAGTGAGTTATAAACCGATTGAAAAATTATTATGAAAAATATTTAATAAATAGTGATATAAAAAAAACTGAAATTTTTATAATTTTCTTTTTGGATTTTTTAATTAATTGTGAAAATCAACTTCTTAAAGATTTGATTAATTTATAAGTTATAAGTTGATATACATATTATAGAATTAGTGGAAAAAAAGTTTTTAAAAATTTTAATTAATTTTAAAACTTTAAATCCCTAATTTAGTAAAAATTGAAAAAACCTTTAACCTCTAAGTGGTAAAACCTTAAAAATTAAATAACGATTTAGTGCAAAATTTTAACTTTATGGAAGATAATGTTAATAAAATAAGTATGAACTGCATACGCAAATCTTTTTCTGAAAAATTGCATAATTTTTCGATAACTTATAAATCTATAACCAAAAATTTATAATGGGAGTTCTTTTTGTTTATGTAGCAGAAATTTACAATTTTTGTATATTAAAATTAAATAAAAAATAGTATAACTTAACAAAAAATCGCATTTAAATTCTAATAAATTTAATATTGAATTTAACTATTTTCAGATTTAAAATTTTAAATTTATAAAAACTAAATGCAATTTCAAATTTTTGGCCCAATAACGTCAAACAATGTTATTTATACACATCATTGGAAAAATTTCGGAAAAAAACCAAATTAATGTCCAATATTTTTTTATTTTCACTATTTAAAGTCTAAAAATTTATTGGTAGTCTAATATTTTATATATTGATTAAGCACTTTAAATTTGTTCTTAAATGTTTTAAAAACAGTTTTGCCTGACCTAGATTATATCCTAGTTCATATGTTTAAAAAAAAAAAAAACATATTGCTGAATCATTTTAGTCTTTATAACTCTAGACAATTTAAATAGATAATGTTCGCACCCATTTTTATTTTCAAATAAAATGAAAAAGGACGATTTGAACCATATTTTCAATTATCCTGCCACTTTAAATTTTATTAATACAAAATCCAATCTAATACAATCAAATCAGTTTTTGAACATATTTTTATTTATTTTATTATATATGTGTATATATATTATATAAAACCTAAAAAAAATTTAAATTTATACTTACATATATTACATAATCTTTTGGATTATGAGCATTTGTTCCACAAATGTAGAGTCTATTGCCTCCTTCCATTGGTTGAATAACGCGAATATGATTTTTACAATCAAAAACCTAAAAAAAAAAGAAAATGTTTTTTGAAAAAAAAAAATAGAATAGAAAATACAGTTTAATTTATTTTTTTTTATCGGGAATAGGAAAAGATTTAAAATTCAGAGACTAAAAAACAACCAAATGTAAATCCATATTTGATGATGATGATAGCAATGATGGGATCACATATAAAAAAAATATTGAGAGAATTGTAATAAGGCATCAGAGTTAGTACACAACATATTATTTCTGTGTTAAAATTTTATTAAGTCCTTTTTTAAATGAAAATGCACAGTGTTGTACAAAATATATTCAATGAAATATTATATAAGCTTCTAAAACCTGAAATTGGAGAGTTTTAATTTGTAGCAATAGAGATAGCTTGTTAAATGGAATAACCAAATAAAATCAACGAGAAAGGATTTTTTAAAATCGAAATTAGAAATTAACAAATTTTGGAGATTTAAAAAAAGTCTCCAAAACATAATTTTTATGAAAATTTTCAGAATTAAAAAGTCGTCAAAACCAGAACAAGTAAATACTAAATTTTAGCTTTTTTTAAAAAAAAGTCTCCAAAATACATATAATTTTTTAATTATGATAGTCTCCAACAATTAAAATCGATTACCCAAATGTTTGTTTTTTCAAGACTTTTTTAAAGGGTTTTCTCCACAATTGAAAACAGATTATAGTCTACAAAGTTTTGTATAGATTTTGGAGACATTTTTCTTTTTTAATTTTTGGAACCCTTTTCTTGGAATTTTTTTTGATAGAGTCTTAAAAGATAATAATTAAAATATTCTTAGCAATCTTATGGTTAAGAGCTAAGCGTTACTCATTTGGGTAATATTAAATAATTTTTTGGAGATTTAAATGACAAAAGGTAATTTGAAGCAGTGCAAGTATTAAAAACTTTTTAATAGTTTTTTTATCATTATTATAAATTCTTATTTAAAAAATTTTTTTTTCCACAACTGTACACACATATCATTGAAATAGATTTTCAATAGAGAATAGATTATGTGCGGGAGAATGATGATGCAAATGCAAAAGTAATAAAGAAAAATAAAAAATTATTGGGATTTATTTAAAATTTATTTTATTTCAAAAATAATAATGTTATTGTTGTTTTTTTTGTTATACTTCTTTTTTTTTTTTTTTTCTATTGGATTTTGAAATAAAAATCTCTCATCGTCACTCAATATCCCGAAATCTTAACTGAGATTTAAAATTATCAATTGACTGAATTTTCAATGTTTTCTAGCGTAATAAGTCGCTAGAATTTTTTTTTTTTTTGAGTGTAGTGTAGAATAGAACTAGGAATATGAAAATAATATATTGGGTTGTCAAAATACTGTGGAATGAGTTAGATTTGGGTTAAATGATTACGCAATTCTAAATTTTGAGTTTTTTTTTTTTTTTTTATTTTAATCAAATTTACAGTTGAATGATGAGGTTTTCAGGAAATGTATACAAATATATATATATTATATATAATATATATATAATATATTTAAATTAGACTTAAATAAAAACGTATAGAGAATATAAGAAAATTGAGAAGGATAATAACAATGATTGAAATTTAAAAAAAAACTAAATAATTGATGTTTCAAGGATAATGCTAGAAAATTTCTTAGTATATTTAAATTTGTATATAATATACGTATATATCCTTCTCGCATATCCTTATGGAAATTGAAAAATAAAATATAAAAAAATTAAATATCATTTTCATTATGAGACGACGACGACTATGATAACGAGATTCAATTTGAATGATATGAGAATATAGTTGATGCACAAAATGTTGTTAAATCAGAATGAAGTCACCGTTTTTAAGTGAAAGTGATTTGTTTATATATTTCTTTTTAGAAAATCCTTCTAATTGTATTTATTTATTGTAGTTGTTGTTGTTGTTGTTGTGGTTTGATTGAAGGTAAATACCAGGATTAATTTGAAGGATTCACATTTTAATTTTTTTTTTTGGAATCGGAGTAATAAAAATTCTGTGGATTAAGTAGCATTGAAATTTAAAAAAAATAATACAAGTAAACAATTGTTTTATTGTAATTTGATTAAATCTTACCTGACTTTTTCCTTTTGATACACAACTGACAATATCTTCTCTTGTTGGCTCCAATAGAATGTGATCCCTCTGAAAAGATAAAGAAAATCAAAAATGCGAATTTAAAAAATGTTAAAATTTAAATAAAATATAATTTAAGCAATACAGTACTTTAAATTTAAATTAAAATAATATTGAAAATAAAATATATTTAAAGGAAGGAGAAGTGTGCTCAAAGCATTGTCCTAGCAAATAGTGAATTTTTTAAATGGTATGAAATGTAGCACTCGGTTTTGTGATCAAACAATATTAACAGAGTCCCTGCTATTGAATCTGGAAGCAAGTTCAATATCATACAACCCAATGTTAATAGTCTACAGTAAAAGTCTACATTAAAGTATAATATATCTTAAAACTTGATATGACATTAGGAGAAAAACCTAATCGTTTTCTAGTATTAAAAATAAAAAAACCCTCCTTCTTCCTATGAGTAACAGTGACTCCAACTTACCTAACATACAGCTTAAAAAAACTCAAATACATAAGAAATAAATACCCTATATTGGTTGGGCCCGGAAGATTTGTTTTTATGTAACAAAAGAGTTCCCTAATATGGAATGTATATGGATCCAATAAAGTTCGAATTTATTACTTTGTTCAAAATGGTTTACCAAATTTAAACATGAAAATATATGTGTTGAAGTTAAAAATTATTATATTTAACAAAATAATATACAGTGATGGTTAAAAATATAAATACAGTTTTTTTTAAATTTATGATAAGGAATAGTTCTTGAAACTTAAAACTTGTTGATCCATTCGGTCTTCTGATATATAAGAGATGGTAAAATTAAGAAAAAGTTTACTTATTTTAGACCAACTAATTAGAACATGAAAACTTAAATATCTTGAAACAATTCCAATATTTTCATATTATTTCTATATTTAATTTCAAAGAGTTTTTTAATAATAATTTTCTTTAGTCCATTTCTACAATTGTTCAATTAGTAATTGGATGACACCTTACTTAATAGGGCTCAGATATAATACGAGGGTTGAGGTTGCATCTCTTTTAAGTAGTTTTAGAATTGTTGTTGTTGTTTTGATATGAGGAATAGCATGTGTCATCCTAACACGTAGGCCTTGCGGACCCATTTACAACATTCTTTATCAATTTAGAAATAATATTCACCTCTATTCTAAATTCCTTCGTAGAACTTCTACGCAAAATTGGCTATGCTATGAAAAAAAGTTTTAGCGATTCTCAATTCCCTCGTAGGCAATTAAATCTGCAATGGCAACTTTGACGTTTGAAATCTAACTAAAAATAATTATTATATTTTTCAAATTTGTATAGAACCTAATATATTTTAAATAATATTATTTTGAGAAAAAAGTAGTTTAAGATTAATCATAAATAAAGCATAGTATGCTACAAATGAATATTTATTTCGTAGATGTTTGCACTTTTCGTAACGTTATGTCGGAACTGAGAATAGCTTTTTCGTAGATTATCGCCGACGTAGCTTTACGAGGGAATTTGGAATAGGGGTGATTATTTATTTTGGTTATATTACATATTTGTATATTTTTAAATTGTATTTGGTCACCATGGAGATTTGTAAAGAAAAATTACCCGTACGGAAACCGAACCCACACCCGTTCGGTTTGAAAGCCAAATGCTTAACTTCTAGCCCACTGACGCCTTTAGTTTTAGAATTAATCAATACTAATTTTTAGTCCCACCCTCTAGAAATAACTTTGAATCCCATTCTACTTCTGGTTTCCCCATTCCACTAATTCTTTTAAACTTTGTTCCTACATATTTGATTATTTCTTATATGTTAAACTCAAATATTCAAAGATGTCTAGATACATTTTTATGGCATTTTGTTATTTATATTATTCTAAGGGTAGGTATTTATATGCGTAAATCTCATTTTTTTTATATATTAAATAATATTATTCAACAAATTTTTAACATAAATGTTATGACACTCTAAAACAATGTCAACTTAAAAAACCAACAAAATAATAAAAAAATATTACTTATTCTTCAAATTTTTTCTTTCCATAATGATTTTTATATGATCCTTGTAAGGATATTTTGTTTTTATATTTCCTTTTTTTTTGTTTTTTTTTTATTATTTTTTAAGACAATGGAGATGGGGCCAAAATACCGTCAAAGGAAACTCAAAAAAATTTCTTATATCCTGTTACCATTTCCAAAAAAAGTAATATTTTGTAAGTGTAAATATAAGTGGAATTATACTGGGATTGTGTGAATGGTTTGATGGGTAGCAGGGGTGATACACGTTTGAATGTAGGTAGTATTGTTTTGAATTTGAATGTTTTGTAAAATAGACTATACAGTGTTTTGTAATTTTTTTGACATTAATTTACATATATTTAAAAACATACATAATAATGTAATATATTATGTATATATAAATATATGTAAGAAATAATTAAATTTAAAGTTGTGTAGGTGGTTTTTTTGTTATTTTTTTTAGTGGAAAATTCCCAATGTGTTCGATACCGAATGAAACTCTTTAGAAGACAAACTGGAATCACTTAAGTGAAATGTAAGGGTAGTGTATTTTACAGTGAGAAAACAGTGTATGGATTTTGCAAGAGATTTTCTAGTTCTATTCATATAAGTGACAATAATTATGAATATATATATCTAAATTTGTTTCTTTATATATAACACATATATTATGTGGTACTAGTTAAGTGTTAAAAAATTATACATTTTAGTGGCAATGTTTATGATATGTATTATGTTAGTGTATTATGAATTCAGAAGAAAATGTTGATGTTAATAATAATAGAAGGGGGTTTTTTTTTGTAACCAGTGAATGATAATGTCAAAAGTATAAGTGAAGAAAAATTATTTTAAAAAATATTTTACAAGATTTTTTTTATATATATATTATATGTATATATTTTGCTGTTTAACAAAAAAAAATTTTTTATTTTGTTAAATGAATGTCATGTCACGGTCGGTAAAATGTCGTTTTTATGTCAAAATACATTAAAAAAATTTTAAGTAGTGTAAATAGAATGTGAAATATTTGTTTTGGAATTTAAATTTAAAAAAAATTTCCTTTCTGTGTGGGTATATGCTTTATTTAAAAAATAAACTTAGAATTTTACCATAAACATAATAGGTGGTGTGAATAAAAGTTGAGTTCGATTGTTTATTCAGTTTTTTTTTGAATGAACACTCAGTTACAGGGTAGAATAACAAAAATTCGACAAGGTTATGAAAACATTACTCCGCTAAGAATTTTTGACATTTAAAAGAATTCTACAATAAATAGTTGAGGTTGCCTATTAGCAGGGTGGTGTTGCATAATGTCAAGTAATAATAAATAATGTCAGACGTGTATAATATTATTGAGCCCGTTTCAAACGCCCTAAAATTGACATTATGCCCTTTTGTCAAAAACACATATTTTCAATATTGACATTATGCATGTTGACATTATGTCACTTGCTTTATTATCACACTCTGTATTTAATGTTAAAGCAGTACAGTTATAAATTTAAATTATACGAGGAAGAGTGTAGTAGAGTAGGCTGTGTCAACTCTGGGATACCCGTATGACCGTAACATATACATTATATCATCCGGTTAATTACTTTTGGCAAAATTTCAAACATTCAGCTTTATTAGGTGTAATGTAATGCTCATATAAAAGAAGGAGTTGTATGGCAGCTACTCGAACCCTTTGCAGTAAACCAACCAAATTTTGCAGTAACTTTGGCCATTACACTAAACTATTTTTGGCAAAATTTCAGACACCCAGCTTCATTTGGTGTAGTGTAATCCTCATATAAAAGAAGGAGTTGTATGGCAGCTACTCAAACCCTCAGCAGTAGACCAACTAAATTTTGCAGTAACTTTGGCCATTACACTAAACTATTTTTTGCAAAATTTCAGACACCCAGCTTCATCAGGTGGAGAGTAATGCTCATATAAAATAAGAAGTTGTATGGCAGCTACTCGAACCCACTCCACTAGACCAACCAAATTTTGCAGAAACTTTGGCCATAAAACTAAACTATTTTTGGCAAAATTTCAGACACGCAGCTGTAATAGGTACAGAGTAATGCTCATATAAAAAAAGAAGTTGTATGGCAGCTACCCGAACCCATGGACCAAAATGTCTGGATTTAAATAGCGATGACGGCTATTGCAAAAAAACGAATTTGCGAAAATTTCAAGATCCTAGCTCATTTAGTTTTTGAGTTATCGTGCGGACGGACAGACGGACGGACAGACGGACGGACAGACGGACGGACAGACGGACGGACAGACGGACGGACATACATAGCTAAATCGATTTATTTTTCGATTCTGATCCGATCCATACACTTGAGTCTATATCTACCCCCCCTCCTTCTCTGCGTCACAAACGTAATGGCAAATTTATTATACCCTTGGACTATATAGTCATACGGGTATAAAAATGGAGGATTTTCAAATTTTAAATGAAACTTATGAAAAAATTATAAAAGAAGAATGAATTAAATAATGAAAATTAATTTTAGATGTATCCATATTTATTGGGTAAAAGTCAATCGTCGGGTTTACAAAAAAAACAATAGACGCTGATGTTCAAAGTGAAATCTTGAATTTTACAATTCTACAACCACGAGTTTCTTCATAATAATTTTGAAGAAATTCGTTAGAGTTATCAAAATTAAATTTCCATATTGAAACTGGTACACGCTTCAATCTATATTTTTTTGCATTACAACTCATAATATTTTATACATTCTTTTTTTTGTATTTAAAATGACAAAGAAAATTTGACATTTCCAAGCTAAGACAATTTGACATTTCCAAGCTAAGACAATTTGACATTTCTAAGCAAAGAAAATTTGACAATTCAAAGCTCTAATTATAAAAATTAGGTTAGGTGCCAGGAGCAACTTTAAATAAAATTTTTATTCACATCAAATGGAATGTTCACTCTGGGTGTTTTCTCAATTTTTATTCAGAACACCCAATGCATTTTTATCCCAAAAGTTTTAAATACGTCATTTAATGGTCCTAACCTCACAATATATGAGTTTAATAGAATAAATTTTGAGGGATTGATAAACCCAAAATTTAGTTCAAATATAAACTTTATAATAAAAATTTCAATATTGTGGTAACTCTACATAAAAAATTTTAAACTTTAATTTTATAAAACTTTTCATTTTATTTAAAATAAAGTTGAAAATTTTCTTTCCTTTAAATATCCATACATACATATATATATTATATATATATATATATATAAAAAAATATATAAAATATAATATCACACTATCATAACGTCTATTATGTGAATTTGCGTCAAAATGTACTTAGACATATACTTAAGTATGTTTATATTCATAATACCTACTTATATGCTATTTATTACGTACATACATTTTACATCCATACATTTGCTATGGATAGATATATAGATATTTATTATATATATATTATATATGAATATAATTCAAAAATTATTTTAAAATTTTATTTTTGTATAAAAGAATAAAAGAATTTTTTTTTAGAAAAGTTGAAAAAACTGTCATTGACAATGAAAATGACAACAAGTTGGATGACATCATGAAACGAATTTGGTTAGAAAATATAACGGTATATAATATATGTCAGTGTAAATTGAATAAATATTATCATCTCTATTATATATATATAATAATGTATGTGTAAAAACTTATAAATCATATTATTGTTATTAAATAATTAATTAAAATCAAATGGGAGGAATTATTTTTACTAATAAGAGTTGCCAACCCTTACATAAAAAATACAATATTGTGTTCAAATTTTGAAGTTTAGTAATTTAAATTATAAATTATTATTATTATTGTTATTATTTTTATTATTACTTTATTAAAAACGAAAAAGAGTGTAGTATAGTAGACTGTGTCAACTCTAGGATACCCGTACGACCATAATATAAACATTATATCATCCGGTTAATTACTTTTGGCAAAAGAAGGAGTTGTGTACTCGAACCCCCTGCAGTAGACCAACCAAATTTTCCAGTAACTTTGACCATTACATTTAACATTTCAGACATCAAGATTGTTATTGTTCAGATAAGATTGTTAAGTTCAGAGTAATGCTTATATAAAAAAAGAAGTTGTATGGCAGGTGCTCGAACCCGGGGACCAAAATTGCTGGATTTAAATAGCGATGACGGCTATTGCATAAAAACGAATTTGTGAAAATTTCAAAATGCTAACTCCTTTATTTTTTGAGTTTTATGGACCTACATAGATCAATCGTTTTTATTCTCGATTCTTATCCGATCCATACAATTGGGTCTATATCTATCCCCCCTCCTTCTCTGTGTCACTAATGTAATGGCAAATTTAGTGTACCCTTTTGACGAATAGCCATACGGGTATAATAGAGAAATATACCAATTTATATTTAGTTATTTAAAATTTGGTAATGATTTTGCTTAAAGACTTTACCGAAAAAAGCTGAAAATTGACATTTATTTAATGTATCAAATGCCTACATGATGAAACCAAAAAAAAAATTTATAAATAAATCATATTCAAATTGTTCCTTAATATTAAAAAATAAATAATATTATAAAATAAATTTTTAATTAATATTTCACTTAATTAAAATATTTTGATAATTTTTTCTTAAAACAAGTTAAGGCTATGAACGTGCTTTTATTTCAAATAACATTAGAATTTTTTATTAATACATACAAATTATTAAAAATTTTTATCTGGCAACACTATTTTCTTTATTATGCATTGATTTTCTTTTTAAAATATGTAAACCCTTTTAAAGGTAACAAAAACTTTTTTATTTAATAAAATTTAATAATTTTAAATATTGTTTTTTTTTTGTAATTGACTTTGTCATTTTAAAGTGCGAACACTGCTATGTACCACTCTTATCAAAAAATAAACGCTATTTTATATAGTCTAAGTTCATATACAGAGTTTCAATAATTTTCATTGAAAGTTTTAAACAATAAAACTACATATGACATGGAAAATTTATAAAATTTTTTTTTTTTAATGCAGGGGTAGGTAGAAGTGTCAAAATGAAAACTGTGGTAATAAAATAATTTTAGAATATTTTTTAAAAAAAATTAGTTTTACAAGTTTTTTTTTGAATATTAAAAATATTCTAAAAATATTTTTAGTTCAAAAATTTTTCACTTAATTTCATTAAAGTGTTAAATGGTTTTCAAATAAATGAGACAACAATAAAAACAACAAAAAAGCGTTGTAAAACAAAAATTTTAAATGACATTTTGACAGGAGGAATAAAAATGACTGTGTGAAAAACAATAATGTTAAAAGTGAAAAAAAAATAAAGAATTTAAATTTTATGTAATTGTTTAGGAGTCAAATGTATGGGGTAGCTAAAATAAAAAAAAAACTGTGTGGCTGTGTAATTAGATTGTTTTTGACATTGATTACAATAAAAAAAAAAAAACAAAAAATATTTACACGAGTTCAAATTTGGTAATAATTTTTAATATCTCTGCAGGGATGTAAATTAACTTGTAGGGGTGCAATTCTTTTCTTTTTTTTTTTAATTGAAATCAAATTAAAATTTTTAGAAAAAAAATATAATGGGAAAAATAAACAATAACTAATAATTTTATTAAGAAAATTTGAAAAATGGTTGGTAATCTAAAAATACACTTAAAGGTTAAATTTTAATCAATAATAACTTTTGTGTAATGAGTTTGTTGAATAATAAATTTATAATATTTTTTTAGGAACTTTTGTACGAAATTTACTAATAGGTCCTTAAGAAAAATTGTGAAAAATAAACAGACATTTCATCATTTTTAAAAAAAAACTCTTTACAATTAAGAATACCGTTCATACACTTTAAGATAATATTATTGTTGGGTCTTTATTTTTTGTATATTACTAAAAAATAAATTGAACGGTTATTCACGGGTATACACATCTTTAAAAATTGTAAGTCTTTCGTTTTTAACACTGTACTGCTTCAAAACGGAAGTTTATATTAAAAAATTGTCTAAAAAGTCGCATAATTATTTTGTAAAATCCAACAGTCTCAAAACTCATTTCAAGTTCCTAACTTAAACCGTTTGCGAAAATATAAGTTGTCAAAAATTTTTCAAAAATTGAATTTCGTATGAGTCTAAATTTTAATACCGTATGGCAACCCCATAAAATTGTTTTACACATATTAATATTAAAGCTTTTAAACAAAATAATTTGGCTTTACCGAATTTTTATTTACATTATTTGCTTTTGTTATAACAATCTAAATATAAGGTTTTTCCGCAATTTTCGGGCTGTATTTCCGTAATGGGTGGACCTACAGAAAAATATTGTTTCATCAATTCTATTATTTTTATTTACCAATAATTATATAAAAAATATCTAATAAGTTTAGTCCTGCAAGCCATTATTCTAAAATTTAGAGCATGCTCCTTAAAGTATGCAATTGAAATAATATAAGTTAATATTACTTTTAAGGCTAAGTAATTTACAAGCAATAATTCCCTAAGCAGTTTCAAGATTCATAATTTATTATTTAATATTAGAAATAAATAATAAAATGTTAAGTCAGTTTTTGAATGAACTATATAGATAGCACTTAATTAAGAAATAATTGTAAAAGGTATAAAAATTAAATTTTTAAATATAATTTTTTGTAATTGTGCATATTTAATTTTGAATTTTATTTAAACTTTTGATTTAATTAAAAAGAAAATCAATTTTTATTTAATTTTATTTATAAAAAATATTATATTATCAAAAGAAAAAAGGATTTTCAAAGTGCAATATTGATTTAAATTCAATTTTAAATTAATTTTCTAATTTCTTAAAAGATATTTTCAAAAAATATAAAAGATAAAAATTTATTTATAAAAATAATCTTTTTTATATTAATTATTTTTATTATTTAAATTTAATTTTGTGGAAAAGAAAATTTGAATAATATTTCAATTTTCAAACTCAAATTTATTTAATTTACAAAGTAATTGGAAATTTTTTTTTATATAATATATAGTTGTATATAATACAATTTTATAATAGATAAAAATTAATGAATTAAAATATCAATAAGTTAAGTGGTCTTAGATTTTAGTGCAATTTATTGATAAGTTATTACTTTTTACTAATCATACAAACGTCTATTTGATTAATTTTAAATTTGTTTTTAGTTTTAGTACCATGAGTCTACAGAAAAATAATGTTTCATAAATTCTATTAATTTTATTTACAAAATAAAAAAATATCTAATAATTCTAGTTTTACAAGCCATTAAGTCAAAAATATTAAAATTTAACAATTGCTCCTTAAAGTATGCAATATTGCTTATTTTAAGTGCTTTATCTTTTAAAATTTTTTAGTTTAATTGCATATTTTTAGGTTAATGATTCTATAAGTTTTAATTGGAACTATATTTTCTAGAGAACTTTAGTTTTAAGAGGTGTCTTAATGTCCTCTATTTGAAAATTTTTAGTAGAACAGATTTAATGAAGATTTATTCAAATTAATTTAACAGAATATTTTTTACCATGTACTAATTATTTAAAAGAGTTTATTTATTTGTTTTTTTTTAGAATTAATAAAATATTTATAATTTTAAATTAATTTTTAAAAATTATAAATATTTTTTTAAAAATAAAAATTGAATAATAATTTTTTTCTCTAATTAATATATATAGATATATTTATTTTTTTAATTTTAAAAAATATAATTTTATTCATATTTTTAAAATTCGGAATTAATAAAAATTTAAAGTCTATTTTCCAATAGCAGTTTTTGAAAAATTTTATGGTTGATTTTACACTGTCCGTCTGCCTGTCAACAAGGCCTTCCCACTATTGATTCAGCGATAGCACGACTCCGATGTCGAACTCAGAAAGTTTTATGGAATAAGGAAACAGTTTATACAACTTTTTAATCCTCTCAATTGGGAACCTCTAGTATATTTTAACACTTGTGTATGAAATATTGAGGAGGGCAACATTTTTGTAATTCCTGAGATTTTTTTTTGGGAAAAGATGGAAATATGAAAGTTCAAATAGTTAAAACATATTATAAAATTATAACTAAAATTTGATAAATTAAATTATGTTTTAACCTTTAGCATAAAATTAAATAAGTTTTAATCTTCATAAAATCAAATTCAATTCTCAAGTTTTCTAAAATTTTTAAAAGGATTCTAATAAAAATTCAAATTTTATCCCAAATTTTTGGAAATGGGTTTTACTTATTTTGTTTAGTGTATAAAACTAAGGAGCCTTCAATAATCTCGGGTTGATAAAACTTTTTTTTTTATAATCTCGTTCTTAAGAAATCTCCCTTTTTTAGAAAATCGCCAATTAGAAAATGTCGTTTTGAAAATCTAATTTTTTATTGAAAAATTTCGTTTTTAAGGATTTTAGAGTTGTCTACAAAATCAAAATTATCAGAACCTTTCAGAATATAAAAAAAGAGATTTTCTAAAACGAGATTAAAAGATTTTCTGAAAATGGGATTATCTAAAAACGAGATCTTCGACAAACGGAATTTGCTAAACCTAGATTTAAGACATAATATTTTAACTTTTGCTTAGAAAGTAAGATTTTAATTAAAAGTTTTTTTTTTATTAGCTTACTGTTCATTGTTATAAGCTAAAAGCCTGATTATATATGTGCATGACTCAGAACAGGGGGAAATTTTATATTCCTATTATTAGAACTGATCAAATGAATTCCACATACAATGTAAACATGAGATAGTACTAACATGCAAAAACGTCTAAGATTTTCAATAGTTACAATTCTATTTTTTTTATATTGCAACAATTTTGTGTTTAAGTTGAATGGTATTCTCTATCTGTGAGTTATATTATCCAATTAAATTATTTGTTTATTTTTGTATTTGTTTATGTTGTTTTATTAATGAATTGTTTATTAAAGATGTATAATTATTAATTATTGATTAAGCGATTAATTTGAACCCAATGGTGAATAGTAACTGAGTCGAGTCGAGTGCTGCGATTCCCGCCACTTTAGTCACTCTGCCGCGCAGCCGGCAAGCTTACTTTCATTTATTCAGTCCACTGTTTGTTTCACCTTTAAAAACCATTCACTCCTACAAATATTTCTAACCTAAAAATTATTATTTAAAAATATGTCATTTTATAATATTTAATATTTATTTATTTCAACTTTTTTTTTGTTTATTTTTAATATATAATTTGCAATTTTAAAAATTTATAATGTTAAATACTTTTTTTTTGGAATTTTTAATTTTCAAAAAAAAAACAAATATTTATAATTAGTATTATTTAAGGTGAATTTTAATGACAGATTTTTGCACCGCATTATCCACAAAAATTATAATAAATATTTCATTATAATATTTTTGCATTTTTTTTAATATATTTTTTAACCAATTAAAATTCAAATTTAGTTAGAATAATATAAAAAAAATTAACACATACATTTTGTTGTCATAATTAACAAATTCTGATTATGTACTAACTACAGGTAATTACCTGTTTTTTGGACATGAATTTGATAATTCTATTTGGGATGGGGTTTTTAAAGTATTTGACCACAATTTTATAAAAACTGATTGAAAAAAACATTTTTATAATTTTGTTATAATTGATCGTTTTATTTTGGGTTGGATCTAAAATCTCGTTTTCACAAAATCTCGTTTTAGAAAATCTCGTTTAGAAAATCTTCTTTTTAGAAAATCTTGTTTTTTGAAAATCCCTTTTTTATATTCTGAAAAAAACTCATAATTCTGGTTTATATCCAACTCAAAAATCCTTAAAAACCAGATTTTTGAATTAAAAAAAGCGATTTTCTAAAACGAAATTTTCTAAAAACAAGATTTTCTGAAAACGTGATTTGAAAAAAGGGTGTTACTAATCCGAGATTATGAAACGCTCCTTTTTATTTTATTATTGTTATTTTATTAAAACTAAAAATCAAAAGCAATACATTATAAATACCAAATCATTTTTTTACACGAATTTGAAAAAATGCGATTCGATAAACGCTTCCAGTTCTCTTTGAAATATCGCGATTTTAAAAACTATTTGAATTTCCAAAAAATTAAATTTATTAAGCAAGCACATGCTTTTTTTTTACGCGAATTTCTTTGTACGCGATTTTTTTGCGGAACGTATCTAATGCGTTAAAAGAGTTTTACGAGTAGATGTAATCCCCATTTGTTAAAGCATTTGTTAAATAGAGAGTAAGGAATTAGTTATGTATTATGAATTGGAGGCTTCAAATACCACAGATGAGACTTCAAATACTACAAATACAAATATAGCAATACAAGAAATAAGAAAATGGGTTAAGGCTAAAAAAATACCACTAATGCAATCAGAAATTGAACTTTTCAAGTACACACCCCGATTCTAGATCCTAGGAATATCGAATTATTTTATAATAAAAATAAATGGAAAATATAGAAAGACACTCATGTTATCTGCGAGTGATTCCTTAGTTCTAATTTTCGACGAACTAAAGCCACCAGTCTTATAAAATAAAACTTAAGGATTATAACTTTAATACGAACGTTTAGTTTTAGTTTTAAGAATAGGGATTGGGAAAGTAAGCTGGGAATCTATAGTTTGTTTTTTAGGATATAATTGATAAACACAATAGAATAGGTGTTAGATAAATTATTGTGTTGAGGAATCGTATACGTAGATGTCAGAATTTAAGAAAGAACCCTTGAGGTAAATTTACAAGAAAACTAATAAATTTTAAGAAGACGCTTAATCTTTTTATATCCACCTTGCTCTTATCAAATTTTATTATTTTGAAATTGGATACCACTAAGATATTACCAGATTACCCTCAAGGTCATAATACTTTATTAGCACTAAAACAAATTGAATCAATTATTATCTAATATTTTCTAAATCAGTTCCTAAAAGGAGGTATACAGAAGGTCCTATAAATTAAAATATTTCTCTTTAAAAATAAATTAAGCTTTAGGTTTAATTTTTTAATAAATTATCTTATTGCAAAGTTTTAGATCCATATATTCTTATATTTATAGAATGATAATAAATTTATTTCAGGATAATAATTTTGAATCAAACTTAAGATTTTTTTTTTTTAAAATCTTTTAAGAATTTCCTAAATTTTCTTTTAAAAAAAATTTGAATATCTGTATCTTCTGATTCAAATCCCATAATTCTTAATCTTATTAGTATAGGTTAGGTAAATTATACCTATATATTGCTTTCCTTTGATGGATTTAATGTTTCTATTTATTTGTTTTCTCTTTCTATTTTCTATTTTCTGTTTTTTTTTTGTTTTTTTTTTTAATGTCCTATAAAAAAAAATAAAACAAAAAAGGACATACAATGTGCATGGTTGCACATAAAAATAAAAATTCTTTAACAATATCCTGTGAAATGATACCAATTAAATTCCATTTGTATTCCTCTTGAGTATTTGAAGAATGTTGATTTAAAAATAAAAAAAAAAAAATTTTTTAAATGGTTTCATTTTATGTCCATTTTTGTGTCCTTTACATAAATAACTGTATATTTTTTTAATTTTTAAAATTCATATGCATCGGCATTATATGTATTGTGTTTATAATAATTGTATATGTGTCTGTGTGTAAAAATGCAATTTTAAAGTTGAAACAAAGAATATAATAAAAAAACAATATATATATATATGTATATATATATATATAAAATGGAAAATTGTATCCCTTTGGGTAACATTAAATAAAATTGTACAGGACAATATAATTTTTAACATTATATTTATATATATATATTTTTTTATATGACTTTGTATTTAGTATAGAAGTATATAATTTATATATAGATAGAGTGTTTCATTAGTTAAGTAGTTTATATGTATATAAAATAAATATATACATTGAATTTAATTATAGCAATTAATGTAGTGGTTTGTTAAAAGTCCTTTGACTCTCTTTGGACTCTTATAGCGCACTCGAACTTAATTCAGGGGGTTATAGAACATTTGAGATTTGGTAGAACGAGTCATAGGACCTTAGAGATAGAAATTAAGAAGAATTCGGAGTATTGGTATGAAATTATTCAGTTTGAATGAAGAGGTATCGAAACTTATTTTGAATTAGAGAAAAACCAAGATCAGTTAATCTGTAATTATTTTCACTTGAATCTGTGCACATGGGATACGCAGTGCATTATATAAATGTTAAATACATGTACGTTATTCAACTCATAACACTTATATGGTCTATTTATTAAAAATATATTGTGTCTATAATGTAGTGTCTAAATTCTATAATATAAAATTTACAAATATATAAAATATAAGTTTTTTTATTATACCTAAAGTACAGTAATAGACAAAAAAATATGAGTAATTTTTTTGAATAATCAATTTTAATTTTTATCTTAAAAAGTCTTTGAACAAAGTTCATTTTCTGATAAAAGATTCTAAATTTTTAATACAAGTGAAATAGAATGAGAGGCCATATACTGTAATATGGGATAATAAACCATTTAAATTGATTATATAACTTCTTACATTATTAAGTGCTATAATTAAATTTAAATATATTATCCTATTTGACTATGGGAGTAAAGGGCCTGTTAAATTTTCTAATAACCTTTTTATTATAGTATTTACAAGATTTCTAAAACAAAAAATGCATTGAGATGCTAATTTCAGAATAAAACGCAACATAATTAAATCCGCCACAAATTTAATTTCCTCTATTGTAATTTATATTTTTAACTATTGTTTAAAAGTTGCATAAAAAACACAAACTTTTTTTTAGGTTTTGTTTTTTATTCAATCTGTTTGTTTGCTAATCTTTTTTCTATTTTCCTATTATTTAAAATAACTTGTCGTTCTCTTAATGACATGATGATATATGAATGCATCAGTTCTAAATAATCTATATTATATGCACATAACATTATTATAGCATTTTCTCCATTATTTTTTTACTTTTGATTTCATTCGTAATTTCTCTAAATGAACTCACACCAAAATTTAATTCCAAATATGTCTAGAACCCTCCCAAAAAACGTATGTTGGAGTTACATGGCAAAAAAATGGAAAACTTCAGCCTGAAGTCGAAATTGTCCAGACAATATTTTGACCAAAGTTGTGTTCAATTAAAATACCTTTTAAGTTAATTGAAATGGATTCACTTGTATAATATACAAGACTAACCAGAGGTAAAAAAGATTTACCTATATGGGATATTGGTAAATCAGCGGGATACTGAAAGTGAAAACGTATATTGACAATATGTATAAATTTTTTAGACTTAACACCTCTTTGCAACTTTAGCATGTTGTATTACTTTTATTAATTTGAAATGCTAGTATTTAAATTTACAGTTTTTGGGTAAAAATTTGTCAATTTGTTAAAATTTTAAATTATTTTTGATATTGGCGAATTATTTAAATCAGAATATCAGATAAACATTTTTTTCGAAGACATTCAATTAAATTAGAATGATTTTCTATAAGGCCATTAATAGAATTTATAATTCAATCGTAATTATAAAAATTTTTGCATAAAATGGCACTGATTCCAGTCCAGTCTTTTTCATTTTGAAAAAGGATAAATTTAAACACGTCAATTGATTTTAAAAAAAATTTTCAAGGCTTGGTTTTTCATTGGTCATGCCTTGTTTTTTTTCATAATATTTTAATAATAAAAAATTTTTGAATAATTTTAATTAAATTTTTATTCATTTTTAAAAAAATGTACAGGATAAGTGTAAACACGTCAATTGTTTTTAAAAAAATTTTCATGGCTTGGTTTTTCATTGGTCATGCCTCTTTTTTTTTGATAAGTTTTCTTAATCTATAACATGAAAATTATTTAAAAATGTAAATGTATATCAAACATCACAATACAAAGAGTGTTTTTTTTTAATATAATTTAGTTACAATCTTTGCTGATGGTCTGCAACTAAAAGAAGAGCAGTCTGCACATATTCGTATAATTGAATCGTATATATAGAAAACTTAAAAAAATTTTTCAAGTCAGACAACATGACACTTGTGTACATCATTTTTTTTTTTAAGAAAAATTCTTTACTTTTGTTTTTTTTTTTGTTGATTTTCATGTACTGTTATTAATGAATCCCTAAGGGAAGGATATCATTATAGCGTATATATATTTTGTTTAGGGGCATTTAAGTGTTACTTTAAACTCTAAAATCTTTTTAAAACAGTGTTCATCATCATGTTTGTTGAAAATAAAATTTATTTACCAATCTTTGAAAAAAATATCAAAAACAGATTGTGTCAAAAAGAGATAGAAAATAAATAAATAAATTAATATATACTAGATAGTAGATATGTTGTGTATCTGTGATGAGAGTCCTACAAAAACAAGAGACAATAAGATTTTAAATGATTTCTATAAAATGATATCAACATTTTTAAAATTTCTATAGAATTAATAGTAATATTTGTATTTAGCACATAAATCCAGAATTTAAAATGAAAATGGGAACAATTGTGTTGATAGTTTTATTTTGGATATTATTATTATATTTAAAACATCCGAAGCATATCAAATGTATAAGAGTGTCTGCAGGAGCTGATATGTATCATTGTACTTTATTATCATTGTTAAATTATTTCGTATTTAATTTATTATAGAAACCCCAAAGTTTTGATAGTTTTGTACAATTTTTTTTTGAAATTTGAAATAAAAGTAAAAATCTTTTGTAGGATTTGTGGATGTTTTGGAGTTTATTGGGGTTTTATATGGTCCTCAAACTATAATTAAAGTCATTGATTTAAAACTAGTTTCTGCAACTAAGCTTAATCAATATCTATAGATACATCCTAGAATATACGAAGAATATAATTTCGGAGCTGTTACATCTATTATTGGACCCTCATTAGACCAAAGGATATAAGATACAAAAGATACAACTCGAAATCTGTTACATCTATTATTGGCCCCACATTAGACCTACTTCCAATCTCCCATTTAATATTGATGAAGTTTGAACTGAAAACAATTAGAAACATATTTTGTTCTTTGCATGTGTGTGTATATGTGTGTGTGTGTTAAAATTTAATTTAATTTATGTGTGGTAAATATATTTAATAAGGAAAAAAATAGCAATGTGTCACATCTGAAACAAAAAATTATTTGAAAAACTTTTAAAGGTTTTAATATTATTTTGATTTTATTTGTAACATTCTGGACTCAGAATAACAGGACTTTTTTTAAAAATTTGTGGAACAGGATTGAGAATGGAAAAGAAGGACAAAATAAAATAAAACAACAAATTTTTAATGTCACATGTGCGTATTACGACATACAACAAAAAATTGAAAAAGAAAATGATAAATTTTCCTGGAAAATTTTTTTTTTCACATTTTCTTTTTTTCAAGGTATGAATTAATAAAAAATCGAATAATTAATTTTTATAAAAATTTTTACATTTAAAAAAAAAAAGAAAAGGAAGGAAAAAATTAAAAAAAAAAAATGACTAAAAAATGTCATAAACGGAATATAATTTGCGTACACGTTTTTGTTTTTGTCAAATAGGAAGAAATAAAAGTTAAAAAAAAAAATAAAAAGAGTTTTTCAGTCCAGACAGATCAATGTAATTTGGTTTTTCTTTTTTTCTGTTCGTATTTTAATTTAAATGAAATAAAAATGGAATAAAAAACAATTTTTTTTAAATAAATGAATCCATTTCGAGATTTTTTTTTGAATTTTATGAATTTCATAAAAAAAATTGTGAAAAAGCTGATGTCACTTTATTTTTTACAACATTAATGATAATTTAAAGAGTTACAATATTAATCGATTATGTAAATCGATAGAATTACTTTCAATATGGTTGTAAAACCCTGATGATGGATTTTTTACTAATTTATTATTTTAAAATTGGCTGCTTTAAGTTGAAATTTTTAAAACTTTTGTTTTGATATTAACTTCAGTTTAATTTGTTTAAAATTTTTGAAATTTTAACTGGCGCACGGTTTTATTTTGAATGAATGAGCAATAAACTTGCTGAATTTTAGTAGAAAAAATGGCCCTGGTATGGAAATGAGTTTTTGAGAACATCAGAATCCTTCCACCTTTAATTTTTGAGTTATCGTATGGAGAACGGGCACATATAGCTATTTCGACTTACTTTTTAATACTGCATCAATTCAGCCAATTGAGTTTATATCTACCTTCCACACTACCTCCTTTAGTTTTTGAGTTATTGTATGGAGAAAGGGAACATATAGTTATTTCGACTTACTTCTCAATTCTGAATCAATTCAGTCAATTGAGTTTATATCTACCACAAATGGTTGTAAAACCCTGATGATGGATATTTTTACAAATTTATTAGTTTAATATTGGCTGATTTAAGTTGAAATTTAAAAATTTTGTTTTAATTTAAACTTTATTTTAATTTGTTTAAATTTTTTAAATTTTAATTGGCGCACGGAACTTTTTGAATGAATGAGCAGCAAACCTGCTGAATTTTAGTAGGAAAGATGTCTCTGGTATGAAAATGAATTTTTGAAGATTTTACAATCCTACCTCCTTTAGTTTTTGAGTTATCGCATGGAGAACGGGCTATTGCAACTTACTTCGCAATTCTGGATTAATTCATTCAATTGAGTTTATATCTACCTTCCACCCTTGCAGAGTCAAAAACGTAATGGCAAATTTAGTATATCCTTTGAACTGCGTCCATGCGGTTATTAAAACTGAGTCACAATATACAAACTTTAATATTTTCAAATAAGATTACTTTTGTCTTTAATACTCCATTATTTTTGCAAAACTTCATTTTGTTTATTTATAATTGTATAACTTTTGCCAATTAATTCGCGGTTTTACTATTTTTAAAAATTACCAAGAAAAGAAAATCTTTACAAAAACGTATATTTCATTTTCTAATGATAATTTACTAAGTAACATCATAAAATTTATTCTAGGTTGTCGGTTTTTCGATTAAGGTAAATAATAATAAGGAAATCCCTCAAGTAAATAATTAATTAGGTTGTTTTTTTCTACTTTGGTTTTGCAATTCTTCATACTCTGCGTTCTATCACTGTAACTGTAAAATTTATGAAATAAAACGAACTATAAGGAAAAGCACAGTAAATTTATATTAGGATAATGTTATATGACTGTGTTGTATTTAAAAAAGGATATGAAAAATATCCTGTAAATGGTAAAGTATAGAAACTAAATACATTTAAAATATGTATGAGAAAGAGAAAAATAAAAAAAATAAAATTTTTGATTCCTCTTCTGCGAATTGAAAATGAAGAGTTCAAGAAGATTTACAACAACAAAAAAAGTGGAAAAAGTTAGCAGTTATATATAAATCTTCTTCTTTGCGTGTCATAATCAAATTTAACTTCTTTACTTTTCTACAAAAACAACGGTATATATATATATATATTATGTTAGTTAAGTAGAATTTATTTACAGTTTGCTTTTATTTTTGTATAGAACTTTTACAAAAGAACGTATTTTTTGCATGTTTTTACTAAAACTTCAACTCTGATTTAAGTAACCAGATTGATAGTTTACTTTTTAGTATTTTATTTTTGCCGTAACTGCGAAGTCGCCGTCCTCTTATTTAAGGGGAGTGATTCGCTCAAAGTGAAAAACTGTTATATAGACTTGTTTTCCGGTATCATTCTTATATTATTCGTTATATTTATTAATAAAAATAATTTAATTGAATAATATAACTCACAGATACAGAAAAAAATTTCTTAAATCAAAACTGAAAATATTACAATATAACAATAGAACCGTGTCTACTGAAATCTAAGTCATTCTACATAGTGATAAGCCTTGTAATGTGTCAAGTTGGATGTGTACGTTCAGTTATATAAAATTTAAGAAAGAATTTTAATTCGGATCTAATTTGGAGGTCACGTATTCCCTTAGCTTTCTAAAATTTTATAATACAACCCGTTATAAGTTAAGTTTAATATGATCTTAAAAGTTCCGTAAATTTTAAATGTCAAAAATTTAAAAGTTAGTTAAAAATGCTGAGGTCTTTACTAAGTCATATACTACAGCCATTATATGCTTGCATTTATAAGATAACAGATAAATTTATTTTTCTAAGTGAATGTTCCGAATAAAAAACTTTTAACATTTGGTCACTCTAAACCTAAAAATTCTTAATTTTCTCTTAATTCACCTTCAATTTTTGGTTTTATCTTTCCATTTGTTTTTTTCATAACTAATTTTAATTCTGTTGGATGCCAAAGTTTATGCGAAACTAAAACAAAAATCCAAAAAAACTAGTTAACAAAAATACAAGTTAACAAAAAATGTATATTAATGCAGGAGTTATTTATACACCTGGACACATGTTGGTACATAGATTAATAATATACTTACTACCTACGTAACATGTATTTATAGAATTCAAGAATAGTATTATTTTAATAATTAATAACAAAGTTGGTTACAAATAGCTTTGTAAGTCAGCTTTGTTACATATTATAGCTTTGTTTTTTTGTTTTGCGTACATATCATTATGTATAGTTGTTATGTTATGGATGATAGAACAAGACTTGAAAGGTTATAATGCATCTGTTGAACATATGAATACAAATTTTAAACTCGTGAAAATTTCAAAATTTGAATTTTATATATATTTTGTTAAAAGTTTAATTAACTCTAAAGCATAGTTCACACGACCATTTAAATCTTACGATTTATTTGATAATGTATATTTGTCAAGTAAAACATTTGACTTAACTCTATTGTTTTATAACAAGAAAAAGTGGGTAATATAAAAAGAATAAATTTTAGTCATATTAAATTACGAAGATTATTTAAGAGTGGATATAATTAAATGGTGAAATTACAAAAGTCCTGTAGTCAAAAGTGCGCCAGGGAATATTTTGGAAAGAAATAAAGTTGAAATTTAAAAGCATACAAAGTCGAATTTTATTTTGTATGTTGAAAAATTTTTTAAGAGTCTTTTCTAAATTTTCCAAATTTCAGTCTAATATTACTTTAATTTCTTATATACATAATTTTATATATTCTTGTAAAATTATCTGAATTTAAATAAAAATTGAACAAAAAAAAAAAAAAAAAAAAAAAATTGACAATACGAGGTAATTATTTTTTACCAAATAACAAAATTTAAATAAAAATAAACATTTGTGGTGTACTAGTTTCAACAAAGCTACTTTGCAAATTTTAATACAATTTTTCTGATGTAGTTCAAAACTACTCAAATTTAATTCGAAAGTACTTAAATTTTTTCTAACAATTAACCACTTCTCTTTAAAAAACAATGGAGATAATGGAGTTGATAATGTAGTTAAAAAACTATAACTCACTGCAATAAAAGGAATAGGTATCTAATTACTTCAAGTAAAGCTTTAAGTTTTTTAAATTGAAAAACAAAACTTTAAATCAAAATTATCAAAAAAACTTTCTATTGAATGAAACTTTAAATCAAAAAAATCATTTTAATCCAAACTTATAATTAATTTTTTTTTTTTTTTTTTTTTTTTGTGCTTGTATCTTATACACAATGTTTTTTTTTAAGTTCGGTATATACACTGTTGTCTGCACAAGCTTAATGGTAAAAGCAATGCTTAATTATTCTTTTTGAGTTGTTTCTATTTTTTTTTTAAAGAAAATAAAACTTTTTTTGGTAATGTATTTTTAGCTTAGGTGTACTGACATTGTAGTTGTTTTTGTTTTTATTTTTTAAGTTTTCTTTCAATCTTTCTTTTCAAATCTGTTCAGATACATGAAGTAAGTGAGGCGTGCCCGAAGTTTTTTACTTACATTTTATATACATTTTTCTTTCATACAGTAAAACTGTAATTTTAATAGCATTTTAAATTGAATCAATTTATATCTTCATATAGCCGTGATCGTCTAGTGGTTAGGACCCTACGTTGTGGCCGTAGTAACCCAGGTTCGAATCCTGGTCACGGCAATGATAATCTCATTGTCACGGATTGAAGAGTAACTTTTTTTTTAAATTTATAATTAAATTTACATTTAAATTTTAATTAATTAATTTAATTGTCTTATGTCTGTTATAATCTATGTCTAAGTGTTTGTAATTTCAATGGTGGTATTCGGATGGTTTTAATGTGTAGTTTAGTATTTTTAAGTATTTTTATTCATTTCACTAATTTATATTATTTTAAGAAATTTAAAATTTTAATTTTAGTATCTAATTGGATCTAAAATATATGATAATACAATTTGGAAGCGTTAGATCCATTGTTAAAATTACATTGAACAAAGAGTATACTAAAGGTTATAGGTTGCATATACATACAAAAGCTCCAAGTATTCGCGAATAAATGCCAAAAAATCAAATGCAGAATATTCAGACCCAACACCATCAGTAATAGGGACTTATACCAGCCAATAACAGGCAAAGTACCGGTAATGAGCCAAATTAAGTGCAGGAAATGGAGGTGGATAGGCCATACTCTGGGAAAACCCCCAACTAACATAACAAGAATGGCCCTAGAATGGAACCCCCAAGGTAGTAGAATACGCGGGCGATCAACAACACCTGGCTTCGAACAGCCACGGCTGAAATAGCAAGAAACGAGCAAACTTGGGAGCAGATCAAGTTGTTGGTGAGCGATCGAGTTCAATGGAACAAGTAAGGGGAATCTTATGGTCCCACGAGGAGTAACAGGAAAAAAAATGGGTTGCATATTCAATTTTCTTTAGTAAATTGAATAAACTCACATACACATTGTACGAAGTAAAAACTTTATTTTAAGAGCAATGTTACAGACTGTTCTTTAAAATAAATTTATACCACTGCTTTGATTTTAAACTTTTTAAACTTTCAATAACTATTTCTCAAGGAAGCAACAAATGACAACGAAAGAAGACCCAATAAAAAATTCGAAATAAATCCAAGATTGATTGTATAACAATTTCTTCTAGCAAAATGTGGTTAATATTGTAAAATCTCAAAAGTCGGTTTATATTTCTTGTAAAGTCTGATTATTTTATTGGGAGTTCCCGGTCCTTTGGTCATCTGAGATTTTGGTCCATATTTGCTGCGATATCGTTCTTTCTTTTGACAAAAAAAAAATTTATAACAAATTTTGTTTGCGATTTTGATGAATTATTAGAACTATGACATTTCCGAAACTTCTAGAATTTCTAGACCCCATGATAATTGGTAGAATCAATTTATGAAACCTACTCTTCATGGATACCTAACATTTCGGCCGGTAGAACTCGAAATTTCTTGGATTGTTTGGTGTTTGTGTATGGATGTCTCCCGATTCCGTAGACAAATTAGACCCATCGACGAAATTAATCTTACTATTGGCGAAGAATATGACCGCTTTTTTACAACTTTCATCAATATCGGCTAAAATTTACGCGAGTAATCCTGTTTAGAAATCCATATATATATACATACATACAAACACATACACAGCGCACCAAAAATTTCGAATTTGACGATAAATTGGAACAACTTTTGTTAGAACAGAAGAAATTCTATTTTCTTATAATAGAAATTTGATATTAATTATTGAAGTAATGCTAAAACTACAGTTACTGTTAAATTATTCCATACTAATGAATTAAAAATAATTAACTTTATCAATTTATTCCCATGAATTTAATCATAATACGATTTAATAATTTTTATACAAATAAATTACTTTATCTAAGAAAAATTGTTTAATTAACAGAGTAATAATAATATTAAATGTTAATTTAAATATTATATTTATATATTTTTATTAATTTTATTAACATTTTAATTAAAATATATATATATGCATTATATTAAAAATGTTTTTGTTTTTTTTGTAATTAAATATATTAACAAATATTTCAATTAAAATATTAATATTGAAATATAAAAAATATTTAAATTACTTTTCAAAAAATATCTTTTTATTTTTTAATACTTACATCGCATGTTGACTGACTGATATTTTGTAAACTGAGCCTATATATTCGATCCCTGTATTAAAATAAATAAAAAAATATATATATTATTATTAATTTTTTTAATATTATATTATTTTTTTTAAAAATATTCAGAATATGGACATTTAAAAAAAAAACTTATTAAAAAAAAAATAAAAATTAAAATTAAAATATATAAATAAAAAAAAAATGTATATATTTTTTTTATTTAATTTTCATGTAAATAATTTTCGAATTATTGATTTAAATTGTTTACATTAAAATTAAATTAAATTTATTATTTTAATATATGTATGTTATTATAAAAAAAAAAAAAAATAAAATAAATCACTGGTAGAAATAATTATAAGAATAATGAATAAAAATGAAGCTAATTAAATTGAAAATTTGGTAAAAGTTATTGGAATTGAATATGGAGTGTTTTAGTGTTTGATAGTGCATATTTTGAATTTTTTAATAAGTTGATAAGTTTCGAAGATTTTATTATCGACAAGTCTCTCAATTTTCATTTAAAAGTTTTAAAATGCTTATTTAAGTACAATTTTATTAATCGAGCCAAGCGGCTTATTCTTTCGAAAAATTGCCGGTTGCGGCTCAATTATTTGTTTATATTATTATATATCAGCTATTATCATATATCTAAATCGGCTTATTCGGTCACATAATTTGCGTTTGCGGCTCAATTATTTGTTTATAACATTATAAATCATCATGATCATAAATGTTAATCGGCTTATTCAGTCACAAAATAACAGGTCGCGGCTCAATTATTTTATAATAAATATAAATCATCATAATTATATATGTTAATTGGCTTATTCGGTCACAAAATAACAGGTCGCGATTCAAATTTTTGTTTATAATATTATATATCATCATTCATCGTTTATTCTAATCAGTTTATTCGGTCACAATATTACAGTTTTCGGCTAGATTATTTTATTATAATTATTCTTCATCATCATGTATTTTAACCGGCTTATTCGGTCACATAATGTCCGATTGCGGCTCAAATTAACTTTTTATACATATAAATAATTTGATTGCGAAAATTGCACCAATTTTGAAAGGTTCGTGACACTTGTTGTAATTCAACTTCCTAATCAACGTTTGTGTTATTAATTTTGTAGCACTTATTCAAGAGTTCTCATCCATTAAAAACTTATTGGTTTTAAAGGAGTTCAAAAAGCTCCTTAATAAAATTAGGTTTAAAAAATTCATTAATGCCGTTCGTTAAACGCTTTCAAAGATAGATTTGATATGAACATAATTGACATAAAATTTAAACACTGTAATTTTTGACTTTGGGTCCTGAAACTTTTGAACGTAATCGGAGATTTAAAAGTATTTTAACAGGTTAAAGCTATTAACTATTTTTTTTGAAAACAATATTCAACTTTTTAAGAAAAATGTAAAGAAAACATAATACAAATAAAAATTTTTACATCTGCGCCTTTAACTATGCAATAAATTTTTAAAATATTATAAATTCAGATATTGCAGAATAATTGTACAGCTTATAATTTCTGAGATTGGTGTGAACAATTATTAGTTAAGATATCAGAATCATTCAGAGAATTCGAAGTGCTGTTATTATACAGTTCAGCTCATCTCGATTTTTTAAAGTATTTAATAGAAACATTGAGAGACAAAATACATGAGTCGGAAGTTCTATAACTTTTAATATTTGATTACATGTCTTACATTTTCTTACAGATTACTTTGGTAGAAATTTAAATGAAATAAGTCAATATTAAATCTAATCAAATCCTTAAATTCTACTTGACTAAATAAATCAATAAAAAGACAGACAGCTACTAATTTAGTAATTAATTATTTTTATTCCACAAAATGTCTTTTTTTCAAATATAATTTATATATTTTTGGAATTCATTATTTGATTTTTATTGTATATTTTATGTTTTATTTTTTAATTTTTAAAGATAATTATTACAAATATTAAAATCTAGCTTAAAGGCTAATATAAAATAATTATGCATATAGTGCACTGTATCAGAAAAATAATACAAAAAAAAATTGCATAATTTTGCAGATTTAATTTAATTCACATTATTTCTTTTTATTATATTTATTTTATTTTATTTTATTTTTGATGAGAATTTCATATGCGAAAATATGAAATTAATAAAAAAATTGGCATATAAATAAATTAAAATATATTAAGTAGGTATAATGAATATTAAAAAGTCTATTATAAATAATAAAATGTGTTATATAGGATTTGAAACATTTTTTATTGGAAAATTGGGAAAGAATGGGGACAGATAATTAAAATTTATTCATGTCATAATTAACTGTTCGACTATTAAAAAATTGTTTGATGTTACTGACACATCAACTAACCTTTTATACAGTTTTTTTTTAATAATAAATTTTTTGACTTTTTAATGACTTTTCTTTGTTAAAAAAACAATTTTAAATTGAATTTTATAATATAAATGAAAAAAAAAGTAGTTTTTTTAAGATTCTAGATATTTTGTCTAGAACAGTTTTTTGGAACAGTTTTTGTTTGATTGTTTAACAAATAAATTAAATTTAAAAGTTTTTTTTTAATATCTGAATATGAAAATGATTAATTTAATTTTATTGAATTTTTTTGGGTTCTTGCAAGTGGTAGTAAACAACTTATTAGAATAAAATATATCAAACAAAAGGGTTATTTTACTATAAATTATTATGACATTGGACTAATGACTATAAATATGAATTTGTATACCATTAGTTAAACAACTGTTAAATATTTTTTACTAATTACGGTTTCAACAATTATTTAAGGCCATGTTTACATGCTGGGTTGTAATTCAAATCATAAAAGCGTTAGAAATGTTCGTATTTCAAAATCTGGTTTTATGAAATATTCAAAATCTGGTTTTTTCGAAAATACAGGAAAATAAAATAAAATAAAAAAAAAATTTATTTTTCAATATATACTTTACCTAGCCCCTAAAATGTAGAAAATAAAAAATTAATGGTAGGATTTGGGAATTTGTTATTGTTTTAATATAAAAGTAAATTGCTGGTATAAGAAACAGTTCTTTTAATGTTTGAAAACTTTTAAGCTTAAAATGTTGAAAATTTGCATTAACCAAAAATTGATGGTAGATCTTTTGAATTTAAAAGTGTTTTAATATAAAAGTAAATTGCTGAAATGAGAGACAGTTCTTCTTTTTGTTAAAATGAATCCAGCAATTTAAAAAGAAAACAAAAAAATTTTTATCTTTGAAGGAGGATCGAACTCAGATCTATTTACAACCTAAGCCACTGCGTTAACCACTGAATCATATAATTCTTATAAATTTATGGTCAGATTTCTAATATAAATATATCACTAACTGACAAAATGAAAAATAAACCTGTAGACACAGGCAAGATCTATATAAAAGTATATAATTAAAAAAATTTCGTTTTTTCGAAATTGCTTATGGAAGGAACTTTTTGAGTTGCATTGAAAATCAGGATTCTATATTAAAGGTTTTATACTAGGAGAAACATTTTTTACAAGCGATATGCTTTTTCAATAATCCTTTATTTGAATAAATAAAAATTGATTAATATGTTTTATAAAATATCAAAAAACGGGTTTGAGTCTGAAATCGCAATTTAGTAGATCCCATTTTTAAAAAATCTCGTATAGAAAATATCGTTTTACTAAAATACTAATACCAATTACAAAGGCTATAGAAATGTTACAATTTCAATCAATTTTACAATTCATGACATTCAATTATTCGTAAATTTTTCTGCTTTAATTAACCGATAATTTAATTAAAATTAAAAATCAATTCAAGTTAATATTTCTTGTAATTAATATTTAAAATTAAATTTAAAAAAAAAATAAAAATTTAATTAAGTATTTATGTACTTACATTGCACCAACAAACAACGAATCTCGTTCTTCATCCAAATGAAAACTTCTGTAATATAATTTACCACAGTTGAACTCTCTGACATGATCTGAAAAAAAAATATAAGAAAAAAAGAAAAATTTTAGAAAAAAAAATTCAAATTTCAAATATACAAAATCAATAAAAGAACAAATAATTTTTATTTTTGGAAAAAAATCTTCAGATACTTTTAGTGTTAAAGGTTATCAAAGTATAAAAGAGAGAAAATCCATTAATGGTTTTATAAGATCCTTTTTATACAGAATAACCGTTATCTATGATATCATTTCAAAATTTTTGTTTTGTTTTTGTTTTCTGTTATTGAATTCTAATCTATTGGCTAACCATTAGCATATTTAATGGTATAACTAATATACTGTATATTGAATCATCAATTTTTATTTAGTTGCAAAAATTTTAAAAATTTGATCTAATACATTGTATTAATACGAAATAGAGTTGGATTTGTTTTTTATTACAGAGTTTTTAAAAGTGGGAAAATAACATGTGAAATATAACGGGATTTCCTTTTGATTGTATGACGCTTGTGTTGAAAGTTTATGATTGCAGGAAACGCTAAATACTTAACTATCATAATCTTGAGGCGGTTTCAGATCAAGAGGGAGACCCAAAAGAACATGGAGAACAATGCTGCCAGGTGAATTGAGGAGACACAAAATATCCTGAAATGAAATAGTAGAAAAAAATGAAATGAATGGAGACTTCAAGTTGAAGCTGTTTTCAATCATTTTAATTTCTTTGATCATTTTAATAATATTTATTTATTTTAATTTCTTTATTGTGGATTAGCTTCTAAGTCTACTTTCCGTGATTCTCTTCTTCTAAAAGTATCCTCTTTATTCCAACAAGATGTCCGGCGTCATATGGTCAAAATATTTGAGGTATGACTTACTGACTATTTTTTTTTTACGTATGGCTGACTGGACTCATGGAACATGAAACCACTTTTAATACTGAAATTTTGGTGGTATGTTCTGCAGATGATACACTCTTATAGGATTCTTCAATGTACCTGAAGCTTTACACATTCTGGAACCCAAAGCTCTTAATTCTATTCCTATCTATTCTATATTAGAAACCAAAACTTTTCAATCCCCTTTATTTTTATTGTAAATCTGTTCCACCACATAAAACGTTTTACGTTGTTAATTCAATATTGTGATTGTTACTTTGGTTTTCAAATTTGTACTCTTAAGTAAGATTTTCCATACTTATTTTTCGTATAATCATCACAATCACCCACCATATTACAACCAATATGTAATTTGAAAAAGGTTTCTCAATGGGTCTTATATAGTCTATTCTATTGGTCTTTAGTAGCACAGATTTAATTCTCAGTGGCAAAAAAAAAAAACAACACTAAATTTGTTTTTAAAAATGTTGAAAGAAAAACACTTCAAACGCAATACCAAACCAAAAACAAATCGTCATACAATTCGGAAAAGTATGAAGAAATCAGAATAAGGACACAATAATAAGAAAACCTACTATTGAATCTTTTTATTTTTTTTTTTTATTTTTTTATTATCTACTTCTTAAGGACAATATTCAACATTCAACACTATATAATCATTATACAATTATCTGTATTAATAGTATACTTTGTCCTTTTTCAAATACCCTTACCACTATTTGGATACAATATATATGTACGTACATGTACATATACATTAAAATAAAATCTACGATAAGGATATTTGATTCCTTACAGATTTTCTTTCTTTAACAGTTTTTTTTTTTTTTACTTTTCTTATTTTCGTTTTTTGTGAAGATAACCTTGTGTAAAGAAAAACAGTCTTATTGTTATTCTTCTTTAACCCATTTCTATCTGATGGTTTTGAAAAACGACTTTGAGTTTATCAAAGATTCTGAATTAAAATAGGATTTTTATAATTTATGCATTTAGTGGTATAATTGTTTACAAATAATAGAAAGAATGTATTTGGTTTTTGTTATTCTTCTTTAACCTGTTTGTATCCGATGGCTTTGAAAGTGGACTTAAAGGTTAATATAAGTTCCATGGTAGTAAAGGGTCTTTATAAATTAGGCTTTTAGTGGTATAATTGCTTACATACTATATATAAAATAAGTATATTGCGTTTTTGTTATTTTTAGTTAACCCATTACCCACCGAGGGCTTTAAAATAGAACATTGATTGCATTTAGTATAAAGATATCACTACCGCAAAGGATCTTCAGATCTTAGACATTTTTTATTATGCTAATTCGTAAATAATAAATATATATCAATAATAATTTCATTGTTATTATTCCAGCTAGTTAATTATGACCAATGAACCAAGTTATAAATTACTGTATAATATTGCATTTATAAGCGTATCTTAAACTAGAGGAGATGTTTTCGAGACTTTCCTAATTAAAAAAAAAAATAAAAACTCAATTAATGCTTTGTTGTTGCTAATACCATTCAGTGGACGGTCAAGTTTTATCCTACAAAATCGGAAGACGAATTACTAATCAAAGTCAACAAGTTTCATAATGCCTAAAAGCTTGCTTTGCGTGGAAAAATTTAAATGATGTTGAATTCCATTATTTGTTTAAATAAATTTTGTGTCATTCTATTGTTCGATATAAGTCTGATGTAAAGCTTATAATTAAAAATTGATTTAAAAAACAAAATACCAAAAATAACGTACAGCTTCCTATGGGTTAAAACCAAAAATTCAAATTCTTTTCATATCAAGAGGGAGTACTAAACACAAAGAAACGAATAACTATAATGCGTTAAAGACCATATCGAAAAATTTCTTAAAGCAAATAATAAGAATGTATTAAAAGGACATAAAGGACGAAAAAAAAACAACAAAAAATAAATTCTAGCATAAGGATAAAATGTTAGAAAAAGTTGAACAAAAATGTTTACAAATACTTGTGAAACTCTTGTCTTACGATTCTCAAAAAAAAAAAAATTCGAAGTAAAAACAAAAAATTCAAACAAATAAATTGATTTTTCTTTTAAGTTTTCTTTGATTGTTTTTCCATTTTTCATTCCAACAATTTATTATTACAGTCACGAACAAAAATTGAAGTACAAAAAGAAAAATAAAAAATAAAATAAATATGAAATAATAATAAAACATTAAAATTTATTCTGAATTCTATTTTGTACATTTAAATTATTTAGTTTTTTTACAAAAGAATTTGAAGAATTATTTTTATTCTTTCTCTTTCACGGAAGGTTTTTCTTCTCTTTCTTTTTCATTTCCCTATAGTTTTTTTTTTTGATTTGATTTATGTCTGAGTTAAGGACACAAAAAGGAAATAAGATAATATAACAGTTTAGGCAGACATTTCTAGTATTTTGTTTTATATTTTTGGTTGTAATAGTGGTCGCTGCCCACACATATAGTCAGTCACAGTGTTGTAAAGGAAAAATTGAATAAGAAATCAATTTGAAACAATAGAATACAAAATAGAAAGAGACGGATAATAGTATAAGAAAAATAGAAAATGAAAAAAATAACAAAACTTCCAAAAGAAAATCGGAAGTAAATAGTCACAATATTATTTTTGCATTCATATACTATGTTCACATGAACTTGGTTCTTTTTTCCCATTGAATTTGTCAATGAATTTTTGTCTTTTCTTTTTTTTTAATCTTTTTGTTTTTAAATAAGGATCTCTAAGTTCCAAAAATAAACAGGCCCGTTGCTTGGGATCCAGCATTCGCGTCAACATTTTAAATCTGGAGTTCTATATTGTATATTAGAACCTAATTACAACTAGAAAAATTAAAAAAGCTAGCCTCTTAAACCCACCCTCAAATAAGTCCTAAAAATTATTTGATCAGTCCCGTTTCTTAGGGTTTAGCAGTTGGATCAACATATTTAATAAATAGGTATCCAGAGATCTTATAGTAGAACCCGATTACAACAAGAAAAATTAAAATTATTTGAGTTCTAAGGCCGCTCTAAACATTGGTTCCCAAAAATGTAGATGCGTTCTTCTTTAATATTTAACGTAATTTGTTCTTCCATTTTAGTTTTTACAGCATAACTGGTAAAAATTTTTCAAATTACTGTTATTAGAATTGATCTTAATGAATTCCACATACAATTTAAATATGACATAGTACTAGGCCTTATATATAACATGTACAAACGTCTTAGATTTTCAATAGATAAAATTCGTTTCAATTGTAATATTTTGTATTTGAGTTATATGATATTCTATATCTGTGAGTTATATTATTCAATTAAATTATTTGTTTAAATTTTGCATTTGTTTATACTGTTATATCAATGTGTTTTTCATTAAACATATAATATAGTTTTTATTAATTAAGCTATTAATATGAACCCAATGGCGGATGGTAGCTGAGTCGAGATAAAAAAAAGTTTTTTACTTTCCCTGGGATACGAACCCGGGTCTTTCGCATAGAAGGTTAGGACTTTAGTCACTGTGCCACAAAACCGTTTATGTTAATGATTTGAAAATAGAAAAATTTCATGTGGACCAAATTTATGTGAAAAGAGTATATATTCAAGATAAATAAAAATAAGTAAAATTGAAATAGGAAAAAAAATTAAAATGGGAAAATCCTGTCAAAGGATCAATATTTATGCGAAATCTTTAGATATTTTTCTATTGTTTTTTCTTTTCAATTTTTGATTGATTTTCACTTAAAATATCAGATTTCTGATTGTTTTTAATTTTGCTTTTTGTTTTCTTTTTTTTTTTTTTTGATTTGGATATTTGAGTTCTAAATAATTTTTAGTGATTTTTTATATAGATTTTTTATTTTTATTAAGAAGTTTTTTCATATTAAATTATACATTGTTAATGTATTATATAGCAGTATATATGAATTTTTGTATATATATAATATACTTATGTACATAGATAGTACATTATATTAATAATAATAGAATATTTTAATAAAGTATCCTACAAAATAAACTTTTAGTAAAGACAAAAAAAAATTACTTTAAATAAATGTTACTTTGACATTTCTTAATGTTTACAAACGGATGGAATTTCAATGTCTATCTTGTCAAAATAAAAAAAATGACAATACATACACACACACTCATTAACAAAATATTTCTCAAAGAAATTATATATTTACAAATTAAAAGCAAATTGTTTTTTTTTCAGGTTTTTTGGAGAATTAGACTGGAAAATGAATTTAAGGAATTAATTTAGAAAAACATAAGAAAAAAAAAAGAACAAAATAGGAAAATACTATACAGTATAAAAATATTAAATGAAGTATGAGAAGGCTGATTGACGCCTTTTGTTTATTTGATTGTATATGTAGGAGGAATAATGAAGTGTTCTAATAAAGAAATGTTATTTTGTCATTGAGGAAATATTTAATATGTTTTTTGAGGAATTTTGAGATTTTTATTGAATTTAAGAAAGTATTTAAATTAAGTTTTTTTTTAAAGATGTTTATTTATTTCTTAAATGTTTTATTGCGTGGTAAATTTTACGTAGTATTATGGAATAATTTTTTTAAAAATAAGTTTTTTAAGTAGGTGGTGAGTTGAATTAGTAAAAATATTTTTAAGATATTAGAGCAAAACTCGCTTAAGTAACCTTCCTATAAATGCTACAATCCGTCGCTGTATTTAAGTACCCAATTTTCTTAAAGGTTTGTAGTTAAAAAAATAAAACATTAAACTAAACTGTCAATCAATTATGGGTATTACTTTATATTTTATTTAAATTAAACTATCAATAGTCAATTATGGGTACCGCTTTATATTTTATTTAAACAGAATTGTCAAATGTATTTTTTTTTATTAATGTACTGTACTTTGTTTTTATGTATTCATTTTTGTGTTTGTGTTTTAGAATTTAACAATTAATTAATGTGTTATTAAATCTTTGATAACTTCTCCTAAAATCGGGGTAGATCTGCTAAATCTACGGTAACTTTACTTGCCTTTTTAGGGCAATTAATCGCATGGATTAGGCTTCTTTTAGGTGCTTAAGTGAGTTCGTTTAAGAGATTTATTCAGATAAGTACCTAGATACCAAAAAGTTAAAACATTTTTCTGAAAGTACTTGAACATGTTTTACAGCTGTAATAAGTTTTTCTAAAGGTGTTTATTGTTTTTTGAATTTGATTTCAAACTTTATTTAAATAAAAAATTTTAGATATTTATTTAATTTAAGTAAATTTTTTTGTAATCAAATTTGATATATACCTATATATATATATATTATATATGATATTAGATATCTTGTTTAAGTAAATTTCAAATAGATTATATGCTAAAAGTGAATAATTTGAGTAGGTTTAGAAGATTTAGTTTAGTCTTTTGGTAGTTATTTACTTAATTTGAATAACATTTTAAATCGGATTTTAAATAAATACGATTGTTTCAAATTGGTATTAAATATAAATAGTCATGTGGGATTTAGAATTTTCCATTTTGATGTTATACAATGCTTTATTTGCCTTCAAAGTCTATATATGTCAAAGATACGTAAAGGCAAAATAAGGATGGTTGTTACAGATAAAATAAAATGTAATTAAAATATAATTAATATTTTCATTAATAATATTGATCTTACTACTTTGAAAAATGTTTGATTTGTATTGCATATTTTGGTGTATGTGAGTTATAATCATAGATTAAATTTTATTTTTTATTTTAAAGTCTAATTAGAAAGAGTGTGTGTTCGATTTCCTCAAATAAGCAATTAATATTATAAATAATGTTAGTCTAAAAACTCTAGAAACACCAAACTGCAAATGGGCTTCCGTAAAAAGTAAATGAATGCATGGTAGCGAGATCTGGCTAACTACGAATACTACAAACTGTAGGCTGGATCGCCGAGTAGCATTGCCGCTGCAGAACAATAATTATGGAGCTAGACTCAATTGGTATTACACTTGATTTTGCAAAAACAACAACACAAACAGAGATGTAAATGTTTAGTGCAGGCCCCATGCTTTCCAAGAGATGAGAAAAAAAAAAAAAACTTATATAATGTATTGACAACTGGGTTGCACAACGGATTGGAAGGTCTAAGCATTCAACGCCTGATTAAAAGCAAGTGGTTACAAGTATATTTAAGTTTAGTTTATTAACTCGATCTGTTTTTATTCTAATAGTACTTGCAACTAAACCATAGTTACAAAAATATGTGTAAGTAATTATATAAATGTTATAAAACTATTTTTAACGAGATATTGTTATATTGTTACATTGTTTTATTATAAAATGATACAACAATTCTACCAAAGAAATAAATTAGTCACATCCAATTAATTTTCGAGATACTTACCATATGAGACTTAAATACTATTGTTTTTTCTTCAAGTAATCCAATTAATAATTCGCCCCCACTTTATATTAAGTCAAAGATACAAATTTTAAGTATTGTCAATATTTATTTACCATTTTTACTAAATTTACTCTTCAAATGATTTTTATTTCGAAATAAAAATGATTTTTGAAAAATCCAAAAAATTATGATTAATTATGTTTGCTGTAATTTGTTTCTTTTTAATAAGCATGTCCTTAAAATGTTGTAAAAGTTCATTTGAAAGGACCTTTATTAAAACAATAAAAGATTATTAATTTGGACAAATTTTTATGTCGAACTTATGTTATATAATTTTGTAAATATTTACTAAAATAATAAGTTCTTATAATAATATTTGTTTGTACATAATACTTATTCTTATATAAATAATAGTAACATGTCTACAACCCCATGTAACTAATTATGATTAATTTTGTTTGAATAACCTAAATAACAATAAAATTTAAAAATTTGTTAGAACAATAAGATGAAGGATTACAACATAACTTATCATGAATTAAAATTGAGATTGAAAGATAATCTATCATACTTATATAATATTTAAATACTTGTATAAAATGGTTTTACTTGTCTTTTAATTGATTATTATATGAATGACGTAGAAACTACAATAATTTATTTTTTTTCAGTTTTTATTTATATATATATTATCAATGGTTTAAAAGGACAAATGATAATTTGTAAGGACATTGTTCCGAATTTTTTTTTTTTTTTTTTTTTACGAGGGAATGGAAAGCTCGAAAGCCACGAATTGAAACTATGCAGTTTTTCTTTGGGTAGTGCATGATTTTAACACACAAAAACCACACCCTGTTTGAACCAAACTTTAGGAGGGAACCTGTAATACAAATGTTCAGTTTGGTTACAGGGATGAGGATATGGATGGATTTAGGATTATGGTGGAAGTTATGTGGATTTTCTGGATTTTGATTAAAGTTCACTGATCATAAAAAGTCAACAACATGTTTGGTATAAGTTGTTCTAGTTAAAAGAACACACCGTCTTTTACGATAAGTTCGAATAAAATAATCTATTCTTAGTATGTAATCTTAAGAATGTTTTTGAATGTGTTACTATATCACTGATTCTTGCACTCAACACTATAGCAATTCCCTTGTCTTTTGCTCCATAACACTTCTGAGTGCAAGCTGTTCCACCTATACCATTGTTCAAAGAATGGAAGCATATTTTATTATTAGAATTTTGGAATTCCACATCCAAATTAGTACATGAGCTAATTACTAGACCTAATAACATGGAGATTTATTTCTTAGATTTTCAATAGATTCAATTTTACAATTTTGAATTATAGTTTATTTCCGTATCTGCGAGTTATATCATTCAATTAAAATAATTGATTTATTTTTAGTATTTATTTATATTATTCCATAACTATATTTTTTATGGATATAGAATTATTAACTACTGTTGGTTTCCTTTAGTTTGAGCCTAATGGCGAATGGTAGCTGAGTCGAGTCGGAACCAAAAATAAAGTGATTCACTTTTACCGTTGTATATGTATGGGATTTGAATCCCGACATTTCGAATATTTAAGGTCGAGACTCTAACCTCTGTACCATTCAGCCTTTAATTTAATCTCGGGTTGCTTCCTTGACAGATTTTGAGTTTATCTATAAGTAGAGTCGAAATCGGATCGAAAGTGTTACACTTTTGGTGGAACTCGATCACACGCCTTTGGAATGAAAGCTTAGAATTCTAAGCACTATTCCATCCAGCTGTTAATTTGATATCAAATTTTTCACTGTTAGGTTGATAAGCTACTCGAATTGAATTGTTTCTCTTTTACTGGAATTCGAACCCGAGCCTCTCGAATTCAATGCCGACTCTCTCAGCTACACCCAGTCCACCACTAAGTCAAGGTCAAAGACTTTTTGCCATGATAAATTTAGAGAAATGTAATCCTGGAGAGAGTGCAAAATGACAAGATTGCAGAGGTCAGGCAGAGGTCATTTGTATCCTTGATGCAAATGATAAGTAATAAAATTTAAGTCTGCAAAGCAATGATTTATTCTAAAAGTAAAGAATTTTCAAAATTTTTTTCAAAAAATAATGTCCTTGATTATTTTCTATACCAATTTTCAATTATCCTTTTTAAAATAAATATTTATTTTAAATTTAAAAAAAATTTATTAATTATTTAATTTTATTTTCAGTTTTTTTTTTAACTACTCAGAACTCAGTCCCTTGATTTCGATAATCATTGATGATTTCTGTGACCTGAATAATTACTGAACTCTTTTTATTTTATTTGAACTGGTGCTTGGATTTTATTTTGACTAGTATTATTTAATATATTTTGTTGTAGTCATCATTTTTAACTTAACATGTTCTTGTTGTTGTTGTTTTTTATTTATGTGTTCCTTTAAATTTTTTTATTTGTATAAAATCCTTCCCAATGTTTTTTTTTTAATTTGATTACAAGTATTCTATTGTTGTTTTTTTTTTCTATAATAAATCCTAAAATTATAAAGAAAAAAAAAACACAAAGGACCTTTTCTTTTATATATACAAGAACTAACTATTTTTTTATGTCCTTTTTCTGTGAATTTTTTTTGAATTGTTGATTGAATTGAACTTTTTTTTGTTGTGTTGTAGGAACAATTGTAAGGACATTCATATGTTAATATTATGATATGAATGTGCTATAGGGTTGTGTTTGGAGGTCATTCTATATTGGGTAAATGGGGGCAAAGTTATTTTGACCAGTCATTACAATTGAAAAAAAAAAATAGTGAATTTTATGTTTATATATCACTTAATGGATAGTAAGTACAGTATTATTTTTTTTTTGGTTTTTTATTTATTTAACTTTTATATGATCCTGTTTTTTTTGATATATGACTTTAAAATTGATAGTAGAATACAAAATTAAGAATGGAATTCAAAATTCAATAACATGGTAAACATGGAGTATGGAATAGCCAACAAAAAATAAACAAATAAAATGTAAAAATAAAAAACAGGACATGAAAGGAGAAGGCATGAAAAAAGTTTGAAATATATTTAACATATTCAACCCTTTCAATTTTCTTTACGATTCGGATTTCTAGTGTACAGCAACTTTGGGGGTTTTAGTTTTGCAAAAAAACTATATTGGAAATCCAAAAAAAAAACTTAGCCTTCTATTTCTTTAAAATTAACATTAACATTTGTTATTATTGCCATCGTTTTTTTTTGTTTAGGGAGGAAACGGAGGAAGAAGGGGAAGAAGACAAAGAAGTTATCATAGTTTATAAACTTGGCGACGTCTACAAAACAAATCAATGAATATCCTCGGAAATTGTTTTATATCTTAGAACATTTTGAAAAAAAATTTAAAAAAATGGGCCTAGATAGTTTTATTCTGTCCGTCCGTCTGTATACTTACAAAACTTTTACATCGTTCCAAATAGAGAGGAGATATTTTAAACTACGGCGGGTAGGTATTTAAAAAAAAAACTAACTTCAGGGAAGAAGCCCTACCCTTTTAATAAACAACAGCTCCACAATTCAAAAAAAGCCTGATATAATAACCGCCCGATATAAAAGTCCGGAAGGTATAATGTTAATTCGAAAAACGGTAACAGACAGCCAATTTTGTGAAGTTTATGAATATATGTTGTTTAAATATATAGAGTTGCCATACGGTACTTTAATTTATAGTTTTACAAAAGTTAATTTTTCTAAAATTTTAAACCCTCGATATCTTATAAAACCTTTAAGATAGAAACTTAAAATTTTGGGAACTTATAGAATATTAGAAATTAGTATGAAAGATGTAGGAAAATTGTGACGCCCGCTGTTTAAGAGCTGTAAGAAGTTCGAAATTGCAATGTTTGTACTTTTTAAACACCTTTAACTTGAATGCTTCTCCAAAATTTTGTGTTACTAATGTATTTTAAGCTTTATAATTATATTTTGAAATGTATCAGAGTTTTAAAGGGATCCTTAAAAGTGAAGAAAGTGTCTGTTAGCTTTAACTATTTTTGTTTATATAATTAATATCTAGGAAAAATTCAAAATTTAGGTAGAAGTCAAAATTTAATTTAAAGAACCTCTAGGTTTTAAGAGCGGAGGTGGGTTTATATTCTTGATAATTACGATAAGTTATGCTTAGTAAAAGTTTCGGAGCCTTCCTGATTCAAGACAAGCCTGACAAGTGTATAATGCCCTAAAATTAAAAGTTTACATTAAAGCTCCAACATTATACTTCGATACTTGTTAACAGGCTTTCTTGAGTGCATTTCGAGGCTTTCTTTAGTGCATTGGGATATATATATTACCTTCAACTCAGTATAAAAAATTATATAATTTGGAAAATGTGCTTTTTTTAGAAATCCTTGATTTTTTTCATCACTTGTTTCTTATTTAAATTAAATTATATGGTTTTTTGTTCTCATATCCTTATTACTATATTGTATATAGGTGAGTGTATATGTGTAAAAGGACATTTTTTAAGAATAATTTTTATACATTAGATAAGTACTTGTATTTTGATTTGATTACCTTAATTTGTTCTTTATACAATTTATTTCAAAAATGTTTAATAGTAACTAACATTGTTTTTCTATGTCTTATTATCCTTGATAAGTTTTTACTTATTTACAATTACAACTATTGTAAACAAGTTAACGTTTAAAAAAAAGGATAAATTGAAAATAATAGTTAAAACAAATACAATCAAATCAAATATAAAATAAAACAGAATGTTAGTTACTTATTGTTAAAAGAATATAGAATAGATGGTTATTTATAATCATATGTGAATTATTAGCAGACAGAACATACAATGTATGATTTATTAGTTAAGAATAACCGGATTAGTTACTCTACAAGGGTTATATTTTTTTGTTAAATAATGTTAAATAAAAATCAATTGTCTTATTTTTACTACTTTCATATAAACGATAAGAATCTTATTATTTTACTTATTATTTGGTAGGTTGAGTACTTATTTATATTAGAAGAATAAGTTTACACTATGCTAATACAAAAATAATCATTATATTGTTCTAATAAATTTGATTAGACAAATATTTGGCTAAATAGTACTTCTTAACACATTGTTAAATATTAAAATGAGTTTTTGAAAAGATTTTTTTTATTCCAATAATTAGTTACGATCTGTAAGGGTTTGGAAATGATGTGGTGGCTTAGATGGCGGACTTTTATTTTAAAAGTGCATCTATTAGCATGAAAACTTGCGTAAATTAAAATCGATTTGGATGAAATTTAGTATTAATGCTTTCTTCGTCAATAGTAAGGTTAAGTTGGTTGATAAACCGATTCGGACCCCGGCATCTGGAGACTCCCATACAAAAGTGTTAGACTTTTCGAAAAATCTTGAGTTCAAACCGTCGGAATGAGTTCAATTCGGTATAAAGACTCTTGGTTAGTACCAATGAAGAGTAGTTTTATAATTGATACTAGTATTATGGGGTAAAATTCGACTGTGATATCGTGAGGCAAATTGCATCACTAGATCGGAGGGGCTCCCACTTAAAATAACCAAACTTTAAAAAAAAAACGACTTTTCAGATTTTAAAATACAAACCACATTATGCGAGAAAAAAAGCTTATAGAATCCATCTTAGATTTATTTCTAGGATTTTTGTATAAGATTAGTGGATGACGAACAAATATATTGTGGGTATATATAATCTTACCCTAGTAATTAACGATTTAGTGAAAATAATGATCTTAGACACTGAAGATTAGGTTAATATAAGAACTAATCTACAGTTGATGCTCTATGCTCCTTGTAAGAGAGAATTTGATTGAAAAAAAAATATTAGTCGTTAGAATTTTGTATAAGAGTACATATTTCCATGCTAATGCAAGTTAGTACTTCTTGCATTTTCTAACTGCATAAAAGTATGAACTCGTACATAGTATAAAATCCATTAAAGAGTTTTTAAATGTTTTGAATTAAAAATATTTTTATAAAAATCAAAATAGTATTAATATAAAAAACTTTAAAAAATGTCCCCCATTATTTACATACGATTATTTTCTTAAAATTTACTTTAATATTAAATTTCAATTACATTTTTATTTTTTACCCTTTAAAAAAACATTCAAAATAAATATACAAACATATAAAAATCAATAAATTCTAAATATTGTTATAACAATTAAGAGGGTATTACAAAATATAAATATCCTAAAGCGTATAAAAAACACGTTTTCTTTTTCTTACAATAATAAATATAAATAATTTTTTTCAATATATAAATACATATCTTGTATATTTTTAAGAATAAGATTTATCAAAAATGTTAACAATATTTAATATTTATGTACAGTTTATGTATATACATGAGCTTTGATTTACATAAATAACACAATATAATATTTGTACTTATTTAATCATATATGTATGTTTTTATTTCTAAATAATGATAATTTATTCAAACATCCTTATTTATATCCTTCATTTATTCAATCGCGTTATAATACCATATGTATATATACATATATTTATATATATATATATACACTACTATATTTAACGACAAACAAAAAAATATGTATATTTAAATATCGTTGTAGTAATAGCTATTTATATTTAAACTATAATTTCTTAAAAAATAATGTTGTAATTCATAAAATTTTTTATTCTGCCCCTTTAAATATGCAATATTTAAACTTTTTTAGTACATGACACTTTTCTAAACCAAGTAAAGTCGCAGTCGTAGTCGTAGTTAGAGTCAGATTCGATGCCATAGATAAAAAAATGGTAGGAGCCCGCGTTGGAGTCGGTGGTTTTAGTTCTCAACCCCGAAATCCTGATTGGGACTATTAAGATAATTCCAAATTTTTAGAAAGAAGTCTGGCATGTATTTTGATTTCTTAACTCAGTATTTTGATTTAACCCTCGCAGAATCTAACAGACAGTTGCGTATTTCAGGAAATTGAATTTAAATATTGCCATACACAAAAATTTTTATTCTGCCCCTTTAAATATGCAATATTTAAACTTTTGTATACCAAATAGAGTCAAAAATAGAGTCGTAGTCATAGTCAGAGTCGCATTCACTCCCATAGATTAAAAAAGATAGGAGTCCGAGTGGGAGTCAGTGGTTTTAGCGCTTTACCCCGAAGTCCTGATTGAATCTAAATAAGTATTTTGATTCCTGCAGCATCTAACAGACAGTTGAGTATTCCAGGAAATTTATTTTAAAATTTCATTAACTACACTTATGCTAAAAATTCTTAAAAAAAATAATGGTGAGATTTTATTTCCATGATAGTGTTTAGTTTTTTTTTTCATTTCCATTTCATTTCTTTTTGTATTTTTTTTCTAAACAATGACAATAATGTTTACTTTCATATCAGGATAATATATCCTTAAAAAAAAATACGAAAATATATTTATATTTTCTTTTCCTTTTCACACATAACCTTTGTTGTTATTTTATGTTGGACTCCTTGGTTTTGTATTAAAGTAGTTTAGATGTATATAACATTTCTTGTAAATTGCCCTCGACATTCAAATATTTTTCATTCAATTTATTTCTCTGTTTGTTTTTTATTCCAGTTCCATTTCAATTTTGTTAAACAGGACGAAAAAAAAAGCCTTGAGACGAAATTAAAATGTTTTGGTAACTTTTTCGAATGTTGTAGGAGTTGTAGGAATATATGAATGAAAAAAAAAAATGTGAGAGTTTTTTCGAAGTAAGTAATCCTTGAAATAATTAAATTGTTTGTTTTTTGTTGTCTTTATTTTGGGATATGTGGCAGTATTTTTTTAAGGTGAATGGATCCTATAGGTTCGATAAAGTTGTTTTATTTGGAATATGCAATATTTATAGGAATGTCGAAGAATTCGGGAATGCATTTCAACTGATTTTGAAGCTCAAGCTTTTCTATTAAAATAGTTTGTGATAAATAGTTTAGTACTTCTTTTTCGAGATTTTTTCTGATGAATCCTTTAAAAGTGACCAAGAAAATCTAAACCGCTCTAGTGGTGTATGAAGATTGCACATTCAAGCCAGTTTCATTTGCATTCACAAAATTGCGATAAACGGTCAAACTGTTTGTTGTGTCATTATGAGGAATGGGAATCGAAATGGGACAGGGAAATATTATATAGAATAGTTAAATAGTACCATTGAAAGTGTTCCTTCTAAAAATAGTTGATTAACTTTAATAGTTCAAATCAGGACCGCAGAATTGGAACCCAAAATCACCTACAACTACTTTTTATAACCTCTCTATGACATCGACTTTGATTACTACAAAAATTATGAGTCAAATTTCTTATCTGAATTTATTCTGAATCCACTACTCCAGCTTTGAACCCACATCCTTGGTTCCAAGCTAACTTCGATTGGGAATGTGAATGGAACTAACTTAAATAAAAAATAAAATATTTTCCAATTTTGTCTGCCACTGTACTTTTACAAACTCCATAATTTCATTGACTCGAAAAATAAATCACAAACGATTCCTTAAAAGTCATTCACATTGATTTGACCCGGAAAATGCTCCTAAATTCCAAGAAAACTTTCTATTTATTTTTTTAAAAATTTTCCCATTTGAAGGTGACCAAAACAATCAGAATTCAGGACTCTTTGAATTAATTGAATTCCAAAAACAAAGTAAAAAGAAACTCAAAAGAAAACAACATTCAAATTTAAAGTTTATTTTCAGGAAGTTCAAGGATATTTTTAGTTTTTCCTCAAAAAACTGTTTTGTTTTCCTTATTTTTTTTGTTTTTGTTTTTTTTATGTCTACCGTTAATCTTTGATAAGTGAAAACAGGAAACACAAAAAAAAGGATTCAAAAGTTCAAGATTGCCTATCATTTGCAAAGGAAAACGAAAATTTTCACAAAAAAAAGGAATTTAAAGAAAGTTGACAAGGTAAAATTTCTGTGATTGAATTGTAATGGTATTTGTGTTTGATTTAAAAATTGTGAACCTAATTTTTTATTTTTTTAAGTTTTAAATCCTCTGATTTTTATTTTTCTGATATCTTAAGATATTTTAGATAAGTCTTCTTAGTATTAGCACCAAAAAGGACTTAATTGCTTTTGGTAATTTATTTTTGGGGTTTTGTTTTATTTTCTATTTTTGTGTAAATTAACTTTTAGAGTCCTTTTAATGAATTTTAAACAGGATATCTATGAAAGACTTCGGGAAATTAAAAGGACTAAGAATACTTATTTCATTTTTCTTATTTTTATACTCTTTTAAAGGATAAACAAGGATAAAAATGAAGAAAACTTTGTTTTGGGGAATTTTCGATTTGTTGCCTGAGGTTTTTCAGTTTCTTTAAAAAAGTGCTTTTTCTTCAGTTCAAAATTAAAAGTTTTTTTTTTAGTTTTGTTGATTTTTAAGTTAAAAAAAGAATTAAAACACGCTTATAAAATAAATTATTTTAAAATATACTCTTTTCATGTAAACTTGGTTCTTTTTCACATGAAATTGTTTATTTTTAAATGAATTTAATTTATTTTCAAATATAAATTCTTAAATCCTAAATTTTAAATTAAATTTTGTTGTTTTTAATCAGCCCCGTTTCTTCGGATCCAGTAATTGGATTAATATAATTGAGAAAAGGCTCCTTTGGAACAATATTATTGCGAAAAAAGTTCTCACTGATTTTATAGTAGAAAAGTAAAATACAACAAGAATAATTTAAAAATTTCAATTCTGAAGTTTGTCCAAATTTCCCCAAAATCCCGAAAAATTTTGGGTGGCATATTTTGAGATTTTTCTTAAAATGTTTTTCTTTTTGAGCTTCTACTACAGAATTGGGAATTAGATTTTTCACATTATACCAGTTCGATTTCTGGGTCATAATATAAGAGGCTGTTCTAATAAAAAGGTCTTAATTGATTTAGAAAAAACCAATTCCATTTGAAAATTTGAAATCATTTTAATTAGAAAAAGGATCAGGTTGTTTCGAAAGCAGGCAAATTTCATGTGAAAAAGGACCAAATTCATGTGAAAAGAGTTTATTTTTTAGTAATGAAAGGAATGAGTATTTTCTTAAAGAGTTAATACTTAAAAACGATTTTTTTTTTAACTTTTTAGAATTGGAAAATTTCTAAAAATATTTTATTTTAAATGTTTGGATAGGTCAAGAACTTTTACTTGATGTTTTTCGTGCTTTAACCCAAAAAACAAACGAGTTTTTTTCCTTAAATTATGATAAAAATAAAAATTAGTTGAGAAATTCTTTAAAAACTTCAATAATAGTTTCGAAATAATTATTTAGAATACGAAATATTGGAGAAACCAATAATCTACTTGTAAAAGATTAGAAAAATAAGAGAAGAATCTTTGAGGTTTGCCCTTGGCCTTAATTTTTTAATGGCCTTATTTTATAAATTGTTGAAATAAAAATGAAGAGGGTTTTCGATAGTCACAAGCTTTCAAAATATTTTACGAAAATTATTCAAAATGCCGAGTTAATATCAAGTTACAGAAAATACTTAAAGTAACAGCAAGTAGGCTTTGAATAACCAACAAACAGCACAATGAGGAATTGAACTGAGTGAAGGGAAAACAGAATCTTGATTTGATCATGGCCAATAGTGTACTGCTATTTCAGATATTATCAACACCCAAACAGAAACAATACCAGGAAGGAACAGTGACTGAAAAATTTAGTTTTTAAGGAAGTTCTTTTGTAACACTTTTATATTCATAAACTTGATTATAAAATAACATAGAGGAGTAAGCTTGCTCATGAAACCTCTTAAAACCGCAACTTTTTTCCTACCGCTGGGTGGTGAGAAAAAGAGAGACAAAATATGAATTTGATAATTTTAAAAAATATTAAACTCACCGACTCTTCAATGATAATTAGAGTTAACTAGTACTAAAAATAACTCTTTATTACTCGGAATTGATTTTAAAACTCGTAGAATAACAATTAACCTATCTGTGCTAGGGTTATACGTTAAAACAATAAGAAAGACACAGGACAATTAATAGAATATCATCTTAAGAAACTCCAAATTTTCTTCACAACACATCCAATATATAAATTCCTATTGGGTCATTTCAAATTATATCAATTAATTAAATCATAATTTGATCTATTAAATATTTATAATTTCAAATTTCAAACTAAAACCAACATTTATTCATAAAATTATTTAATTCTTATTACTTTGAAATGCATTTTAAGTGCAATTTTATTTCAATACAAATTAGAAACAATGTGGTCTAAAAAGCGCTTAACTATATAACACCATATTATATTCTTTAAATAATTATAAATACTGCAAAATTCAACTAAAAAATTTTATCATTAAAATGAAAAACTAAAAAGAAAAACCAAAAAAAATAGAAATCATATTGGTAAACCAAATTTTTGTATTTAAAATGTTTTAAAAATTATTTTAAAAATCCCACACAATTTTCTATTTACACCATATTTTATGTGGTAACCACATTATAAAAATTTCTATTACAAAATTACAAAGGGTCATACAAGTATTAGTTAAAATATACATTTAAAAAAAAAAAACTAAATAAATATACGTATATGTGTATATGTTCAAATGAATACCATATCAATTTTATATTTTAAATACATAATAATAAAAGGGGAAATTCCCTACTTATATGCAATTTTCAAATACTTGTTGGTTTTTGTGTGAAATGCAAAATAAAGGATCCTTGATATCCCTTTGAATATCCTATAGAAATTTATTTAAGAATTTTTTAAACCAAAAAAAAAAACAAATAAAGGATAAGTATGTAAATGTTTTTCTCTTTGATAACTTCTCAGTATGTAAAATGTGGTTTTTAATTAAGGTTTGGTCAAAATTAGAATTTCTCTTTTGTGATGGAGATCTTAAATGATTATTTGGAAAAAAAAAACTGGAAAAATTAGCGTATCACCATTTTGAAAAATTTAATAACCCTTTATATACTTTGTACAATTTTTTGGTATCTACCCTTAGAAACCACAATAATTACAGAGAATTAGTATTTTATAAATTTATTCCAATATATTTTGTAAATTGTATTTTTGAGTTCATCTTATGTTGTTTCCAATTGGTTGGTTACAAAATTTATTTTTAATTTTTTGGGTCTTTGGGAGATTAGAGAATATTGCATTCTGAAGGGAGTGCAAGTTTTTGGATAAGAATTTGTGGTTTTGGGAGATTCTTAAGGGAAGAGAGCGGTCTTGGACTACGCAATATTTAAAAAAAATAATAAACTCACTTATATAAAGTATTAAAAACGGCGATATGACAAAAGTCCCCAAGGAACTTATTTGAAGATTAAAATAGATTTAAGGAATCTAGTTAAATAATAAATTTATAGGCTTCAGTTTTGGAAAAATAATTTTGACTCCGGAACTTTTGTCATATCGCCAAAAAATAACTTATATAAACTCACTTTATATAAAACAAAATTTATAACTTGCGTTACAAGCGCTGAAACATTTCATTATATTCGAATAATTTTTAAAACAGATATTGCGTCATAAGGCGTAGAAAAATACCGCATTGCCCAAAAGGATAAAATGAAGCCATGGTCCAAAAACAAGTAGAATGACAGAGCTAACAAATATCTTTTCAATAATAATTAATACGATTATAGATTTCAGCTGTCTTTAATATAAATCGTTTGTAGACGATCTCAAACCCTCTCTTTGATCTTTGAAGCGCTCAAACAGGCTGTTTTGCGACATGGGTCGCCAGTGACTTTAAGCCTTATGAAATCTTTTCAATGATTTGCCATTATATAAGATGGCATTACCCAGATGACTTATAAAAGGCTAAAAGTTCACACACTAAAATTTATTTAAAAAAAAATGCCTTACACAACAAGTCTTTAGTAACTACATTTAGAGGCAAGTCAATTTTTAAAAAGAAAGATCTTTAAAAATTATAAGAATTCAGTTGTATTTAATAGGATATATTAAATAGTAATTAAATAGGTACTCATTATAGTAATTGCATTTGGTATCTTAGGTACTCAGTAAGAACTGTCAAATTAAGTTATATTTGTGCTTGCTTTATTCACTGCTTCTATACGCATCTCCTGTGTGATTTTATGGCATTTATCAATATGGGTTCCTATTTAAAATCACTAGGGCAACAGTCTATTTCAAGCATTATTTTTCCAAATGTCAAATTTTTTGACAGCTGGAAGAGTACAGAGTAATTTTTCCCTACTAAAACTATAAGTACTTAAAAGTACTTATAAATAAATTATGACAATGACAATGTAGTTTTTTTAAAATAATTATTACATAAAAATTTATGTAAATTGAAACAATTTTTTACTCTTCAATTTATGTAAATAGTTTGAAAGTAAAATTATGCAGATTTTTAGTTTCCTAATTATTCTCTGACCATTTAAAAAAAAAAATTTAATTTCTATCTTTATTCTTACATTTTCATTACAAAATTATTTCAAAAATTGGTACTCTTGAGAATTGGTGAAATTTGGTTAAATTATAAAGTAGAGAAAACACTTTCCTTGAAATTTATTTTTTGAAGAAAATTAGAACAAAGAATATGGAGTCCAGTTACGTAAATAAATATTACAATTTGCATAATTTTGCATTTAAAATTTAACCATAGAAAATGAAAATGAATTTAAAAGGATGCAAGGATTCAAAAATGCAAAAGATGCAATGAAATAGAAATGCAGGACACAATAAATAATTCAAGGATATTATTTAGTATAATAATTAATTTAATATTTAAATTTAAATTTTATATATTTTAAGTCTTTTTTAATTATTTTAATTGTAAACAATTATTTTTAATGAATTTACTTGTATTTTAGTACTTTGAATGGTATTTTGGATAATTAACGGAATTTATCCAAGTTTTACTTTGAATGTTTGTACTGAAATTTTTTTTAAAACTTTTTATGTAAATTATTAAATACTGGAAGTGAATTTAAAATGAAGGACCTCAAAAAACTGGGATGTTTTAAAGGAAGTTTTGCATGACTTCAGCTTTAAAAGCTGGAAGTAATGATTCCTCGGGATAATAAAATAGAAGAATGCAAATATGAATAAGGAATTCGGCTTCAGGTAATATTTATCGCAAAATTAGCACCAGTTTACCGCTGTAAAGTTTTTCAAAATAATGACAATAGAATACATTAAGATAATCAGATTAAATATTCGAAATTAAAATAATTATAATTACTCTATAAACTCTACAGACTCTTTCTTAAACAAACATAATCTAAACTTAATAAACAGTGAATCAGGATAACATTCTACAATCTATTATCTTCATTCCGACTAGAACTCCTATTTTGTATTTAAATTTAATCCTAGTTATAAAATTGACTATACTGTATTAATCGAAAGATATTTTTAGCTCAATCCTTATTAGAATGTTGATGAAAAGAAGGATCTGATGCAAGCCAGTATGAAGTTGGGTAATATGGTTTCCCTGTAGATAAAAACTGCAGTAATTTTAAAACTGGCTGGGTTGTTTTAGGTATAATTTTGAGATGCCTCCATAAAATCGTGCCTAGGCTTAATAGACGACACTGTTGAGCAAATAACACTTAACTCTCTTTGAAATCTTTGAGCGGTTTCTCAGTTTTATAGATATCTTGTAGGTAATGACACTTGCTCTATTGAGCTAAAGTTAATTTATTATGACTCTTCTTAAACAATTCCAACGTGTCACCAGAGTATCAGCAAAATATGCTCATTTCTACACTGTGGAAATTCCAAGATGGTTTATAACTGGTTATGGAAACTCATTTGTCGTGAGAACTGCGAAGATGTGAAACATGCTTCCATCTACTGTTTTCCCCTCTTTTAACAATGTCCCATGCTACAACTTGCAAAAATTTAAAACGAATCCTTTCAGATTGGTTTCTAATGTACCCCCAAATTCAGCGTTTTCAGAAATGAATCCGTTGCTAGCTTTTAGTTAGCGTGTAAAACAAACCTACTTGGCTTGAATTCACTGAAAATTATTAAGCCAATTATACATCTAGCACAGAAAATTTATATTTTTATTTTCTTCAAAAGCGTTTTTTTTAGAAGAATCTTTTCAAGGTATTTTGGATGGATTTCGTAATTTCCTCCACATTCGTATCAAAATGGTTTTTTTTAGAAGAACCTCTCGAAGTTATACTGGATGGAACTCGTTATTTTCACTCCACTCCCACAAAAAAATGGTTTTTAGAAGAATTTCTCCAAGTTTTTTTGGATGGATTTCGTAATTTCCTCGAAAAATCTCTCAACCAAGTTACATTGGATGGATTTCGTAAGTTCCCCCACACACTCTTATAAAAAAATTGTACCCACTCGCATTAGAACGAGGTTAAATTAATTTAAAATTCCTTTTGAATATTTCATAAAATTTAATTTGAATTTGCTTTAAGAAGATTAAAAATTTAAATTAAATTTAACTGATTTATTTAATAAAAATAAAATAGAAAATCTCATTAAATATTTTGAATGGCATTCCAAAAATAAAGCAAAAAAATTAATTAAAAAAAAAACAGCTTTAAATAACCTTGACATTTTCGACAAATCGTTTATCAGTTTTGAAAAGTGTCATTCAACCGGCAATTTCATGGAATCTAAGGAAGAAAATCACATTCAAATATTCTCTGATTTCCTTATTTCTTCCCACTATACGCCCTTAAGTTCGGATCTACTAAAATATCGCTTTTTCAATTTTTTCTGTTCTGTTTTTTGTCATGGTGAATTGACAAACAACAAATTTTTTAATTTATTTTTTTTTTTCCAAGTGCAAGAACTCAAGAATATGTTTTGTGTCTCTGGATTTTTTTACATCCATTTCTAATTTTATCTATATTTAATAAACTTCGGATCTGAGGAATTTTTTCTTTAGAATTTGCAGAATTATCGTAATGTCTCGATTTGGGTAATTTTTAAGTGTTATCATGTTCCCAGATACCATAGTTCAGTGGTATTTGAAAATATACGTTAAAAGTTACAGAAGAAAAGGGAACTAATAAAAATAGCGCTCTTCTTTATTATTTTATTTCCAAAATATTGGCATTTATCTTTTTTTTTTGAATCCTGGCAGAAGGGATTTTTCAATCCCTATAAAAATGAGAGAACAAATTTTTAATTTAGTGGTTCGCTTAAACAGTTCGACTGTCTTATTTGTTAAGCGGGGTGCAAAATATTAAAAGCAATTTAGAATAGCTGCTTCATGTTACTCTGAGAACTGTTGAACTTTAATTAACCAAAGACACAAACCTTCCAAAACCAATTATTTTAACTTAAAATCCTTAACACTAATGTGGACGATGGTTTTAAGGATATTGATTGAAAAATTAACCTTATCTAATGGGTGATTAAGTATCTTTTTCAAAAGTGTTTGAGTTTTATGGCTAAAGTTTCCGTTAAATTTGGCTGTAGTCTAGTGTTATAAGTTAGAGTAGCTGTCTCATCATTTAATTTACACGCTAGCCAAACTCAAGGAAACGAGTTCCTTTATACATAGCTAAAAAATAGATATATAGGCCTCACTATAGGGCTAAAGAGTTAGAAAGAAAAAAGGGTAGAAGAGCAGAGTTGGGTGGTAGGTTAAAAATTACTGTATTATATATTTATTTAAGTTCTTTTTGAAACGTTGCAAATTGAATACTGGTCTATTTCTATCAGAGGGGAACGCATTGGATGGAAGCATGTTCCATATTCTAGCAGTTCTAACAATAAGTGAGTTTTCATAACTACTTTTGAGCCACCTAGGGAAGCGCGATTTTGAATTTTATCCAGGGAACTTAGTGAAGTTTGGGGAGCGCCAACACAAATATGAGAATTATACTCCATCTTAAGTTGTATGTAGGCTTAAGCATATTTTTTTTTATAATTTTATAAGCTGTGTATTTGAAAAATTTTGAAAAAATTAGTTAACGGGATCATATAATCTTTATATTTGTTTGTGTGTGTATTTTAGATTTTTGATTGTTTGAATTTTAATTGATACAGTCTACTCTTCTCTCTTCCTCGTTTCTGTTAATATATGTTGCTTGTATTTTATTCATCACTGTACATATGTAAAAATTCGCCCGATAATAAAATATTTTAAGAAGTGTTTTACTCACACCAATATAACAAAGTGATAGTTTGTTTTGATTCCATAATTTTTTTTAGTCGTTAACTGGAGACAAAAATCGAACAGAGATTCCAACTTGAATTCAATGTAAGAAAACGCGATTAAATATGTGTATTCCAATATTATGGATGACACAAGTGGGGACACAAATCTGGTAAAGAATTTTTGCGAGTATATATTTTTATTTCTTTAATTTTCTTAAGTTATTTTAGTATTTGTTTTTCATTTTCATGTTTTTTTCGATTATTGGAAAAATGTAAATGGAGAAATAAAAAAAAATGGTGGAATATTTTCGAAAGTGTGCAATTGAAAAATGAGAAAAAATTATTAACTTATGAATAATTCATTGTTTTTTGATTCATAATAGCTTTAAATAAGCATTTAAAAGCTGTTTTTTGTTTTGTATATATATATATATATATATACAAACATATATATATATATATATATTAAAAGGAAAACATTTATGTATTTTAAGTTGGAACTGAAAAAAAGTAAACGTTTTATGAAGAGATTTTAAGTTCTGGAGACTTTGTTTTCTTAAATATAAAATTTATTGAATCTAGTTATTATATATTTTATATAGTTTTTATAGTTATATGGTTTTTGTACTATTAGTATTTGTTTTATATATTTATATTTATATATTTAATATTATTTATATATTGTATTAATAATATCATTGAAAGTTACTTAATACTTACTAGGATTTTTCGAAGAAGAAAGTGTTTTATAATTTTTAAATATTTGTTAGGATCTATCAAAGACACGAACCATAAATAAGTTGCTTTAGTAAGTGCATATTTTTTCATCATTATACCCGTATGACTATATAGGCAAAGGGTATAATAAATTTGCCATTACGTTTGTAACGCAGAGAAGGAGGGGGGGTAGATATAGACTCAAGTGTATGGATCGGATCAGAATCGAAAAAAAAATCGATTTAGCTATGTATGTCCGTCCGTCCGTCCGTCCGTCCGTCTGTCCGCACGATAACTCAAAAACTAAAGGAGCTAGGATCTTGAAATTTTCGCAAATTCGTTTTTTTGCAATAGCCGTCATCGCTATTTAAATCCAGCCATTTTGGTCCGTAGGTTCGGGTGGCTGCCATACAACTTCTTTTTTTATATGAGTATTTCTTTGTACCTATTACAGCTACGTGTCTGAAATTTGGCAAAAGTAGTTTAGTTCTATGGCCAAAGTTTCTGCAAAATTTGGTTGGTCTGTTGCAGTGAGTTCGAGTAGCTGCCATACAACTCCTTCTTTTATATGAGCATTACTACTATACCTATTAAAGCTGGGTGTCTGAAATTTTGCCCAAAATAGTTTAGTGTAATGGCCAAAGTTACTGCAAAATTTGGTTGGTCTACTGCAGAGGGTTCGAGTAGCTGCCATACAACTCCTTCTTTTATATGAGCATTATATTTCACCTAATAAAGCTGGTATGTTTGAAATTTTGCCAAAAGTAATTAATGTTTATAATAATAATATAATGTTTATATAACGGTCATACGGGTATCCCAGAGTTGACACAGTCTACTCTACTACACTCTTCCTCGTCTTCTTAATAATTTTGCACAATCAAATATTAGGTTTTTAAAATCTCAGTTAAGTTAAGGAATTCCTCAGTATAAGTTATTCCAACATATAAAATATTTTAGATTTGTTTTAGGTTAGGTTTAGGTTGACTTTTTTTTTGAAAATTTCAGCATGCAATGCTATTGAGCAAACTAGATGAACACATGTTTCACTTCTGAGCCGTCCTTACAACAAATGAGTTAACCATAACCAGATTTTAACATGTTTTTTTTTTTAAGCGCTAACTGTTCAACTGTTAGGCTATTAAGCCTGTCTATACCATAGGTACATTGGGTTGGTACTGGGGTTCATATTATTTTCGTGTTATTAGAATTGGTTTTATTGAATTCCACATACAATTTAAACATGAGATAGTACTAGACCTTATAACATGTAGAAAAAGTCTTAGATTTTCAATACTTACGATTCTATTTTTGTTTCTATTTTAATATTTTGTATTTGAGTTTTATAGTATCTGTGAGTTATATTATTCAATTAAATTATTTGTTTATATTATTATATTATTGTATTTTATATTAAATATAAATAATTATTAATAATTGAATATGCCATTAATTTTAACCCAACGGCAAATGGTAGCTGAGTCAAGTTTAAAAGCAGGAAAGTTTTTTTAACTTTTACTGGGATTCGAACCCGGGCCTTTGGCATGAAAGGTCGGCACTCTTACCACTGTTTCACCCAGTCAATAACAAGGAATCAATAAGTCGATGAGAGTTAAGTAGAGTAAATGTTATTTGTTTGACAAAGTGGCTTTGAGAAAAATAAAATAATTATTAGGTATATAACGATAAATTATAGAATTGTGATTATAAAGAAAATTAAAAATTAAAATAATACAGAAGTACATTATATAGTATCTATATTTTAAAATAAGTCAAAAGTAAATTTGCGAAAAAAAAACAAGGATATAATAAAGGTTTTTAATCAATTTTTTTTTTCAGCTCTTGATTACACCCACGTGCCATACAAATCCAAGAACTCCAACAAAAAAAAAATAAATGAAAAATTTGCATAATTTTAACAGATGCTGAATATCTTGTATCCCATCATAAAATTTTATATAGTATACGAGTATATAACTAAGTTGTATATAACTAAGAAAATTAATTTATATTCTTTTGTAGTTAGTTCTATGAAATATATTATATTCAAAATACAATTTATGGAAACAAAAAGAATAGTTATATACTTTCAGTTACATAATACATAATATATATTTTTTTATAATAACTGTATAATATGATATTATATAATACCAAGTTTTTGTCCTAATAGAGAGGAAGAAAAATAAAGGACTCTTTATATAGTTTTATAGTGATTTTAAATTATTGTAGTGAAATTTTCAAATAATTTAAAAAAAAATCTAAAATACACTTATCAACATAAGGTTAGAAACCCTAATAAAATTTAACTAAATAAAAACACTACCAAAAAACAGAATAACTTTAATTATAATTAAAGACGTCCTTAAATAATTTACACCAAAGACTGGGATTGGGTATGAAAAAAATGTAGAATCTATATTTTCTATATTCCTAAAAATTATATATATACAGGAAGGGCTAAAAGTCATCATGAGGCTTAAAAAATTTTTCATTTATAGCAAACGAACAACGGACCAAAGTATACTTTTCCAATGGCTATTCTATTGCACTGGCTTTGTTTTTCAGAATTAGTGAACAATTTAATTATGTGCAATGAAGCATATTCCCAACTTAATAAATATGAAAAAGCAAAATATGCGGTTTTGGGGAACTGAAACCCCCTTAGAGTTGTTCATGTGGGATTGCATCACAATGGGTTATGGGGCCTCATACTTCTTTAGTTATAAAGTTGATAATGCTGTGACGGTTAATGGGGACAGGAATCTTACTATAGTCAATGATTTTATGAGTCCTGTAGCTTCATATTAAGTTTATTAAAACCCAGACTGTATTCTAAACCTTCATATTTGATTACAATAAAACCACAGAATCGGAGCAGCGCTAAATATCCGACGACATGTGAACTTTGTCTTCTTTTACGATCATACGAATATGAGTTAAAATCATTTGGTCTATCTAAACTAGATGTATTCTCAACGCATAAAACTACATTATCACATTCGTAAGAGCAGATCATAAGGTTTTTTTTTTAAATTTTTCTCACCAGTCTTATTTAGGTTAGTGACTAATTTAGATCTTCTAATTTTAATCGTTTTTCAGGATCTCTAATAATGCTAAAAATATATGGTTTGATTTTTTAAGGTTTGAATTTTTAAGGGTGGACTGTGCACTGTCACAGATAAAAACGTATACTCATGAACTGCTTTTCAAAAATTTTTATTCAATTTTTTTTTTCAGAATTCATTGAATTTAATTAAAAAATTTCATAAAATGAAGCATCTGTAGAAACTTATTCAAAACAGATGCAAATTTTAAAATAAATACACTAACAGTTAAGATATTCATTAAAATTCAAGTGAAGTTATTTTAATTTCCAGCACTGTATATTTGAGTTCGTATATGAATACTAACGAATACTTATTAAAAAATATAAAAAACTTTAGAGTGAATCTAACATTTTGCAACACAGTGTACATACATGGGTACATATACATTCTTTTACATAATCCTTTATTTATATTGTATTTTTTTTTTTTTTTTGTGTGAGTATTAATGTTTTCTTTGTTTTATTAATTTACGTATAAAATTTAATTAACATTAGATAGAAAAGAGGTCCTTTTTATTATTATTATTTTATGATTATGTTTGAGCTTTTCTCTTTCATTCTTATTATTTTTTTTTGTTAAGGGTATCATTCTTCATACAGTCATTTAAGTTTTTGTTATTTTTTTTTTTGCTTTTTTGTTTTTTTTTTGTTTTTTTGATTTTATATTCTACTGTATGCACTACTAAACTAGTACCCAAGGGAAAACAATGATTATCTACTTTTGTTATATGTATTTTTTTTTTTTTTTTTTAATTGTGTTGTGTATATGCGTTGTGGATAATAATATTCAATTTTCTGGTTTTATCCCTTTTTGTTTTTAGAGGGCAATGTTTTAATTTTTTTGTTTTTTTCTAATTTTTTTTAATTTAGTTTCTCGTTAATGTAATCAGTGTCTGTGTGTATTTTATACAATCATATTATATTTCTTACAAAAAAATTTTTAAATAAACTTATGGATATTTAAATAAAATATATATGTATGTTTTAGATCTTTGTTCTTTGTACAAAACATGTAGTTGTATAAATGTGTGTAAAGTATAGTTATGACGAATTTCATTATAAAAATGACAGGTCGTCGAGTTGGGTCCGATATATTATGTACATTGTACATTGTTAAATAAATATAATTAATTATTATATTTTTATGTAGTATATATTTCATTTAATATAAAATATTTTTAATTGTTATACAGGGTCTACCACAATGAGTGGGAAAATTTGGTTTTACTTTTGCTTGGATAAAAATTTGGAGGGGGGTAAATTTTTTGTGGTTTTTGTGAGTCTGAGGAACTTAGGGTTAGCTTATAAGTTAATTTAAACTTTGAGTTGGAAAATTATCCATTTGAATTGATTGTCAATAAACTGTTATTTATTTATCTAAAAAAAACCCTCTTCATAGAGTTTATCATTGCCATGGTAACTTGTTGTCAAATGTTGTTTCCAATTCTAGGAGTTTATCAAATTCTTTTAGTATATGAGTTTAAAGATAACTGAGATATAAAAAGCTTAGTAAATATATGTAGCACAAATGTATATGGATAATATAGGGTACTTTAATTTACCGTTATACGAAAGTCAATTTTTGCTAATTTTTTGACAATTTATCTTACAAACGGTTTAAGTTAGAAACTTGAAATTTTGAGAAAAGTTGAATTTGAAAATTGAGTATTATTCTTTTTAATTTTTTACTAATTTTTATAAATAATTGTCTCGCGTAACTGTCAACACATTTCTTCTAAATTCTCTTTTAAATATTGACAGATCAAGTAGATTGACATAGTGAAAGTTGTCAATTTTTATTTTTGAATTTGTCATTTTTAACTATTCCTTAAAATTAAATAATCATTCTTAGTCTTTTATTTAAAATGCTCATTATCTCAAACAAAATAAAAAAAAAATTGTTCTTGTTTGTATTTCAGGATTTTTTCTATATTTCCTTATTATATATTTGTTTTTGCTATTCCTTACACTATTTTAGATTCTTCTGCTTAGTTTTTTTTTTTAGAATTACTTTGGCACTGTGCCACGTTTTCATATTTAAACAAAAAAAAAAAAACAACAATGAAAAACAATGAAAAATAAATATAAATGAACTAATTTCGTATGCTTAGAATGTAATTTGAAATTGCGTATGCTTTACAAATATAATTTTTTTTTTTTTATTAAATTGGTTTCATTTTCAATTAGTTTAATTTAACTTCCTTTTCTATTTCTTTATTTATTTTAATTCTATATATACATAGGTATATATTTTACATAAACAAAAAATATATATAATTAATTCATTTATTTACATTATATCTCCTGTACTACAATTAGAAATTTGAGAATTAGCAATTTATATGAAAAAAACAAAAAAAACAATTCCAAAACAGAGATTCTATAAAATGATTTTGACATTTCCATTTTATTAATTCTGACCTGAATTAACAAATTCATAAAAACATTATCTATTTATTCACCACAAAATTTCTTAATTCAAATATATTCACCTCACTTTCAAGTTTTTTTGTAAAAATAACAAAAGAAGAATTTTGGTGAATTTATCTATGAATTGAATTTGACTGTCATCGTTTATATTATTTTGAATCTGTTTTATTTTGTTTTCAAATTAAAATTGTGAATGGATAAAGTGAATCAAAATTAAACAAAAGTGAGTTTAAGAGTCACTGAATGAATGACATGACATATGTCATACAAAATAACACAACACACTTTGAGTTCTTTATTTTTGTTTTGAAATTTAGTTTAACTAATAAGAGAAGAAAATTTTTCAAAAAAAATTTTTTGAATGTGTTAAAACTAAAGACAATATGAGGGTGTTAAGATCTTACGAATTACGAATACATGGGGGAAAATAAGTGGGCGTAAAATATTTGTTTTTTTTTCAACTACTTTAGTTTTTTAATACGCTGTAAGAAAAGGAAAATTTGTGTATATTGTGTAAAAGGGTGAGTCAATTTAATTAGACAGTTTTGACTCACTTATAAAAATTTTGTTGAAGGTGTTTGAAGTGGTAAATTAGATTGAGTTCAAAATTTTTTGTTTTGATATTCATCATCACGAATCTATTTCATAGTTAACCTTAATTTAATAAAAATATAAATTTTATTTTGTAGAAAACTTCAAGATTTTTTAAAAGAAATGGGAATTTGTAATGTTGTTTTTTGTATATTCAAAATGATTTATTTTAGAATATGATGGGTGTGTATAAGTGTAGACAGTGTTGGCACACTTTGAAAAATTTTGCTAATATGTAAGTGGTATATTCAATTTAGATTTATGTGACTTTCTAGATTAGTGAATTGAAAACTAGTTCAAAATTAGGTTTTTCTGTTTTATGTGTTGCTCAATTTCAGCCCGATCTAAAAATGTAAAAATGAAGAGCGTCGTTTACATTAGGGTTCTAAAATGACAATCAGAAACTAAATTGACTTAAATTTACTAATTTTTAAGCATAATATTACTCGTATAGTTTAGCGGATGTGAAAAGAAAATTCTGACTTTAAATATAACCTTATTGGACTGGAGGACTGTTAAAGATTAAAGCTTGTTTGGGAATTAAATTAGCATCAACCCCAAAGACCAACTTCTTACACCTTAAATAAATTGTTAAAGCAACAAAAGAATATTTAAAATTAGAAACTCAAAATTATAGCTAAGTTGCTATAGTGATGGCAATTGAATCGACCATAATCTATTAACAATTGTGAATGGTTAATATTTGTTAATGTTTGAAGCACTTTTTCTATGACGAATTTACTTTTAATTTTCCTGTTCCGTATTTTTAAATTTTTATACACACAAGTATATCTTGGAAAAGAAAAGTTTTATGTTTTTCTTTGATTGTGAGGGTCGTAGTTATTAAAACATTTGAGTTACAATAATACTTCAATATGTTTGTTGTTTTTCTTTTAAATTAAATTAGAATAAAATGAATATGAAAACAATATAATAGAATCTAGAAAAACGTGCAGGTAATCAATCTACATTTTTTTTTTTATTTTTTTTTTTACCTGATATTATTGCCCTCTGTTTTTGAGGGGTGAAAATTGTAAAGGTCTGTTTTCAGCTTGTTTCTCATTTCATAATTAGGTATGCATACACACTACACAGGTTGTCTAAGAGACTTATTAGTAAACACATACTTCACAATAAACATATTAAATATAGGAATTATTATTTAATTTGTGAATAAAATTTCAGATATTTCCCAACTAAGTGGGAATTTAAATTATAGCGAACTATGGTTTGAACCAGATTAAAGTTAACTAAATGAAAGTCCCTCAAAAAGTTTTCTGATGGTATTTATAAGAGCCTATGTTCAGCTCCTTTATCTTTTTTAGCTGGATTTTATGTTGATAAATAAGAAAAAAGGACATAATATATAAATATACATTACTTTGATATATATATATGGTTTGAATAATATAAATTATACATACAATTCAATATTATATGGTATTCATAGCTATTTTTTTTTTTTTCTTCTTGAATTTTTTTTGTTATATTTTTTTTTCAATGCATATACAATATATATTATAACTCTATATATTTATTTTATCTATTTTTTTGGTAAAATAAAATATATGATGAGCGTTCAGTATTGATATTTCAATATATACTGTATTAATTTAAACTAGTATCGCCCTGTGCTCGAAATTCGAGCTATTTTTGCTTTTAAGTTAACATATAAAATTCGTTTTGTGTAAATTATATTAGACTATACATAATAAAAATTATGCCAACAGTGTTGTCAACAATTCTTGCGCTTGAAATTAGCTTAAAAAAAATTTATAATTTTTCTTAATTATTAAAACGTTGTTAAGTACCGATTTTTGAGTTTTATTTCTATAGCTTAAGCCACTTTAAAGAGAGGATAAATTGGTACAGTTAAATTAAATTAAAATTCTAAATACATATAAATATTATTCTAATAAATACATATTTCTAAACATATACATATATTTATTAAAGTCAAGAATCCAAAATTCGAGTTAATGCTGTCCTTCATATAGCAAACTGTACTTTTTTCTAAACATTTTAGTACGATATGAACTATATTGTACGTATTCTGTATCCTAATTAAAAAACTCTATGAATACATAATATGTACAACAAAATATAACATATCATAATTCATAAGTTTAGTAATTAGTATTATATTATATTGAAGCTGCCAGAAGATCAAATAATAGTCAAGTTGACCAAAGTCTTTTTTTAAATTTCAATCTTAAGATTTATAGCAAAAAAAAAAGTTTTTCAATAAATCAAAGAATAAATATTTCCTACCCTTTTTTCATTTTTAAATTTAATAGCTACATAGGTAAATTTTTACTACAAATGTATGCCTATTTAAAAATCTGAAAACATGCGAAAAATTATTCCGAATTGCTTAGTTTACTTTATACCTTTTTGTCTAGTTTATTTATTTTATATTTCCTAAGTTTTTTATTGACAAAAATATATTTCTATACATGGTCGTGAGCCATAGCTCATAAGTTTCTTAAAACAAATAAATATTATTGCTTTTATTCCTTTAAGAGGAGTAAACTCTTTTCTACTCTCAACTATTGCCAGCTACTTCAGCCCTTGCAAAAGAGTATATGACAGACAGAGTAGATAAATAATTTTCGGCAGATGGCTTTAATTAAAATTCTCTTGAATAGGTTATGTCAAATCATAACTCAAGCACTTACCCCCTTCCATCTTAAAAAATATTCTTTATATTTATATCAACAATTAAGCTTAATTTTTTCACTTTATTAATATTTAAATACTATTAAATATAATTAACTTCTCAAATGACAGGTGGTTTTAAAATGTCAAATATATATATGATGATGATCTGACAATTATGTACTCCTGAAAAAAAAAATTAGCGTTCCATTTACAAACTACGCCTATCTATCTTCATGTACAATTTTGATATATAACATTCGTTCGTTTTGTCAAAGTAAAACTAATAGTTTTTTTATTATAAAAAAACATTATTCGATGTTGAAAGTGTAAATTAACTTTTCAATTATTAGAATGAAATCTAAAACATACGACGAACAATTTTTATACGACAGTACGTCAATACGTCTGTCTACATATCCATTATCGGTAAATCGATACACGCGTACAATATTTAATTTATCAAAAATATTTATTTGAATGTTTTAATTTAGTACCTACAAAAATATTTTTAATTTCATATTATAGGTATTTTGAATATAATATATTTTTTAATAAAAATTATTGTAAAAAAATATTATTTTTTAAAACATAATATTAGAAATATAAGAAAAACCAATAATAATATTTTTATACATTTTGTCAATATTTGTAAATTATAAAAGTCCGAGATACAGTAAATTGCGTTACGCGTATTTTCGCTGCTCTAATGTAAATTTATGAACCTATTTATTTCTCAATTTTTTGACAGAAATTATACGCTGCGCGCTTTTATTTAGGTTAGGACCTGAGGAACAAATAACTTTTTTTGAGAAAGATATTTTTTTTTAGTTTTGCAAACATATTGTACTGTAGGTATTTTTAGTTTATTAGAATATTTGTATGTTTTAAACTAAATTATTTAAAAAAAAATGTTATTTTAAAATATTTTATTTTTAAAATTTAATCGCAGCAGCATAAGAAAAAACAATTACAATATGTATTTTTATACACGTTGTCAATTTTTAAATTTTAAAATTTAAAACGTCGCGTATGCTTACATGTAAATTTTTTTACGTAACTAATTATTTCAAAATTTTTTGACAGAAACTGAATGCCGTACATGCTGATTGTGGCTAATCCATAAGAAACAAATCATTTTTCTTAAGAAATATTATTTTTTTTTTTTAAGTTTCTGCATATTTCAGAATTCGGTTTTTAATTTTACAAAAAACTTAACAAAAAGCAACCACAATTTACGATTTACAAAAAAATTTTTTTTTTAGTACCTACTGTATTTTAATAAATTGCAAACAAAAACAAAATACAGTACTTTTCGGTTATAACGACCATTATGGGACTGAAAATATTCGTCGTAATAAACGAATGTCGTTTTAAAAGAATGCTGTGAATTTTGAAAAATTAGTATAAGACTTGAACATTGTAGAATGTGCTGATTCTAGAATGGACACTTCGAACTCATTTGCTAACATTTTATTTGATGTGTCAGCCTAAAGCCTATGTATAGTGCTTTTTCTTCTATTGATATTTTTTTTGTATTTGTGATGCGTTCTTATGATTGTTTTTATATTCAAAACTAAATAAAAAACACTTAATTAATCGCCAAGCAACATTATTAGATATAATAAGTTTAAATAAAAGAAATATCAATGTAATAAAAAACTTACATTTTTAGGTAAAATTTAATTCTTTATCAAAAAGTGTAAAGTTTAATATAATTAAAATTGAACCGAGTTCGTTATAAATGAAAACTACTGTATAAACCAAATGTATTATTTTCATTTCGAACATCTCTCATGTAAATTCATGTACCTATTTATTTGTAAATTTTTTGCCAGAAATTATACGTCAACTTTTATTTCAGTTGAAGATTATTTTTTAGTTTTTTTTTGCGAACATATTATAGGTATTTTCAATTATTTGGAATGTATGTTTTTTTAAAAAAAAAATATTATTTTAACATACCTATTTTATTTTGAAAACTTAATCGTAGCAACATCAGAAAAAACAATTACAATATTTTTATACGCTTTGTCAAATTTTAAAATTTTAAATTCCGAAGTACAGTACATAACATACCTAATTATTTCAAAATTTTTTGACAGAAACTGCACGCCGTATGCATTTATTCTGGTTGATTCCTAAAGAACACATAATTTTTCCTAAGAAATGTAATTTTTTTGTTTCTGCAAACTTATAGCAAAAAAAAATACAGTAAAGCTCGCTTATAACGATCATGAAGAGACAGAAAATATTCGTCGTAAAAAAAAAATGTCGTTTTAAAAGAATGCTGTGAATTTTGAAAAATTAGTATAAGAATTGAACATTGTAGATCGTGCTAATTCTAGAATGGGCACTTTGAACTCATTTGCTAGATTTTTATTTGATGTGTCAGCCTCACCTCTATGTTTATAGATGTATATATGCTTTTTCTTGTAATGAAATTTATTTTGTATTTTTGATGCATTATGATTTTTTATTATATTCAAAAATACATATAAAAATACTAAAATAATCACCAAGCAATATTATTAGATATAATAAGTTCAAATAAAAGAAATATAAATGTAATAAACAACTTACATTTTTAGGTAAAATTTAATCCATTGGCAAAAAGTGTTACGTTTATTATAATTAAAATTGAACCGAGTTCGTTATAAATGAAAACTACTGTATAAACCAAATGTATTGCTTTCATTTTGAACTCATTTTTTTCGTTCACTTTTTAAGAAAAAACAAAAACAAAAAAAAAATTTTAAAAAAATTTAAATCTCCTTGTTCATTGAATATTTGAACATAACAAAAAAAAGAAAGATATACATAAGTCGGCGCATATAATATTTGATTTAGATTTAGCTGCGAGTTAAAACCGAAAATGAATTACTTTTACACAGAAAGTCGGCGCATAATATTAGAGTCATAAGCCTCAACTTTTAAAAGCGTGACCGTTAAATTCAAATTTACGTTAAATTAAAGACGGATTTTCACCTGAAAAAACGCAATATTCTAAAAAAAAATATCATTGTCCTATGAAAACAAAAAAAAACTTTATTTTGGTTTTTGTTTCATTAAAATTGGTCAAATAGTTTGCTCTAAAAAAGGATGTTTATATTTGTATGGGAAAAAATAAGCCGATTAAATATTATGATTTGTGGCAAAATTCAACGCATTGAAAATATACTGCCAGTCCTGAAATTTTATTTTTTAATAAAATTTCAAACTTACTTGTGTTTTGTTGTACATTTTCAATATTAGTATTGATTAGCTTATGAAACACCATGTATTAAAAAATTTCAAATTTTCACTAACCGTATGTTCATGTCAATCTATTTAGAATAGAAACTCAGCAAACAAATAAAAGAACAAGCAAACAATTAAAAATAAACCGGGCAGCGTACTTTTGACAACAGTATGTTGTTCAAAATAACATATGGCAACGCTTTCAATTCACTAATTTGTTTCATTCATTTTCCTAGAGAATTTATAAATGTTTTTAATTTTTTTGAAAATTTTGAATTTATCATTTTGAACAGGTAGGGGACGGATGAAAAACTGTTCTATGTGAAAAATTATACTGTTTTGAAGGGAAAATTTTCATGAAAAATTTAAAATTTATTTTGTTTTTTTATTTAGAATGAAGATTGATTGAACTTGTCTATATATTTTGGTGTAACACCGTTATATTTCACAATAAATATTTGACATTAATGAAATAACATAAGTTTTAAAAATTTTTGTATTTAATTATGAAAAAAAAAATAAAATAAAATATTTTTTTCAATATATACTTTTATTAAAGTAGTACTAGCCCCCTAAAATGTAGAAAATATAATATTGAAGGTAGATCTTGGGAATTTGTTACTGTTTTAATATAAAAGTAAATTGCTGGTATAAGAAACAGTTCTTTTAATAATGTTTGAAAACTTTTAAGCTTAAAATATTGAAAATTTTCATTAACTAAAACTTGATGGTAGATATTTTGCATTTAAATTGTTTACAGTAGTTTTGGTAAAAAACATAACAATTGACATTTTTAATATTGATTGACTTATAATAAAATCCATTATAAACTTTTATGAAAAAGTGTATGGCTTGACTAATGATAACTTTATGACAAGTTCCCTGGATTTATTGTATATTTCAGTTAATATCGTAGACGGTAGAACTCATTATTAATTTTAGCACTGTAAAGAGGTTAATTAAAGGCATTAACCATCAAAGAATTAATTCGGTGATTTTTTCAAAGAATTAATTCGGCAAAATTTGGCTTCTCCATCATGCGGACTGTGTGAAAATTATTCCAGGGCAGATTCTATCCATTCGAATCTGTGAAATATACTCATACAAGAAATATACAATTCCTAGAACGCTATAAATTTTTTATTATATAACTACTTGTATTAAGGTAAAATATAATAACTGTACATAAGTACAATATCTATATCATATCCTTTTCAATTAATTTGAATTCTTTACTTGTATTATATATTATTGAAATAAATATATAATTGAATTTCAATCAAAATTGTGGTTACGTCTTGTTAAATTCTCTTAAAAGTATTTATTATATATTGTAATCTACATATACCTACATATTATATACTAACATTTATATACATTTATATATTAGTTTTATTTAGAAATTTGAAATGTTACCTTTATATAGATAAAAGGTAAATATTTTTCAAAGTTTAATTAGAATTTTCTTTGTTTTTTTTTTGTTGTTGTTGTTATTTTTTCTGTTATTATTTTATGGTTGTTGAACTTGCTTAATTTTCATATCATGTACAAAGTCAAATAAAAAATTTTCTTTTTTTATTATTTTGGGGTATATTTTATTTACCAATAAATATGGGTATTATTCATTCTAAACATCAAAATAGTATTTAGAATAATTAAAGTAATTTCAAATACAAAAAACAAAAGGTTGAAAAACATTAAAAACTAAGGATAATAAAAACAAAATAGTTTAGAAAAAGTTTTTATGTAATTCGCAATTTGACATTTTTTTTTTTTTAACTCAACTCACCCCTGCGTGTTGTTTTATTTGAACATAGCTGAAGGTAAAAAAACAACATATCAATTACAAATAAAAATTAACTATGTAAATTATTTATTATATAGAAATTTCTATTTAAGAATATTTTTAGATATTTTCATACATAAATAATGTATTTAATTATTTAAATAAATAAAAAAAATAAATTATATTCTTAATTAAATCAGTGTCAATCTTAATTAATACTTTTGATATTATTTGTTTTATCTAGTTTTATTAACTTTTGAAATGTTTATTTTTAAGATATTCAAATATTTACATTGTTTTAAAACAAAATGTTTGTCATTTGTTTTTAGTTGTCATTTATGTGTCAAATGCTTTTTTCGAAAATTATCAACTTATTGTTTGAACAGTTTGTAAAGTTATTAGCTTTTAAAAAGGAGTTCATACATGTTGTGTAAATTTCATACTATGTATAAAAAATACCTTTATTTACTAAAATTAGTAAGTAAATTAGTAATTACTACAAAATGAATACATCTTTAGCATAAATTAGATTACCCCCTTGAAATTACTTTAGAAATTAATACTTTTAAGTACCTACATTATATATAAATAAAATTATTTCAATACGAAATTTGTTTTGTATAATTACTTTTTATGAATGAAGTAAGAACAGTTACCAATTAAAATTACGGTAACAATTAAGCAACATTATGAACTCACAAATGACTTTCAAAGTTTATAATTTATTACAAATTTAATTAAAACGAGGAAGAGTGTAGTAGAGTGGACTGTGTCAACTCTGAGATACCCGTATGACCGTAACATATACATTATATCATCCGGTTAATAACTTTTGGCAGTTTTTCAAACATACTTTATTAAGTTTAGTAGAATACTCATATAAAAGAAGGAGTTGTATGGCAGCTACTCGAACCCTCTGCAATAGACCAACCAAATTTTGCTGTAACCCCAAATTTTGCTGTAACCAAATGAATTTGCGAAAATTTCAAGATTCTAGCTCCTTTAGTTTTTGAGTTATCGTGCGGACGGACGGACAGACGGACAGACGGACGGACATACATAGCTAAATCGATTTATTTTTCGATTCTGATCCGATCCATACACTTGAGTCTATATCTACCCCCCCTCCTTCTCTGCGTCACAAACGTAATGGCAAATTTATTATACCCTTTGACTATATAGTCATACGGGTATAAAAACAATTGAAATATAGATTTACGTAAAATTTCTTATAAGTTATAAAAATCAATCAAAGTTTAATCAGAAGTTTGTTTTGACAATGTGATAGTATTAGCCTACTGATGATTCTAGCGATAGTACAGGACGAAGCGTTTTTGAAAACTAACTGTACACCATATACATATAACTTAATATGTCATTTAACGGCTGTGTGGCAAAGTGGTTTAGTGCCTAACAGTTAAACAGTTAGGGTTGAAAAAAAAAATTATTTTCTAATTACGCTGCTATTATAATATACAAAAGTTATAAAAAAGGTCCAGCTGCTGTTGAATTTGCACTCAACGATTATTTGATCCGAATTTTTGATCAAACAGATAAAAATAATGTACATAACAATATTTGAAAGCTCCGGCCATATAGAGTACGCTCTGAGTATTCGCTGTGAACTAATAAAAGAGCACGAATGATAAGATTTTTGCATAATTGATGTAAGACTTTTGGGAAATCTATTGTTTAATAACATGTGCAAGTATTAAACTAATACAACCAACGTCTAAAATTATTTTTTAACTTATGCTTTTAGTTGTTAGATATTTAGGATTTTCTAATGCCAATTGATATCAATTATTTTTTTGAAATAATTGTATTCAAACTAATAAATAACAATTTTCGAAAACAAAGTATGTACTTCAAAAAAAGTTTATTGACACTTTTTATATCCGAATCTTTTTTCATTCAATTACACTAAAAGGTAAAGGGGTTGTACCTGTTGTAATGTAAAATGATAAATAAATTTTGAATAATTAAAAATTTGGACTAAAACTAAAAAAACAACCAATTTATAAACTTAGTTAGTATTTATAGTTATATACATTGAGTACAATAAAAAACAACAAAATCAATTTTAATTATGGTTCATTTCGGTTAACTAACTTTATCACTTAATTAAACTTTATTAAGCTTTAACAAAACAACAACAAATTTTCTATTCTCAATAGTGATTTTAATTTCTCTAAAGTACCATTAAAAAATGTTAAAAAAACAACCAGTTAAAAAAAAACACAAAGGGAAAAAACAGGGGGCGTGACAAAAAAATTTTGTTAACCGACTCCTATTAATTTTGGAGGACCTAACTTCTCTCAAAATATCAAGAGCCTAGGTTGAACCGTTTAGAAGATATATGGGGTCAAAAATTTTGCAAAAGTTGAGTTTAGCTTAATGGTAAATTTTAGTACCGTTTGGTAACCCTATACATTTTAACCTTATATTTTTGTGAAGCTTATAAAACCAGCTATCTTTTGTCGTTTTCAGATTGAAAATACACTTAACAAAACTCTTGTTATAATAATTTAAAAATAGGGCTTTTTCCAACTTTGGGGGGCTGTAGCTCCGTAACGGATGGGGCTACAGAAAAAAATTTTTCTACGAAATTAATTTTTTTGTAATATCTACCCGTGGTTAAAATTTCTTTACTCTATTTCAAACGGTGTAAATGTTTTTGTAAACATACGGACGGACGGACAAAGTCAAAATTAAGAAAAACCTTTGACACTAATTGAAACTTTCGTTTTTGAGCTTAGTGTTGTTTGAAAAAAAATTTTGACAGGTATTCAAGTTATAGGTGTTTAAAAGCTAAATTTTTAGCAAAATTTCAATTTTCGACCCCTTACAGCTCCTAAAGAGGGGGCGTGACAAAAAAATTTTGTTAACTGACTCTTACTTATTTCTAAGGATCTAACTTTTCCCAAAATTTCAAGTTTTTAGATTTAGCCGTTCCGAAGTTATAAGGGACCAAAAATTTTGTAAAACTTAGTTTTGAATAACGGTAAATTTTAGTACCGTATGGTAACCCTATACAATTGGCTTTTAAAAACTTGTAAAGCTTATAAAAGCAGCTGTCTGTTACCGTTTTCAGGTTGGAGATATACCTTATAGAACTCTAATTATAACTGTTGAAATATGGGGCTTTTTTCGATTTTGTGGGGCTGTAGCTCCGTAACGGGGGGGGGCTACAAAAAAAAGTTTTAACATTAAATTATTTTTATTGCAATACCTATCCATTTCTGATATTTTTTTGTCAATCGTAGGTAAAAAGGGACGGACGGACGGACGGACGGACGGACAGAGTGAAGCTATATAGGCACATTTTTACAAAATTTTTTGAAAATGTGCTAAAAATAAACAATTTATTAATGAACCGCTATTGCAGTTTTTTTTTAGTGACAGTTTTTTTTTTGGTGACAGTTTTGTTTTTCGAATTACGAATTTCGAACATATTATTAATATTCTGTTCCTAATTATGCAATCGAAGATAAAAATTAATCAACTGGAAAACAACAGACAGAAACAGAAAAGAAATTATTTCCGCGAATTATAATTTAGTTTTTTTTTTTTTTTATCCAGAAGAATTTTTTTTCTTAATTAAAAAGTTAAGTTGAAAAAAAAAACTACTATTCAAATAAGTAAGACTAGCAAAATTAAATTATTAACAAAGTCTGCCAACGTGAATTTTAAAAAGATAAACAAAATTAAAAAAAATTAAATTTAAGGTCAAAAATTATTTAATTTTATTTTTTTTTTAATTTTGTTTTGGTTTTTTTTTTTTTTTAACGAAACATTAAAACAAAATGTAAATCGGCTTAAAAATTATTAGGTGTTTACAAAAAAAAGCTAAAATGTATTCAATACGTTAAATGGGAAGTATGGGACTCAAAGGAAAGAAATTGTTAATGAAACATTCCAAAAATTTGAAAAATTATTAGTAACTAAATGTCGTGCTCAAAGTACGAGCGATTATCGCACTCAAAAAACTACTGATTTATATTTACTATCGAATAATTGAGGCGTGGCCGGCAGATTTGCGACCTAATAAGTCATTAACATATTAAAAAGTTTACATAGGAGTTTATTATTAATTTAACATTTAATAGAATAATCTTTCAAAGATCTAGGAGAATAGTATAGGTTTTTCACTTTCTCCTGTTTTTGTAAAAATAGCTGGAGAAGTTAATTACAGAATTGATTTATCGTCCGAGACTTTTAGCAGAGACTAACTAACTGTTCAATTTAATTCCATTTGAAGTCGAATTTCAAACATCTATACAATAAAAATAATTTGGAGGAATATTAGAGTTGAATAGAACACACCAAAACCACACCCTTTTTGAACCAAACTATACAGTTTGACTACAGGGATGAAGATATAGAAGGCTTTGGGATTATGGTGGAAGTTATTTGGGATTTCTGGATTCTGTAGGATAGTGTAATCTAAATATAATAAAAGACAAACTGCTGCTGCTGTTGCAGATTAGCGTGCCCTATGTTATATTAAGTGTAATTTACACATGTAACATACTTTAAATTACAAATACTTGCATACATAAGAGAAAGAAAAAATGAAACTGATAAAATGTAAATTATGAACAAAAAAAAAAATCAAAACATATAAGAAATCTGTTAGAAGGTAGATACAGAAAATTATAATAAAAACTTATAACGTATTTTTTACATTTCAGTATGTTTACTTCCATTTTATTATCATTTACAGAACTAAAACAAACTATTATAATGTTAACTTAATGTTCTTTAGGTAACGAATTTACTTTTATTAATTCTGTAGCGCAATAGTAGGAGAAAACGAGGAAGAGTGTAGTAGAGTAGACTGCGTCAACTCTGGGATACCCGTATGACCGTTATATAAACATTATATCATTATTATTATAAACATTAATTACTTTTGGCAAAATTTCAAACATATCAGATTTATTAGGTGTAGTGTAATGCTCTTATAAAAGAAGGAGTTGTATGGCAGCTACTCGAACTCTTGGCAGTAGTGCAACCAAATTTTGCAGTAACTTTGGCCATTACACTAAACTATTTTTGGCAAAATTTCAGACACCCAACTTCAATAGGTATAGAGTAATGCTCATATAAAATAAGAAGTTGTATGGCAGCTACTCGAACCCTTTGCAGTAGACCAACCAAATTTTGCAGAAACTTTGGCCATAAAACTAAACTACTTTTGCCAAAATTTCAGACACGTAGCTGTAATAGGTACAGAGAAATACTCATATAAAAAAGGAAGTTGTATGGCAGCTACCCGAACCCATGGACCAAAATGGCTGGATTTAAATAGCGATGACGGCTATTGCAAAAAAACGAATTTGCGAAAATTTCAAGATCCTAGCTCCTTTAGTTTTTGAGTTATCGTGCGGACGGACGGACAGACGGACAGACGGACGGACAGACGGACGGACAGACGGACGGACAGACGGACGGACGGACATACATAGCTAAATCGATTTTTTTTTCGATTCTGATCCGATCCATACACTTGAGTCTATATCTACCCCCCCTCCTTCTCTGCGTCACAAACGTAATGGCAAATTTATTATACCCTTGGACTATATAGTCATACGGGTATAAAAAGGATATATATAAAAAGAGAAATTAAAATTATACCTGTCGTCTGAAGGGTTTCTTTACTAGTAAATTATAAACTGTCAACTTTGAGGAGTACATTTGGTGGAATATGGTTCCATAGACGTGATGAGCGCATGACAAACTAATTTCCATAAGCCGTGTTACGCCATCTGATTAGCTCAACTGTGTAAAGATGAGCATCTGTTGCCCTCCTTGTTAAACGTTGAAAAATATTGAGTAGAGGCATAAGTTGTTTAATTTCTTTAGAACAGGTTTCAGTTCCTAGAAGATATCTATACAACAAGGTCAGTGACCCAACTGTACGACTATGGCTGAGTGGACTGAGTGTTGGGGTAACACGGGGATCATTTATAAAACAAATAGCTCTAATTTGCATTTTATCAAGATATCCCAGCTTAATGAGAAAACCAGCCCAAATGTGTGCATTATACTCCATTTTCGGCCAAATATAAGTTTTATAGATGTTAAGAAGAATTAGAGGAGGAGAAGTTTGTTGCTTTCCATCAACGCTTGGGAAAAAAATTTGTTTAATTTTATTTCCATTGAAGCATTAAATCCCGAATTTAACTAAAAATATTGTGAAGTGTTATTGCAATCTCTCACCTCTACATAAAGGTTTTGAACGTTAGTTTAAAATTTTAAGATGAATTATCTTAAATTTTTTTCTTTGTCTAACTCTGAATATTTTTTTACACACAAAACAACTAAAAATTAAAATATCTTTTAAGAAATTAGCATTGAATTTGCAGGTTTTTTTTTTACGTATATTTTAACAGAGCATCCATTAAAATATTTTTCTCGAAATTTATAAAATTAAAAAAAAAAAAATAAATTTACATAAAATTCAAATAAAAAACAAATTATGGGATCTCCTAAAATTAGTCGAATGACTATTCATGTTTTTTTTTTTGCTGTCTTTTGTTTTTAAATTTTAGATGAATTATACCTTAAAGGTAAGTAATTCATGGTGTTGCACGTTCACCAAATTAAAAAAAAAGAGACACACAGTTTTTTGTTCAGAACTGTGGAGAAAAAAAAAATACCGCAACACAAGACGACAAAAGTTAAAACGCAAGATAAGTAAAATTAAACTTGTTTAATCGTATATGACATTACAATGATCGATTTTTAATGATACTGCGAGTATATTTGAAAATCACAAGAACAACAAAAACTCCTTCTTTATTACGCATTGTTTTATATTTTTATTATTTTTACTCTGCTAATGACATCCATTTTTTTTTTTAATTATTTTTAGTATTTTCGTATTTTTGAATAAATACTGGAAAGATTCCATTGAAAGTTATCAATCTTCAATTTGTTTTATTGTGGATAACAACTAACTTAAAAAAAACTAAACAAATCAAAATGGTAAATATTAAAAAATCAGCAAATATTAACTCAAAGGTTTATTCTTAAAATTAAAACATTTTTTACTACTATCATTACAGAAACTCTTATTCGTAACATTAGCTTTGGTAGCAGCTGTTTCAGCTCAATACAATTATCCAGCTCCTGCACCACCGGCTCCAGCACCAGAATATATTCCACCACCAGCACCAGTACAACAAGTAGCTGCTGCTCCACCACCAGCTCCAGCACCAGAATATATTCCTCCAGCTCCACCAGCACCAGAATATATTCCACCAGCACCACCAGCACCAGTACAACAAGTTGCAGCTGCTCCACCACCAGCTCCATCAAATGAATATATTCCACCAGCTGCTGAATTAGCTGATGATGGTTACAGATATCGTACCGTCAAAAAATTGAGATACAGAAACAGATTCTAAGTCATAAAATGCTGTTTAGATGAATGAATGTGAAAAAAAAATATGAGGCTAAAGAATGTTTAATACATTGTTAAAAAAAAAAAATTAGATTGAAAATGATTGAAAGCAAAGCAATAAAATACAAAATAACTTATTAAAATTAAAATTTTGATTTCTTTATTTATTTGATCACAAAATTCATAACCCTCTCAAACATTTTACTTTAAAATGCAAAATGTATTGATGTCTGCTTAGGATTAACTTAAAAGGCAATCTTCTCATTGCTGAGAAGGCCAAGGAAACTTTAATAGTACCTACTAACATATTAAAGGCTTCTATTGGAAAATATTATTTACAATTAAATTAACCTTCATCGCCAACAGAAAAATCTAAACTAATGGTAATCGGAGGAAGAAGAAGCTGTTTAGGAGTGTGTTTCATTACTCTTATAAACTTAAGATATTTGAAAAAAATTATTCAAAAACTCTAGCATCAGGTACTATATTGGGATTATACTTCTAAAATTGCCCCTGACCGACCCTCTTGCTTAGTATATTACTAGGAAATTAGAATGACAAAGAATAGAACAGTTTTGTAAAGACCTTAACCCCTTGAGGGGAATGCCTTGCTCATATGAACAAATAAAAATGTTGAGTCATTTGTGCAAACATGTGAAGAAGTTTTTCTTGCTGATTTTTGCGATTAATATAAACCCAATACATTTGACCCTTTTCTTCATTCTAGAACATATGCCCCCTAACTATTGTAAATTAATTGTTAACTTGATATATTTGTAGTGCGGGATTTGGGTTCTTGATTAATAATTTAAGACTAATCAAACACTTATATATCTTATAAAATTGGATTTACTAAAATTTTTTCCAGTTAACATTAATATTTTTTTAAAGAAGGTCGACTAACGGTATACATGCTGGTAATATCAAAACAAATTTTATAATAAGGTTATTTCCCTTTTCTGATTAGAATTTGATTAAGACCATTTTTACCTGTAGTTTCAAATAATAGAAATAAAGACTGTTAATGGGAAAGAGTTAGAAGACTCCACTTAGATTGGCCCTATTGAGAAGATTATTTTTGGGAAGTGCATATTGTAAGATGAACGATTTCTATCAGAGGAGAGAACATTGGATGAAAAGTTCTTACAATAAGTTTCAGAATACGTAAACATTACCAGTTTATACTTACACCTCCTCGGAATTTCCAAATTTAAGTAATGAGCATATGGAGACTCTCTTGTTTTGCTTTAGAATTGTTTGAGAGTAGACTTCATTAGGTACCTACAACATATAGCCTTCCATTAATAGTCATAGTACTTCTTTTTAAATATTCTATAGCGGAAGTAAGATGAAAGATTGTAGTCAAATGTTATATTAGATGTTTTCCAATTTTCCAATTTTAAAATTTACTAATAGGAAATTACAGTTTATTGGATCGAAATCAATTTGACAAAAGCAAATAGTTCTTGGTTTTGAAATATACTCGTAATATTCAACCGTAATATTTAATCATATTGTTTTTTTAATCTGTGAACTGTGGAAGACTAACAAATTGCTATTCCTCTAACCTGAAACCATATTAAGAAAATCTTCTAGTAATCAGTAACAAGATATTATAATATTCCTAAGGGTTACTAAATCAAATCCAAAAAACGATTGGAAGTAAGGAGTAATTAATTAAAAAAAATACTTGAATTAATTTTTAATAAATATTTTAATTTTTTTTTATTTGTTTTGTTTTAGAACATAACGGTTTAGCCTCATATAACAATAGATATTCTTTTTTTTATAATTTTTTTCTTTGGTTAACATTTAATCAAATTCTTAAACGTTTTGTGTAACTTCTTAGAAACGATTTCTGTATCTCAATCTTTTAACGGTACGATATCTGTAACCATCTTCAGCTTGTTCAGCAGCTGGTGGAATATATTCATTTGATGGTGCTGCTGGTGGAATATATTCTGGTGCGGGTGCTGGTGGTGGAGCAGCAGCTATTTGTTGAATTGGTGCTGGTGGTGGTGGTGGAATATATTCTGGTGCTGGTGGTGCTGGTGGAATATATTCTGGTGCTGGTGCTGGTGGTGGAGCAGCAGCAACTGATGATGCTGCTGGTGGAATATATTCTTGTTGTGGTGGTGGTGGAGGTGCTGGATAATTATATTGAGCAGCAACAGCTCCAATCAAAGCTAATGTAACCAAAACGAATTTCTAGGGAAAAAAATTTCAACAAGGGAGATTTATGTTATTAGAATGATTTTCAATGAATTTTTGTTTTTTTGTTACCATTTTTGAAAGGTTTTTTTTTTTAATCTGTTAATGTTATCCGTTAAAAGACAAACTGAAGATTGATACTTTCGTTATGTGATCGTTTAGTATTTATACAAAAAAAAAAAACAATCTTATGTATATTGTCAATAAGTATAATTATTATTTGATGGTTGTAGGTTTTGTATATTGTGTTTTTTCTCTATTGTGAATAGTTATTTTTTTTAAAAAAAATTTTCTTAAAATATTCTGGTAGGAAATCTAAAATCGGTTTTTTTTTGGTAGAAATTAAAAATAAAAAAACAACAACAACAAAAAATTGCGTATAATGAACTGGAAGATGAATAAAATATTACAACTTTAAAAAAAATTCATTTAAATTGTGGTCACCATTGTTAAATTCTTGTTGTTATTTGTTTACCAAAAAAAAAATACTATTTGATTTTTTTATTTTGGGTGCTTTTTTTCTTACAAAAAGTATCTTAAGATAAATGAAAAGCTTTTTTTTGTGTTTTTTTTTATACAAAAACAAGGCTAATGACTTGATTGTCTAGGTCAAGAAATTTTTCTATCAACGGAAAAAGAGATGTGTTTTTGATTTTACAAATTATTATTTTTTTGCTAGTTGTTATTTTGTGTCTGAATGTGATTATTTGGACTTGATTTTATGTTTACTCTCATCAATTACAAATAAATATATACGTTGCGTTTATGCTGCTTTTGTTTTATGTTATCCAATGTTCTGGCGATATGATAAAACTTCCGGGGTCAAATGTCTCCTGTGGACTTATGACTTCAAAACTAGAACAAAAATTACCGGAAGATTGTAACTCGAATGAGTGAGTCAAGGTGATTAAATGTCCCCTGAGGATTTATTTTTTTATTTTTATTTTACGTGGATTGGTTGGAATCTTCAAAAGATACAAACATCCCCGTAGCAGATGTGTATATCGGATTCTTACCGAATAAATCACACCCTTCCCTTATTAAAACTAGTAAACCTGACTAACTATTAATTTTTTGCTATCTTTGCTGTGAGTATAGGTTTTGTGTACTTTCCCTTAGGAAACCTGTACTATAAAATATATTATCTAAAGGTTTTTTCTTTTAAGCCTTCCTGTAATAATCTGATTATTGTAACCAATTTTAATATGCTTCGTTTCATTATGCTCCCAACTTTAATATAGAATCTTCCATATAGTCAAATAAAAAAATACTTATTGATAACAGCTATTTCCATAATAAGAATAAATTTTAACTTTTCTTTTTAATTTTGGCTTTATTTCTTCTCAAAGTCCAGTTTCAAACTTTTAATTAGATGTTCAAAAATATAATGGGGGATTATATGTAATTTTTATAAGATTTCCAACTCATCAGAGTAAGTTTTTTTTTTAAAGTCATTAATCCCCCGAAGACGTTTTGACTCAGGGACTTTTGTCATACCGCCAATGCTTCAACAGATATTACATGCTATTTTTCATTAAATTTGTCGGAGTTTTCAACATTAAAAAGAAAAATTACAATAAGTAATCATAAGACAAATGGAAGGTTACAAGATTTATAAAAAAAAAGATTTATTTCTTACATATTTTTTCGGACTTTTAATTCGATTATAATTTTTGATTTGATGAATTTTCGAAAAAAAAAACAAAAAAAATATAAAATTAATTTATGATTAGCCATTTGAAGTACAAAATTTAAATCTTTTTAGAAAATCTAAAAAGAACTATAAAAATTATTAAATTTTATTACAAATTTTTATTAAGGCACTTAGCATTTTAATTAATAATAATAAAATGATTTAATTAAATTAAATTATCTATGCAATATACAGTCATGTATTTTCATTCATCCATTCACCTAGTTGTTATTTATATATATATGTATATATAACAATATAAATTATTAAGTCATAAATAATTAAGTCACATGGCTCATTAAAATTTTTTTATAAAAATTTAAAAAAAAAACCTTAAGACTTTTAATTGAATTGTGAATGATTTTAAATGATTGTGAATGATAAGTATTTATAATTACAAAAATAATTTGTTGATTATTGTATGGTTTACAAAATTTAATAATTTTTTTTTTGATAAATCTTTAATGAAATGGTGTCCTAGATAATGAATTCACGTTTAATATTTAAATTTTAATTACAATTATCTATTCAGTACTTGTATACAGTACTAATAATCTATTAATTCTTTAAACAGTTTGATCTTGTTAAGTCCAAGGGTAGATGTATATAATTTGATTAAAAAAAACATATATATATATATATATATATAATATGTATATCTATATATATAAAATATATTTAAATATCTTAAATACTTATACTTTAAAATTTTATTAGATTAAAAAAAAAAATGGAAATAAAAATAAAAAGTTTTAATTTAAACCAAATAGTACTTTATAGACAGTACTTATTCAATAATTGATTTTAATTTTTGATTACTTTTTTAATATATACGAGTAAGTATAAGTAACTATAAAAAAAAAGTTGCCAAGGAAACTAAAAAAAAATTAAAAAATTATTATTGTATGACTGTCAAACAAAATGAATTTAAATTAATATTGTGAATTGTTATTAAATAAAATTAAATATTATTTGATTTTATTGTTATTTTTTTTTTTTTTAAATATAGGAAATACTTATATATATTTTGAATATTTGAAATAAAAATTTAAGTTTTTTTATTATAATAAATTGAAATAAAAATTTTAATTTAAATTATAATACTAAAATTCATATTAGATATAGGTACCAATATTAAAAATTTTTATTGACAGTTTTTGTAATAAAAAAAAAAAAAAAATAAAAAATTTTTAACTGTCATAATGAAAATTTTATAAGATTTATGTTGATTTAAATATTAAATTAATGCAATTATTTTTTTTTAATTAATTCTATTTTTAAATTTTTAAATTTATTTATTAGTATTTAAATAAATGTTATTTTTATGAATGTATTAAGTATATACGTATTACGTATATGTATTGTATAATTAAGTGATTCATTCCGATTTGTGCAGTTATTAAAAATTAATCAATTGTGAATAATATAAGTTTTATGATTACTTTGTATTTTTAGTTTTCGTATGAAGGTACTCAGTACTCTAATGTTTATAAAGTAATTTTCATAAGTCAATTTCCTTAAGTATAACTAAGTATGGGACATATAATAATATGTTTTAAGGTTTTGTTAAAAACACGTTAGTTAAAATTCAACAAATATTTTATGTAAATTAATTTAATAAAAAAAGCGAAATAGTTATTAATGCGAAAAACCGAATATTTTATAAATTCTTTTGTATTCAATGTGAAATACAAAATACTTAATTTTAAAATATTTTTAACAGGTTTGTTTTACAGTTCCTATATTAAATTGATATTTTAATTAATTAAATTAAAAATATTGAAAGAAATCGATTTCAGACGCAGAAATTAAAATACTGGAAAAATTAATTAAACCTTGTTTAGTTTGTTTTATTTACTTAATTAAAAAAAGCCATATACACAGGCAAGTTTATATAAAAGTATATAATTATTGGAGAAAGGTTCTACTTAATCATCAAGTGTGCTAAATTAAAAATTCTTTAAGCTAATAGGTAGTAATTAATTCTTTTGTTTCTTTTTTTTTTTGCAAAATTGATTAATAATTAATTATATTCATCAAAATCATTTAAAACTCACGAGTTCAACAAATCTTTAAATAATATTTTTGCAAAGTTAAATAGACCATGAAGTACCTATTTAATTTTGTGGAAAAACGCTCTAAGCGGCATTTTAAGAATTTGCAGGAAATAAAAAAAAATATTTTCTATACTGTTATACGAGTAAATAGTACAAATGGAAGCTGTTATATAAACATTGGAAAGATTTTTCTTTACAAACTTGTAAAACAATTCTCAGACATTATATTTTCAAGAGGATGCTACAATGAAGTTTTTGTGCACATTTTTCTTAACACAACTTTTTCGGTAAGTGCAATGCAAAGTACTCCTTAGGACCATTAAGCAGACGAAATATGAGTGGAAAGTTCAAATAAAATTATTTAATTAGACTCTATATTTCAAACTGCGTGATAAAATATACTAAACGAGATATTCTAAATGAGCTGAACTGAACTATGAAACACTTATTTTAATATTGGTTGCCTAATAACTTCTAATAACAAATTATCATGTCCAATAGCGTAAATTTGTTCCTGATTCAAGTTTTTTGCTAAATAAGTAAATATAAAAAAAATCTGAACAATGAATTTTCAGAATCTTGTCGCTTAGAACCTTTTTCCAAAAATGTATCGTAATTTTTAATTGGACATTTTGAATAGCTACTTGAACCACTCTTCAAGCTAAATAGAATTACAAGTGATATGGGAAAAAATCTTCTAAAATTATTTTATTGATCCACAAATGTCAATGTTTTTTAATATTTGGAACTTGAAATTAGTTATTTTTAAACTTTCAAAAAATATTATAATCAATTAATTATAAAATAATATCACATATAAATTGAAAAAAGAATTCAACCCTTTAAGATGTATGTCCATTTCTTTAAGATATCATATATCATTGTTATAAGAATAGATTTTTTTCAAAAGGATCAAAGAAAGGATTCTATTATTATGAATATCCTTTTTTTTTTTTGGTTTTGATGTATTAAGTATGCTATGCTATCATTTACATTTTTTAATAACATTATTTTCTGTAATGTATACATTATGTCTAGACAACAATTTTATTGTTAATTAAAAAAAAAATTTATATATTTTTTTTCATTATTTTAAAATAAAATATAAAATTAACTGCAGTTCATTTATTATTTTCTTTTAAATTAGAAAATAAAAGAAAAATAAAATTAAAAAAAACGAGGAAGAGTGTGGTAGAGTAGACTGTGTCAACTCTGGGATACCCGTATGACCGTTATATAAACATTATATCATTTTTAAACATTAATTACTTTTGGCAAAATTTCAAACATACCAGCTTTATTAGCTGTAGTTTAATGCTCATATAAAAGAAGGAGTTGTATGGCAGCTACTCGAACCCTCTGCAGTAGACCAATCAAATTTTGCAGTAACTTTGGCCATTACACTAAACTATTTTTGGCAAAATTTCAAAGACCCAGCTTCAATAGGTATAGAGTAATGCTCATATAAAATAAGAAGTTGTATGGCAGCTACTCGAACCCACTGCAGTAGACCAACCAAATTTTGCAGAAACTTTGGCCATAAAACTAAACTACTTTTGGCAAAATTTCAGACACGCTGCTGTAATAGGTACAGAGAAATCCTCATATAAAAAAAAGAAGTTGTATGGCAGCTACCCGAACCCATGGACCGAAACGGCTGGATTTAAATAGCGATGACGGCTATTGCAAAAAAACGGATTTGCGAAAATTTCAAGATCCTAGCTCCTTTCGTTTTTGAGTTATCGTGGTGACGGACGGACAGACGGACGGACGGACGGACGGACAGACGGACAGGCGGACAGACGGACAGACGGACGGACAGACGGACAGACGGACAGACGGACGGACGGACATACATAGCTAAATCGATTTATTTTTCGATTCTGATCCGATCCATACATTTGAGTCTATATCTACCCCCCCTCCTTCTCTGCGTCACAAACGTAATGGCAAATTTATTATACCCTTTGGCTATATAGTCATACGGGTATAAAAAACAATAACAGTTTTGTGCATCTATAAAATTGATTTTAATCAATATCATTTAAAAAAAAAAAAATTGGATCATGATAACTAATTAATCTTTACTAATCAAAATACAAAGATGGAAATAATAATATAAATCTGGGATTATTCTACTCTTGACTTTTTAAATAAACTTCATTGAAAAACATATGTAAATTAAATATTGTGAATAAGTATAAGATTAAATTAAAGTAAAATAAGTGTCAGGTATTTGAGGGCGTGCTTAAAAATATATAGGTTAAATAAAATACACAGGTTGTTCAATAAGTACAGTAGACAATTACTTGAAAATATTTGTAATTGATAGATAAGTAATGGATTTAAAAAGGTTATTCATTGTTTCATACGCTATTGACAACTATATACAATATTTATTTAAATATTTTGTAATTAACAATAATAAAATTTTAAAAGTGGTCGCGGACATAGACTCGAATACAGCCACGGATGCACTACGATGACTTACGTGGCGTCGATGTCGGTGCGTTCCGCGAGCGTAGTTGCAGAAGCATAGTTCTCATTGCTTCGAGGAAAGCACGAAGGAGTTGTAAAGGGAAGGACGGAGGCAGGGTCAAAGAGAAGCTTGTAGGAAAGGACTAACTAGAATATAGAAAATTGTTTGAAATCTGTTGAAGTTGCCTGCAAATTTGGAGTTTGCAAATAATATAATAATGTAAAAGCTTTTAGAATTCTCTTGAGTAAGTCATAATACCCTAAATTATGGTATTTTGGCCCATTTTGTTGAGTCATAAAATCAAGATATAACCAAACTTAATTTTGTGATATCTCCTACCAATTTAAGAACACTATTACTCACATATAATGAAACATTGTGCCCAAATTGAGTTTGGGCAATATGTCCCATCAAAAGTAGGACATAAGACCTAAAGGTATTATGACGCGTCGCATTTTCAGTTTTTTTCACTGTCACGCCTTACAAGGGCATCGTTTACTCGTGAAACACACTGTTTATTAAAGCAGTGAACTTTTACTAATATAAACTTAATTTATTGGAGCAAGGAAATAGTTCTTCAACTTAATAACGAAATTTATTTTATTTGCTACAATTACAATACTTTTCCTGCACTAATCGTATTGAATAGTAAACGGATTAAATAATTACACTATTAAATGAAAAAAAAAACGTATTAAACTCTTTGGAGTCATTTGAAATATTTATTTGCTTTATTTTTAATCTTGTACAGCACTTTATTGCATTATAATAAACTTTTTACTAGCTTTTATTTTTAAATTTTTTAATAGCGTTAAAGTTAATAAAAAAAATAAATTACAAACATTTTTAAAAATTAATTAAAAGTAATTAAATTTTTGTTTTTATTCATATATATTAATTTAATTTCATTCACAATCAAGGGTATAACAAAATATATGAAAATATATTGTGAATTAATCTTCTTTTAAAATCATTAAACTTCAAAAAAAAAAACATCAAGGTGACGTATAGTGATACCTTTAATGAATTGTATTAGATTTACTACAAAGTCAATAAAAAAATGTTGAAACTATAATATAATGACTAAAATTTAGATATTGAATTTTTTTTTTTTAAAAATACATTTATAAAATATTTAATTTTTTATTATTTTTAATTTTATTTTGTTTTCTAAATGATTCCACTTATTTGACAAGTCAAAGTTATTTGGATCAAAAAAAAATGTTTTGGAACAAAAACGAAATACTTTGGAACAGAAAAAAAATTACTTGAAGATGAAAAAAAAAAAAATTGAAAAATTGAATTTGAATATTATAAAACTAATTCACAATGTCATTTGGGACGCAGATTCTTTGTATTAAACCTGTTTATACAACACCTGCACTTTACAAAATTATAGTTAAAATTAATGATTTTTATAAACAATGACGACCGTAGAAAAACAACTGAGAATTCTAAAAATTAAAATTAGAAAATTTAAAAAAAAACAAAAAATTATTTTAAAACGTCATTTCTAAAAAATTTCAACCCTTAAAAAAAAAACCCAATATGTATAAAAAAAAATAATAATAAAACTCATTTATATACATTAGTTTCATTTTGTAACTCATTTTACCCTCACCCCATTTTTTATATATGAATGCAATCAACCAACCATTACAAGAATATACAGTTAAAAAATATTATATACAGTTATCAATTATAAAAAATAATAACAAAAAAAAATCCTAACAAGGAAGAAAAAATTAACAAGGAAGAAAAAATTGAAATTTATAAAATTAGACAAATGTCATCTGTGTATATAAAAAACTGAGTTCAGGTCTACCAATTTTAAGAAAATTTAACTGTTATTTTTATTTTTTACTTTTTTTGCTTTAGAACCAATGAATTCTCTATGGATATCCAATCAAAATGTAATAAATTTATCATTAATAAAAATAAAAAAAAATTGTAAACATATTAACTGTGAAATAAGAAATGTATAAAAGTTACGAAGAAGATACAGTTAATATGAATATTTTATCCTTAAATTAAAAAAAAAAAACATAATGAGTAAGATTATATTATGTAATATTGCATAATATGACCTGACGTCATTGCACAATATGGAGGATATATTACACAAATATATTATCATTACATTGGGTATCCCATAACTAATTATCCAATGTAATAGAGTGCAATGTGCAAAATAGAGCTATCTATCTTATAAATGATCCCAGTGTTACCTAATCGCTAACTCCACTTAACCATTGGCGAACCGTTTTCCCACTAACTCTGTTTTATAGATACCTCGTAGGAACGAACACTTGTTCCAATGAAATCAAACAATTAATGCCTCTTCTCAAAGTTTTTCAACTTGAAACAAGGAGTGCGACAGATGCTCATACCTACATTGTTGAATTAGTGAAATGATGAAACAAGGCATAGAAATTTGTTTGTTGTGCGTAACTATATCGCGATTATAGGATCAGTTCCAATGTTATGTGTTTACCAAAGTTGGTAGTTTTATATGAACGATCCAATAAAGTTTAAGAAGAACATTAAAATCAATCTTTGTGACTTCCCTTTAAATTATTTCCTTCATCGAACATAATCCCAAATAGTGATGTGAACTATCGAATAAAGACTATCGTTTTATTCGATAGTTGAAAAATAATCATTCATTCGATTGTTTAACTAAAATTCGTTCATTCATTTATTCGTTCAAATTTCTTTGTTTCAGTATTGAAAATCGTTCATTCATTTATTCGTTCAAATTTCGTTCATTCAGTATTAAAAATCGTTCATTCATTTATTCGTTCAAATTTCGTTCATTCAGTATTAAAAATCGTTCATTCATTTATTCGTTCAAATTTCTTTCATTCAGTATTAAAATCGTTCATTTATTCATTCAGTATTGAAAATCGTTCATTCATTTATTCGTTCAAATTTCTTTCTTTCAGTATTGAAAATCGTTTATTCATTTATTGCCCAAATCCTAATTTCCTTCCAAATCCCGACCCTAAAACCAAATACTACATATATGTATTTAAGGTTCATTCCAAGTTTGAGTTAAAAGAGGGATGAGGTTTTGTGATTCTGGACGGCTTTCGATGCTTTCCATCAACCCTCGCAAAAAAAAAAAAACGAAAAAAAAAACGAGATCTTAATAATTGAATATTGAAGAAACATTAAGCATTTTAATATATTCCATTACTATGCACTCAACTTAGATATTTGCTGCATTTCGCTGCACTATATTCATTAAAAAAAACCTTTGTCCTGAAGTTTAATATAATTTTGATAATAAAATTAAAAACGTATAATAAACTTTATTTTTAATTACAAACACTTTTCGTAAAATAAGTAATGCTAATCAAAAACTCATTTTAATTGAGGAATTACCGTTATTTATTTTCAACTAGAATTAAAGGGAGTACTTCTCGATTTTTGAATAATTTCAACACTTACAAAAGTTTCAGGAACTTTAAAAATCAAGAAAATTTACATTAAAAATTTGTCGTTATTTGAATTCCCCCTATTTATTAGTAAATAACATGAATCTGAGGAACAGCCGTTATATAAAACAAATACTATAAAGCATACGAAACAAAACGTCAAATACTAGGATCTTCTTAGTAAATTTTATAAATATTAAATGATGAAATAAATAAATTTGATTTATAATTTGAATTTGACATTTTAAATATATTTTTAATTACAGTTAATTTAGTCAAAAGGGATAATAAGTATAAATTCGAAAAGACTTGAGATTTCAAAGTTGACAAACTTTTTTTTACATAAAGTATGAAGAACCCCAAAGTATTCTGAAACCAAAATCAGTACATTTACCCGTGGTCGAAGAAGTTTATTAGATGTTAATTTCAGAAGAATTTCTTTGAATAAAAAAAATATGACTGTTGAAGACAGCTGCGAAAGATTATAGTATGACACAAGACATTTTTATTAATCTTGAACAGTTTATTATAAGAAACGTAAATTTTTGAGAATATTTAAAAATGTATTCCTCATATTAAGTTTGGATTGCGCAATTTTTATTTAAATACACCACCCCCTTGGTTTGGTAATTTTCTTACCACCATGCTCTCTGATGCAAAAAAAACAAAAAAGAAAGTAAAAAAAAAATCACAAAAATAACGCAACAATTTTTCATTCATATTATTTGACAATAATATTCACCAAACCATGACAGTTTATGTATCTATAATATACTCGGGTACATATTGGATATAAAGTCATCGTATTCATGTCGTCATAATATTCATAAACGTATGCGATTTATATGCGATTTTGCTTTTATTTTTTTAAGCGATAAATTTTACATATATGTATTATGTATGTATATATACATATTATATAATTTCATTTTTTTTTACAGCATCGTTAAAATCGTTGAAGCGCATAAGACAATTTTTCGCCCTTACTCTCGGATCTTCTTTGATTTTGTGTATTGTGTCTGGTTGTAATGCAATTTGAAATCCTGTTTTGTTTTTTTTTTTTTTTTTTTATTGTTTTGGTTTTTTTTTACTGTAAACATAAATCATTTATTGTTTTGACAGCAGTAATAAGATAGTAAATATTTCGCCCTCTATATATTCCTTAATTTTGTATTTAACTGCAAGACTTTCCATGTTAAGAATAAAAAGAAAAAAAAAAATAAGAAAAATAAAAACAAATTCTAAATCCACGGTTTCGTGAAAAAAAACAGTTAAAAAATACACAAATCTTAGCTTTTGATGCTAGGATATACGAGGAAGGACGAAAAATAAAGAACAAGGGATAATAAGAATGTTTGGAGCGAAAAATTTTGGTATGTTAAAAATTTGTTTAGGGTTTCTTTTTTATTTTTTTTTTAACTATTTGATTTTTTTTGCATTTTTTTTAATGGGTGTCTTGATAATCACATGAAAATACTTGGAAAATAGTCTTTAAAAAAAAATTTTTTTTTCTAAAGTGAGAAAAAATAAGGAAGTGTAGCATAAAAAAAGATAATATGAAAAAATTTTAAATATTTAAAAAAAAATCTTTATTTTATTTTGTGGTGTGAAATGCTGCAGTGCATTGCTATTTGGTTTTTATTTGAAGAAGAATTTAATTAAAATGAAGTTGTGAGTGGGGTAATCAAAAGATAAGATTCCAAAGGTATAAAATCCATGAATCTATATGATGGCATATTGGTTAGAGTAGTGATCTTTTGTATGAGGAAACCACGCAGTTTGAGTTTAAAATCGCAGTTTGAGTTAATATAATTGTAGTAGTTTTTAGAAATAATTTAACTACGGTTCTTCAATGGGTTCACTAATGTTTTTAACCTCAAAAAATATCTCGTACTATATGCTATTTTTTCTTTAACTATGTTTCTTTATAGTTCCATAACCACTTCCGTACAACAAAAATTTTCTTGAAAGTGCCTCTACACGGTCTGGTGAAAGTAATAAGCGGCGGGTTTTTTTATTTGTAAGTTGTTCATAATTAATAACGGTTAAACCTCAGTGCCTTTATCTTGCGTTACTATTAAACCATTACATACAATTTTAGATATTTCGTGTAACTTAAATTTAAATATTTTTAATACAATTTAATTTAAATAATTTTTGAGTAAACCTTCTTTAGGCATCAGAAGATCTTCTTGTTCTAAGGGACTTCCATCCAACTCTAACGGACTGCGTTAAGACATAAGAAGACTGTCTAGAATACTAATTCTATATTGAATATTATTATTTATTTAATTTTAACAAACAGCTTCTAATTAATATAGAGATACTGGGTCTCGACGAGTTAGTGGGTAAGTATTTGACTTACTAACTAATTGAAACAAATTATTGAAAAAATTATTTTTCTTTATAAATCTCCATGGTAACCACATATAATTAAAATATAAAATATAAACCAAATAATTTATATTGTAGTGATAAACAAATGGAAAGTATTTAATTTTAGAAACCCAAAATCCAAATTAGTATAAAATTATAATAATACCAGACAATATTTAATATTGTCCTGGTACTAATTAAAAATAATAAATAAATTAATATAGAGATACGTTCAACTTATTAATTTAAGTCTTTAGAACTGAATAATACTTATTATACAAAAAAGCAACTTTGATGTCTAAAAAATTGAAAAGTTTCCTTTAAACCCTTTTTGTACAATTTGCTTTCCTTGCACAACAATATAGTCATAAACATTTTGATTTCAATTCATTTAAGTTCATAATAATTTAACTTTAGATCAAATCGCATTGGATAATAATTTCTTAAAATAAAATGTTTTTATACTAAATATAGATTTACTTTTATTTTCATTTTATTATTAAAAAATAATAAAAAAGTGCACCCTTTTTTCGAGACTTAATTTGTTTACGGGGTTCAGATTTGATACAAATAAAATGCTGAGTCTTCAAAATTTTATGTTTGCTCTTTAAAAAATTTCAATAAAATAAAACAAAGTGTGTATTATTTTATTATAATAAAATTTAGCTATAAAGTTAAATATTTTATTATTTTATTGTGAAATTGTTGAATATTCTTTGTTTAGGTTTTTTTTTCTCAATATTTTCACTAATGGGTGTTTGGGGTCAGAAATTGGATTGTTTAAATTGTAAAAAGTTTATTTTTCATTTAATGGTAAATTTAATAAACAAATTTTCATGGTTCAGTACTTTTTTTATATTGATTTTTTATTTTGAATATCTCAAACATTTTGCATCCAATACTCTTAGGCCTTAGACATGCCTTAAAAGACATTTCTAACTTCTTAATGCCGTACGCGTTTATTGCGATCCTCACAAAACTGTATGAAATTTATTCAGAGTTTAACTTCCGAAAATTTTGGTATGTTTTGTGGGATTCAACTCTACCAAAGAACAGTCCTTTCAATTAAGTATAATTTTCCTCTAAATTTAATTCTTTTAACCTCCTCTTTAACTATTTCTATATTACACTAACAAAAATAAATGCTTTATACAGTAAAAGCTGGCATATTTTGTAAAACAATTGACAAATTTTTTTTTTTGACGCAACGGTAAAATTAAAATGTCAAACTGACATACGATAGAAATGTCATTTTACGTTCCTAGACTGAAAAGTTACAGTTAGTATGGATTTTCTATCAAATTATGAACAGTTACTGGAGTTCCGAATCGAATTTGGCTAAATAAGAAAGTTGTAATTCTTTTATTACGCGATAGATGCTCCGCAAAAATGCGCGTAAAAATCGTGTAACAAAAGATATGAAGTTTGTTTAAAAAGAGTGTACTTATATATAAAAAAGTAAATAATAATGAAAACCTTAAAAACAATCGCGTTATTCAAATTCGATCGCCTATAAAAAAAATTTTACCATTTTTTTTAAATCGCGTTATTTCAAATTCGGGTAAAAAGGGAGTTAGGTGTATTTCACACTCTGGTGCAAAATACTGAATATACGAAGGGACATACAAAACAAACCAAATTTAATTAATAGGCAAATCCTTTTCAAAATGTTCTAAAAACGATTCTTTCACAAATTAACTGATTAAGGTCAATAAGTTAAATTATCAAATTAACCTCTGATTATTATGCAATTTAATTTAATCTTTATTTCCATAATGTTTCTAATAAATATAAATATATAGATTATCTATCAGTGAATTAGTTTCAATTAAATTATTAATTGTTAATATAGATAATGACCTAGTTATTTAATTTTAATTTTTATAATTCGAATATCGATATTTTACAAATAAATATTTTTTATTATGAAATCCTACAGGCAATATTAGATTTAATCACGTTTGTATGTAAAAATGTGTTTCTTAACAGTTTAAAACACCAACTAAGTATACTTGTATATAATCATTAGTAATTTTTCAATTAAAAAAATTGTATATTGGATGCTATTTAAAAAAAAAAAAATTAAAAATCGAAACTAATGACTAAGCAGATAAAATGCTGCTGCATTCATTAAAAATAATTATATGTAATTAATAAATTTAAAAAGTTGTAATTATTTTTTGTTTTTTAATACAAAAGTATCAAATGAAAATGCACTTACACTTCAATAATATTATATAGATATTAAATGATGTGTTGAAAATTAGTTTGCCTTAAAGCTAAATTTTGTTAATTCATCCCCAATTGCACGCAATTGATTTTTGTTACGCAATATTAAAAGATCGTAGATTATTAAAATTAACATTAAACATTTTTGTTATTTGGTATAATACACCATTTAAATCAACGAATATGATTTTAATATATGTATTTATAGTTAGGTAGGTTTAGTTCAATAGTGTAGAATTGTATTTTGGGTTTGACAAACAAGATTCAGTGACTCTTTTAGAATGTTCACAAATGCGTTTTTATAAATAGTATATATAGCTCCTAGCTGTCGCGTTACATTGAGCGAATCTCAATCAGAGATGATATATATTTAATTAAAAATAAATATTTATTATAAGTACTTAGAATATAATCCCAATGCATTCACGAAACTTGTTAACAAGTATCGAAGTATAATACTGCCGGGCTAAGGAAAAACGTCGTAAGCGTCAAAAGCGATTTTTCGGGATAATGAAATATTTGACCTCAGATAAATGTCTCACAATTTTGTACTAAGAAAAAATGTCACATATCTCGTTGCAAATTCTGTGAAATCAATAAATTTTTGTTAATATATTTTTATTTTGGTCAGTTTTAACTAAGCTTTAATAACTTAATAAATCTAGGATTGCTTAGCAAAAAAGTCGTATGTCCAAATTAACTATGAACGCCTAATACTATCTTATCTCTACTTAGTTAAAAAAAAAAATTATTTTTCTTTATTTAACATATTTGTTTTTCAAAAATAATTCAGCATAGCGATGCGTGAACATAAAACACTAAAAGTTAAATTACCTAAAACCAAGAAAATGTAGAATGACTTTCTTTCTTAGGACGGCAGAATATATGTACAATGGTGATTAAGTCACTGATTTATATCGCACTATGCATTCTAGTATATTGTAAGTGTACTTACGATATAATAGAATGATTTGACCATTTGAAAGATAATTACAAGGGCCATCTTCTGTCAAAATTTCATATCAATACGATATGTCCTTCAAAAGTTATGACAAAAAAATGACATACAATATTCAGTTAATTTTCAAAATCTCCATTCTTTTTTATTATAAGTATACTTACAATATATTAGAACGTATATTTCTAACTCTACTCAATTGTATGTACATTTACGATATAAATGATCGGAAATACTTCAATCACATAGTTCTGTATGTATACTTACGATACAATATGACTGATTTTTTTTTTTTTTTTGCTATTGTATGTGTATGTTACAATATTTTATCTCGTAGCAAAACTTCAAATTCAATGTTGTATGTGATACTTACAATAAGTACGTTTGGATAATTTAACAAAAAATAGATAACGGTTTCTTATATCATTATTGATCATATTTTTTGTAAAAAGTGCATTATTTTAACTTTTTTATAATAGTTAAATAGAAGTAAATAAATTAAGTGATATAATAATTTATTAAAAATAATGTATCGTGGAATTTTAATGGTGAATGAAGTTTTAAAAAAAAAAGGTAAATTTTACATAATTATTATTTATATTATAAGTCAGAAATTTCTTTACTTACAACTAAATTTGTTTTATAGAAAATTTAATTTCTGCAAGAAAGAAACTTGAATACAATATTGTGTTGCAAAAAGAACCAAGTGATAATTCAAATCAAGAAAATAATAGTGCTAATGATTCCTTAATTTTAACAAAACCATCAACTTCTGGATTTCAACAGCTAAATACAGGTATGTAGGTATATTATATAATTTAAATGCTATGAGTGGAAGTTATACATCTATTTGTATTTTTAATTATTAAATAAATTTTAGAAGATGTACCTGCCGAGCACGATCAACTTTCGTTATCATCTAGTTCTTGTAAGTTTTTTTTTATAAACAAATTAATTTCAAAATTTTATTTCAATCTGAATTGGTTTTTTTACATTTAACTTTTAAGTTGAAGACTTTACTGTTAGTGGAAGTGATTATCAACCGTTATCACACTCTAGCTCTAGCGACATAAGCACACCTACAGGAAGTCCGTTCACGCCCAAAATAAGAAAATCAACGCTTTATGAAAATGATAATACACAATTGGAAAAAGAAAATTCACCTAAACAAAAAACAAGAAAACGTATTAAAAACCCTAAAACTTGGAAAAAAAATATAAATAAAATTGCGAGAATCCGCGGATTAAGTTACAGCTCAAGTATAACCTGCAAAACCGTTCCTGCAAAAGAAATGAAGCAGTCATGTTTTTTTCACTGCAGGCAAAAATGTTTTGAGCGAATTAGTGAAGCAGATAGAAATCAGAATTTTTCTAAGTTTTATAGTTTAGAAAACAACATCCTGCAGTGGAAATATATTCTGAATCATGTGGAAAAACATGATAAAAAACTGACTAAAATTGTGTCAGGTAACAGTCGCCGCTCATGTACAAATGTATACTTTTTATCATCTTTCAATAACGATAACATTGTTAAAGTGAAAGTATGCAATAAAATGTTCTTGAACACACTGAGTATAAGTAGTCAAATGGTAGAGACTGCATTTACTAAATTAATGCCTGAGAGTGGAAATATTCTAGGAGATAAACGAGGTAAACACATAAGGGAAGTATCTGAAATAGATAAAAAACGAAAACAAAACGTTAAAGACCACATAAACTCATTTGCGCCAATTGAGTCTCACTACTTGCGCATGCAAACAACACGACAATATATCGATAATGATTTAAGCATTGCAAAGATGCACAGACTCTACGAAGTATCGTGTAAGGAACGTAACGATACCGGGAATGTTGTAATTTTAAGGCAATATCGAGATGTCTTTAACAACTGTTTTAATATAGGGTTCTATATTCCTAAAAAGGATCAATGTAATGCATGTAGTAAATATAATAATATGACGCAAGAAGAAAAATCGAATAATGAAGATGAATACAATATGCATATATTTTCTAAGAAGAAAGCCCGTATTTTAAAAGATGAAAATAAAGCAAGAGCTATTGAAGATGACACCGTTATAATTGCGACGTTTGATTTTCAAAAAATCTTAAACATTCCATGTGAAAAGACTAGCGTATTTTATTATAAAAGAAAGTTCTGCATTTTTAATTTCACTATTTTCGAAATTGCTAGTCTCCAAGGTTTTGTTTCGTATGGGACGAAACCATTGCAAAAGAGGCGCAAACGAAGTTTCAAGTTGCCTATATCAATATATAGAAAAAACTCAGCAGGGTATAAAATATTTTAATTTTTACTCTGATAACTGCCCAGGGCAAAACAAGAATAAGTGTTTATTTGTCTTTTACGCATGGGTTTCAAAAATGTTAGACATTGATATTAAACATGTATTTCTTGAAAAAGGTCACACTCAAAATGAAGGTGATAATACGCACTCTTTAATAGAGAAAGATAAAAAACATAGAAAACTTTACGTGCCTTCTCAATTGTATTCCTGTATTCGAAATTGTAAAATAACTGACCCACGCTATGATGTCACTGAAATGACGAAAAATAATTTTTTAAACTTTTCAAGTTTTATAAATATGGTACAAGTAGACAAAAACGATGAAAATGTTAAAGTGAAATGGAATAATATAAGAATTATAAAGACTGATAAAAATTATCCGAATAAGTTGTTGTATAAGTATTCATTTGAATCAGAAAGATTTTCTTCGATCATTTTATATAATCAAACTATAGATAGTCGTAGAAGACGTAAAAAAAAACTAGAAATGCCTAATGAAAAGCCACCTGTTTTATATAAAGAGCCTTTAAATATCTCTTCAGAAAAATATAAAGATTTGTTGGAACTTGCAAATTATTTACCGGCAAGTTATCGGAGCTTTTATAAAAATTTGCCTCACACGAACGAAACTCCAAAGGAAACTGAAGATTTTGAAGAAGCTTCAGAGCAGAATATAAGTTGAAAATTACTTCTTTCAAGAATTTCTTTATTGTTTTTATAATATATTACATTTTTTCTTTTATGAATTCGTTTATTTTTTTTATTTATAACATATTAAAATCAATAAAAATCAATAATAAAACGTTTTTGGATGGGTTTGTTAATATTTTAATTTCTATTCAATACCTATTGTAAGTATCTTATAAGTAGTAACAAAGTTAGCACCTCCAAACTTAATTATTGTAAGTAGTACTTACAACATAAAATACAAAAAAATGTCCGCCTGTTAATATTGTAAGTATACTTACCACATTCAATTTAGTACATTTTTTTTAAATTATAATGATAAGTTAACATACAATATGAGAATTTTTAAATTGTCCGCTCTATTATATAATTTTTATAAATATCTCGTTTGGACAAACTTATTCTAATTTAGTGAATAATATTATTTAATAAGAGTCGAAAACTCTATCATTTGCCATAAAAAGCAAACTTCTATCATGTATACAAGAGACAAACGAAGCTTTAAAAGTTTTGAAATTTTTAAATAGCTCTACTGAAAACTTCAATTTTCTACTTATCATATACTAGAATGGACAGTGCGATATAAATAAGAAATTTTTGATTTTTAAGCTCCAGTAGCCCTGAAATAGGGAAGGTTGCTAAAATTTTTATTAAGCAAACTTATGGGGATCTTCGAGAATCTAACCACATTGCACGACCAAAATTTTCAGTTCCTAGGTATATAATTTGGCATTTTTCTTATAATTTTATTATATAAGCAAAAATTGTTAAATCTAATAGATACTTTCGTCAATTTAAATACCTCTTTAAATTTCAGAAAAACCTTTAATACATGTTAGAATATAATGTTGGAGCTTTAAATTGTGTATAATCCTAAAAAAAGCCATGACAGATAGTCAAAATACAGATGCTTAATAATAGCAAAATTCCAATTTTCGACCCCTTACGGCTCCTAAAAAGTGGGCGTCAAAAAATAAATTTAAATGTAATTTTAAACTACTCCTAATAATTTCTGAAGATCTAGTTTTATTTTTCCAGCTTAAGAGGTTCAAAAGATAAAAAGGGTCAAAAATTTTGTAAAAATTGAGTTTTGCCTAACTGTAAATTAAATTACCGTATACTAACTCTATACATTTGGGTAACATATGTTTATATAACTTATGAAAGAAGCTCTACTTTTTTAAGCTATTTGTCAATTGAAATTAAACTTAATAAGGACTTTTTCGGAATTTGGAAGGACTGATGCTCCGTAACAAATGGAGCTATAGAAAAATATTCTAAAATCTGCTAAAAATTCCAAATCCATATAGTACCTACTTATGAATATTAGAGATGTATATTATGTACTTTCAAAAATTAAAATTTTATTTCTATGAAAAGTTTTTATATAAAAATAAATTTCATTTAAAAAATAAAAAAATATTTTTCCAAAATTATTTTTCGTAATCATTTTTCTCGAAATTTTTATTTAATTCGAATAATTTTCACAAATCAAATTGTTGCATGTGTTTAAAATGTAAAATTGATTTTCTTTTCATTTTTCTTTTTCCAGTTTTTCTTAAGAAAAACTTTCCAGTCGAATAAAGTTTCTCAGAATAATATAAAACAAATCTAACAAATTTAAATTTAAAAAAAAAATTCAAAAAAAAAACAACTAAATAAATAAAACGTGTAAAATGGCAACCCACAACTCAACATAATTTGTGTGGTGAATAAAAACAAAGTGTGTAATACACTTTACAGTACATTAAAATTATTTTAAAAAATAAAATAAAAACAAACATTTAAGTAATTCCTTTAGTAATCACTTTTATTTTTTTTTAAATTACTTTAGAACTGTTTATTGGAACCGTTACTTTTACTTTTATAAAATATTTTCAATATTAATATAGTAAAAGTTACCAAAAATCTAAATATCGTAGTTTTTTATTTTCACCTTTGTTTTTATTCTTAAGGTTTTTTTTTTAGAGAAAAGTCTAGACGTATTTAAATATTTTTTATTTTTTTTAATATGTAAGTAGCCATTGTTTGTAGAAATGGTAGCGCCTTACCGATTGGTATTTTTTACTGTTATTAACTTTTTAAAACTCAGGTAATAACAATTTGTTTTGTAAATTTTTAAATGTTGAGTCATTTTCTATCGCAGTTAATACTATCAGTTAATATTTGACTGAATGCTTTAATGATAGAACAGAGATGTTTAAGAAGGTGAAAAACAAAAACATTTTCACCTCATAAAAAACAACAAAACAATTTGAAGTAAAAACAAAAACAATTTTGACTTTTTTTTGAATTTTTGAAATATTGTAATTACGAAACTTTTACGAACAAAAAGAAAAAATTCTGAGAGTAATTGATTTGAAATAAGTTATAGAGGGTATGCAAGGACAATGTACTTATGATGCCACTGGAAAATGTCAAATAATCATGTTTTACTTATAGTTATTTGTATGTATGTGTTTGTAAGTTTATTTTAATTATAAGATGTCTAAAACTCAGGGCTTAAAACTTTGACCACACTGTGTTTGTAATATTTTCATAATTACAAAATAAATTTGTTTATGTAATTCAAACAGGGTGCTCAATCTGCAGTTTTTCTTAAATAATAATTACTGAGTACATATAAAAGAATAGAAATAACATTGTTAATCTTTCTGATCGTTACTTTTTGCTGAATTTAATTTGGATATCTGGGTTAATCCATACGAAGGATGATTTTGAAAAGTGCCCAAACACGGGATTTCGTATGAAATGGTACATTTTAAAAAATAAGTAAGAAGGTATTAAGAGCCAATCAAAACTAGCACTGAATAACTTGCTCTATAGTAGAAATTTTAGATACCCAGGTAAGTATTGAAGATTGTAAATTTCAAATGCTATTTGGGTTTTTTTTTCAGTATTTAAAACCGAGTTTCGAATGAATGTAAAATTTTAACAAATCTTTATATCAAAAATAGACAGTTCCAACACAAAATTGGATTGAAAATAAAATTCCATGAATTTAAACATACAAAGAATCTAACCAATGACGTAGTGTTAAAGATGTCCCCTTTCATGTGGCAAGTCTCGGGGTCAAACCCCAGTCAGATCATGTCTAATTAAAAAATATCGTAAAAAAAATGTGTAATTATATCGTAATAGTTAATATCGTAAAATATAAGATTTAATACAGGTTTGTAATATATAAATAGCTCTTTGACGCTGAAAACTAACATTTGGGTATTCATATCTTTAAAATAGCTACAGCCGAGTAATCAACAGCTTAGTGAATATAACGATTAAAGAAACTGAAGCCTAGTCTAAATAAATTTGGTGAATGCCTTATACACTTTAAAAGAGTGAAAAAGGAATAAAAGAAAAACAAAAACTTACAAATAAATCTGAATCTTATATCTACACCATTTTTAATATTTAAATCAATAACTTGAAATTGAAAACTAAACAGCTTATCATTGTGTTTTGGTTGAAAAATTATTCTATTCTTCAACATCCCTGGGATTTTTTTTTGTCTTCCATTCAATGAAGCATAAAAAATAAGGGTTTTATATTATAACTGTATGCATATGGTATGGTTTCCAAAAAAATAAATTATTAAGTCTCAAATCATTCATGCAATACAAGAAACACAACAATATATTATATACAAGCATATATAACGGTAAATCCTTCTATTCAACAAAGACTTATTGATTTGTTACTAAATGTAAAAAATATAAAAACAAAAAGCAAATAAGTAATCGAAAAATTGAATTGAAACCGCAAAGTTTTAATAACTGATATCGACATTTTTTTTTTTTTTTGAATTTAGAAAGAGATAGAAATAATGAAATAAACAGTTAAACAGGAACAGGAAACAGACAAAAAAAAATTCGCAATACTTATATTTATTTGTTTTTACTTTTTTTTTTTTTTTGTCAATGATGTAATTTACTTTCGATTCGTATTGTTTTTATTTCTCGAAATAACTGTTATTTTTTTTTTAACTGTTCTGATATTGAAATATAACTGTTTTTGATTATAACGGTAAATATTATTAATAAAAAAAAAAAACCAGTAACAGTAAAAACATCAAAGAATCAACTGAATTGAAATATGCAGGTTTAGAGTTTTAAAAATTTTCTGTACAGTTGAATGTTTATTTTAAAATGTAACTTGTGATTGTGTTTGTGTTGCAAATATAACTGTATATATTGTCATTGATATCAAAATTCAGATTATTTTAACAATAACGGTATTCTCATTTTTTGTTTTTTGTCTTTTTGTTTATTAAACGTGATTATGTTACACAAAATAGTATTGGATAGAAGAATCTCATGAAAGAAGATCGTATTTAATAAAATGGAAAGGGTATTGAAGAATTGAAAGGAGTTAGAAGGATTAAGTAAATGTATATGGGCTGCGATTGTTTTTGAAGTTCTTTGAAAATAGGTAGAATATAATGTACATGTTGATGATTTTTTGACTAAACAAATATTTGATATAAAAGATAAAAATATTTAATGGTATTGTGATATTAGTTATTGGTTTATGTTTTTACGTTCGATTACATTTTGTTTTTTTTTGCAATATTGACAACATAATGTTCATTTAATTGTTTTCCAGTATATATTGTTTTATTGTTGTTATAGATATATAAAATAATGAAAAATAGGCAGATTGAATTGGATTTTTATTAAATATTGCTTTTAAATCTGCTTCTAGGCCTACCTCTTGCCTAGAAGCAGATGGGAAAATAACATTGAAGACGATACCAGAAAACTAGGGGAAATAAACTGGAAAACCACCGCGAGAAAAAGAGATGAATGGAGAAAGATAGTGAAGAAGGCTAAAACTCACCAGGAGTTGTAACGCTAAAAGATGATGATGATTGCTTTTAAATAGTTCCTACTGCTAAAGATTTCTTTTAATAATTTTTTTAAATTTAAAATTGCTAAAACTGTTATTATTTAAAAATTTATTTTAGTCTCCAACTACATACAATATGATAAGGGAGTGAAACATATACCTATTCTTTTCATGAGTGGCATGAACATCGAAAACAGTTAAGCAAAAGGAACATTTTCTATTCATGTTATACATAAGGGGTGTCGGGAGCTCAGAGGTTACGAAGATCGTAGGTGATTGAGAAGTATAATCATATTTTCATAATCATATTTAAACTTTATATCAACTTTAAAAAAACTTAATTCTGAAACTTATTGACATTTTTCAATGTTATTCAGCTTCAATTGATGTCCTCATATTTTTCTCATATTTCTTACAGTATTATATAATGGGCTTCACAACTTTATTACGGAAGAACCGAAGGAAGGAGCTCAAAATATATATAGACAATATTTTAAAAAAACTTGAATTAAAGCTATAATCGCTCTAAAACGCTTCTAAGTGCCTTAAAAATGAGTTTAAAGTTTTCTATTTGATAATAAATTATATGAGTATTCAGATAAAAATATTAAATAATTAAGGTGATCTAGAAAACCTTCAAGTTTTATTAATTCATGTTTTTTTATACAACGTCGAAATTTCAACATTCTATTTCCCACACATTTCCAGTCTTTTACCCTTTTGATGTTATTTCAATTTATAGCGTCAATTCTAGTTAAAGTACTGAAAGCATATAAAGTAACTATAAGTACTTTAAAAATTCTCGATAATTAATTACTTATCTATCTCATTAATATTGCAAAATGGTATGTCTTGACAAGCCTCAAAAACAAATAAGTACTATGAAATACCAAAGCTTCATAAAATGTCACATTAACCATGCTATTAAAATTTTTTTAAAATACTCATAAATTCTGTAGCTTTTTAATTGAAATTCTTAACCAATCTGTTTCACCTTCAAAAATTAGTATTCTAAAAGAGTTATTCAAATACATAACTAATATTCAACAAGTATTTCAGTTTCTTATTTGCTATTTATTTTCCAAAAATCATTCATTTAATTTTTCAATTTCATTAAAAAAATTTATTATTTTGATCAGCTTCATTAAAGAATAACTATACAATAATAATAATTTCGCCACATTAACACACAATTCTCAACAAAGGTTTCAAAGTTAAAAATGTTTTCAGAGTAAAAAAAAATTGACAAAACCAATGATTTTATTTTATATAAAACACTTTAGTAGTGCCTAAATAGTGTATTATGGGATACTCATGTTTTATAAACTTCCATTAAGCCGACTGATAAAATGTCTATCATTTCTTTTTCTAAAATGTCGATTTTCTAAAACATCGACTCTTACAATATCAAAAATCAAAAGAAAATCCATAGCGTAGCGTAAACTGGGAGCAATTTTAAAGTGGGTTTCAAAATAAGGGTTATACCACTTTCCCAGAATATTTAAAAACTGTTTATGGATCAAGAAAAGGTCTATACAACTTTTCCAGAATATTTAGGAAATGTTTATGGATCAAAAGCAGAGCTATAGGTATACCTTTTACATAATATGTATAAATATTTTATGTATATAGGCGAGATTCTGTATTAGAATCAGTAAAATCAGGATTATAGGATTTTCGAAAATATTTATATAAATGGATTGAGTTTAGAGTTGGATTCTAAAGCCGGCTTTCAATAACTTATTCATCAGAGGTTTGAGGCTTCAGCCCCGCTAGTTAGGTTCTTATTATTAAAACAACTTCGAAAATATAATGCCGAGACATTAAAGAGTTGATTTCATCATCATGGTTTCAATATTTTATTTATTCGAAAATTCTAAGCTTTTAGAAAGTCGATATTTTGTCCAAGTCGATATTTAAAAAATCGACATTGTCTTCTTGTCGACATTTGAGAATCGTCATTCCAAGAATCGCTATATTGTACAATGTGACAATAATTGGCGTCGACATTTTGTAAATCGGAATTTTGTGAATTTGTATTTTAAAAATCGACTCAACTTAGTAGGCCCGTATATTATTTATAAAAAGTAGCTATATACTTAGTCTTAAAAAACACTTTTGTATTATAAGAATAGAATAATTACCCAATATATACAATCTGAAATGAACAATATTCTTGATATATATAATTGATAGTCCATTTTCTCAAAATTGAACTCAAAAAACAAGAAAACACAAAATTCCATATACTTTGAATCTTAGAATTCCACTTATAGAATATGATACTTAAGATATTCTAAATGTTCTTTCACTTCTTAAGTTCTATGGTTGGTTTTTATTCCTTTCATCTTCGTTTTCATTCATTGACTTCAAAAGTGTCAAGAATTAATTTTCATGCATTGTCGGTTATCATAGTTGTACAAACATACCTATATAGTGCATATAAAATATATATAAAATATATATAAAATATATATATACATTCAATAAGAACAATATATAAAGAAATATAATGAAGACATTGTTGTATGGTTTGATAATGATTGAAAATGGAAAAATGGATGATGATTTTATAGTATTTTATCACTTCAGAGTTCCATTCTAAGAATTTTAAAATAAGTACACATTTTAAAATTTTAGCACCAAAATTTTTAATGATGCATTAATTTTCATTTTCTCATCTTAAAAATTGGTTTTTACTTTTGTTTTCCTTTTAAAAGCAGAACCGATTGGTTTTTCTATTGGTTCTTGGTTTGGTTCTTCAAATATAAGAATAAGAAAGGAAACTATTGTTTAAATAGTGAATGGTAATTTGCAATTTTATAGTTAGGTATTTCTCTTCATTTTAAGATGATTGGAAATTTTTAATGCGTTCTGAAGAATGGAAGTACAGGGTGTTCTATTGAAACTTATTGTTGAATATTTTAAAGTTTTGATAGGTTTTTGATATAAATGAGATTTAATAAAAGTAAATGCATGAGTTGGAGATATGACAAAAGTACCGGAATAATTATTTTCCTAGGAAATTAGGCTTGTTTTTTGAAATATAAATCCGCAGGGGACTGTTGACTACGGGTCTTTTGTCATATCTCCGGATTAAGTACTTTCTTTGAAGCCACTATGAATCAATATTTAAAGAGTTTTATCCTTAATTGTTGGGTTGGTTTAGGGATCTGGTCCAATCGACGCTGACTCTGATCTAAAGAAGGACGACAGCACTGTTTTGCTGTCACTTAGGTGATCTTATGGTCAGATCAATAAATATTTAAACCTATTGAGAAATAAATATTTTGGCTGATTGAATGAAATGGCAACCTAGTTACTCCCCCAGTTCTAGTGCTGAAGCAAAAGAAAGAAAATTGTTTAATACCTGTCTTCTAGAATTTTTAATATTTTGAAGCTTTAATTGAATTAAACTTTATTAAAATTAGACGTATTTTAAATTATTAAACTCAAACAACTTCTGAAAGAAATTTTCAACTCATAGAACCCTTGATAAATACGGAAAAGGTTTTTGATTTGAAAAATTACTTATGAAAAGATTATGAAATTAGTACTGTAAATACTAATGGATTCTCATAGTCGGCCTTAATAGGAGTAGTTTTAAAAAAGCAAAATGTGTACGGAAATGACGCATTCTAATTAACTATCGAACGTTTAGTAATGTGGCCATTGACGACAAATACTCAATACCGAATTTTGAAGACATACACAATAAACAATATTATAAAAGCTAAAAAAAAGTTCTGTGAGTTGAAAAATGCAAATCCCTTATGCAAAAGCTAGAATACTGCAATTAAAATCTACTTGATAATATTATTTAGTTTCAAGAAAGGACCTAAGTACACCCTATTTGCTCTTATCAAATAAATAAAATATCTCTCTATTGTTTTAAAATTTTAATAGGATACGCTAAATTGGAAACAAAATTTATTTTAATTATCTGGAATATTTTAAAATTCAAATATTTCAAAAAAAAAAGAGTTGCAACAATTTAATTTAAAATGTTGAAGTAAAATTTTCTTAAAAAAGTTTCCTTTAATTTTCTTTTTTGTAAAAGAGTGATTCTCGATCGAATGAATTTGCAGAATAATTTAATAAAATTAAATTTATAGACTTTACATTTGGAAAATTTGAAATGCGGTTTCATGCACTTTCATATCTAACAAAAAATACTTATTTAAAATTTTTTTAATTTTATTCCATTAAAAATTAAAGAAGAGTATTGTGAAACCACTGTCACATAAGCCGTAGTACAGTATGTTTCATACTTCATTGAAATATAGAAATTCATTACAATAATATTACAAGTTATTGAAGGGTTCTTCTAATTTCCGTAAGGCATTAAAAAACTTAAAACTGCCCCATAAAACAACAATCCCACATAACTTTAACTAAAGATCCCAATCTTTGAAATCTCAAAATCCTTCTATATCCTCATTCCCTCAAACTAACAAACTGTACATTTGTATTACAGGTCATAAAATTGGTTCAAAAAGGGTGTGGTTCTAGTTCGTTGAAATCGCACACTACCTAAAGGAACACCGCACAGTTCCAATGGCTGGCTTTTGAAGCTTCTATTCCCTCGAAAACCAAAAAGAAAATATGTTTAAAACGAGGGAATTCTTTAAAGTACCTGAAGACTGTATTAAGTTTTACACTATTAAAAGAATACCATTTTACTTATTGGGAATGTTTTCATTTAAAAGCTCGAAGCTTAAGTAATTTAATGCAAGCCTTCTTTTAAATGTCTTTTTTAAGCAATGGTTTCATATAAGATTACCATAATGCTTTATCAATTTTCCAACTTACCACAGTTAGTAATATTCAAATTTGCATTTGAAGCAGCAGTTCAATGTATAATTGATTTAAGAACGTTGATTGGAAAACAACTTAAAGGATTTATAAATAAAACTTGTAAAAAATTTAGTACATAAAATTAAATCAAAGATGATGGGCATTATTGGAGCACATACAATATACGTTTACGATATTTATGACTCAAAAATAAATTGCATTACATTTAATTTTTTGTTTATTCATCATTTTCCATTTTCTTCTTCAATTTTATGACTTTTTAATCTTAATCAAGTTTTTTAGGGGTTAAAAAAAAACAATTGAGTATTGCAAAAAACATATGTACAATTATATAATAAAACATTAAACAAAAAATAATAATATAATTTTTATATATATTTTTTGATAACTTTCTCCGGTTTTAATTTGAAACGAACCCCCTTAACATAAGAAGCAAAAAAGCCCTCTCTTACTTTTCGCGTCCTTTTTCTTAAATTCAACAATTCTTTCATAAATCTCCATGTTTATACAAAAATTCAACTTTTTTCCAACAAATTTTTATTACATTCATTTTTGCATATGAATCCAATGTCCAGAGCCACAGTGATGAAAATCGTTGTTTGTCGTTGGTTCAAAAGACCAAAGGGTAATATACGCTTTACAATTGAATATATTGTATTAAATTGGAAATAACTTTTCCTTTTAAATAAGTTTTTCCTTTCAATGGTATTGACTTCAAATTTTTTATTTTTCAAGACATATAAAAGAAAAGGACAACAATCATAATTTTTATACATTTGAAGGGGGGCAAACCTTCTTCCATATTTTATTTTCTTTTATTGCCCTTCCTTCAGATTTTATCCTGTTTTATTCCCTCTTCCTTTAATATTTTATTGTCATTCATAAGAAATAAACTTGAATTTAAGTTGAAAAAAATAAAAATTTTGATGAAAATTTGCTGCCCCATCATATCGAAAATCTATACGTCCCTCAAATTTTTTTTTATTTTACCCATTAAATATTTTTTGTGCATTTTATTACAAAAAGATGATATCTTATGATTCTAATATAATATTAAATTTTTCAAAAAAAATTTTTTTTCCCAGCTTTTCTTCTTTGCTTAATCCTTCTTGGCTAAAGGCTTCAAAAAAATTTCCAGACAAAAGGGATATTTTCTTATAATTTGTTGAAATTATATTAGAGGGATATAAAAATCGCGTAATACATAAAATCAATTTTTTAATGTTGGGTAAAAAAAAGGACGATTTTTTGTTGCAACTTTTTTGTTTTTCTATTTGGATAAAGTTAAATTAGAGTGTCCTCTACCGTTATTGGTATATTTTCAAAAAATTTTTAAAAATAACGCCGATTAAATTTACACTGTTCGACCGTCCTTCTCTGTCCGTGGGTGTATAAAACTGTAACACCATTTTAAATAAAGAAACCAAATTTTAGCTAAGGAACTGGCAGGTATTGCAAAAATTAATTTTTGGAATAAGGTTTTCTGCAGCTTCACCTCTCACAGATCCAAAGCCCCATCCCAAAAGTAGAAGAAGCTCTTATATTTAAATTGTTAAATCAATTCTATACGGTATATTATCAATCTGGATATATATCTTCAAACACCAGTCGAAATCTGATTTGATTAACTTTATGGTTATGTATAAAATAAATGTAAGTGTTGCCATACAGTTCAATATTTGCAAAAATTTTTTCAGCTGAAATTTTCCAAACGGTTTGGCTTAGGAACTTAAAATTTAAGGAAAAGTTAGATCATGTAGAAATTAGTGAATAAAGAAATATTTTTAGGTGACAGCACTTTTAGGAACTATAGATGGTCAATAACACTGATTATTCACAATTTGTAAAGACTTGTAACTTAAGTACCTACATGTTAAAATTATTCCAAAATTATAGTTCCAACATTATATAATGTTAAAGCGTTCTAACGGTTCTTCCGTTATTATAATTATAACGGGATTTCCTTAAAACTGAAGAATTGAAGAATTGCCTTCCTTACTCAAAATTTATTATGGAACATTGCTTAATTCTGTTAAACCCTCGATTTTTTTCATTCCTTGATTCATTTCCCTCTCCAATTTTGGATGCAAAAGAAGCACTAAGATGGGATAAAGGTAAGAAAAATCATAAAAAAAAAGTTTCAACTAATAAAAATAAAAATGGGAATTGAATGGATAAATAATAAAAAAAAGGAAACAAATTTTTATATACAATGTATTAAAAAATATATATATAAATAAATATAACGAACATATTATATTATTATACGCGGAAATATCCTGAAATTGCATAATAATAACTTAAGGCATCATCGGTCCTTTTATTTATTTTGTTTTAAATCCAATCCTATATGTAGGGAATATAAAAATTGGGTAATAAAAATTTTTAATAGTTATTGAAGACGTTTTTTTTTTAAGGTAAAGTAATCCCCGAAAAGAAAGAGTTAAAATTTCTTTTTAATATATTTATAATTTATTTTTTTTTTATGTGAATTTGTCTTGACTTCAAGAAAATGGACATAAAAATTAAATTTAAAGAATAAAAAATTATTTAAAATTTATAAAATTTATTATTTTATTTATTATCGGCTTTTTTTAAAACTTATTCTTTAAAACTTTTTATTGAAGACACTTATTGATATGAATTTATATATTCGAGTTCTTGATGGGATAGGTTATATGAAGGCGGGAAGAAAAGTTTGAAAAATTTAATGTTCAATATTGAATGGATATACTTAAATATTAATATTCTAATAAGTCTTATGGGAGGGAACCTTTCTGAAGAAATCAATTGAAACAACTTGCATTCATTGAAAAATTCATATAGCGAAGATCCAAGATTTTTTGCAAGTAAATTTTAACTGGGGAATGTTACTGGGTAATTAGTTTCGAAATATTAGTTAATTTAGTCTCCCAGCAGATCTAATAATAAGAAAGTCAACCGAGCTTGTATATTTAGATTCCGTAAAAAGATGTACATAATCTTAATTAATTTTTTAGTAGTTGCAAGTTGTTATATGTGACCTACAGGTGTAATGGGATGGAAATGAATCTTGTAGTAAGGATAGCATGCTATCCCTTATGAAAACAATTGAACAATTTTATTTAATTTGCAAATATTCTACTTATTAATATTTTATATTTAAACTAATAAATACAAGGTGCGCGTTGCTCCCCTCTTAATGGGTTTTTAATTTTAGATGATTTTATTGAAAAAAATTAACACAAAAATGGTAAATTGTGCTGCAACAGGTTAATAAAACTCGGTTAAAATTTGTTAGAGTTTCTTCCGGATCACAAAGCAGTACTTAGCTAAATTGGACATAATTTGCTTTTAAAAGTTTTTTAGACCATTCGTCGTGCCGATATTGGTTTAAAAATTCCAAGTCTTAGTCTATAAATTCCAAGTCTATTATTAGAGTGAATTCCGTTGTCAAATACCAAAACATATATATACATTTGAAGTAAAACGGCCAAGCCGTTACTATTTTAGAACAAAAAAGTTTAAATACTTGTATCAAAGCTCCAACTTGGTAGTTCCTTAGAGTTAAGGTTAGCTATGATATACTTCCCGTACTTAAAAAATCTTTATGTCTAAATTTATATATTATAGTTCAGAAGCCTATATACATTACAAATAAATAATATTCGCTTTTATATATATAGATTGCATTTATTATAGTATATATAATCTATATATTTTCAAGAAATTGATAAAATGGTTGAATTCTAAAATGTTCTCAACACTTTGCAATTAATGTATCAATTGTTTAATTTTTAAAAATAATAATCAGAAAAAGAATTAAACAACTAAATTTACATGTGCATTTCTATTAAAGTGCATTCCATTAATGTCTAGTTTTTATATTAAAATAGCACACATGCATGTCCAATTTCATTCTAATTTTTAAAATTAAAAAAAAACATAAAAATATACTTAATTGCACAAATGAGGTCATTTAAAAAAATCATAGCGTAAAAACATTCATTGAGTTACTAAGAAAAATTAATTAATTTCAAATTAAATTAAATATTAATTGATTAATTTATTATTATTTTTTTAATTCTTAGGAAGTTTATTTTTAATTAATTTATCTTCAATTTAGGTATTTTAGCACATCTTCAGTTATTGCGCTGGAAGGAAAGTGACAAAAACAGTGAAAATGCCGAAGATTCGATGCGTTGAATTATTTGTAAAAGACAGCAACAACATTAGAGCAGCGGAATTTTAAAATTTCTGGGAAAGACCAAGTAAGTTGGAGAAAATGATTTAGGAATCATATAGATTCATCTATTTAATTGATTATTATACCCACGTAAAAAAGGAATAAAGGTAAATTAACCCCTTCGTACGTTTTTTATAACCACCGAAAGGTGGCAAGATAGATATGGAAAATATATATATATTTTTGATCAGCGTCATGATCAATCCGTTTATTTACCTTGGATCGCTTTAATTTGAGATCAATGGAGTGGTGGTTCGGGTATCTTTCACAAGCCCTCCAATATTTAATAAGCATATTGTTCAAATCTTAACTTCTAACTCAAAATTTAGATTTATGAAAAAATTTACGTAACTGGAGTCATTGATTGAAACCTTAAACGTTTTAAAAGTGATGACAAATCAGTTGCTTCCTTATTTACTTTTATATAACAATTACTTTTTAATAATGATTACTGATTACTTATAATATAACTTACATTCATAACTACGAATAATGATATTTTTTGATTTTAAACATTTAAAGCCCTTTTCCATTTTTTTGACTTCCTTCAAGCAAAACCGAATTGTTCTATAATAAATTTTCTTTCATTCGTATATTGTTCCGAAAGATGTTTTTTTTAGAATTAATTCTGCTTCGGTAAAATTGCTCCAATTGAAAACGTCTGGTTAGTCAAAGGTTTTAAATATATGCATATGATATTATTTATGTATTATAAAATACAAACGAACTTTTTTAAATAAATCCTTAAATCCTTGAATAATTTCGAAAAATTTTTTTAGTTTTTTAGTTTTTCTATAATTTCTAACTTTCTAAATTTTTTCTAGTTTCCAAACGTAAAACGCAAGCTCTTGACCTAAAAACAAAACCAGAAATAGAAAATTGTAAAGGGTTTTGATTGAAAGGAAATAATGTATACCGAGTGCCTCAATTTGATGTACTGATAATATGTCGTTGAATAGACTTCTTTGAGAAGGCCAAATAGAGGCTTTTCTAGCTTTTAAGATATAGGGATTCATATGAAATTTTTTAATGCTATCGTCCTTGACTCCCTTCGTTTCTAGACTTTTAGACTTTCAAATATACCAGCAAGATTAAACATTTTATTTTAAACAAGTTTCTATTCATTGAATATTTCATTTAAATTCGGTCGGTATCAAAAGATTTTGATTTTCAAGATTTTGATATTGCGGGATTTTGATTTTCGAACTTTTGATACCGACCGACTTGACTATTTGACGACGCATTTGTCAGTTGAAAAGTCTCAGCATACTTAACCCAAATAAGACAAATACTTCTTTAATATTGATCTAAATATCGTTTAAAAGTGTCGGTTAGCGGTTTCCAATATCTTGGAAACACCCTGTACATATTAGAAAAAGTTAATGCAAGTTAAATTTTAGCTTTGCTACAAAAAAAATGTTGCATACAAAAAATCAAATTTAAGAATATGAGCCCAAATTCACAACAAAGGAATACTCCACAATACGCTAAAAAACAAATCAGAAACCATCTGCAAACGTCGCAAGTGAAGCAAGATTTCCAGACAAATAGAAGCAGTAAAACTTATGCCCAAGTTGTTGCGGGTAAAAAACTTAATAATAATAGCGAACAAGAAAATGATTTAAAACAATCCATTCTGCTTATACTAAAAAAAGTAACCAAAATAGAAAGTTCTATGGTCGATACGGATTGTAGAATAGGAGCACTAGAGGGCAGTACCAAAAACCTGCTTCGAAATCGAAAAGATGAATGAACTAAAAATTTTTTCATGGAATGCCAATGGACTGCTACAACACCAACAAGAGCTACAAGCAGTCCTTGACATAAATAATATAGATGTTTGTCTTATAGCAGAAACACACTTTAACAAACAAACGCATATTAATTTTCATGGTTATAAAGTTTATCATAGCATACATCCAGGTAACTCTGCTAGAGGAGGAAGTGCAGTAATTATAAAACAAAGTATACAACATTTTGAAGAAGCCAAATTTGAAACAGAAGAAATACAAGCTATGGCCGTAAACGTAAAATGCAAAAACTACTTTATTGTAGTAGCAAGTATATATTGTCCACCTAAGTACTCTCTGAAGAAACATCATTATTTGGATCTTTTTAAGAAACTAGGAAAAAAGTTTGTTATAGGAGGTGATTTTAATGCCAAAAATACACACTGGGGATCACGGCTAACAACAACCAAAGGCAGAGAATTATTCCAAGCAACAAGCGAATTTGGGTGTGAAACCATATCAACAGGAAAACCTACATATTGGCCTACAGATCCAAATAAAATACCTGATTTAATAGATTTTTTCATTATTAAAAACATTTCGAATAATTTCATACAGATAGAAGATAGGCAGGAAATGGACTCTGACCACTCACCAATTCTGCTAACTGTAAGTGAAAACGCTATTGAAAAGCAGAGCATTCCGATTCTCGCCAATAAATACACTGACTGGGAAAGCTTTAAAGTGTGTCTGGAAGAAAAAATACAACTAGCTGTACCGTTGCAATACAAAGAACAATTGGATGCGGAGGTGGAAAACTACATTAACGATATACAACTTACAGTGTGGGAAAATACTCCAGTAATTAAACAAAGAGTAAAAGAAAATAAATATCCAGCCGAAATCTTAGAACTAATTGCAATAAAACGCAGAGCAAGGAAAAAATGGCACCAAACTAGAGCTCCACAAGATAAAACTAGGCTGAATAATCTCACCCAACAACTAAGAAGAAGAATTAAGGAAGTGAAAAACAAATCGATAAATTTATATTTGGAAAAGCTAACAAATGATAAAAGTACTGATTACTCTCTTTGGAAGGCAGCTAAAAATCTGAAAAAACCTATTGCAGCTATTCCTCCAATTAGAAAACTGGACGGAAAGTGGGCGAGAGATAATAAAGAAAAAGCCAAATTATTTGCGGAACACCTAGAAAAGATATTTCAAGTAAACACTGGTGAAGAAGAGGAAGATCTAGATGCAGAACAAATTCAAGAGCAAGAGGAAATCGCATTAACAAATCCAGCTGAAGTGAAAAAAGAAATTAAAAACAACATTAAATCTAAAAAAGCTCCGGGATATGATTTAATAACCGGACAAATTCTGAAGCAGCTACCAGAGAAGGCAATAGTTAAAATAACAAATCTTATAAATGCTGCATTCAGGCTGAAATATGTGCCGAAATTGTGGAAAGTGGCCGAGGTCATTATGATACCCAAAGCAGGAAAACCACCAAATGAGATAACGTCTTATAGACCAATCTCATTGCTACCTATAATGTCAAAACTATTTGAAAAAATTTATTTGAGAAGACTAAAACCGATTATTGAAAGGAAGAATCTAATTCCGGACCACCAATTCGGCTTTAGAGAAAAACATGCAACAATAGACCAGGTACACAGAATAACAAACACTATTGAAAAAGCTTTAGAGGAGAAGAAAGTCTGTTCAGCAATCTTTTTGGATGTGACTCAGGCATTCGATAAGGTGTGGCACAAGGGATTGAATTGTAAACTGAGAACAATCCTTCCAAAAGAGCATTCGGAAATGATAGAAAGCTATCTATCAGACAGATACTTCTACATAAAACAAGAAGGAGAATATTCCGATCTTAAAGAAATCGGTGCTGGAGTTCCTCAAGGAAGTGTACTCGGTCCAATACTGTATCTGTTGTATACTTGTGATTTTCCTGCACTTGAAAATAATATAATTGCGACGTTTGCTGATGATACAGCGGTTTTGGCTGTCGGAGAAAATAATGAAGAATCTACAGAAAAACTGCAGAGAGCTATGACAAGAATCCAAAATTATACTAAAAGGTGGAGGCTAAAATTAAATGAAGGTAAGTCAATTCATGTGGATTTCACAAATAAAAAAATTGACCATAAACCAGTATATATAAATGGTCAAGAAATACCTTATTCAAATACTGCCAAATATCTTGGTATGACATTAGATGCGAAGCTTCGCTGGAAAGCCCACATCAAAAACAAGAAGGAAGAGTTACAAATCCGTTATAGAAAAATGTACTGGCTCATAGGTAAGCATTCTACCTTGACAATACAAAACAAACTTCTGCTCTATAAACAAATATTAAAACCAGTATGGTCATATGGCATCCAGCTATGGGGATGCAGCAAAAAGAGTAATAGAGATGTTATTCAGAGGTTCCAGAATAAAGTTCTAAGAAATATTGTGAACGCGCCCTGGTTCATCAGAAACTATGACCTACATAGAGATATGCAAATAGAATTTGTAGATAAAGAAATCCAAAATTTTGCAAGAAGTCACGAAAAAAGACTCCAAAACCATGTAAATGTCGAGGTAGTCCAGCTTCTGGATAATACAAATATAGCCAGACGACTCAAAAGAGTAAAGCCTTTTGAGTTAGTGTAGCTATAATAAGAGAAAGAAACAGTTAGATAGACATCGCTGGATGGAATCTACATTTAAAACTAAAATAAAGCCAGAAGAAAAATTGCTCATTAGCCCTATCGGACTAGATCGCAATAGAGGAAAGGTGTGGTTTAGTGGGTAAGAATCCCACACGCAATGTCAAGCTACGGGGCTCATTGTGTCTTTTGAAGATTCCATTCCAACCTACGTAAAAATAAAAAAAAAAAAATACAATATTTAATTATGTTATTTATTTTTCTAGTGTGTGTGTCATATATATGTGATGTCCTTTATTAATGAAATTTTTTTTATTAGTTTTTTCTTTCTTTCTCTTTCTTTCATTTAATTTTTTAATATCATTACTATTAATTTTATTATAACTTATTATATAGTTTATTTTTTTAAATATTGTAGTATTTAAGTATACAAAATAAAAATATTAATAAGAGCATAAGTTTTTTTTTATTTTCTTATTTTTCATTTCTTTATTTCCTGACTCTTTTTTGATTTTTTTTTTATATTTATTTTTTTTTTTATATTTAATTCTTTTGCTTTTGTATAGTTTTTTATTTTTTTTCTCTTTGTTTTTTTTTTTTCCTTTCAGCTCCAATTTGTACACAAAGTGAATAAAATGTTCATTAGTGTCACAATTAACTCAGCAAATGGCAACAAAGTATATATACATATAATAATTATATATGAGTACAGTGTATGTTCAATGTTTATATAATAATTCTGTTAATTATGTTTTATGTTACTTAATTATGTTAACACATTAAATATAAATTGTATATGTATATAGAACCTCTTTTATATAATACATATTATCGTTTAACTTTTCAGTATTTAAAAATAAAAAATATGAAAAAAATGGATTAGGGTGGCCGGTATAACGAGGTTTTAGTTGTCAAAAATTTTTAATCTCAAAGCTTCTGCAACATTGACAAGCAGAAATTCTCTAGTTTTTGCAATATTTAGTTGTCAAAAATTTTTAATCTCAAAGCTTCTACAACATTGACAAGCTGCAATTCTCAAGTTTTTGCAATATGTATTTGTATCTCAGAACCCATCCTAAAGTTAGACTTAAAATTGGAGTGATTTTAGATTAATAAACTCCCAAACATCCAGTACAGTTTAAGAATATTACTTTCGATATTTTCCATGATCCTTTACAAAAAAAAATTTCTAACTTTCGTCAATTTCATTAATCAGGAACTTATCTTTTTAAGTTTTAATATATCACTCAAATCAAATAATCGATTTCTGTAACATTCGTTTGGATTGTTTGGGTCGGGGTTAATTATAGATTTTCAAGATGTCGACTTGAATAAAATGTATAAATAAATATTCTGGAAACAGGGAAAACCCTAATTTTGAAAAAAAAACTTTGAACCCTAAAATCTCTCTGCATAAAATTAAAATGTCTTCATAGTTTTCACGACATTTTAGGAGTCAACATCTAAGGTGTCGATTTTTGACAGTTGACATTTTGAAAAGTACAATCTGTAATGTAATTTTGATAATAAGCAACTGCATTTGTATCGTTTTTTAGAATTGAATCTACAATTTTCCTCTTACATTGTTATTTTAAATTAAAACCTCAGAAATTTCGTACCTTCTAGTAACTTATAGAAATTCTCTTATACTTGAAATAATTTTTTAGAAACTTGTCATAGCAATCCCAATTCAGTTAACACCCTATACAGTTAACAAAATGTTGAATTTGATTCAAAATACTGATTTAAGAGGCTTCACACTTTTTTTTGAAAAAATTTAGATCGTTGGCAAGCTTTTTTTCATAATATGAAACAATTTAATATTTTATAAACGAAAAGATTTATATTAATTTTTTTTAAATGAGGTTGGCAACATTGTTGTTAAAAAAAAAACTTAATTTTTAATAATAATAATAATAATAACAGTCCTTTAGTTTTAAATTCATATGTTTCGGATACATATAAACGAATAGTTACTCATATAAGCAAGTGTACAAAATTATTATATGTAATTCTATTAATTTATTATGTACTCAATTATAACTCATAATAAAAAAAAAATAAAAATAAAAAATCGTCGTTTCAATTAGAGAAGCCTAAAGCACTCACTATGTGCTATAACGCAGCATTAGTGCTAACAGCATATTAAATATAAAAATTATAAATAAAAAAATGGTTCATAAAATGTTTATAACTGTTTTATACTACATTATATTTTATACATTATTTTGTATTACATAATATACTCATAATGTATATTAATTTTGATGTTTATTAAATTATAAGTACTTTTAATCTGTATACATACATAATATATTATATAGTTCAAAGTATCTATGTCTGAACATTCATATAGGATTAAATTTTAAAAGGATATTACAAATTTTATTCCATAATTACATAACACAGATGTTGTTGGGAATATTAAGATATAGTTATTCTAGGATCCAAGATTATTATGTAAGATAGTTTATAAAAGTAAAGAAATCTGCGTTCAATTTGCAACAATATTGACAAGTACTTCAATTAAGATCAATCAATTAGCATAATCTTGAAATATTCCAGTTATTTAAACTTTTGGGGTTACAATCTACGTTTGGTGCGGAGCAATTTATTTATAAAAGATTTACCCAAGATTTTCCGCGTTAAAACAAGATTTTTATTTCGCGTGTAGTTTTGAATTCTTATTCCGCGGCTGAGCGAAGTGTCAAAATCATACTTCACTTTTATTTAATACATTTAAGTACTATTTTATTATAAAAGAGTACTTAAATATAAAGGAAATAGCAAACGAGTTGAGGAAATTAAACATTTACTTTTTTATTTTTTAAAAACTAATTACTTTAATAATTACCCATTCTGAGGTGAAGGTTGGGCGATAGGAAGCTTATGCTGAAAATAAACTCAATATACAAAATAAACTCATAATTTAATTATGCTCAATTAAATTGCATATTCAAAATACATTTTAAAAAACTTTTTGATTTTATACTTTTCAAAAAAAAATAGTTACTTTTCTCAAAATTTAAAAATTTGCATGATGTTCTTGTATTCATAAAAGCAGTTAAATAAACTCGTAATTACTTAAGTGATTCTGGTGTAAACCTGTTCAAGTGTTATAGAAAATGAAATTGATTCCAAAAAACATTTGTAATTTATAACAACCTGTTAACTATATCAATGGTATCTTTTTTTAAAGGTTTTAAGTAATTTTGTACTTAATAACAGGCGAAAAGTTTTAGATTTATAAAGTTCTAAAAATTTAAGATGCAATCGTGCAAAATCACCAGCTAATTGTATCTAAGTTATGTACTGAGATATGGTGACTTTCAAGTACAAGAGCCAGTCAATTACCGGTACTAATTCTATAAAAAATACTAAATAAAATTCAAACACTAAACCTGTAACTACTGGAAAATAGATAAGTACTTAGAAGTAAGAGTACTTTTACTGGAATTTTAATTTTCAAATATAACTGGTCTTTTTACTGATAATATTTTGAAAAATATTCTATAAGTAATGGTTTTATAACCAAAAGTATAAATACTAAATATTTTGTTGTATTCACCTAAATTACTGGATTTCATCATATAATACTGGTGAATACTGGTTAGTATTAGTACTGATCAATATTGGTAAGTACTCGTGATACTGATAAGTAATAACTGATACTGGATAAATACTAGTGGTTACTGATTGATACTTATAAGTACTCGTTAATACTGGAAAAATACTGGTAATTACTGATCAATACTGGTAAGTATTCGTGATTTTAAAGGTAATGATTAATTCTGAAAAAGTACTGGTATCAGTACCGGTATTTTTAATGTCATTTTTATTTCTTCCTGTAAATACCAGTAGTAGTATTAAAATTTTTCCTGAATATATTTTCCAGTATCGGTACTGGAATTATTGAAATACCAAAGTTCTGCTAGCTCTGCTACTTTCTCATCAAGTAATTTACAAAGAATTACAAATTTGATTAATGTACAGGGGTTTATAATCAACTTTGAAAATTTTAAATGAAAGTTTGCCTGAATATTAAAAATATAAAGCCAAAGCAAATTTCAATTTTCAAAAACTTTTCATGGTATGGACCTTAGTGAATTTTTGTTAAGAATAAAACCGAATAATAAAACTTGACTAAAATTACAAAAAAAAAAAAAATGGAAAATTATTTTAACATAAAAAATTTTTTAATACATTCTTTTAAAATTTTAATAATTAAAAAAATATTGTTTAATGAATTTATAAAAAAATAAAAATCGCATGCTACAAACTACGAAAATTAACTTTAAAGTTTTTTTTTTCTAAAAATTATATTCAGATGTATGTATGTATGTGTGGTATATATGTATAATGTGGTATATATGTACATGGACATAAGTTAATGAGGGAATTGATGAACTTCCCAAAAAAATAAAAACCAAAAAAGAAAATTCAATAAAGTTTTTTTTTAATTTGCAAAATATTCCGAAACAGGAAAATAATTTAAAAATTTTCCCATTTCCAATATTTTTTTTTATAGTTCTTTTTTTGGGTGTTTGTTTTTTATTTTGCTTTTTTATTTTCTTTCGGGTTCAAAATTGCAAAACTGCGTGGAAAACTTTTTTTTAAACAAAATAAAATAAAACTATGCAATAAATATAATATTATATACAGTGGTGGTCATTGTAGTGAAGAAGGGGTGGTAGCTTTTAAGATTTAAACACTCGTACTACTATTGGAAATATCCTAGTTTTAAAGATGGCGACATTAGGAGGTTCGATGACTTGTTATTTATTTTCAAAATTTGCAACTTATTGGTTGTAGTCTTATGCGTCGATTAGAAGTTGTTGAAACTAAGAGCAATTTTGCATTTATGAAGTTGTTTGTAACCGAAGATCTTAATGAATTCCACATAAGATTAAAACATGAGATAATACTAGACCTTATGACATGTAGAAAAGTCTTAGATTTTCAATAGATACAATTTCATAATTTTAAATTTTAGTTATTTCTGTATCTGGGAGTTTTATCATTCAATTAAATAAATTTTTTATATTTTGGGGTTGAATATATTATTCTATTTTTTTTTTTTTATTATAGATGTAGACGATAGATATTCCAGTAATTTGAACCCAAAGACAAGTGTTCCAAAATCCCAAAAACTGGTACCTAAAATTTGGGAGCTATTTTTTAAGGTTGGTTAAACACCGAACTTTTTTAATATTTGTTGCAGTTTTTAAGTACTACTGTAAAACTAGTGAATATCTTCCTTAAATCATGTTGTTCCGACTACTTGATCCCAAGAAATGGGGGCTATTAAAAAAGGACGTATTAAATTTGAAAACTAAGGACTCTTGATATTTGAAGCAATCAAATTCATTTGAAAATAGAGAAATTTCATTTTTAAAAGGACCAAGTTTATGTGAGAAGAGTATATAATATAAAAATTTTAAATTAATTTGTTCATAACTGTAGTTTAAAACTATATTCCTGATCCAAAAAAATTATTGGAGTCTATTTTACATCACTAATACCAGTATAAAAATTATAATTTTGTAATAAATTTAATTTTTACTATCTTTCGAATTTTTTTTGGTATTATTACGCATATTTTTAAATGCATATATGTATTATATAGTTATTACATGTAAATTTACATATACGAATATAAAATGATGCATTATCAATGCCGGAAAAATAATTTGCATATGAATATTCAAGGATTTAAAAATTTAATGATGATGAGGTGAAAATTATGGTTAACAAAAAATTTTTTTCATCAAAATTATAATTTTTTTGAGAATTTTAATTTTGTGCAACTTTTTAGTGTTGTTGTTGTTGTTGTATATAGAATATTATAAAATTTTTAACTGTAAAGTAAATTTGTTTAAAAAACAATTTTGCATTAAAAAATTTATAAAATATTACAGCGAGTTTCAAAAAGGTTAAAACTTAACTAAGTCTAATTGTAGTAGTCACTGTGAATTTAAATATTTTGGAAGCCCTGGTCTTAGGAGTAGGATTTTCGGAAGTTTTATCTTAATATATATTTAAATCAAATGTCAGCTTAAAGATTTGTATACATAACAGTAAAAGAAACTGTAATTCAATATAGCCTCAAACTCTAAGCAAAAGCTTAAAGGAACTATCTTGGGGTTAGTTGAACAGTGTCGAGACTCAACTAACTCAGTTAAAAAAATTTATTGATATTCTGAATTTTAACAAGGTTTAGAGTTAATGGTACTTGAGATTGATTTAAATTTAAATCAAATGACAGCTGTCAATTTTGACAGAAGTGTCAAACTCTTAATTGAATAAGTTTTACCTAAATTTATTTATGTTTAAAAATTTATTAAAACTCAGGAATTTTAACAAGGTTTAGAGATTATGGCAACTTGAGCTTAGTTTAAATTTAAATCAAATGACAACTGTCAATTTTGACATTTTGACAGAAGTGTCAAATTCTTATTTGATTAAGTGTTTCCCAAATTTATTACCTAATAGATCATCGACTTACTTAAATATTTACCATACAAGTAAGTATTCTCATTACTTTAACTTGAAATGATTACTATAACTAAATGATATTTTCAAGTACTCATTATGTGTTTATTCAAAATTATGATTTATATATGAAACAGAGTGATATTATTTTATCATCATTCAAATTAATTTGTTTTCATTATATACTTATCAATATGTATATATACATACTAGTTAAAAAATTAAATAAACAGTAACAAACTAAAAAAAAAAGAAGAAAAAAAACAAAAATTTCAAAAATGCAATCCATGTCAATATCAATTTTTTGATGAAACTTTAACATACTTTCATCATTATATATACAAGTAAATATCACTCATGTCTATCACTTTTTCAGTTCATTATCATATTTGCATCCCTATTTAAATTGTGTGATATATACATACAATATGGGTCTCAATTTGGGAGTTTTATTCAAAATGTTTACAAAAAAATGTATCAGAACATTTTTTTAGGGCAAAAATTTGCAACTACGAACGACCCCCCTTTAAAAGTATTTAGGTACTTTTCAATAGGAATGAAGTAAAATATAATACTTGTACAGTTATATTTTTTAGTTTTGATTTTGTGTTTTGTATAATTATATTTATGCATATTAATAATTTTATAACATATGTGTGTGTGTGTGTGTGTATGTATTTAGACATCAATACTTTAAAAATATAAGTGCATCAATTATGAGGTTTTTATATTCAACCCAAAATTTCGTTAAATAAAATATAATTTAGGTTTTAAGTTTATTTTTTTTTGTTTTTTTTTTTGTTGTTTTTTTTTTGATTGAGTAAAAGAGTAAAGTAATATATTAGAAAGAGATAGTAAATGATAAAATTATTTTATGATAAAAGTATAGATGAGTACGCTTTTTTTTTGAGAATATAATTATTTTAATAATAATAATTATTATGTGTACTTGTAAGCAAAGTATATAAACATATTGGTATGTACTCGTATATTGGGGTATATGTAAAATCTAATAGATTTTTAATAATTTTAGAATTACATATTAAATTTAAAATATTTTGGGGTTTACTTATGTTCCTATATATTATGTACCTACGTAATAATTAATATAAACTCATTAACAGTTTTTATAATATTTTTGAATAATTATGTTTTTTAAAATTTAGGTTAATAAAGTTTTTAATAATTACTTAATTTTTTTTTACATATACCTATATAGTATTTGTTTTTGTTTTTGTTAATTAATTATTGTTGTGTGGGTAAGTTTACTTCAAATTTTTGGATTGGAATCCACTTCGTTGTAAAGTATATTTATAAAATATTAAAGATTTATTAATTTTGAAGTTTGAAAAATTTTTTTTAAAATATGTAATGGTTTGCAGCCAACTAGTTGGTTTGATTTGCATCTTTCCGATCATATAAAATTCTGATCATGATATGTCCTCGCAACACAATATCTTCTATTCCGAAAAAGAGTAATAGAGTGTTTGTCGACTAATATGACGGTCAACTACCAATTAGTTGTTTGTTGAAGACTTTAATCAATTATCAAAAAATTTAGTATTGTGAAATGTAATTGAAAAAATATTGATAAATTATTTTCTATTGTGAATTCGACCAATTATTTTGACATTTGTAAAATTGTAAAATAAAATTTAATTTACCTACTAGTTTATTGGTATTTGGATACTGACGTCGACACAGAAGAAGAATCTGCAAGACCGATGAGCGTAACTAGGAGAAACATTAGAGATTTATTGAATCCTTAAGAAGTAGATAACCAAAAGTAAGAAAAACTTGTTTTTAAATGTGAGAGCTAGTATCAGAGTAAGTAGCTATGGCAATTTCTAAAAACTCCTCCATGAGTTTTTTACAAAACCTATTTAATTCTCGCCTATTGATTATTGCTGTCGTCCTAAAACAATTATTATTATTTAAAAGTTAAACATAATTTTTTCTATTATTTTATTTCATTTAATGTACAAACCCTTTTTTCTAATCTAACAACTAAAATTTTTTTCATTGAATTAACAATTGGCAACGGACAACTAAGTTGTATTTCGCAATAGTAATTTTAATTTGTAGGTTGATAGTTGATAAATGAATTTACAATTTTTCTAACATATTTGAAAAATTCCAATTCACAATACCATTTGAAGAAATTGTTTGATACTTTTAAACTATCAAGTTGATAGTTGACTGTCATAATAGAGGCCTTTGTTAAATTTATTAAAAACTGAAAGTTAAGATTTTCTAACGATATACTTAGCTTCAAATTATCAAATCTTTATTTACGATTCCCAAATTAATTATTGCAACATTTTACATTTGTTTGAGAAATAAAACTGTAATACTTTTCTATAAATTGTTATACTTATCTATTTTAATATTTTGAAATTGTTATAGGTAAATTCAATAATGTAAAAATTTGAATTGATTTTTAGTAAATAAAGAAATATTAATGGGTTTAAATGACGCATTTGTTACAATATTGTTAAGTAGTTGTAATACCAAAAAATATTACATATATAATTTTAATAATAAAATAATGAATAGTTACTTTTCTGTTATACCTTACTATTATTTTTATAAATTTGAAGTATTCGTGATGGAATAGATCAGGCATGCTTAACCGAAACGAACTATTGAGCCGCTTTAGAAAAAAATAATAAAAAAAGAGCCAAACCCATATTTTTGCATAACAAATAAAAATTTATTTTCAAAAACAAAAACGTTCTCTACGTTCATCATAAAAAAATTGTAATATTACATATATAAAATTAAATTAAAAATATTATTAATATAAAAATAATTATTAAATCATATTTATTTGAATTTTTTAAATTAAAAATAATTTTTGGCAATCAGTTTTCTTGATAGTAGCTTAATGAGAATTTTGCTTTTCCTTTTTTTTTTGATAATTTGTTCAAATCACTTTGAATTTTAGTTGAAGCTATACGCAGCTGATTTTCCATATTTTTATCGAGTATTCTCGTTCTATTCACAAAGGTAGGAACTACCAAAAGCACTTATAATTTTTATTGCATGTTTTTTAAAATTTGGCCATTTTTCTTCACATATATATTTTTTATAAAATTCGATTTTACAATTGTATTCTGAAAATAAAATTTTTAATTCGTCATGGCACTGTAAATCAATAACTTCCATTTGAAGTTTAATTGGCACTGTTGTAACGTCGACAGTAAATGGCGAACAAAAAATTTCGAAATCTTTATCATATTTTGATATTTCTTTAAATCTCGAATCGAATTCTTTAGTTAAATTTTCAATAAAATATGAATATTTTTGAACACTTTTATCTTTAATATAAAAATTCTGAAGCTAATGAAAATGAGTAGCATTATTTTCTATCAACTGGTTCTTCCACAAGCATAATTTTAATTTAAAAGCTTTTATAGCGCGGCAAGAGTTAATAATTAAAATATTTTCGCCTTGGAGTTCAAGATTTAATTTATTTAGATGCTAAGTAATGTCTATTAAAAAGCATAAATCTAATAACCAGTTTGGATCAGCTAATTCTGGAAATATTTGATTTTCAAGTTTTAAAAATAAATCTATTTCTTCTTTAAGCTCAAGAAATCTTCTTAAGCACTTACCGCGACTCAACCACCTGACGTTGCTGAAATAAACTACATCACCATATTCGCTATCTAATTCTATTAAATATTGTTGAAATTTGCGATGACATGTTGCATGAGATCGTATTATATTTACTAATTTGATGACAACATCCATCACATGATCCATTTGCAATATTTTTGAACACAGATTTTCCTGGTGAATCAAGCAATGAAAAATATACAAACTTGATAAATCGATATTTAATTCTGACATTTTTTGGTTTAATAAACCTAAAAAACCCTTTTTATTGCCTACCATAGCTTTTGCTCCGTCTGTAGCTATTCCACATAATAATGATGGTGATAATTTAAAATCCGTAAAACTTCGCCAAAAAGCATCAAATATGTCAGACCCCTTCGTAGTATGATGAAGGGTTTGTAGATTCAACAGTAATATTCATTCAGTAATCTGTAGATTTTTATCTGCACCTCTAATAAAAATTGCTAGCTGTGCATTGTCTGTCATATCAGTACTTTCATCAAGACACAATGAAAATGCTTCAAATTTTATAATTTTTTCAGTCAATAATTCAACTATATTTTCAGCAATGTCACTAATTCGGTTGACTACAGTGTGACGTGATAAACTTACATTTTCTATTAATTTTTGTTTTTCTGGCAAAAGCTCTCTGATAATACATACTGTCGCTTCTTTTATATATTGTCCATCAGAGAATGGTTTTAATTTTTTTGCTATTAATTCAGAAACTGAATAACTTGCTTTCACTATATTCGATGGTTGTAGCATTGTCTTTTTGAAAAAATCTTGGGTATCAGACAATGTTTTTTTCATATTAAGAATTTTATGTAATCGTATTTCACCAGTTATTTCCTTGAACTCCTCATGTTGCATTTCATAATGCCTTTTAACATTAGATCCTTTTATATTTTTCATTATTTTTTTACAAATAAGGCACATTAAATTTCCATTTATCATGATATGAAAATATTCATTTTCCCAATCGGCATTATATTTACGATTTTCATCGCATAATTTTCTTTTTCGATTAATTTTTCTTTATTAAATTTTAGGATTAAATTATTAATATAAATAAATTAATAATAATTTGAATTTATACGTACATTATTTTTATTTCATTTCGCAGTGATAAAAAGATATTTAAAAAGAAGAAAATAGCATACAATCAGCGCACATTATATCATTTGTTTTCAAAATTAAATGTTTGTGTTGACATTTCACGAGAAATTGTGTAGTTATGGAAAATTCAAAATTGTATATTGCGAGAAGTTGCTTGAATTAGCAATTGGTTTGAAGTTACACTATATTTTGTGAAGTTTTTGAGTTGTATTGTAGTTTTGTTTATAAAGTTGTAGACTGTAGTTCATATCGTGAAATTGTATATTATGTGACGTATATTATGAAAATTTAAATATGCATGCACTCAATACAAAAATATGACGATTTCTTATTTGAACCACAATAGTATATATTCCAGAAAATTTAATGAGCCGCACAAAATTATCGTTAGAGCCGCATGCGGCTCATGAGCCGCGGGTTAAGCATGCCTGGAATAGATCATTAATTAGTTCATACTATACAGTTTTCGAAACTGGGTGAGTGGAAGCTGAACAATATTTCTCCAAAAAGTGTTATAAATTAAATTTAACGGGGATTATGTTGGACTTTAATATTGAATGATTCTATTAATAACTTAATAAAATAATGAAGATTTTAATAGATTTTAATTTGTTACCAAGCATTTACAAAGATTTTGAGTTCATTGAAATAGCCTTTTAAGGACGAAGCTAATGCTTGGAGCTTTCCATAATCTCGATTTACTAAATATTTTTTTTTTTTTGATATCTTGTTTTTAGAAAATATCGTATTAGAATTCTCGTATTTAGAAAATCTCGTTTTTAAGGATTTTGGCGTTGGATGCAAAATAAGAATTATGACCCTTTTACTGTATATAAAAAAAGAGATTTCACGAAAACGGGATTTCGACTCCAACCCGTTAATTACATATGTATTCCTTTACTTATAATTTATTCAAAAAATCATAATTAGGTGAAATGTAAATTAAATAGGTAGAAATTCAAAAATCAATATATATTATATATATATATTTATTACCTATTTTACAAAATTTATTTAATTGTTTATTGGTCTTACTTTTTAATCTAGGTTAACCGGGAAATTTTAATTTATTTTTATAAAATAAATTTTTATGGAACCTATACACACAATTATTATGTAGATAATATTTATTTAATAATGAATTAATTTAAATGTTTTATTTGATAATTATTATAATTATTAAAACAAATATTATTTAAAATAACAATGATAAAAAAATCTAAAATATTATATTAAATGATAAAAATTCCAATAAAATTTGTTTAATTTAAAGCTTTGTTATATATTTAAAACTAGTCTAAATAACAGAATTAAAAATTATAAATAATAATTAATTAATTAATAAATATATTAAACAACCGGATTTTATAGATATTTAATACCAAAAAAAAAATACTTACAAAAAAATTAAATTAATCATTCTTTTCCGGTTGGAAATTTAAATTTTTAATTAAAAATCATTGAAAAATTTCATACCTGAAAATAAAAAAAAAAAATTTATTAATTAATGAAATTTTAAAAAATTAATTAGTATTTTAAAATAAGTAGTAATTATTATTAAGTATGCAGAATAATATAAAACGTCTTTATCTTTGACTAACTGACTAGACTATATTGAACCAGAGGAATATGAAGTCATTCAAAATATCAAAAATAGGAAAACTAATGATCAAAGAATCAATTAAATTTCCTTTATAATTCAAACCAGGACTCATTGCAACAACTAGTTGTTATCACAAAACCAATGAACGTTGATTAGTTAAAATACTCACTTAATAAAAAAAAATGGTTATTTGAATAGTGCCTAACGAATAAGTGCTTTGTGCGATGGGCCCAGAGATTCGGAACGAAATTAATTAACAATCAAAAGTTCCAGCATTTTACAATTTTTTGAAAAATCCAAATATAAGAAGTCTCCATGCTTTGGAACCAGTAGTCGAACCGACATAATTTAATAAAAAGGTAATCACCGATTGTTTAGTAGGACAAAAAAAGAACAAAATTTTAAAAGGTACGTTTTTGAGACCCGCCCAAACAAATAAACCACAAAATTTATGGTACATGTTTTTAAGACTATTTTAGATTTTTTCCCATTTTCAATATTATAATCGGGTACTTGAGTTTTTTAGTCACGTCAGCTCAGCTTCTGCCGAAATGTAAACGCTGAGACTTTACTTCAATTTTGAATTTCAAAACAAATAAAAACATAGAAAAATATCAACTCTGTGATGCTTTTTATACCCATTTTTAATAAAACCTATATTCTATATTTAATATGTGTTTACAGTTTTACTTAATACCTATTAGTTATATTGAGTTTTTAAAATGCATTACACTGTATACAGTATTGAACCACATACAGATTAATCGATTTTCTTCCTTGTGCTGATGCGATCTTCTGATCTGCTGATGCGATTCTGGTGCTGACGCTTTCTGGTGTTGATGGGATCCATATAAATTTTATCCTAAACAGCTATCATGGCTAAATCTATGCTCGTCGAATATAGAGGCAATTTAATACAAAAGTGACTATGGTTCACACAACTATAAACATCAGAACTGATGATATGTTGTACTTAAATGTTTAAAATAAAAAGGCAATGCTTATTTATTTAGGCAATGCGTATCAGATATGGGTTTAGTGCATTGAGTTATCAGTTAAAATAATTTCTCGTTTGCTAATATTAATGGAAGACATATAATTCTACAAAAAGTTGGAAAATGAAATATGGGAGAATAAAATATGGACTGATGAGAAGAGAATGGAATACAGTCAATTCAGAAATCCAATCAAATTATACGACGGGCGATTCAAAGGCCGCTCCCGTTTTTTTAAAATTATAATCAACCTTACCTACCTAATCAGACCCACCAAAAATCTATTTTTAAAATCTAAAAATTTTAATTTTAAAATTAAATACGATACAAATATTTTAAAATTTTAATTAAATTAATCGCTTACACCTCCTCCTACTTTCATCTCATTTTATGTTCATTTTAACAGTATGCTTAATAATATAAATCCAAAATCCAATCGTGCCTTCTATAATTGTTAATATAAACAGTCAAAAAAAGCCCTACCAAGAAAATTACATATTCCTAACATATCATCAAATAAATTGCAATTTTAAAAACAAGCGGTTTTAATTTCTTTTCATCGTTTTATTAAAAAAAAAAAAATTTTAAATTTAAACCACAATCCATTAAAATAAAGCTATTAAATTGTCAAAAATCATTTAAAATGCTGCCCAACTATAAATTAAAAAAAAAAAAAACCAAAAACAAAATCAAAACAAATAAAAAAGGAAGAACAGGACTATTAGAAATTTTGATCCCCTTTTTTTCCTAATTTTAAAACATTTAAAAACTTAATTTTAAAACGCAGTCATCTATGCACACATGTACAACAAACCTATGTGTAAAGTCATATAAAATGTTTTAAAATTTGAAGAAATTTTATAGAATCTCCAATTTTTAGATTATAAAATCTAAAAACAATTTTTTTCTTTTTTTTTAAATAAATAAACAGACCCAGAATCACTTAAAACAATTATTATTTTATAATTCTTCATTTATACATACATGATACCTCAACAAACGATTAGAAATTTGGATTAATTTAAACACGTAACATATATTAATTCCTTTTTCTATCCCATATGATATATACTTACTTTACAAAACTATATACCTATATAGTCGTAGGTACATGGATTACATTCTACTGACGTATTTTTATTATATCAATTCTCTGGAATTCTTTTCAATATTATAGAATCCCCTTCAATTATTCAACAAATTTTGGAACTATATAGTCATCATTCAGGAATCAATTTAAAAAAAAATACAAGCAAGAGAGTGAAGTTATTTGTGTAAACTATGGGGTATCCAAAGTAACGTATTATGATAGTTATTGAAGGTTCTAGATTAAGCAATGCTTGAAAAATAACAGGCCATGAATTTGACGTTTTATTAGAAGTGTGCTTATCACTCACTATATTTACCAAATTGGTAAGAAATTTTTTTCTGGAAAACTTTACTCATTGCTCTCAACTTTACTGTGTTTATTCAGTTTCACTAACAAGTTGAGCTAAAAACCGTAAGGACATTCTATGAAAGCTATTTGAACTTCCTGCACTAGATTAACCGAATGCTATGCAAAAGTTTACCATAAAATTAAGATTCTTGCTTTTGGAAAAACTTCAGACACCCTGATTTGTTGAGAATATTATGCGTATATATTCTTTATCGAGTTATTTTTTTTTTCCTGTTTTACACCCAAGGGGAGCATAGGGCTTTCAAAAAGCTTCTGTATTTAGAGGCTCTGTTTCCGTTTTTAAAAATTTATCAGTTTTTTGTTCACTAAGTTGGGTAATTGGTCTGCTGCAGCTATTCCACATTATTTTCAATATCATGTCTTGTGGAAAAAACGACGTCAACTTTCTCCGCAAGATGTCACTGCGTATTCCTAGATTTTCCGCAAGGTGTCACTGCGGTTTTGAATACCCCTATCTCTTGATCGAGTTATACCCAAATAAAATAAAATGTCGTATTGCAGATAGTCGGATTCGCTGAGAAAACTGGCCTAATCACAATTACAAAGATGGCAATGACAATTGTAGTTGCTATAGTAATTGAATTTCCTGTGTGCGGAAGAACGCTGGTCGATAAATGTCAAGCTCAATCGATTCGGATCTCAATTCTAAGCCCATTATTAGACTTTTTGATAAATGTATATATTGACTCCATTTCAGCATCACAAGCCAAATTCCAAATTCAGAATACCTTCAGAATTCTATTCATAATAAAATTAAAAATTGCAATTAAATTCTGTGCTGTAGGATTCAGCATCAGAAAATTTATATATATAGAAAAGGGTGAAGCTAATATCAATGATAAGTTTTACATGATTCAATGTTTATCCATTCTCATTGGCATAATATATAAATGTTTTGTTTGTCTGTTTGTTTGTTTTTCTTTTTTCCCCACCCAAATGCTTACAAATGAATGAACGTGAAACCCATTTTAAAAATAAAAATAAAAACAAAAATAAAAAATTTAATTTTTCCTTATAACTATAGTGATAAAAAGTAATATAATAAAAATATACACATACACATACTTATAGATACATTTTTTAATATCCGAATTAAAAATCGTTTTTTTTTTTAAATAAAAAAGGACATTAAAGCTATAAAAAGAACTGTTATATATTTATTGTTTTTGTATTTTGTTTTTTTTTTTGTGAAATTAAAATTGCCTATCATCCAGCATTCATTTAAATATGGTCACTTTTCAAATGAAACTACTTTTCAAAATCAAATTATTATACGTGTATGTTTGTACATGTTTGAACACTGACATGTAAATGTATTTATATGTATCTTGCTTTGTATTTTAGTCAATCGGTTGTACGTGAGGATTATTAGGGCTATGAAATAGATTTTCTATTAGATCAGTCAAATTCATATAACTTTTGCAATTAAATCGTATGTAATAGAAAATTATAATAAAATTTGGGTGTGTCTGGGTTTGAGGAGTTTTAAGTTTGGATAGTGAATTAAATGTTTGTTTTATTATTTTTTTATGTCAGTCTAGTTTGTGGAACAAGGGATTCTATAATTATTGGGGATTGATTTGGTGATTTTATATGCAAAGTAATTCGATAGTAAATAGTAAATAAATAATGAGGTCCAATAGAATCAAAAGCACTAACGGAATACCAATAAGTATATGTATGAACAAAACTCAAATTGAAGATGTATCTGAGTTTAAATACTTGGGAAGTATATTAATAACAAGGGAGTGGCACAAATAGAAATATAGAACACAGAATAACAAAAGCCAAAAGTGCGTTCGGAAGGTTGTGCTCGATATGGAAAGCAACACACATAACACGCGCAATTAGAATTTTCAAGAAGTGTGTCACATTGATATTGCTATCTCTTGACGTACATAATAGATGTTTGTTAGGTTATGGCATATCGCATATGCATATGTCAATGGTGTCAATTTGACAAATGCATATGTTTATATACATAAAGTTAATTTTTTATTTACTATTAAGCTAATTATTGTTTATTAATTATTATTTTTCTATTTTTAGACTAACTATTAGATATTTAATTATGAGTTATTTTTATATTTTAATATTGTTTATATACTATTTATTAAGTTTAACTAGCCAGGGCCAAACACGGGATCTTTCGCATAAAAGGCTGGTACCACAACCACTGTGTCATTGGCTAGATTTTTGTAAATAAATATAAATGTCTGAGAATAATATGTCGCATATTCTTATTCGAATTACGAATGAAGAGCTCTAGAAAATGATTAGCCGATTCAAATAAGAAAAAAAAGCGGAAATGGGTTTGCCACACTCTAATACATTAATCCTACGCTCTAAAATGGATCCTTCCAAGCAAAAAAAATGTACGCCGTTCAAAAAGAAATCTCGGTAGAGGAAAGAGAAAAACGCAAAAAAGAAACAACTGGAGAGACTGTTTGGGAACCAAATGTTTTTAAGGACATACTTAGCTGAAATATTTTAGGACTAATAAAAGTTTATCAATAGAGCTCATCAAAGTAAATCTGATATATTTTAAAAGACATATTTATTTCATTAGCTATATTCTCTTCCATTTTAATTCGAATATGGATTAGAATACAACCTACAATTGCCCTATGTTCTCTAAGGGAGTATTAAAGATTATATTAACCACTAATCATTAACCAATCGATAACTTTTAGCTCTTACTATAGATCTAGTTTCAAATTTCCTATAAAAGCTTCAAACTTGAACCAAGAAAATCATATTCTATGTCATATGTGATCTTTGATCTCTATGTCAATGTTACCAACTGTAATTGCTATTTCGTATTTTAAATTAAATTGAATGCTCTCTTTCTAATAATATCAATCGTATAACTATTTTACAAAAAACAAATTAAAATCAAAATTATTCAAATGTTAAATGAAAAATCATTTTAAAAATTTCATTTTGAATAACTTTGAAAAAAATTTTTTTATTATTTTTAATAAATTTTTGAGTAGCTATTCGCCTTGTTTATTTATTTATTTTGTATACCAATTTTTTTTTGAAAAAGTCAATTTATATGAAATGTGAATGATATTCGTTTATATAATAAAATATTAAACCACGTATTGACAATTAATTTTGGATGTGTTTTGAAGAGAGAGAGTGACAGAAAATCCAATATTTTGAATTCCATTTCATTAAATCGTAAAAATTTTTTCATCATAACTATTCTCAAAATTCTGCATTCAGACTTTTTTTCTAAATTCCAAAAATTAGATATTATATAAAATTTTCAAAAAATTTTTCTATTTTAATTTATTTTTGTGTTTGTATTTGTTACTTTTTAAATGGTATAAAAGGATATGAAAATTTTTAATGCAGGATTTTCTATATATATATATATACAAATGCAGGAATTTATTTTGATTCATAAAAATTTTTAATTATAAATTGATGAAAATTGGTTTTGATAAGATTTCATTAGATATTTATTGAGAGATTTACAATACTATTTAACTGTTCAGAATACTGTTATATGTTAAAAATACTGTTATATGTATGTTACTGTTATATGTTTGAAATATTAAATTAAAGATTGGTCGGAGTGTTATTCAAAGAGCCTGGGTACACTAAAGTGTGTGTATGTTAAAAAGTTAATATTAAAATTGATAAATAATTGTTTATTTGATAACTAAGTAATTGTATTGGATTACTAAGTAATTGTATTTGATAAGAGGTCATGTATTCAGAAGATATTATACAGATCTCATAAGGCTTACAATGTGTATTCAATAAAAATTTAAGTAAATTTTCTGATAATCCCTGTTATCTATAGAATAACACTAGCAAAATGTATTTTTAAATGGGTTTTCCCAGTAAAAAAATTCTTAAAACCTTAATATAGGGAATAATTACATGGTAATAGACATGTACTCTTTTCACATAAACTTGGTCCTTTTTCAAATGAATTTGGTCTTTGTCAAATGAATTTGGTATTTAATCAAATACAAATGGTCTTTCATTCACCCATTTTATGTAGAACCTAAGTACATACATTAAGAAAAATTTAACAAGTTGGACTCTTAAGTCCGCCCTCAAAAATTTGGGTTTTTATTTTTTTTTCCTTTTACAGAATTAAGTACTAGTTTTTCAAATCCTGATAATTCGACTTCTAAGTCCCGAAATACAAGGGTGTTTCGGAAAACGGCACCAAATTGCTTTAAAAAAAGACCAATTTCATTTAAAAATTTCGATCAATTAAGATTGAAAAAGGACCAAACTCGTGTGAGAAGAGTATATATAAGTACACATAATTTGTAATATTCTCTTGTAAAATAATGTTTCATCCCCTGGACATTACTTAAATATTATGCACCTATATAGTTATATATACAAAAGATCATTGATGTAATTAGTTTGTCTGAATATTGACTTTTTATTATTTTATTTTGATTTTGTTTTGAATTGCACACGATATGAATTCAAAATTGTGTCCATTTATTGTTGAAATTGCATCCCAGACAAACAAATATTTGTGGACAATAAAATGGCAAATAAATCATTGAAATAAATAAATATTTTTTTCTATTTATATTTGAATTTGTTTTAAAAAATGCTAAAAAAATTGTAAAAAAAATTAAAAAAGCAACACTTTTGGGAAAGAGAGATTGACATTCGGAATAAATTGAAATTTTTTAAGGAATGGGACATTGAAATAGTCCTTTTCTATTTTTATTACAAACTTACAATGTGCCACAATGAAATTTTTTAATAAAAAAACTTTTATTAATGCAGTAACAAGTTAATGGAAAAGATGAGCATGTGGTAGGGAATTTCAAACTATTTTGTAAATCTTTAAAATTATTCAACATTTTAAAAAATTCATGGAACTGTTGTAACTTAATGATCAGCCTGTGGTCTGCGAATAAAATTTGGTAAATTATATTGAACTTGGTCCAATTAATGGTAAATATTAATTAAAATGTGTCACAAGTAGTATAATATTAGACTAAGATTTGTAGAGTATCGTGTGCGCCGACTAAATCACAACTTCGAAGTTTCTTTATTTAAGTAAAGGATAACTTATTATTTAGTAAGACTTAACATTTTTATTTTATTCATTCTTATAACTCGCAGGACCTGTTCATAAAATTTCTTATAGATAAGTTATAATTGATTAAAGTTTGATCAGGAGTTTGTCCAGGCATTGCAGCACTGCAATAATGTACTAAAGAGTTCAATTGTGTTGCAGGATGAAACACTAGATACTAATTATTAAAATTAAATTACTTAATTTTATAAAAAGATAATTAATTAATCCTCTAATAAGTCCCTGCAACATAAGACCGCGAAGTGTAATTTCTATTTTGATAAACTAAAATAAGGCTGCAGATCGTTATTTTACATGGAATAAGAATTTTACATCTAACTATAAGATTTCTTCAGAATATCATCAATACTCGTATATATATGATTATTAAAACCCCGTGGCTTTATTTCGTAGGGACTAATTTAACGGCACTATTTTACGTTTACTCATAATTAATTTGTATTAACACTGTGCTACATGCTATTGAGTGATGGTAATTCTTTGGAACACTTAAGAAATACTTATTTCAATGTAGAAACATAACGGTTCTTTTATTTACAGAAACAAAAACTCTTCGCTTTTTAATTTCCTTAGAAAATAATAATAATTTTCTTATAAAAACGGTTATTCTTTGTTTTGGAACAACGATGCTCAGGTATAAAGTACAAAGAAAACAATCCTATAATTATTTCAGATCTATATTATTATTTAGTTTTACTGTTCTGTATATGTATAAGTATATATATTAATATCTCACAAACGGAAACGGAATCATATCTTTATAAAAACATTAAATGAAAAAAAAAAAAGACATTTTTTGTTTAATTTTTTTTTAGAGATAAATTCTTGTAAAGGAGTAAAATTTACATCAAAATTCCTTTCGCATCATTTCTCTTTCAAATTTACTTTTTTTTTTAAATTTTACTTCCTTTTCTTTTAATTTGTGTTCTTCATTTTTTATTCGATTCTTCAAGTCATTTTTTTTGTTAAATTTTTTTTTATAAACTTAAAAAAAATATTAATATCGTAGTACAATAACATTCATTTGCGAGTTATTACAAGTATGGCTCTTAAAATTCGATTCTCAGTAATATTTAGAAGGACAATGAATTAAGCTATGGGTTACCCTTCGCAATAATGGGTTCTTAGACTTCCTAAACACATCTAAGTAGAAAACTATGGTTTAGATCTAAATTCTAAATTGTTAGCTACTTGAAATCTCAAGACAATGAGTTATTACAAGTTTGGTAGCAGCTCCAACCGGAGTGTGCACTTCTAGTCTATCTAAACTGCGTTAGTTATACTATATAAGTATAAGTTCTTTACATTCTTTTGGAACTGGTACTCTAGACACATCTAAGGAGAAGTCTATGGTTTAGATCGAAGTCCTAAGGCGCAAGTTACTTCAAATCACAAGCCAAAGAATTATTACAAGTTTGGTAACCATTCCAATCTGAGTTTATATTTCTATTCTATCTAAACTGTGCTAGTTAAAAGTTATAATTTTTTTGTAATTGCAATAAACAATATAACGGTAAATGCTTTTAAGTATAAATGCTTATAAATAAGTATAAGTTCTTTACATTCTTTTACGTATTTAAATTTTGTTTTAAGAATCATGGATAAATCTGTGCGCTAATTGCATTTTTCTTTGCCGACTTCAAAAATTGTAAATTAAATATAATCATAGGCAGTCGGGTAGGCATTTCTTAAACAGAAGAGTTCCGCCTTTACAAATTATTATTTTAAAGACTTTTTAAAGAATTGTGATGTAATTTATGGAATCATTTTCAACATAAAATTGATTGGTAGGCTTTCGGCAGCTGTAAAGACTCTGCTTAAATAAAGTTATCTCCTAAATGCACATAAAAAAATTTAAAAAGTGTAAGTATTTTAGGATTACACATAATGTATTATACTAGACCTATTCTTTCGATTAAACACCTGGCTACTATATTTAAAATTCCATATTTTATGAAATATTTAATAATCAATTTTCAGCACTCCGCCATTGCTTTAATTGTTGGAACACACAAAAAATACACCTGGAGTTATCACAAAAATGGCCAAAATTTTATTCACATTCAAATTAATCACCGATTCAAATTTTCACCTTTTTTTTTCTCTATATCTTGCAGCAATTTACAATGCTCTTAAATTGCTTAAACAATTCACAGTGTAAAATTTGAACATCCCTTCGCAAAAAAAAAAACAAAAAAAAACTAAAAGAAAAAAAAAAAAAAAAATTTTACAACATTTTAAAATTGCAAAAATAAAAAGTAAATTTAAAATACGAGCATTCACTTTTTTTTTACTCTCTTACACATTTTGTAATTCATGTCACGTAATCTGAAGTGCTTGACTACATCTGAATTATAAGATGTTCGATATCCTTTCGATAAGCGTTTATTCCTTATTTTTTTTTTTATTTTTTTTATGTTATCCTTCAAGTAAACTTCAGAATTTTTATTTTACTATTTTTCTATTCCTTTTTGATTTTGTTTTCTCCTGACCGATTGCATTTGACATGAAATCAAACAGAAAGACAGTAAGAAAAAAATAAAATTAAAAGAAAGAGACAAAAAATAAAAAGAAAAAACGAAATAGAAATAGATACAAGTTTATACTGGATAAAAGGAAGATCAAATTGTGTGTTACTGGTCTTGTATTTGTAATGTCCTGTCCCTGATGATTGAAGACAATGTACCATCATATGTATACTTATATTTAGTATATGGTTTGTTTTAAATGTACAGTTGAGAACAAAATCTAAGAGACAATTTTAGCAGAAAGGGCATAAAGATGTTTAAGAGTAACCAAGAACAGGAAACAGCTAAGAGAAAACCTCATGACTATATCCTCAGAATCAAAATCGCAAATTAACTTAATAGTTACTTTTAATCAGAGAAAATCTTCAATTTTCGATTATACTCAAAGCTGAACTCAAAATTAAGGTCCGATCTCTAATGTTCAGCGGATACTAATGTTGAGCGAACTTTAATGTTAAGGGATTTAAGGTTTAACGGATCCAATATTGAGCGAGGTATTCAAGTTTATTCAACAAATAAGTCTGTTCACCATTTGACTGCACTCAAAATGTGGGTGCATTTAACGCTTATAGCTCAAAATCGGCTCAAAATTACGAATGAGTTGTTAGTTGAGTTTCGCATATAAGTTCGCTTACTTATAACTGTGGCGTTAATAAATATTTGTACATATTTTTATTCGTACAAAATATTCGAACGCAAAATTTTATTTCCCGAGATTTGGAGCGCTTTTAAAAAAAACTTCGTAAAATTAGAAAGACTACATTTATTTTAGGGAATGATTACTTTAGGACATGCCTTCAAAATGAATGAATTCCTTATAAGAATCTCTGTTTTATTCTGTTCAAAGGAGTTATATATTTGTCCCAGGTAAAGCTTCTTGCGTCTTGTTGCAAAAGCATCATTCTACTCCAGGTGATGCTTGGACCACACCTTTAACAAGAGCTCTACCCTTGAAGCGTTGATTTCAGCCTCTGAGGAAGATCTAAAAGCCGTCTTGGTTATTAATTTCCTTATAGGATTTTTTCTTATATTTTATACAAACACTTATTTCCCTAACTGTTATATTAGAGAACCTATACACATATGACATATATTGAATGGGCAGTTTTAAAACATTATAAAGAAAAGTCAATAAAATGTTTCACAAAACAAAAAAAAAACCAGAAGATAGCAACAAACAAAAATAATGTTAAAAGAAATCAAACATAACATTTAACAATCCATATGTACTTTTACATACACCTCCATATTTGATTTAGGACACTGTTAAGAAACAAAAAAAAACCCTGGTTTTTTTTAGAAAAAATTTAAAATTACAAGTAAGTAGTTAAGTTAGTAATATAAAATTTTTTTTTTCTCTTTTGTAGGTTTTTCCTTTTACAGTTAACTTTTATGAATATTTTAAAAGAAAAAGGCTAGACATTTAGATTAAAAAAAAATTGAAAATTCATCTTAAGTTCTAACAATAACTGTATATAACAACAAAGAGCACAGAATGAGTCATAATGGTAAAAGAAAATGTTAACTTTTGAAAGAAAAAGAAAAAAAAAAAAGAAAAAACAATTTTAGGGATAACAATTTGTAATATAATATAGGATAACACCCTTAAATATCTACACAAAGCAGGTGTTAAAAAATTTATTTAAAAGTAAAATTACATTTCAATTCTGGTTTATCCCATTTTTTGTTGTTTTTTACATCATAATTTATTTTTAAGATCAAAGAATTACAGGTAAAGGTATGCGGGTGCTGCTATAGCTAGAAAGAATTAAATTTTATTGTGTTAAGTACAATAAATTTAGATCAATTACACTGGACTTAGTTTTTTTCTTGAAATTAACAGTTGTTTTTAAAAAATTGATTTTAGAAAGAACAAAGAATTAAATACAATTGACTTTTGTTCAATTCAGAAATTTGTATGAATATGTTTGGAGTTTTATAATAAAATTCTCAAAATTCTAGGCTCATTTTTAAAAGTTTTTTTAAAGATTTCGAAATGTTGAAGGAATATATGAATTGGACCTCTAAAAATGTTCTTGGAACTGAATTTAAAGAAAGTAAATTAATTTTTTTAGTTTAAATCGTTTTAAAACAAATTTAATATTAAATATGATACAATTTCTAAGATCTTAAACAGAACGCATCTCGAACTATTTGATTGACCATATTGGGTGTATAAGAAACCAAAAAGGTTCAAATTCTTAAACAGGAGAAAAATTGATTACCCCTAACTATAATAGTCATATGATGTCATATGAACTTTCGATAAATATTCGATATGATTACATTATGATACACAAAACCATAACCCTAACTATAATAGCTATAAACAATCATACGCATAAAATGTCAAACATAAACATTTAATTATTAAACAATTATGTATTTAACTTTTTATGTTTGATTCTAAAATTTTTAAATTCTTTTCAATTTAGTTTAAAAGCATGATATGTACGCTTCATTTCGTTTGCCAAGAACTTGACGAATGATCTCTAAATGATAACGAATTATGGTTATGACTATTACAGTAAGTGATCTGAAATGTTATACAAACGTACAAAATTATATTTAAATCATATGACGTCATATGACTATTATAGTTAATGGAAAATTTGCAAAGATTTAGATTATGAACTTAGATAATCTGTATTATATCAATTTATACAGAATATAAAACATTTAAGCTCAAATTTTGACATTTTATTTCCACTTATACTCAATTATTTACAACATAAATTAAGGTATTTTCAAAATAACTAAATTAAATCCCTAAATTCGATTTTTTTTAATTTAGGATCTAACCTAATTCAACGCGTACGGCGTTACAATTTCGATCAAAACTTTTTGAAATAAAAATTTACAAAGCGAATAAAAATTTTGTTATTGTTTTATATATATATAATATGTAAATATTTTTAAATTATATTTTGAAATATACCTTGTATATAAATAAAAACATTAAAATATATAGATTTTTTGATAAATTTTTTAATGTAAGCTCTTATCGATTTTGGTATACGCGTATTGACGTACTGGCGTATAAAAACGTCATCTGTTTTGATTAAGATTGAGCCACCAGAATTTTGTTGAATATTTCTAAAATTATTATTTTTGAATATTTTTAATTTAAGAAGCCACCTACAGTCGAAAATATGAATTATAAAAAAAATTATCTGAATTTATATTTAAAAATTCTGAATTTCGAAAAAAAAACCTGAATTTATTAAACAAAGATCTGTATACTTATTTACTAAATCTTAAATGTGAGAATAAAAAAATATTATATATTTTCCATTTATTTAATAATTATGTTTTTCAAATCTAAAAATTAACTATTCGAAATTAAGTTTTTTTTTATTTGAATTTATGTATGTTAAGCCACCCTCGCCCCGATTCATTCATACTTAATATATACAATAATAATTAAGCTCATGAATTTTTGCAATTTTTATTTCAATTAAGAATATTTTCAGAACTTATAGAAAATTATTACTCTAAAGAAATTAACATTTAGTGTTTCCCAAGTGTCTTAAAACCATTTTGAAGCCCTAGTTAATACTTATTAATCACATAATACTTGGAAAGCGTGCCAATTCATGTACATCATTTTTGCAGAATTATAGAACATTTCATTTAAGGATTTTTGAGTTGGATTCAAAGCAGTGCTATACGCCTTTTACTGGGTTTTATAGGACCTTATGTATTATGCTTGCTTAACAAACATCCATACAGTTACTATAGTTACTATCATTCACATATTAAACGAGGAAGATTATAGTTGCCCTTGTCAACTTTTAGATACCCGTGCATACCCACTATGGTGTATAAAATAAACCGTAATTTACTTCCCTTATACATTTAACTCATTACCCCATAATTTTGACGTAAAAAAAAAAAAAAAAATTAAAAAAAAAAAAAAAAAAATCACAAAACAAAAAACAAAATTTTCATTCATTGTCCCATAACTTTAGCTTAAAAAAAAAAAAAAAAAATTAACAAAAAAAAAAAAAAAATCACAAAAAAAAAAAAAAGTTTTCATTCATTGTCCCATAACTTAAGCTTAAAAAAAAAAAAAAAAAAATAAAAAAACAAAAAACAACAAAGAAAAAAAAAACAAAAAAAAAAAATTGGCCCACCCTAAAAGTCCGATGGTCCGAGTGATGTCCAACTTTGCCAAGTAACTTGCCCTATTAATTTACCTGCCCAATTTTAATTTTAACCTTGTAGCTTTATTAGATTCACAGTTATTGAATCGAAAACTTTGTATGGCAGCCCCCCGAAAATGGGGCCCTAACATTTTGAAACTTCATATAAGTGCTCGATTCATTATATAACTAACCGTGTGTAATTTTCAGCCTCGTAGTATAATTAGTTTTGAAGAAATTCATATTGGTGCAAAGAAGTTGTATGGCAGCCCCCCGTAAATGGGGCCCTAACATTTTGAAACTTCATATAAGTGCTCGATTCATTATATAACTAACCGTGTGTAATTTTCATCCGCGTAGTATAATTAGTTTTGAAGAAATTCATATTGGTGCAAGGAAGTTGTATGGCAGCCCCCCGAAAATGGGGCCCTAACATTTTGAAACTTCATATAAGTGCCGGAGTCAATATAAAACTAATTGTGTGTAATTTTCATCCCCGTAGTATAAATAGTTTTGAAGAAATTCATATTGGTGCAAAAAAGTTGTATGGCAGCTCCCCGAAGCCTTGGTCCGATTTTAACCAAAAACAATAGGGAACCTAGAAATTGTCTAAAAATGACTTTGTGTGAATTTCAAGACTCTAGCCCTTTTAGTTTTTGAGTTATCGTGCTGACACACGGACGGACGGACGGACGGACGGACGGACGGACGGACGGACAGACACACATAGCTAGATCGACTAATTTTTCGATTCTGAGCCGATACGTACCCTTGACACTATATCTAGCTCGTCTAGATCGATGCGTTACAAACGGAGGAGCAAATCTAATATACCCGATGTTCATATATATATGCACGGGTATAAAAAATCGATTTCATTACCCATCCATTTTTAGTTAAACTATATATCTTTAGTTCTATGTTCTTAAAACACATATTTAAAGGTCCTAATAAATATTCAACATAAAAAAAAACAAGCAAAAAAAAAACAAAAAAAAAAAAAAAAAAAACTCAACTAGATTGATGATTGCATGCTACAAAGGACAACCATAACATTTCATTTTATTTCATTTTAACATTTTTCTAATTTTATTATCCTTACAACCATAAAGGACTAAACAGATTATACAGGATCACAAAAAAAAAAAAAAAACAAAAGCATAGAATAAAATAAAAATAGATATTGTTGTCTTTTTTATTTTTATATTACAGGAGGTGAGAAAAAAAATAACCCACAAACACAGAAAAAAAGAAAAATGTGTAGAAAAGATTGCGGGAAAATAAAAAAAAAAAAACAAAATAAAAAATGATGGATCAGCCGACACTAATAGAGTGCCATAATGTTTGCTTTAATGTGCATAACTAAGTGATGGTAATAATGTGATGATAATGAAAATATGATAATAAAAATAATAATAATAAGTAGAATAAAGATAGAATACAAAATTGATAATGATTGTGTGATTAAAATAATAATAATAATGATGATAATAATGATTATTATAATATGGATGATGTAGATGTTGACCTATCCTGACAAGGATTTTGTTTTTTTTTATTTTTTCTCATTATAGCAACAAACGTTTGTTTTCATGCGTAAAAAATCAAAAATACATAAAATAAATAAAAATTTAATAAAAAATGGCAGCATTTTGGAATTCAGAAGAATTTGAAATTTTGAAAATAAATTAATTTAGATTTAATAAATCGTTTTTTTATGATAAAATTTAAGTTAATTAAAAGAATTTATGTGGAAAAATTTGAATTAAGGACTTAAAGACTTAATCATAATAATGTTATTTTGAAAATATTTAAATAGTTATAAGTTGGTATTTTCTGACCTCCAAAATTTCTTAACATTGAGTAATTGTGTGGTTGAACCCAAACTGCTGGTTTGGTTAAATGAAATCGTTTACCGCATTTTATATTTTAGATTATGAAAATTTTTAAATTAAATTAAGTATAAGAGTACTTAACTAAATTAAGGAGTAAGAGTATTAGAATTAGCTAGTTAATCTAAGCTTATAATGTTACTATAACGAATGGTCTAATTTTTTCTAAGAACTTGAACTCGAGCTTCAAATTCAGACCAAAACTTAATTAAAAAAACTTTTGGAAGGGGTTTAGTTTCAATTTTAATCAAAGTTAGTAACTCGAGCTTCAAATTCAGACCAAAACTTATAATTAAAAAAACTTTTGGAAGTGGTTTAATTTCAATTTTATAATCTAAAATAAGCCCTCCAACCCTTGCGGCGTAGCACACGTTTAGTAGCTCAATCACATAATTATACTATAAAGTTTTTTCGAACCAGAACTCTGAAACATTGAAACTCTTTTTTATGTCGCATCTCCAAATTGGGGAATGCATTACCACCTTATGGGTTCCTAATACTTATAATTTAGTAAATTCAAGAGAGAGTCAACTTATTCCTTCAAGTATTTCCATTCAACCCATGCGATAGATATTATGTCTTAACGTTTCAGCCATTATATTTCGGAAGCAGGGTGGAGGTCTTATCCCATTATTCTGGCTGAGAACGGATGTTTTTTTAGAAAGTAACAATCTTACACTCCCAGGGGATTTAGTTTTCAGTTTTCAGTTGCCCTCCCTTAGGAAAACTAAAATAGTCTAAAATAAAGAATAAAGTATAAATCCATTGGTATTTTACTTAGGTACTCGTCTTTTCACTCCATTTGATAAGGATGTGTTTGTGTTGGAGATGCGATAAGTGATAAGAGCGTCGATAACAGCAGTGTATGAAAACTTTATACATGACTTAAATAGAGCTGTTTATATTGGAGCATCGCTTTGATCATAAACAATATAAATTTTCTACGCTGTGCTTTTATCGACGCTATTATCACTTATTGTAGTTCTAAGGGCAGTGTTTGAACAAAGATAAGTCCTATATATTTTAAAATATTTCAAAAGGAATATAAGAACTTATTTAACTTTTTATTTAAAATTTAAGTTCTATAAAAACCTTCCAGATTTTCTGGATCAATTTCAGTATAGTGTTGCAATAATCAGTAATTGTGGAACAATTACTTTTGAACTTAAGTATAACTATAGGTACTTGATTAGAAATTAAGGTATTTTCTTTTCTTTTGCGACATATCAAATCCGTTATTCAACTACATAAAACATAACATTCCCAGCAAATACGTTTTCTTACAATTACTGTACAAGTATTTTAAAAAGCAATTGTTAATATCCCTTCAGAAAAATCCTGTACTCGCAGGTACTCACTTTTTAAAAAAAAAACTTATAATACTTGTTTTTTGTATTCTAGAACAGAACAGTTTTATGTTCTAAAACCTTTATATTTTTTAATTATAAGTAATTTTGCTTTTTTTACAACTAAATACAATCCCAAATTTTTTTCAAATAGAAATAAGTAAATTACAATTTAAATTCCTTTTCGGAGAAGGTACATGATAATTAAGACATCTTTCATCTTCTATTGTATCTCAGTATTTAAAGCATTATAAAAAAACTACGGTTCTTTAAAAAGCGAAACATTAAGATATAAAAGGTATAAAATATAATGTGAAACCTTTCTTATAGCCAAAGATACCGAAATAATATTAATAACATTCTTTAGTAGACAGTGAAAAGAGAAATTAAAAGAGATGTCCTGTATACAATTCGGAATTTATTTAATTTTTAGGATTTTAATTAAGTAATTGACAGATGGTATTTGCTTCCCTTGTCTTATTCTTTGTTTGGTTTGAATTGAGTATTCAAGGTTTAATTATATTATTTATTTCACTTTAAAGCCGATTCTAATATGCTATCCAGGATATATTAATTAAAATATAATCAACCGAAAGGATATCCTTTTTTATACAATTGAATACAACTGAAATGAAAAAAATGATACTAAGCTATACTTATGAAGGTTTGTACAAATTTTGAAATAAAAAAAAAGTAAATACTCAGGTGTCAGATATTTTTAGTAAATAATGACAGTTGACATTTAAATGATATGTATACAATTGATTAGATTGCGGTATAGTTAGAGTATTTTACAGGATTATTTGTATAGGATTAATTTTTTTTGGGAGAAATATATGTATTTTAGGTAATAGGGTATAAGTAAATATTATTGAATGTTAAAAAGTACAATATAGGGGCATAAGATTTATTTATATCAGAAAATTGCTTAAATCAAGCATCAGTAAATGTTTCTCATTTAGTGAACCATCACAATAAACTGAAAGTCATAATTTACAAGGGTTAGTGTGTTAGTAAAATGATGCTACTATACTATTAAAACTAAAAAATAAAGTTAATTAAATTAAGTTATTAAAATAAAAGAAAATAAACTTAAAACTCATGTCTACAACACTGAGCCTTAGCATTACAAATGCAAACAAATTAATGAATGCTAGATCAGTCATACTAACTTTAAGAACTGCTCATGCTTGCTTAAAATTTGGCATTCAATATTATTTTATTAACGTTAGTACAAAGAGCTCAGAGCTTAAGGAAGTCTCTCTTAATATACGCTAAATTGGCTCGAATTTACGGTCTGTAGAGTGGTGTGAGATGTTAAAGAGCTCGACCGATCTTAAATTATTGAAATTTTCCCTAATTTAGGGGATAAGATTTACTTCATTGCGATAAGGAATAGTTGGTTACTTAAACGATTATTTTAATTCAATGCATAACCTATGAATATAAAATTTACAATTGAATGGGAAAGAGTAATTGCTTGCTTGCTTAAAATTTGGCATTCAATATTATTTTATTAACGTTAGTACAAAGAGCTCAGAGCTTAAGGAAGTCTCTCTTAATATACGCTAAATTGGCTCGAATTTACGGTCTGTAGAGTGGTGTGAGATGTTAAAGAGCTCGACCGATCTTAAATTATTGAAATTTTCCCTAATTTAGGGGATAAGATTTACTTCATTGCGATAAGGAATAGTTGGTTACTTAAACGATTATTTTAATTCAATGCATAACCTATGAATATAAAATTTACAATTGAATGGGAAAGAGTAATTGGATAAACTTTATGACATTTTATGCAGTTTAGAATTAAAACTGTCATGAGCGTAAAATGAGAATTGAATCATATTTTATAAATCGCGTGTTATTACAAATTCGCGTAAAAAATTGCAGATAAAGGGAATTAGGTGTAAAATATTAAATAATCCGTCAATCTTAGTGGTAAAGTGGTAGCTTTTCAATCGAAAAAATCTTCAAATCCTGGTCGGATCATATCTAATAAAAAAATATAGTGTATATTAAAATAATTTAATAAGAAGTCCAAATGTCAAATAGGCAAAAGATTAATATTATTAGCCAATATTTACTATTGTCTGGTACTACAAATAAATAAATAAATAAATAAATAAATAAATATTAATAAATACACATTATACATATATACATATTTCAATTCCAATCAAATAATATTTATCACATTCTAAAAAAATACTTTGGTCAGCATGATTATAAATCAAAATTACAATTGTAATTGTAAAACCTTAAATTTCACTTGCCAATAATTCAAATGAATGAACAAAAAATGTCAGTTATATTGCGATATAATTTATGAGTTTATTTTTTAATTATGTTTGCTATTATATTAATTTTAAATAAATTTATAATAAATTATTTGGAAAAAAAAAAAATTTTATTTATATTTTACAAGTTTTCTATTTAAAAACTGCGGTAATTGTATAGAATTTATTTTACAATTAAATGAGAGTATGAATAAATTAGTGGTTCAGAATTGACTTTTCATTGAGTGACAAATCCTTATATTTGCTTTTAATTAATTGTGTTCATTCATTTCAAAAAACATTAAGTATAATTATTAATGTATTCATTTAGTACTACATATTACTATTGAAAGACAATTTTTTAAGAACTAACAATAACTAAGTTAACTCTTATAAGTACTCATATAAGTAATTGAGTTAAATGAGTTAATTTATAAAAACATTTTTAAACTCGAATAAGTATTTGAACATTTCAGTACTTATCAAAATTACAATTATTTGGAATTGGTTCTACGATTACAATTCTTTCTTTCCTTTGAATAAATTAAAAACTAAATAAAAATTGAATAAGCTACAAATTATAATGTAATATTAATTAATATATGTGACAGAGAGTTTAAATCCCACAATTATTATTTATTTTTTTTTTTGATTTACTTAACACTTAAATTTCAATTGAATTCAAACATTTTAATCATTCTTTAAATGTCAGAAATAATATAAATTTTTTTCATTAAATTAATAGTTTTTTATAAAATTAATTGAAAAATAAGTATAATAATAATTAATTTAATAAATCAATTTAAAAAAATTGACTCTATTGACTCTTTTTTTGACACATTGTGTTACAATACAAAATGTCATACGAATAAATTGTATTTGTTGTAGTTGTTTTTTTTTTAATTATTAAAATGCAAAAATAGAAAAATAAAAAATTAATAAAAAAATTAAATGGAATATTGTTTCAATGCATTATAAATAATTCTTGTCACGTTAATAGGCTTATCTATTTGGAACTATTGTAATTGTAATTGTTTTTTATTTCTTTATGATTTATTTGATTAAATGGTTGGCCTTTTTTTATTTTAATAAAAAAAGCCGGTCATAAGTACTTATCGCATAATATTCTTTTATTTTTTATTTCTAAAACTTTGTATGGGATTCAGAACACATTTTCTGCTAATTTTTTGGTTTCTGTTTTATTATAATTACTAATCTTAGAATTCATAATTTTAAATTATTTGAATATTATTTAGTATTCAAAAGAAAATAAGTACTTATTTTTATTAAGGACGAGTAATTGATTTGCAAAATATTTTGTATAGAATTTTGTTAACATTTTGAACATAAAGTTAGTGTGTTAGGTGCATTAAATAAAAATTGATTAATTTAAATTCAGTATCTATCAAATATCGTATAAGGAATACTACTTATACAATTTTAATATCTAATTGTAATCAATACAAAAATGTGATTACTTCATAATTAAATTCGTTCAGTATTATTATTCTGTAAGTAATTATTTGAAAATTAATTTAACTATTTTAGGTATCGTACGATTTATCCCTTTAACATATACGAAAAAAAAGCAATATAAAATTTTTACACCTTTTATAATTAAATTCAAATCATGATTGACTACTGCAGGAAATGCAATTAATTTGTACTGTGTACAATATTGCAATAGGCACAAAAAAAAGTGTATGCAGTATTTAATTAAAGGTAAGAGTTTTTTTGTTCCTAATAAAATAAGTTATGGACCTACAGTTAACTATGAAATTTAAATATTATACGTTATCTATCATTTCCTTTGAGAAATATCAAATAGTTACATAAGTACTTGTAAGTAATATAAATAATGTTATTTGAAAGTAATCAAAGGAGTTCTGATGAATAAAATTTTAAAGTTAAGAATAAGGAAACACAGTACCTACTTATGTATAATTTAAAAATTTATTAATATTTAATTAAATGTCTCTAAAAAAGAGACAATAGAAAGAACTACCCATTAAAAAATAAATAAGTAACTAATAAGTAATTAATAATAAATACTGGTAGGAGTGTCCATTTTCAAATTTAACTTAGCAAGAACAGGAAGACGTAAATCTCTGATTTTTCTAACGTCTAAGCCTAATGTACTATAGTTTCAAAATAATAATAGAAATGGAATCAAAGTCACAACAAATATAAAGATTAATATATTTTATTTAAATGACGTAAAATATGTAGGAGTCATCAAAGATTTAAACCAAAGAAATAAAAAAAGAAATGTTCAAAAAATTTAGTGGTAGGGTTAAGTTTAAAGCAATAAATTATAGCTACTTAATAATATTTGAAACAAACATAAATATTCATTCATAAAACAGAAATTCATTCATATACTGTATCTGTGACGAATTCCACTATAGGTACCTAATTCATTTAATATTTAAATTCGATATTCCGTTTTATTTTTAATTGATTCCAAAAATAAAATTTTAATTTATTAATTTATGTTTAATTTTAATTTAATATTTTTAGGTTTTTTTGTAACCACAATAAGTGATTTAAAAAATAAATAATTAAGTACTTAAATGTATTAAAAAATATTTAAGAAAGTACTTATACAATAAAGAAAATTTGATTTAAACCCTTGAAAACCTTTTATTAACAAAGAATATTTAAGAAAAATGCAAAATTCGAAGAATTTTCTGGAAGATCTTGAAATGTGAGATTTTTAATAATTAATAATATATAGTATCTTATATTCAATACATGAATACTTATAGATTAATAAATTACTTATTTAAATATATCGGTGATCTGATTTAAGGCCCCCGGGGTGTTATTTCCCATTTAATGAGCCCTGGGGTTTTATTTCTCATAGTAATTGAGAAATAAAGCCCCTTAAAATATGGGAAATAAAGCCCAGGGTTTTATTTATCCTTTAAGATGAACTACGATTTCTTTGGGAAATAATGCCCGGGGTATTATTTCCCATTTCAATTGAAATTGCAAATTAAAAATAACAATGGTTTCATATATTTTTAATAAAAAGTTAATTTTAATTATATAACATAAGTGACGCGTACGAATATATACAGATTTTCTTGAACTATAATATCAAAAATAATTAACACGGATTTTAGAGCTGAAATCGAAATCGGGGGTATTCCCTTTTTCCGAAATTAAAAACCAAATAACAATTTTACATATAAACTACATTTATACTGCAAAATTATACTACATAATATAAACCAGATATAGTAACCAAAGTATTGCATACATTAACCCATAATACTCTGGAAAGAGGGTCAACTTTGATTTTTTAACCAACTTAAATATGCTTCCTAATATAGAATCTTGCAAAGACAAATATATTAGTATTAAATACATATTATTGTTTTATATCCAATATTTTACTCATATAAAAATTATCAGGTTTGAATATTACAAAAATGGATTTTACTACATACTTAATGACAAATAATAAGTCGGAGCTCTATTCCTCAAGAAGTCGAAGATTCAATTGAAAGAGAAACAACACCCCGAGGCTTTATTTTTTACAAAAGTCGTAGTTCAACTCAAAAGAGAAATAAAACCCCGTAGCACTATTACTCAATTACTATGAGAAAAAAGACCACAGGGCGTTATTTCTCATTACACGGGAAATATTGCTCCCGGCCTTAAATCAGGTCACCAAATATATCAAATTATTTCCTGAATTAAGTATGTAACTAATTTTTAAAAATATTCTAATAAAAAATGGGTATTTTCTCCACATGTACTCCACAGCCTGTCATATATCGTATAATATTGTATAAAATTAATTGTAAATATTTAATTTTCGACCAAATAGTTAAATAAATAAATATGTTTACAAATATGTATTTGTATAATAATATTTATATATATTTATTTCGAAAATAGTATAGGTAGTTAAGGTAGGTAGCTCTTATAGCTAGATTTAATCTTACGTTATATTTTAAGAATATGGTTTAAAAATAGAACATAGTAATATTTTAATCTATAAGTACATTGAACCCATTAGATAACTTATATTTAAAATTATAAAAATTTTTTTTTGATTATTTAATTTAATTTAAATAATCAAAATTAAAATATTAATTTTTTTTTTATTTTTAATAATAATAATTTTTTGGATTTACCTTTATGTGGTTTTATTTGACGTAAACCATTAGATGACATTGATCCTCCACAACATGGTTGCTCATAATAAAAATGAAATGTATTTGCATAATCACAATTAACATAACCATTTTTGTGGTTTAAATTGATGGCAAATAATGCCAAAATCAGAAACAATAAATTATATGTTGAGTACATTTTTTTTTTTTTATGAATTTTGATAATATTTTTTAAAAATAAAATTATTTAATAACAATTTTTTTTAATATAATTATTCTATAGTGTTTTAATGGAATATTCAGATATAATTTTATATTATTATTATATATTATATAAGATATATTATTTTTTTAATTATATACTCGTACATACATAAGTATGTATATCTATAAATAAATTTAAATTTATTTATTGTCGCATTTCACATTTGCTGATGATATAAACATTTTATTTTATATTTAAAAATAAAAACAATTTAATTATATTTTCACTTGAAACAATGAATATTAATTAATTTTTATAACAATTTTATTATTTAAATTTACTTTTTTATTTAATTTTTTTTATTTCCAGGATTTTTTTTGCAGATATTTATTTTTTTTTAACATACACTTTTTGGTTTGGACACTTTAAAAAAAAAAATAAACACAATTTTTTTTTTTTAATTTATTAAAATATATTTTAAAACGAGGAAGAGTGTAGTAGAGTAGACTGTGTCAACTCTGGGATACCCGTATGACCGTAACATATACATTATATCATTTGGTTAATTACTTCTGGCAAAATTTCAAACATTCAGCTTTATTAGGTGTAGAGTAATGCTCATATAAAAGAAGGAGTTGTATGGCAGCTACTCGAACCCTTTGCAGTAGACCAACCAAATTTTGCAGTAGCTTTGGCCATTACACTAAACTATTTTTGGCAAAATTTCAGACACCCAGCTTCATTTGGTGTAGTGTAATGCTCATATAAATGAATGAGTTGTATGGCAGCTACTCGAACCCTCGGCAGTAGACCAATTAAATTTTGCATTAACTTTGGCCATTACACTAAACTATTTTTGGCAAACTTTCAGACACCCAGCTTCATTAGGTGTAGTATAATCCTCATATAAAAGAAGGAGTTGTATGGCAGCTACTCGAACCCTCTACAGTAGACCAACCAAATTTTGCAGAATATTTGGCCATTACACTAAACTATTTTTAGGAAAATTTCAGACACCCAGCTTCAATAGGTATAGAGTAATGCTCATATAAAGTAAGAAGTTGTATGGCAGCTACTCGAACCCACTGCAGTAGACCAACCAAATTTTGCAGAAACTTTGGCCATAAAACTAAACTACTTTTGGTAAAATTTCAGACACGCAGCTGTAATAGGTACAGAGTAATACTCATATAAAAAAAGAAGTTGTATGGCAGCTACCCGAACCCATGGACCAAAATTACTGGATTTAAATAGCGATGACGGCTATTGCAAAAAAACGAATTTGCGAAAATTTCAAGATCCTAGGCCCTTTAGTTTTTGAGTTATCGTGCGGACGGAAGGACGGACGGACGGACAGACGGACAGACGGACGGACGGACGGACATACATAGCTAAATCGATTTATTTTTCGATTCTGATCCGATCCATACACTTGAGTCTATATCTACCCCCCCTCCTTCTCTGCGTCACAAACGTAATGGCAAATTTATTATACCCTTTGACTATATAGTCATACGGGTATAAAAATAAAATAAAACGAGGAAGAGTGTGGTAGAGTAGACTGTGTCAACTCTGGGATACCCGCATGACCGTAACATATACATTGTATCATGCGGTTATTTACTTTTGGCAAAATTTAAAATATTCAGCTTTATTAGGTGTAGAGTAATGCTCATATAAAAGAAGGAGTTGTATGGCAGCTACTTGAACCCTTTGCAGTAGACCAACCAAATTTTGCAGTAACTTTGGCCATTACACTAAACTATTTCTTGCAAAATTTCAGACACCCAGCTTTATCAGGTGTAGTGTAAAGCTCATATAAAAGAAGGAGTTGTATGGCAGCTACTCGAACCCTCTGTAGTAGACCAACCAAATTTTGCAGAAACTTTGGCCATAAAACTAAACTACTTTTGGCAAAATTTCAGACACGCAGCTGCAATAGGTACAGAGAAATACTCATACATAAAAAGAAGTTGTATGGCAGCTACCCGAACCCATGGACCAAAATGGTTGGATTTAAATAGCGATTCCGGTTTTTGCATAAAAACGAATTTGTGAAAATTTGATAATCCTAGCTCCTTTATTTTTTGAGTTATCGTGATGACGGACGGACAGACATACATCGTTAAATCGATTTATTTTTCGATTCTGATTCGATCCATACACTTGAGTCTATATCTATCCCCCCTCCTTCTCTGCGTCACAAACGTAATGGCAAATTTATTATACCCTTTGACTATATAGTCATACGGTTATAAAAAAGTCTGTTATACTTTCTGGAACCATTTTTAATAAAAAACAGTATCAGATAAAAAAAAAAATCAAGATAATAGGATATGACCTATGACTAATGATTAATGGAGTATTGTCAATAACCAACCATGAACAGCTTTTTGAGTTATATATTTTTTTAAATAATTTTTTTAAGTTAATTTAGTTTTGCTTGTAATTTATGTTGATTGTATGATAGTTATTTGTTTTAAAATTTGTTAAGTAAAAAATTAACTTATATATTAATATTTCAAACCTTATAATACCGTAAAATTCTTTTGTTTGAGGCCTAGAAATCAAAATATTATTAGTGAAAATAATTTTCATAGTCTCGGTTGGAAAAAAACGGTCCAAAAACGGATTTTACTATTTAAATCATTATTCTATTGTTTGAAGTTAATTTTAAGATAAGTAAACTACAAAAAATTCGATCAAATTATTAATTAAGGCATTTGAATCTCAGAATTTATTTTATTGAGTTTTAAGTTTTATGTGCAATTCAGTTCTAATACATATATATAATATATAATACAGCTTCTATTCCAAAAATTGTCATAGCAAAATATTAACTCAACACGGTCACAAATTCGCTATTGTGACATTTTTTTTTATGATATTTGGCATTTCAATCATAATTTGACATTTATAAAATAGTTAATGACAATAAGTCATGAGGATGTGATTATTATTGAAAAGATTATCATGAGGATATGATTCGATACTTATTATTTTTATAAGCAATAAATTTTTTTTATTTATTTATTTATTTATGAACAGTCCCCTACCACACACAATGTGATAAGTGATTCATTAAGCTTTTCCTTTTTAGAGAAGGCAGGCATATATTTTATATTGTGATATAAACTGTTATTGATATAAATTATAAATTATATTCTTATATAAGGTATGATCCGACCAGAATTTGAACCCGAGACCCTTCATTTGAAAGGCCGACGTCTTAACCAATACGCTGTCGATCGGATTAAACTTTTTTTTATAAAATTTAAATAATACAATCCGATTGGTTTTTTGAAACAAAATAATTTTTAAACTCGTTGTTTATTATTTTCAAATAAACTGTTTATAAAACTTTAAATAATAGACTTTGAGAACTTTAAATAAAGTATTTCAATTTTAAGTTCACCAGATTCAATTTATTTCACCACATTCAAATATTATGATTGTAATACTAAAATATGAAATTGCTGATAGTCATAACTCATAAAAAAAATTAAAACAAAATATCATAAAAATTATTATAAAACGAGGAAGAGTGTAGTAGAGTAGACTGTGTCAACTCTGGGATACCCGTATGACCGTAACATATACATTATATCATCCGGTTAATTACTTTTGGCTTTATTAAGTGTAGTGGAATACTCATATAAAATAAAGAGTTGTATGGCAGCTACTCGAACCCTCTGTCGTAGACCAACCAAATTTTGCAGAAACTTTGGCCATTACACTAAACAATTTTTGGCAAAAATTCAGACACCCAGCTTCATTAGGTGGAGAGTAATGCTCATATAAAATAAGGAGTTGTATGGCAGCTACTCGAACCCTCTGCAGCAGATCAACCAAATTTTGCAGAAACTTTCGCCATTACACTAAACAATTGTTGGCAAAAATTCAGACACCCAGCTTCATTAGGTGGAGAGTAATGCTCATATAAAATAAGAAGTTGTATGGCAGCTACTCGAACCCAATCCACTAGATCAACCAAATTTTGCAGAAACTTTGGCCATAAAACTAAACTACTTTTGGCAAAATTTCAGACACGCAGCTGTAGTAGGTACAGAGTAATGCTCATATAAAAAAAGAAGTTGTATGGCAGCTACCCGAACCCATGAACCAAAATGGCTGGATTTAAATAGCGATGACGGCTATTGCAAAAAAACGAATTTGCGAAAATTTCAAGATCCTAGCTCCTTTAGTTTTTGAGTTATCGTGCGGACGGACAGACGGACAGACGGACGGACAGACGGACGGACGGACGGACATACATAGCTAAATCGATTTATTTTTCGATTCTGATCCGATCCATACACTTGAGTCTATATCTACCCCCCCTCCTTCTCTGCGTCACAAACGTAATGGCAAATTTATTATACCCTTTGACCAAAGATCATATTAACATAGTTAATATGATCTTTGCTTTGACTATATAGTCATACGGGTATAATGAAATAAAATACTTGAGATAGATATTAATTACAGATTTTATTTTATTCTATTTACTTAATTGTTCAAAATGGGAAAAAGAACAATTAATGCATTTAACAATGAGTATAAAAAAAAAAAATACTCAAAAAAAAAAACTCAAATATTTTATTGTTTTTTTTTGAAGGATAATGGCTGAAAGTTTCAAGAGATCTGAGAGATAAGTTTGTTAAAAAAATTTATGTGAAATAAGTAGGACATATCAACTATGAATGTATGGTATGTATATAATTCTGTAGTTATAAAAGTTTTTGGGACTTCTCACTTATTCTCATTTGTCCCACATAAAATATAGTACAGATGATAGCTTTAAAAATCATCTGTTATAAGTTGCATAAACTGAACAAAATAGGCAATAAATTATTAAAATCTGGACAAAAGTTATGAGTGGAAGCTCTTGTGATTATTAATGGAAAATAAAACTTAAAAAAGTGTACGTAACTGGAGATAAGTTTGAGTAATAATGCTGTTATTTGAATTTCAGATTTGAGTGATTTTACAAAGAAGTTTTCTAAATTTTTTAATATAAAGATTAATTATTTAATTAAACTAAATTACTTTTCAGGAGATTGTCAAAAAACAACTTTGTTAGAGTACAAATATAAAATATAAAAAAATAATTTAGTTGGATAATAAAACTCACAGATATAGAATACCATATAACTCAAATACAAAATTATTACAATATAATCAAAATAGAACTGTATATATTGACAATCTAAGAAAACTCCTGTTTAAGTTGTATGTGGAATTCATTAAGATCTATTCTAATAACACGAATATGATATAGCCCATTGTTCCAACATGCACCTATGGTATAGATAGGCTGTTGAACAGTTAGCGCTTAAAAACATGCTCATATTTAGGAGTCTTCTCGGGAATACATTAAATCACTTTTCTAATTAGTGCTTAATAAATTGGGACACAAATTACGCAATATAAAAAATTAAATCTTTTCTGTGTCCCAAAATTCATTTAAACTATTTTTCAAAATGTCTTTTCTATCCAACACATTGTTGTATTCAGTACCAGATTCCGTAAAATTGTTTATTTAATTAAGGATAATAATAGACTTTAACTATATACAAGACAACAATTATACTTAATGCTAATCCCTAATCTTGTTGAAAAATTCAATTTTGAAAAAAAACGAATAGGTATTTATTTAATCTTATTTTGAAAGTACGAGTTCTTTACTAATAAAACCCAATCCCAATTACCCCAGAAAAAAAAAATAAATTTAATTTGTTTCAATTTACTTTAATCTATATATTATTAGAAGAATGTTGATATGATTTAATTCCGTTCACTTTAAAATTCTTTATAAAAATTTACTAAGAAATAAATTCTGCTCTCATTTCCCCCCACCGCCTTTCAGAAATTCAGTTTATTTTATTCTTCTTCCTGTTACAATTTCTTTGTAACTTACAATTTTACAACTTACGCGAATGAATGAAAGCAAATCGAAAAAAACATAGCTCTAATCTCTATTCTTCAGTAGTGTACTTCTAAGATACATTTCTTACATCATTTCATTTTTTATCAGTTAAAAAAAAAAAGGAAAACAAAAATGTAAAAAGAAATACTTTTAACTATAAATTCTCTCTAAAAAAAAATTAAATAATCGAATGTAGAATTTTTACTTCCTTAAATAAACTAAAAATGAACTTTTTACAAGTATTTGGCTAGACCTATCGTTTAATATTTAGTCATTACATAAACCTAATTTTTATTTTGGTCACGTTTCCTCAAATTGATGACAAAAAAACAGAAAATGAAAAACTCCAGTTTTTTTTTCGAAAATATCTGAAATTTGAAAAAAAAAAGTTTTTTTTACTAAGTATTCAATTAATATTGGGGAGCATTTAGGGTGCAGATCAAAAGAAATCATTGAAAATCATTTAATTCAACTTCAAAAATTGGATTTTTTTTTAAAAGTTATTCAATATGGGTAATTACATTTTCAGATGCATGTTGCCAGAAACATTTTTATAATTTATCAACAATTAAAAACGCAGAGACAAAGAGGATTGGTAAAGTACATACATAATGTATACCTATTATTAAAAGTTTGCGGTTTTAATTTCAATATCGGTAATTTAATTTTCAGATACATGTTGCCAGAAACATTTTTATAATTTATTAACAATTAAATACATTATAGACATAGAGGATTGGTAAAGTACCTAAATATATATTAAAACAATTAGGTGTTAATATTATTAAAACAGGAATTAAAATTTCAGATACATGTTGCCAGAAACATTTTTAAAATTTATCAGCATTTAAAGACATATAGACATGAGGAGGTAACAAAACACCTACATATATATTAAAAGTCTTCGGTGTTAATATCAATACCGCCGGTAATTAAATTTTCAGATATATGTTGCCAGAAACATTTTTTTAATTTATAAACAATTAAAAACATGAACATATAGAGGAGAAAAAGTACCACTGTATTATAAAGTCTGCGGTGTTTCTTATACTTGAATAAAAATTCTTTTGAAGTTTTTCAAGTCATTATATAAAATGATTTTCATCTGTTTTCCATTTAAATCAGATTTTTACAGAAAATGTGGTCTCGGTCTGTTGCACCCAGTGACAATAAAATTTAATAATAAAAAAAAATAAATAAAATAAAAATTTATCAAATAAGTATTTTATTTATTTTAATGAGAGATTGTTTGGTTTTTTTTTTTTTTTGAAAATGTTTGTTTACATTTTTATTACATAGGTCATAGTATATAACAATGTATGTGTATATTATTTATATATACTATAGGTTTATACATATATAAACAACACATGTTGAGATGCAGATATGATTTGGTATTTTTTTTTTGTAGAGTATTTGAATGCTGAGATTATAAAATGTGCAATACAAAGCACAATCTTTTCAGATACATTTTTTTATTGTGGAAAATCTTAAGTATTTCAAATATTTTAATAAGTTCGAAAAGAGATAAGTGATTTTTTATATTTTTTTTTTTTTTTAAATACCTACTTAATAATAAGAAAAAAATGCGTTGAATTTTTTTAATTTATATTTAAAATGTATTGAGTTAGTTTAAACAATGATGTGTTAAAAGTATACACAATATTAGATTAGGAACAGATATTATATAAATACATATATTGAAAAAAAAACATTGTTTATAAATAAACTGGGTATGGAAAAATGTATTTTTATTGTTTTTTTTAAAGAAATTGTTGTGAGCAGACAAAATTGTTCGGAATTTCTTTAATTTTAGAATTCACACAAGATTTTCGTAACAGACCCCGTAATGCCATTACATTTTGTCAAGTGTATTTAAGATATAAATACCATGACCCCTATATATTTTTATATTTCATCTGACAACTTTTTAGCTTTTGTAAATATTTATTTTAAAAGAATTTCATTTTAAAACAAATTATGACAAGTACCTATGGGGTGTGAAACCTTTTTAGAATTATGTGCCGAAATTAATTTTATTCATCATATGGAGAGTGTCTGGAACTCAAAGGTGACAAAGGACGGAGGTGTCAGAGATGTTCATTGCAAGAAAAAATTGTTCCAAAGATAAGGCGGAACGCGAAGTCTATTTCTAAAGGTTTCGAGATAACGGTCTTCAAAGTAATTTCAACTTCGGCCTTGTACAGTATAGATGATTCTTTGAAATGTCGGTAGGTAGCTGAATTTATAGGTTTTCATACTATTATCCCAATTTTTTATCATTTTTTACATTTTTCTGCAGCAAGATTTTAAATCCGAAAATTATTGTTATTTTTCTTTGTTTATATAAAATAACTGTAATTTCTCCATAAAAAGCCGTTACTAATATATTGTAATATTATTAATTTCTAAGATTCTATTCCTTACATTCAAGTTTAGTTGTAACATTTTTCTCATATCTCTTAGCTTTTTCGAGATTTAAATACCTATCGTCTAAGTTCCGAATATAAATCTATTGGTCAAATAACGGTATTTTCATTTAATATCACAAACAACCTGTTATACTTAGTTAAACAAACATACACCCATACAAAAAATTCTTTCTATTATTAGTATCCAACAAATGTCAAAAAGAACAGTTAGTTCTTAGTTTTCCTAAGCGCTTACTAACATTAACAAAATAAGTACCAACTGCTTTAAGTTGTTCAAACATTTTTGTAAAGCACTGTTACAAAAAAAGAAAACCATTAAAATTTTTTTATTGAACTAAGAAAAGAAGAAAACTATCAATACGTATATATATATATATATATATAATATACTTGAAGATTGTTCAAAAAATATTCATTAAAAAAATAGTAGGTAGGTATGTATATAATATGATTTTGTGCATATAGTATACTTGTAACTTGTAAGTATGTTTATACAAAAATGTATATGTACTCAAATAAGTAAAAAATAAAGTTTACAAACAAAACAATGAATTTGTTTTTATTTCTTTTGAATTGATTTTGTATTTATTATTATTATTATTATTTTTACTATTATTATTATTTTTAACTTTTAGATTTTTCAGCAGATTTATTTTTCAGATACATTTATGTTATATTTACAAAATATTATATTACATACATATATATATTGAATTTCTCGTAAAGTATATTATAATTATTTTGATATGTTTTATGCTCAAATTTCTATGTTTATCTCTATGAAACTTTATATAGAACTATTATTTGGGATTTAAAACATAGATTTAGATTTTATACACATTCATATTCTATATTTTCTGTAATGTAGGTATATATAATTTGTGATTTATGCATGTATGTATAATTGTGTATAGATTAAACAATTTTTCGATTTTCTATTTAATTTTTGAAGACTTTTATTGTATTTCCTCAATATAAAATTTTGATCTTATCCATTTTGTTAAATGCATTAATTCTTCTTTAATAATTTACTCCATTCTTTTGTGAATTAATTTTTTTCTTGCAATTACTTTTTAGTAGTAATTTTTATTAAAATTTATTAAATTTTTGTATTTCTTATAACTATAGACAACATTTTTTTTAAATTGAAATTAATTAATTTTTTATTATTAAATTTTTTAATAAAGAAGAGATTTTAACTTCACTGTAAATATGATCACTTTTAATAAATCTAATGATCACTGTAAAAATTTTCTTTAATACATTCAAAAACTTTGCTCTTTGTATTTGTATAACAATTATAATAAAATTTTAATTTATTAAAATATTAAATAATCGATTAATAACCTTAAAAAAATATTAATTAAAACATAAAACTCCTCGAAATATCACCAAAAAACCCCAAAAAAAAAACACGGTAATCCCGTTGAACTTAATAAAAATATTCAAGCGACACGTCGATCTATACAAACATCGCGAGGATTACTAACTTTCTTCTCTCCCATATTTAAAAAAAAATGTTCAATACAAAAACAAATGAACAAACGGAGAATTTATGTTTTATATCCAGAGTATATTATTTATTTTATAAAGGCTCTACTCTGATAACAGTTAACAGAATAATCTGTTATTTATTTTAGTGAAGATCGCAGCGATCACTTTTGATTTACTTGTTGTAATTTATATTTGTATACCTCTTTTAAAATGTATTTCATATTTTTTTTATTATTCTCTTGAATATCTTAAGAACCATTTTTAGTACATTTATTAAAAAAATGTATTGTATCTTATAGATGAAAAATCGCCTACTAAATTTGTATAAGAAGTCTGCGTTTGTTTAATATAATTTAACAGGTATATTTATTTTTAATTATTTTATTTTTATTTTGTACTTTAAGTAAAAATTTCTCTGTATGACTCAGGATAATTTCTGTGATTATTTGAAAAGTAAATTAGTCAGATTTTGAGATTAAAATAATAATAAGTATAATATATTAATTTATTTTTGATTTAAAATTCTTAGAAATAACAAAAGTTTATACGCATATGTTCTGTTATAGAAGAATTACAAATTTAGAAATAGATTGTTTGTAGTCATAAAATGATTTTAGAAAAAAATTTTGCGAAAATTAGTCTGTATAAATTTATATTTTGAGATTTAGGTAATTTTAAATATATAATTACACCTATTGTAAATATTTTAATAGACATACGTATGAGTATGTTGATCTTTAAAATTTGCGAATACAATTTATTTAAATAAAGATTTTAAAAATAAAAGTTGTAAAAATTCTTTGAAATTAAGATTTAAATGAAATAGGTAAATAAATATTTCCGTAAAAATCAGGTGTTAAAAATTGTTGTTTAATTTATATTCGAATAAAATTTTAAAATTTATTATTATATTGTATTTTCACTTGAATTTATTTTTGCACCCTAGATTTATTCAGTGCATGACCAACAATATGTTCGGTAACACTATTTCCTATATTGCAAGTCATTGAATTATTGATAAACTCTTTTTTTTTAATTGGATTATTCGGTGGCAAAATTTCCAAATCCGGTTCAATTAAAAAAAGATGAGACGAAATACGTATGCTTTTTTTCACAAATTAATTTTTTTGAAGCGATTGTAACTGTCCAAACCCCGTTTCTAATATTTTAATAATCAGTAGTTTCTAATTGAAAAATTAAATAATGGATTTAATATCGAAAAGCCGGACTTGACAGATATAATCTTAAGTATACGAATATGATCTACATCGAAAACAAATCGTTTAAGATAAATGCGACTGCGCGTTCTGTTCAAATGTTTGTCTGTTAGAAAAATTACTCAAAAACTAAAATAGTTAGATTCTGGAAAATATATAAGATTTAAAAAATGGGTTTCTAAAAAAAATGACAGCAACTAACAGATATATCATCTTCTATTCCATTCTCGAATTTTTGAAATACGTATTTAATCGGAATATCAGTACATAAAACTGAGTACATATTACCAACCGATTTATTATACCAACGTTAATGACTAACCCATTTTTATAATTATTATTTTTTAAATGATAAATATTCAATACAAATGCATGCCTTTCTAAATATTTTTCCGAAATTTTTCAATTTTCATTCATCATTTTTCAATTTTTATTTTCAATCATGTAAAAATACAAAGATAGTGATTACTTATCCTCCTTGCTCGAATTTCGAGGTGAAGGGATTTACTCATTTTATTTAAACTATATTTATTTATTAAAAATTAATATGTACAGTTAAGAATAATTATTTACCGTAATTTTTTAAAAATTTGTATTATCTATAGGTACTGATTTCAAATATAAATTGATCACCCTGTATAAATTATTTTAAGAAAAACTAGAAAGTAAAATCTTGTACTAAAAACTAAAAAAAATCTTTTAGTACCTACAAAATTCTCTCAAAGTAAACAAAAAACCTCAAAATTACTCTTTTCCTCTCTTTCAGTTGAATTGAAGCATTTATTGAACAATATTTGAAAGCAAATTACATACTAACACATTTAAAGACCGGTTTTTTCGATCATAAAATATTAAATAATAAAATAAAGGTAGTATTGTATAGTATAGGTATGTTTGTATCTTTTTCAAAACAAAACCACATTTTAAATATTATTTTATACCTTTAAAACCATCCACAAATACAGTTGTAAATCCTATGTAATAAAAAATCTTAAGTTATTAAAGACATTTTGTATGTCGATACCTTTTTGGAAGAATGTACTAAGCGACAAAATTTGCAAAATTCACTTTTTACATTATTGCGATAGTTTATACCAAGCGCCACAGTTTAATCTAGTTTTCATGATTCTATTCGAATTACAAAAAAAGTTATAACAGAAATAAATATATGCTAAACGACATTTTAATTCATTGTTAACTCTAATAATAATAAAATATGTACTATGCGACAAAAAAAAAACAAAAACAAAAAATATATGTCGTTTAGTTTACGCATAGTGCAGCAAATGTCGCTTAGTATATTTTAATTTGTCGCTTAGAATATAGCTAGCAATTAATTTCATGCATCGATTGATGCTTAGTATAAAAATTTACTGTTAAAACATGATTTGTTTTGAAAATGTTTGTAATTTTTGTGGGCATTATTTTTCAATTTGAATAGTTTTTAATCACATTTATCATTCGATATAGTGACTTTGTTTGAAATAGGTGAATAAATATTTTTGCAAAATTTAATTGTTTGGTAATAATGAATGGTAATAATGAATTTCAAAAATTTAATTTTCCAACTACCAGAGCGGGAAGAATGGTAGAATTGGCATTAAAATCTAAACAGCAATTTAGTACAGTAGAGGTAAGTCATACTAAGTAATTACTATTTACTAATTATAAATGAATGAATTTCAATTTTATTAAGATACAACAGCCATCTACTTCTAATAATAATATCAAGTTCTTCGAACTTAATCCGCCTGAAATAGACATTGAACCAGATCCATTCGAAACTGATGGCACTTCCTCTTGGAAAGACGAAACAGAAGAGTCAAGTGACACAGATAGTGATATATATATTAAAAAACCAAACAAAAAAAATAAGGCTATTCCGAAGCCTCAAATTACGACAATTGCAACACAATCTAAAGAAGTATACGATTTCGAAATGGCAATAAAATCTGAAGAACAAAGTAGTGTAGTTACTGTAAGTATTATTAAATACTATTTATAAAATATTCATACAAATGAATGGCTTGATTTGATTAAGGTACATCAACCATCTACTTCTACTGATAATGTAGAACTTGATTTGCCTGGAGTATATTCTGAACCAGATCCGATTGTAACTACAGCAGAAGATGAGCTTCAATTAGCAGAGTCTAGATCCATGAAATTAAAAAAATCAAAAATATTGCAACCAAATCCTTGTAAAAGTGGTTGTCAAAACAAATGTACCCAAAAATTTAATGAGCTACAAAGACAAGAAATATTTGATAATTACTGGAATTTGCCATATGTGCAGCAAAAAGATTGGATTTTATCTTCTATTGAGAGGGTTGCAGTTAAAAGACGACGTTCTAAATTAGATGAAAAGAAAACAGAAACAAGAAACTTTTTTATAAATTTTGAAGGACAGAAAATTAAAGTGTGTAGACAGTTTTTACTTAAAACGTTAAATATATCTAGCCAAGTTGTAACCTATACTCTTAAAAACTCAACTTGCCTGAATACAATAAATAAGGATAATAGAGGTTCCAGTACACCGAAAAACGCTACATCTCAAGAATTAACAGAATCAGTTCATAGTTTTATAGAGAGCTTGCCAAAAGTCCCTTCACACTATTGCCGATCTAAATCAAATCGAACTTACCTTCCATCAGAATATCATAGTATTTCCAATATATACAGAGTATACATAGATAAAGAGAAAAAAGAGAGTAAGGGATTTGTTTCAGAAAGTATTTTTCGTCGCATTTTTAAAACTTTTAATATTAGTATCCACGTTCCAAAAAAAGATAAATGTTCCTTTTGTGAAGCCACAAAAAATTTCAAAATAAATGAACAAAATCAAAAATATTTGCGACATATGCAAGATAAGGAACATAGTTTACAATCCTTCAAATTGGATCAGGAAAGATCGAAGAATTCACCTTCATTTTTGTGTGCAAGTTTCGACTTGCAAAAAGTGCTGAATGTCCCACATACACAAAGTATGCTATTTTACTATACAAGGAAATATTCCTTCTACAATGAAACAGTTTATGAAAGTGGTTCGCAAACCGCCTATAATTTTCTTTGGGGTGAAATAGATGGAAAGCGAGGAGCAAATGAAATCTGTTCAATAATAAACAGATACCTGAGTATTGTTGATGAAAGAGGAAATACCACAAGTATTTCACTTTACTGTGATAGCTGTCCAGGCCAAAATAAAAACCGGCAGATGTTAACAATGATTTACTTGTTTCTAAAAACCCAAGCTAAAAATATTATAGAAATAAAATTAACTTTTTTGCTTCCTGGTCATACGTATATGCCAGTTGACTCTGTGCATGCAAGTATTGAAAGATTTGTTAAAAAGAGAACAATATGGACACCATCAGAATGGGTTACTATGATATCTAACTCGAGAACAAATCCCAAACCATATGAGGTCATTCCATTAAACTGGAAAGATTTCCGTGATTGGAAAAGCGAATCTTTAAAATATTTTTCAAATCACATAATAAAAAACAAGGAAGGACAGAACTTTAAAATTTCCGAATACAATATTTTTATGTTTTCCAAAGAATCATGTGATATAAAATATTCAAAGTTTCAATCCGCCAATTGTGAAGCAAATTTTTACACTTTAGAATTAGGTCGTACTCGTAACCAGATGCAACATATTATAAACTTTAAAGAACCTGATATATTGTATAATAGGAGCTTACCAATTTCGGGCCCAAAGAAAAAAGATTTTGAAAATTTAATTAAAAGAAAATTAATTGCAGAGAGGTACATTAATGAATACAAACAAATATTAAATACGTTTGGAGAAGCAGAAGAACAATTGCCCGAAACGGATGAGGAAGATGATGTTCTTGAAAGTGAAGAGATTTAATCAATATTACTTAAAATATTTTTTTTATATTACTTTTTGAATTTGAATTTGTTTAGTTTACATTTGTTTTCCTTATTTATTTTTTAAAATTGTCATTGTTTAAAATTTTGTTTTGTTTTATTTTTTGAATTTGAATTTGTTTTGTTTTTTACATTTATTTACATAATTTATTTTTAACACTTTTTTATTTACTTTTTAAATAAATCATAATGAATTAAACGACATAATAAGATAAACTTTCATGTTTTTTTAACTATATAAATGTTCTAAGCGACATTTTCCATTGTACTAAGCGACAAAATCCAGACAAGAAAAATGAATTAAGTGACAAAAACTTCTACACTTTTTAAAATTTAATCTCCGGAATAGGTAATACATGTTGGTAATGAAAAATACTTGCAAAATCAGTATATACCTTAGCATTTTTAAATACTATAATTGAATAGGAAGTTTTTTCCTTTTCCTGAACAATTTTTAAAATGTCGCTTAGTACATTCTTCCAAAAAGGTATCGATGTAATAAAATTTATAATTGACACTTTTTGAGATAAAAATTAAAAATTAATTTAGAATATTAATTAAGAATAAAAAAAAGTTAATAATATAATATTATGCATATTTTATGTTTCTTAATTCTTATAACAGATAACATTTTTTTTTTTCTCTTTTTTTTACATTGTTTTTTATTTTTAACATTACATTATTATGAAAAAATAAAATTTATTTACTGAATACAGGCTGCCTGCCTAGTGCTTGCTATTGTTGTTGTTCTTGTTGCTGCTTATTTAGTTTTGTAGGAAATATTTTTTAAATAAATATAAAAAGAAGAAAAAAACCGGTTTGTGTACAGAATTTAGAAATTTTTATTTTTTTAATAAGATTTTTGAACTCTCTGTGTTTTTTGTTTCTCTCACTCTCTGTTTCTTAAGTTGAGTTGAGGAGACTTGAGAATTTTAAATTGATCACAATTCACAGCGTGAATCCAAGCAAAATAACATTAATATTGGTTTGCTTTGGGTTTGCTTTCCATTATAGGCAGTGTGTGTAGATACCCTCTGAATGTAAAGTGTAATGTAATCTTTTGTTTATTATTATAGTGTTGGCTTATTGACACCAAACACTATAAAATACACTGATCATATATAGCATTTACAAAATATTTTTTTTATTTGTTTTGTATGTTACCTACCCAAAAAAAAATTTTTATAATTTACTGAGATTTTGGATGCTGTTCGGTATTGGTACTTCATCTGTAGATCCCTATCCAAAATATTTATAATTTAATGAGATTTTTGATTGTTTCGTGCATCATCTTGTACTTATCATCTGTATCTACTTCAATCGTTTGAAAATTTGATAAAATTTGGAATTATTTTGTATGAACATCATCTGTACTCAAGTGCGTTCAAAGTGATTTTGGGTTTATTGGTGGGGCACAATGACGGTAGTCATGTCGCAGTCTTCAAAGTTGGAAAATGCCAAAAATACGTAGCTGTCAGTCAAAGTTGAAATCGTTGAGAGCTTTAATTTTAACTTTCATTGTGTGCACTTGTATTTCCTTCCATATGTTTAATTTTTGGAGTAGTATTTCTGCTTTGATGACTACACACATTGTGTTTAGAAAGTAAGGGTTCCCTAAAATTCATCGAGAGTATATGTAAATTTATAGAATAGCATGTATTCGGGATATTGTATGATTAACTAAATTTGGGGTTGAAGTCAAAAGTGATAATCGTTGAGTGGTAAATTTTAAGTTAAAGAGTTTTAAAAGTTATAACATACGTGATGTGGTATTGTGTTTAAGTGTTTTCATATTTTCTTTAGAAAAGATGGCAAAGTTAAAGACAAGAAGGCACACGTAGTTTGAAGGTCTAAGAGCTTAATTGAACCAGATATTCTCATTGAAAGTAGCTTAATCATAAATTTAAGGAGGAGATTTAGCAGTAGCCTTGAAGTCGTCTTTCCTCCCTATCCAAGTAAGCAAGCTGGAAAATGATTTTAATAATCGAGAATGTTAAAAACCCTTTTTTTAATTTCTTGCAATCTATCTTGAAGGAATAATTTAAAAACAAAAGGTGTGTTGGATTGGAAAATGAGAAAACATAAGGAAATAGAAAAAAAAGGGAAAGAAATATATGATCATAGATATCATCAGCTCTATATAGTATTAAAATATGCAACGAAGAACAAAAATTATTATAAAATTTTTATCTTTGAATTTGTTATTCCATGTTCAGTTCTGGTTAATAAACTAGAATAAGATGATTGGATAACAAAAAAATAATTATAATAATAATATAAAGAATGCACATTGAATCATATTCTTTATGCTTTTGGGGATAACTGCAGCCTTTGGGAATATGTATTATGTGATCCTTCTTTTAATATCAAACAATATTAGCGCCATTAATTTAATATATTTCCTTTTGTTGTTTCTTTTGACATTTTGTGTAATCAGAAGTTCTTAAAACTAGATATTGTGTTAAAAATGTACTCATTTATTATTGTAACCATGTCACCATACTAATAATGTTAATATAGTAATTCTAGGGATTGTGGTAGTGTGGCGTTGTGATACATTATAATTTTCTTATGATCTTTAATATAATTCCATATTTTTTTATTTTGAAATCCTCTTGTGGTGACGATCCCAAAATGATTGACTGATTATTAAATGATACTATTATCATTTATTATTTTTCATCATGTTATTTCTTTATTTTCTTCATTCCTTTAATTTTATTGTTATTATGCAGCCTGTTGATTCCTAAAATTTTTTTCTTACAAGATTTTACATTGGACAAAATGTAAAGCCACACTAATAGAATGGAATATCAAATGTGATAAAATAGTGGAACTGAAGAAAAAGTAAAAGACATTAAAGAAAAAATAAGACATGGTTTTAGTTGTGAAGAGCATAACCACACACTATATACATGGTATTAATAGGTTCTTATAACATATAAAATATACATAAATTCATGTATTCGGGTGTGTGTGTTTTTTTAAAGTTTTGTATTTTATACGGTGAAACTTCCGGAAAGGGGTTGTGAGCTATCAAGATGACGTCATCACATAACGGTACTAAATATCTCAAAGTTTTCGAATATATATACCATTAGTGGCGATGGCGCCATCTAGTGGTCGAAAAATGCATTACAAAATGTTCGTAAGATTTTGTAGCATTTTTAATAAAATGTTATATTTTTCCTGTTAGTCCATAAACTGGAACCAACTACTTACACTATTGTAGGGCATGATATTGTCTTTCATAAACATCTTGTTTCATCTGGATCGGTGCTACCATTTTTGAGATATTGCAATTTAAAGTGAAAATTAAAAAAAAAAAAAAAAAAAAAATCAAACTTTCAAAAAAACTACTATAACTGTGAAATTTTCAAAAACACCCTGTATTATTATTATACCATTAGAAAGGTCTCTAAAAACTCTTTCCAACGGTATATAATAAGTATGGCATATGTTGACAAATAGCCCCACCAGAGAACATAAATGCAAAAATGACGCAACAATTTTATTAAAAAATACATTTTCATACTTTATTTGTCATAAATTTATTTTGCCTTTTTGTTTTCCATTTGAAATATTTATTTTAAAATTTAAGAATGTACTTTATAGTTTGATACAATATTGAGTTGGGTTTTGTTTAGAGGATTTTTGAGGTATTTATATGTATGTAAAGTATAATTAGAAAGGACCTTAGAGTTGGTTATAAAGTCAGAATTATACGCTTTTTCCAGAATATTTATATACTAAGATTTTGAAGATTCACAGGGTTTTGAGTTGGATATAAAATTACGCTTATACTGTTCCAACAACCTGTACAACATTCAAATGCGAAATAAAGCTATATCGAGAATTTTTTTACGTATGGCTTTATTTCGCATTTGAATGCGAAATAAAGCCATATCATTTTCTAAAATTTTACCAAATAAAGCCATATAGTAAAATTGATACAAATTCTAACACTAAAATGAAAAGAATGGTATAAGAATTCGGATACCTAATTCATTAAAAAAATTAATAAGTTTCTAATTTTTTTAATACACTGTAATAAAACATGTTAAATAATATTATATTTTCATTACGGGGGCTGCCGCCCCCGAACCCCCGCTAACTCAATTATTGAAGCTAGATTTTGAATCCAACACTAAAATGAAAAGAATGGTATAAGAATTCGAATACCTAATTCATTAAAAAAGTTAATAAATTTCTAATTTTTTTAATACACTGTAATAAAACATGTTAAATAATATTATATTTTCATTACGGGGGCTGCCGCCCCCGAACCCCCGCTAACTCAATTATTGAAGCTAGATTTTGAATCCAACACTAAAATGAAAAGAATGGTATAAGAATTCGAATACCTAATTCATTAAAAAAGTTAATAAGTTTCTAATTTTTTTAATACACTGTAATAAAACATGTTAAATAATATTATATTTTCATTACGGGGGCTGCCGCCCCCGAACCCCCGCTAACTCAATTATTGAAGCTAGATTTTGAATCCAACACTAAAATGAAAAGAATGGTATAAGAATTCGGATACCTATTTCATTAAAAAAATTAATAAGTTTCAAATTTTTTTAATACACTGTAATAAAACATGTTAAATAATATTATATTTTCATTACGGGGGCTGCCGCCCCCGAACCTCCGCTAACTCAATTATTGAAACTAGATTTTAAATCCAACACTATAATGAAAAGAATGGTATGAGAATTCGGCATAGCTATTTCATACAAAAAATAATCAACCCTAATTAATAAATATAAATATTCTGGAAAAGGGGGCAATCCTGCTTTTGAATCCAACTCCAAAATCCCTCCTAATTGAGAATCCCACATATACACATATATATAAATATTCTGGAAAAAGCGTAAAGCCCTGCTTTTGAATCCAACTAACAATCCCACATATACACATATATAAATATTCTGGAAAAAGCGGCAATCCTGCTTTTGAATCCAACTCTAAAATCCCTCCTAATTGAGAATCCCACATATACACATTTATAAATATTCTGGAAAAAGCGTAAAACCCTGCTTTTGAAACCAACTCTAAAACTCCTTCCTAACTATTTAAATAAAAAAGTTTGGAAAATTAAATTGCTTCTATTTTCACAAATAAAATTACTTCTGATTTTGTAGCCTAAGGGCCTTTCTAATTATATTTTTACATACATATTTAAATAAAAAAAATTTTAAAACTTTGAGGTTGTCACCTCCAAAATCCCTCAAAACAAATTGTCAGAACCAAACTCAATATTGTATCCAAACCTAAAATGCATTCTTACATTTTTAAATTTGCCAAAAAGGCAAAATAAATTTATGACAAATAAAGTATGAAAATCTATTTTTTAATAAAATTGTTGCGTCATTTTTGCATTTATGTTCTCTGGTGGGGCTATTTGTCAACATATGCCATACTTATTATATACCGTTGGAAAGAGTTTTAAGAGACCTTTCTAATGGTATAATAATAATACAGGGTGTTTTTGAAAATTTCACAGTTATAGTAGTTTTTTTGAAAGTTTGATTTTTTTTTTTTTTTTTTTTTAAATTTTCACTTTAAATTACAATATCTCAAAAATGGTAGCACCGATTCAGATGAAACCGGATTTATATGAAAGGCAATATCATTCTCTACAATATTTTATGATGTTGGTTCTAGTTTATGGTCTTACAGGAAAAATATAGCATTTTAATTAAAATGCTACAAAATCTTAGGAAATTTTTGTAATGCATTTTTCGACCACTAGATGGCGCCATCGCCACTAATGGTATATATATTCGGAAACTTTGAGATATTTAGTACCGTTATGTGATGACGTCATCTTGATAGCTCACAACCCCTTTGCGGAAGTTTTGCCTTTTATACAATAGAATATGAAATAAAATTTTATCTGTTCATTTAAAATTATAATAAATTCGGGTATACTCTAGCAGCTAATATTATTTTGTTGTTCTTTCTTGATTTATTTTCTTCTTTCCCTCTTATCACTTTTTTTAAGATTCTCTTTCTCTGTTTTTTTTTTGGTTTGTTGTATTGTACTGTGACCTGAAGCAACACCATATCAATAGAATTAATGGCCGGCTGTTCTTACAAAAAAAAAAATTATTTTTTGGCTGCTTTAAAAAAAATAAATTGGTAAAAAAAGCAAGAAGAAATTATTAATGTGGCAGCATGCTGAAACTTTTACCTTTATATTTAAATAAATTTTGGTTTAATTAGTGTTTATATGATGATTCTGTAGTTTAGTTTTGAATAGACTTGTTTTATATTATTCGGACTTAAGTATTACAGAAGTGCAAATCATCCTAAACTGAAATTCAGTGTTACCAAAAAAAAACATAGCTAAGAAGATAATGTAATCCAGCAAGAGACACATTTGTAAATAGATTTATTTTACATTAATTATATGTGTCAAAAAATCCAACTTTTTTTTATAGAAACCCTAATTATGAAGCTTTAATACTGAGGGTGTCAGGGAGATATAATGTCTAAATTTCGTGTTCTAAAATTAAAATAAGGAAATACCGTTAGTTTGAAGAAAATGTTTGATGCATAGTACGAAAAGCAAATTTTTCAGGAAATTAGGAATTTTTCGAGTGCACATCTTTTTGAAGTAAAATTTAAGGATTACCAAGGGATTGTCTGTAAAAAATATAATATTTTAGAAAATCTTTTCAGTAGCAGAAAGGACTCTGATTTTCAAATTCGAATAAAAATCAATGAAAAATAATGAAGTAATCTCAGCGTTTACAGAACATCAAATTTCAATTCCAATTTATTTTAGAAACATTTTCTTTTAATTAGTAACTTAAAAGCAAATCCCAAATCCTATAGTTGTAATAACAAACATCAATTAGTCCTTTTTAACAAAAAAAATTTTTAAAACAAAAGGTTTGATTATTATATAAAAACAACTTTTTACACTTCAAATTGTTAGCATATCTAATTTTGTAGCTGTATAATATACATGTCCAGATATACTATGTATATATTAAAAACAAACCATTCTAATTGGAACGGATGGTCAATTTTTCAGTTTTTAAATTTCCTCTCTAATTATTGTTTTCAACCATATTAAAAAAAAAATATAACCTTCCACCTTTAGGCAGGGTCAAATTATTTTTTTCCTTTTCATTTCTTTTCCTACTGTCTAATACAACTGCTCTTCACAAGCATTTTACTGCTGCTGCAGCTTACCTCAGTTTCATTTTTTTTTAAATAATTTATCGTGGGAGAATTTACACCCATACCAAATTTTTTTTTTTTTGAATATTGTATTTCTTTTAAACGTTCTAGCAAAATAATTAAGTCATTTCATCTTTATTTGTATGGTTTGCCACGTTAAATGATGACGAAAGACTGATTGGGCTACCTCGTAGCCTCTGTTTTCTGTTGTTTTTTTTTTCATCAATTCTTCTTTACTCTTATCCCGCCGGTTAGTTATATTATTAATTTGTATTTATTCAAGCAAAATTGGGTTTGTATAGGTTGAAAAACAAGTAATGAAAATATCCGAGGGTTTTTAAAAAAGTACCTTTTTAAAATTAAACTTAAAGTTAAAGTTTTGTGTGAAGAGTGTGTTGAGAAATAGATTATATTGGCTTTCTAGATCTTTTGTTAGAAATTTGATATAACTACAGGGTGTCCAGAATACTTAAATATAAGCTGAGCAATAGGAGATTTTAAAGATGAAATAAAATTGGTATATTGATACCAGTTCTTATGAAAAATTTACAGTTATTAAAGCCCATAACATCAACTAACTACCGTAGCTTAAACGTATCTACGAAATTACTTTGTAGACTTTATCTTAGAAACCGTTAGAAATTAGCACCCAAGTCTAGCACAAATTATTCTTCCTTCTGAACATTTCAATCACCTGCACTCTTCGGAGCCTCTGAGTTCCGGACACCCGAATAGTAAAAACGGTAAAAAATTAAGAGATTTTAAAGATTTTGAAGTTCGAGGTGTTTAAAATTTGGAAATTTTCAATTTTCGATCCCTTATGGCTATATATCTGTAAATCTTAGCTCCCTCCCAAACTTATGGCTATATATCTGTAAAACTTACACTTATATTTTAGCATCTAAATGCTTTCAAAAATTAAACTCAAACTGTTTGAAGAATTTAAGAGATAAAAAATTTTCTAAAAATAGAGTTCTGTATAATGGTACCGTATGGCAGACCTATATATTTGTGTTACATATAATCAAAAAGCTTGTAAGAACAACCATCGTCGGCGTCGAGAATCAAGATTGAAAATATTTGTTGCAGAACATTTATGATGACAATTTATATACAGGGCTTCTTCAGACTTTGGCGGATGTAGTTCCGTAAGTGTTGGAGCTGTAGAAAAAAGTTCCCCCAGAAAACTTAAATTTTTTGCAATACTCGTAGTTAAAATTCGTTCTTCTCATTTTTAACTGTCAAAGTTTTGTAAACATACCGCGTCACGGACGGACAGACTTAGTGGAACCGTAAACGCGTATTTATTTCAAACGTGGTTAGAAACATTGCTATTAGAATTTGGTTTAAAGAGATACAAAAAAAATGTGTATAAAAACAAGTTTCTCCCACAAGAACAAAACAGAATTCCAAGAATAAGAACATTTTATTAAAAAAATAATGAAACGAATTCAAATAAGAAGAAAAAAAAATTAAACCTTGTCAGATAGGTTCTGACCTATAATTTGCTTGGTTGAATTAATTTTTTTATTTTTTATTTTTATTTTAATTTTTAGCGATAAAAATTAAGACATTAAGATATTAAATTGTATGGAACGAATGAATAAAAAACGATCTTTTAAATTTGTATATTAATTTATAGTTATAAAATAAAAAATTTTATTCGTACGTACGTTTAGATGAGATGATCGTTTGTCATCAACATCATTATTAATAATCATCAAGTTCAATTTATAATCAACATCAAGACATTTGTTTGCAGTTCTGGTTTTTGGCTTTTCGTTTTTAAAAGTTAATAATGATGATTGCAGATTCAACAAAAATGATCAAATGGTACAATTTTAATGACTTAATTATTTCTGGGCATCAAATAACACATATTTTTTTGCAAATAAAAAAATTAAATTACAATTAATTTAAAACATGAATTTAAATATATCTTGTATATATAATTTTCTTTTAGAGGTTTATTAATTTTTAATTGAAGGAAGGATTCAACAGAATTCTTTTATAATTATCGTCTTCACTATATAATTGAGGCGATATTAATCAAATTTAGGATAAATTCCCCTGTAGAATAATATAATAGGTAGTTGGAATTGTTGATTTTAACACATTTTTTTGAGTTGGAATAAAGATAGGAACAAGGTTTCAGAAAATTTTTTAAAACACCTTAAGAATGATGGGCATTAAACAGATTAACACGGAAGTAAATTCAGGTAAGTGATGCTAACGCAGTTCGACTGATATTATCAATTGTTTTACAATATTTCTAGTAAACCTAATTTTTTAAAGTTCAATCAAGTGGTATTGGATGCGGTTTTACTTCAAAAAAATATGTAATCAATGCTGGTGTCCCTCAACGTTCTGTTCTTTCCCCAACTTTATTTTTAATATTTATCAATGATCTTCTATCCATGGCGTCTACCAAAAATCACAGATTTGCTGATAAAGGTTCAATTAAGTTGTAATGGATGATTTGACTTCAAAAAAATTTTTAATCAATGCTCTGTTCTTTCTCCAACTTTATTTCTAATATTTATCAATGATCTTCTATCCATGACATTTAACAAAATCCATAGATTTGCTAATGACAGCACTCTTGATTGCTCTTAACTTTTTGAAAAAGCAGCTGATGTCAACTCAACTCCGGTAAGTAAACAAGGAACCAAAATTTGTAATCAAATGCAACCAAAATTAAATGTTTTTTTAAATAATTCAGGATTGAGGAAGCAAAAACAGGGAACGTTTTTATGCTCTAAGAACCCAAAGTTGTGTGAAGCAATTCTGTACCTTGCATCTCTTTTGGGAATCTGAAAGTTCAAAACTCAGAATTCTTAAAAATTCTAGCAATTAACTAAAATGAAAAACTCTAGTAGAACGACCGTATATTTTCAGTTGCAAAAGATGGTGCGAAATGCCTGAGATTCTTAAGCAGAAGTAGAAAATACTTTACATCTCGAAATCTTCTTCAAATATATAAAACCTATATTCAGTCCAAACTTCAATATGACTCTCACATATTAGCACCCAGCACTGCTATTATAGCAATATCTTGATAAGATACAAAAAAGAGCTGTTAGTATCTTTAGTGATAATGGCGTCAAAAAAATTTAAAATAATACAAGCTTAGCAGCTCAATCAATATGTATACAGTAGAGTTTTTTCTTACTAAAACTCTGAAATGTATATAGGAACTCGTTTTTAAATTGCACCTCCAAATTGTGTAACGCATTACCACCTTATGTGTTTCCCAATATTTATAATTTAGAAAACTTCAAAAGAGAAGTTAATCTAGTCTCCTGGGTTTTCCTATCAAACCCTAGATGGACACTATTGTTTTCAAATGGGAGCGTATCAAAATCTCGTCTTGCAAAATCTCGCGCTTTTTATAATTTTGTAGTTGAAATACTATATATATGTAATAAATATAATAAAAAGCGGTTTTAGAGTTGGTTTCAAGGTTTTAATACGCTTATTCTAGAATATGCACATATATGAACGTGTGGGATCTTAAATTTATAAGGAATCGCAAGATTTTAGAACCCGAGATGATTTTAAACGCGAGATTTCTACACACGAGGTTTTGAAATGTGATATTTTGTATCCAACCCTTTTCAAATATGTTTGTCTGTCTTTAGTTCTTTATTTTTATGAAATAAAGAAATTCTACGGACTTGTATCTGTGCTCCATTTCCGATTTATTAATTGTATTTTATAGCAAAATTAGTGTTAGATTTAAAATTTCTGTTTTATTTTATTTTTTTTATTAATTTTAATTTAAAAATCATAAAAATAAATTAACAGATGGCCCAAATTTTAAATAAATAGATGAATGAACTTAAAATTAAACTTATAATAAACCAGTGCCCCACGCCCACTGTTAGTTCAATGAAATGAAAAAAATTTGAATATTTGCTATTATTTTAAAATAGTTTTATTTTTCATTAATTAATACGCTAATAGACCTAAGTATTCTGAATTTGAGTTCAAATATTTATACATATATATATATACAATATACATTCCTATTAATTTACTTTTTTTTTTTAAGTTTGGATGAGTAATGGTTTATTGTTGTGTCGATGGTTTGAGTGATTTATTTCCATTTAAGATTTGAATAGGTTTTGATGATAAGATATTAATCGATAATCTATAATCGATTGGAAAAATTTAATTGACTTTCTATAGAATTCAGTCATTTGGAAAGAATTCTATTTTTTTTTTTGTAGAATGTTTCCTGTAATTTTCTGTTTTAAAATTATGTCTACGGTTTTTGTAGCTTGTTGTAAGTTTTAATTTGCCTCAACTACAGTCTATATAGAATAAAACAAAATAAGCGATGATAATTACGATTTATATCAGGGTTTTTTCTTTTATTCTTTCGATTAATTTTTATTTCACTTTCATTGAAATAATTTTGTGTCTGGAAGACTAAAATTGAGCGGAAAAATAGAATGTATTTTATAATAATCGATTTGCTTTACTTTAGTATTAAGTTGTAAAATGATTTCATGCCAATTCCTATTCTGTGGTTTTGTTACTGGGTAAAATGCTTCTAAGAAGATGTAATTATAATCTTTTTAAAATAAAAAAAAGTGTTCGGTGATTTCATTTGATTGTAAAGAGAGAGTTGATAGTCTATATAAGTGAAAAATTTTCTGGAAATTAGCTTCAAGATAATGAAATATTTTATGCGCCAGTTAAATTTACAATGTATAAAAAATAAGAATTTACGAGTGATAATGGAAAAATCGAAAATTTTGCACTAAAAAGTTGTGTTTAAACTTATTGAAAATACAAATTCAATATAAATTAAGAATCGATTCATATTTCTTTAAAAAAAATCGATCATGTATGACTGTTAATTCAGGGGGGAATTTCCAATAACACTTAGTAATAAATATACTTATAAATAAACTTAATTTATTTTTGATTGTAAAATATTTTTAATATTCTTAGGGAAATGTCCCTTGTTCTATTTGTTAAAAATATTAATTTAATTCAAATGGGAGGCGGGGGTCTATCTTAATAGTGACACGCAATAAATAATAACATATGAAGTTAATAGTAACAGTAAAATTTGTTTTTTAAATAGTCCCTGTAGGTTTATTTTATTTTGAATTTTAACTCAATAGACTAGACTAAAATTGTAAATAATATGACAAGTATTTCAATATTTTTGATTGTAAAATTTTTTAAGTACAGTTTTGGCAAAAAATTCGTGTAATAATTTAAATTTTCTTCAGATCTTGATTTGATTTTGGTGGTTAGTTTATATGCCAAAAAAATAATCTACAAACATAGTTCGAGAGGTCTTAGAGTGAACTCTTTTAAAGAACAAGAACTCGCGGCCAAACAAAGAACACATGACGTAAGACAATTCACTAAGAACTTGTAAAATAGCGTAAAAAGGCTTGTAATTATAAATTAAAAATATTTAATTGATCTGAGTGGTGTTTATAAAGACAGAGTGTTTTGAAACTTTTATTTTGACAATAATCCTTTGAAAAAATGCAATACCTCCTAAAGTTTTATTAAAATCAATTGGTGAGGAGGTTGGGCCTATGCTTCAATTTCGTTTGATTTAAATATTAATTGTCTTGCTTTCACCAAGTAGTCTGCTGCAAGTGGTCAGACAAGTGGTCTGTTACAAGTGATCAATTGTCTACTATTCGTCACATATTCTGGCGAAGCACAATCGAAAATATTTTTAGTCGAACAAATTTGACAAAGAAGCATAATCAACTAATCAGATGAATACCTGGGTTAAACGCTTCAAAAAAATCTACGAATGTGGCTTCTCAAATAACTCGAGCGGGGCAAATGGAGATGGGTATTTTAAACGCTTAGAAAATATTTTTCAAAGAGGGGTGCAATGTGCCTTAGAGTGAACCATGAAAGAAGAATGAACGGTTGTACAAAGAACTCACGACTCTGGAAAATTCACCAACTTGTAAATAAAATCAAGCATCTTTAAAATAATTTGAGCGACAATCAAGAGACACTGTCTTAAAGTAAAAGCAGACTCCAAGACGCAAATGTAGGCGTTAAATAGAATTGGACCCAAAAGTGAAGATCTATTTTAATCCGTTAGTGTAAATTTAACTTCCTGCACGCAAAAAAAAATTCATTATCAAAGGTAATCAATATTGTTTTACCCTCAGTCAAAGAATGAAATATTTTTCCTAATAAATTCCTAATAAAATATTTGGAATTTCTCGTTTTTTGTTTTAAAGATTTTTTTTTTTTTTTCGAGAAACTGAAGGAAAAAGAAAATTTTTAAATAATAATTTTCTTATTCCTAAATATTTTCATTTTAAAACCTTAAATTAAAAAAAAAAATAATAAACAATTTTATTCCTTTTTTTTTTTTAAAAAACAAAAGAAGATGGATTATAGTAGGAATTTTGATTTATAGCATGTCGCCGGCATATGTCGCGCATAATTTTAAATCTATTTTATACTAAAAGTATAGGAAAAATTTTACAACTTTTGTTTCTATCTAATAACTAATACCATAATGCGTATATATGAAAATGTTTTTTTTTTCGTCCTTAAAACAGCAAGGATAAAACAATAAAAACAATAAAAAAAAAAAAATTAAAACTTTTTCTGTTTTAAAAAACATGAATGAATTTTTAGTCCCAATTTTTATTCTGCTTCTTTTTCTACTTTTTAAAGAGTCCTTTAACAGACTTTTCACTTTACTTGCCTTTTCTTGTCTTCCTACGTCCTGATTTTTTTTTTTTTTTTGTAGCTGTTGTTTAATTTTAAATAGTTAACATCTCGGTTTAAAATTCTGTTTTTTTTTGTTTTTTTTTTTAGTATAAAAATGTTACAATGGATTTGAGGAAGGAGCACATTATAAACATTGGAGTTGAAAAATATTAAGAAATTTTTTTTTTTTTTATTTTCAACCCGAATTTTTTTTTTTTCTTTTGTTTCTTGTCTACATTTAAAGTCTCGCCAAATTCTTCTCCGACTAATAAATATATGGAACACAATAGTTAGTTGTACCATAAATGTTATGTAACTTGTTTGTTGATGTTATGTTTGTTGTTGTTTTTGAATAGAAGAAAAATACAATAAATAAATAAATAAAAAGGATAATAGAAATATTCATATCCTTATTACCTACAGTTGTAATCTAAAAAATTGAATAAGTCTAAATTTTGGAATTGTAAATGTGAGTGATTTCCCAAATCATGTATAAAGCCTAGAATCCTAGATTTTCGATTTTGAAAAAAGTCAAAAAACCTGATTGTTGGACTCAGAGCTTCAATTATTTAAGGATTAGAATAATTGATTCTAACATTTTTGATTATCCGCTATTGTAATTCAATTATATTAGCATGTAAGCGGAGTTTAACTTTTATAATGAAAATGTCTAAAAGTTACTACCTATCCTAGTAATGCCATGAGGAAGTGGGCATGGAAGAAACAGTAATTGGAGCAGAAGAAAGAATTATCAAAAATTCTATCACATTTGTTGTAGAAATTCCAGAATTTTATTTGAATTTATTTGCAGGTAGTTTAGAAAAACTTGAGTAATACTCGGTTTTTAAAGAACTTGAGAATCGATACTCGTCTCTAAATTTTTAATCTAGTTATAAAATAACTATTCAATAAAAATTAATAAAATAGACGAAATCTGAAACTTCAATTTTTCAATTAAAATATGAATAAAACTATAAGTTCCTTTAAAAGCTAATTTTCTAAATGTTTTCAAAATCAAGCTACAACTTGACTGAATTACTTGTTAAAATGTAATCGTATAGTTTTAAAAAAAAAATACTCGTCCAATTATGAATCATGAAATCAGGATAGAAAAGTAATCAGTAATCAAATAAGCGTTAGAGATTAAAATAATCGAAACATAATTATAGTGAATGAGTTTTGATGATTATTCTGCTAACTTGGTAGATCTTGTAAATGACTGAAAGTTCTCATCCAATTTGTAATCACGAAACTATAAGAGGAAACGTAATAACATAATCATCAGAGATGAAAATTTTCATTCGAACATAATTATAATCAATCGAATGTAATGATTATTCTATTAACTTGGAAGATGTTATAAATTATACAAAAAGCACTCACCCAATCATTAATAGATCTTAATCAAAGACAAAAGTAATCACATAATCAACTGAGATAAAAGTAATCATTCGTACATAATTAGCGAATCAGGTTTATTGTTTATGGTGCTTACTTGGAAGTGACTATTAATGACTTAAAGTACTCATCTAATTATTAAATATTTATCTTCATAAGAAAAAAGTAATTAAATAAGTGATTACTTTGTTCTTATGAAGATTAATATTTAATAATTAGTTAAAAGGTATCATTCAATTTGGTGTCATGTTGTTATAATAATTACTCTGTTTTAGATTCCTTATTTATATGTAAAATAATTGAAAAAGAGCAGGTATTGGCAAGGCTTCAAAACCGTTCCCATATGTTGCCATTCTTCCAAATATATTTCCCTAACTGTGTAATAAATAATAACATAACATATCTATGCATAAAAAGAGCGTCAAATGTAAAAATTCCGATATTAAAAAAAAAAAAAATACTTCGAATACAACAACAATAAAAACAAAAACTTTTTCTAAGTTCTTTTTTCAACTCTTTTTTTTTGTCCCCGTCCTGTCAACATAAATATTTATGTAGATTTGCATTGTTTTTTAAACCCACAAAATATGTTGACATTTTCTATTTAGATGTTTTCTAGTCTTATAACTCCATTCAAAGAATTGAACAACACACAAAAAAAAACTCGAGTACAAAAACAAAAGAAAATAGAAAAAAATTTGTATAATTCCATAGCTCCCGTTTTTCCAACTCTTTTGTTTTTTTTTTCTTGTATTTCGTTTTATGTTAATCGCAGTAATGAAGGGTATGGAACTGAAAAAGAACTGAAAAAAAAATCTATTACCTAGTTAAAAAAAAAAAAAACAGAAAATGGAAATTACTTTTCCTCTTATTTTTCTTTTCCTTGTTTTTTTTTTCTTATTTTCTTTGGTTTTCAATTTTTATAGAAGTTCATTGCCGAGTTCTAAACAACTAAATTGAAGTTTATTTTTAGAAAGATTAAGAACAGAGAGGAGCGGTAGTGTGATTGAATGATATCAGGATTCATGATGACGCCTAAAAGGAAATTAAAGTTAAGAATTCTTATGAAGAAAATTTTTTTCCTAGTGGAAATTTTTTTTATTGTATGTACGATTTATTGGATGACCATTTGTACACCTATGTCGGTACTTAAAAAGGAGTTTCGGAGGAAGATTTTAATTCAACATCTTCTTCTTCTTCTTCTTCTTTTGCTGCATATCCATTTTTATTGGATGACACTTTTGATCAACTGTTGAGACATATGCGATCCCTGGTTATGTACACTAGCTCTTCTATATTTGAAACACCTGTCCACTGTCTTATGTTTCTTAGCCATGACATTTGTTTCCTATAGGCATACCCCTTCTTCCTTCAATTTTGCCTTGGACAATAAGTTGAAGCTATTCATATTTGTTTCCATGTATAATATGACCAAAATATGATGTTTCTGACATTTAATTCTTCGAAGCAGTTCTCTATTTGCACCAATTCTACTCAGGACATCCACATTTAAAACGTGTTCAGTCCATGAGATTTTTTTACATTTTTCTGTAGATCCACATTCCAAATGCTTCCAATTTGTTGATGTCTTTAATTTTTAAAATCTAAGCCTCCATGCCATATAGAAAACTTTACCATAAATTAAAGTGCTTCATGAATCTTATGCGGAGTTTGATATTTCAATCTCTACTGCAAAATAATATTTTATATTTTGAAAAAGCATTTACAGCCATTTCAATTAGATCTTTATTTAACCAGCTTCCAAGATATTTAAATTTTGGCTCCCGTTCAATTGGAAGGTTGTTGATTGTTATTGTAGCTGCTGTGTATGGAATCTTTTTTCTGCTTGCAATCGTAAATTTTACTTTAGAAATATTTACAACTAACCCAAAATGATTATTATAATAGTTAATTTTTTATACCACATGTTGTAGATCATGAATTCAATATGAACAAACTAATTACCTAAATGTTTTTCATTTAAGTTTTAAGAGTTTTTACTTATCCCAAGACTGTACTTAATTTGACTGTATTCTATTACTCTGCAGTATTATTAAAGTGTACTTTATTTGAACAGACATCGTATATAGATTTTTTTAAATTCAAATTTAAAAATAATGAAATAAATAACATTTAAATCACATGTAAGTAAATGAAGTAAAATGACTTCAGACAAAGGAAGTGGGATTGCAATCAGATAATTCCATAGGCAATGCTCAAAATACAATCGAATGACACCACACACTTGTGCTAATTGTTCAATGTTCAATTGATTTTGACATATAATATACCCGTAAGGCTGTTCCAGGCCTTATTATTCGAAGGATATTTGAGATTCCTATTGATAGAAATGTTTGTACATTTTTCTGAACTCAATGACTAATGTTTGTAAAAAAGAACATATCAGTTTTATGACTAATCAAGTAAAACATAACATATCAATTTCTTAATCTCATCATTTAAACATGATCGCTCGAATTATTGTTTGACATTCAAACCACGGGACCACGTATCCATTTAATTTTCCTTTAATTCCAATACTCTAAAAAAACCTCAGTAAAATTAAAAGTAGCAATTGTCAGGTCTTATTAAAACAAGGCAATTGTCAGGTCTCTATTTATATTATGGATTCAATTGATATTTCTAACAAAAGTCGTTTAATTTGATACAAATTAAAATTTTCATAACATGTTCCTCTTTTTCAATTCAACACATCTGGTTACTTTATTATCAAAGTTTACTATCAATAAACCAAAAATAGACTTAAATACTTCATAATAACGGAACAAAAAAAACCCAGTAAGTAAAAGTTTTTATTTTTTTTTTAATAAAAAAAAAGTTAGACATTGTTTTAAACAAAAAAATTAAAGTGTTTGTTTTAAAGGACATATTTTCATACACACACACACATAGTTACACAAACATAAAGAAAAACAAAGTTTAAAGGAATCTGTTTTAAATATTTTTTTTTTCTACAATTTTTTATATTATACACATATTTGTATGTATGTAAATGAGAAATTAAAATGTTTACAGACTGTCATATTATGTATGTACATACATAATATGTAAATGCATGTGATTATCCTTTTTGTAATTTCAATGTTTTTTTTTTTTTTTGTGTTTGTTTATTTATTTGTTTGTTTGTTTGTTCCTCGTGATGTTTATTTAAAGGACATTTTTTTTTGTTTGTTTGAAAAAAAAAAAAAAAAAATGATGGTAGGACGTGATATATACATACATGCATATGTCGACAAACATAATAATAATATGTAGGTTTGGGTTTGATTAATAAGAAAAAAAAAATACTTTTAAATAGAGATTGTGAAATATTTGACTGTTTAATGTATATGTATGTGTACTTATATAATATGTAAAGTATTTACTGATAGACAGATTGTGCATTATAGAATATTTTAAAATATTTCCAGGATATTAATATATTAACGAATGTTAACGAAGGAATAGTTGATATGATTTAAAATTGAGTAAGTGAAAATTTTATGTTAATTTATTGGAAAAGTGGTTCGTGTTAAGTTTATTTAAAAATATCTAATAATAACATAAAATATTATTAATATATTTGAAAATAAAAATATTATTAATATATATATACAAAATTTTTTTACGAGGGAGATTGAAAGTTTCGGAAACCAGCTTTTGAAGCTGTATGTAGTTACTATAGGAAGTGTGCGACTTGAACACAATAACACTACAATTCCTTTTTAATCAAACTTTAGGATGAGATCTGTGATACAATTGTGCAGCATGGTTTCGAGGACTTTTGTGAAGAAAGGATTTTTGGGAATGGGGTTTGCGAAATATAGGATTCTGAAAAATTTGGAAGGATGAGGAAAATAGGATCAGATATTATGGAGAAGATGTTAGACTTTTTCTTGAACTTTTCTAAATAATACACATTTGCATTATCGACTTCGGGAACACATTTGATGAAATGTGCTTCCATAAGCGCGATCAGCGTATTACAAACTAATTTCCATAATGCTGTGTTGGAACAGCATTTGTAGCGCTCCTTGTTTCTCGTTGGTAAATCTTTAGTGGAGGTATTAGTTGTTTTATTGCTTTAGAATAGATGTTAGTACCTACAAGATACTCATAAAACATATCAGTATATATAGTACCTATAGATACCCAAGATGCCCATAAAATATGTCAGTGACACAACTATACGACGTTGGTAGAGTCCTGACAACAAGCACTGATGTCAGCATAATTTATAAGACATATAGCTCTATTTTGTATTTTATCTATTTATCCCGTAATAATGACTTAAGCCTAAATGTGTGGTTAAGAATATGTTTAATGAAAGAGGAACAATAACGATTATTATGCAGAGTCTTAACATTTCATTTTGACTTTTAAATTGTACTTTTACTTTGAACAGAACAGAGCACCGCAGGAATTAGGTAGATTGTAAAAGAAAAAAAAATTATCTTAGATTAGCTTAATCGTGAAGAAATTTAAGACACACGTTATTTTGTCTGAGTTTTCTCCTTATAAAATATTAGTCATCTTCTAATTTGAATAGAGAACTAACAGCTGCAAATTTTTGAAAGCAAAACGATGTAGAAAAATAATCTAGATTCGTCTGTTGATAACAAATCACAAAGGAGTTTAATATCCGCCTATTGTTCGGCATTTCTCTTTACCCATTTTTTTTCGAAAATATTCAACAGCGGATCGACATCTACGGAAGATTAAATTCAAAGCATCAAGATCTATGAAAAAGCTCAAAGTTAAAAAGGTATGAGGATTCACAGTTAGAAAAGAATATCAAGTATGCAACTTTTGGAACATATTACAGTATTTTTAAATTTAACTTAGATATTGAAAATTTTTAACTTTAAATTGCATGGGCAAAGACAGTTAAGTTGCAATTTGAAGACTTTAGTATAATGGACATTTAAATAAAATAGTTCGGGATAAACAACATAAGGTACTCATTATACCCGTGCATACATATATGACATCGGGTATATTAGATTTGCTCCTCCGTTTGTAACGCATCGATCTAGACGAGCTAGATATAGTGTCAAGGGTACGTATCGAATCAGCATCGAAAAATTAGTCGATCTAGCTATGTGTGTCTGTCCGTCCGTCCGTCCGTCCGTCCGTCCGTCCGTCCGTCCGTCCGTCCGTCCGTGTGTCAGCACGATAACTCAAAAACTAAAAGGGCTAGAGTCTTGAAATTCACACAAAGTGATTTTTAGACAATTTCTAGGTTCCCTATTGTTTTTGGTTAAAATCGGACCAAGTCTTCGGGGAGCTGCCATACAACTTTTTTGCACCAATATGAATTTCTTCAAAAGTAATTATACTACGAGAATGAAAATTACACACGGTTAGTTTTATAATGACTCCGGCACTTATATGAAGTTTCAAAATGTTAGGGCCCCATTATCGGGGGGCTGCCATACAACTTCTTTGCACCAATATGAATTTCTTCAAAACTAATTATACTACGAGGCTGAAAATTATACACGGTTAGTTATATAATGAATCGAGCACTTATATGAAGTTTCAAAATGTTAGGGCCCCATTTTCGGGGAGCTGCCATGCAACTTTTTTGCACCAATATGAATTTCTTCAAAACTATTTATACTACGGGGATGAAAATTACACACGGTTAGTTTTATAATGACTCCGGCACTTATATGAAGTTTCAAAATGTTAGGGCCCCATTTTCGGGGGGCTGCCATACAAAGTTTTCGATTCAATAACTTTGAATCTAATGAAGCTACAAGGTTAAAATTAAAATTGGGCAGATAAATTAATAGGGCAAGTTACTTGGCAAAGTTGGACATCACTCGGACCTTCGGACTTTTAGGGTGGGCCAATTTTTTTTTTTTTGTTTTTTTTTTTTTTTATTTTTTTTTTTTTTTTTTTTAAGCTAAAGTTATGGGACAATGAATGAAAATTTTGTTTATTTTTTTTGTGATTATTTTTTTTTTGTTAATTTTTTTTTTTTTTTTTTTTTAAGCTAAAGTTATGGGACAATGAATAAAAATTTTGTTTTTTGTTTTGTGATTTTTTTTTTTTTTGTTAATTTTTTTTTTTTTTTTTACGTCAAAATTATGGGGTAATGAGTTAAATGTATAAGGGAAGTAAATTACGGTTTATTTTATACACCATAGTGGGTATGCACGGGTATCTAAAAGTTGACAAGGGCAACTATAATCTTCCTCGTTTTTAATAAATATTATGAACATAAAATTTAAATTTTATTTCTTAAAAACGTATTAAAGCGAAAAAAAACTTTTCAGTTCTTTAAAGAAGTTTTTTTAGTCCTTTTAAAAATTTAATTCCATATACCACAAATTTTAAACTTTTTTATAGCCCCATTTTCTTATAAATATTGAATATAAAATAAACATTTTTTCTTATAGCTTTTATTATAATTTTTAAAATAATTTACAAAACTGTAATTGCTTTATTAAAAATTCTGAGTTACACAGGAGGACACCATACTGAAGGATGTTGTGACCTTAACGTTTTCTTTTTCCGTAGCACTTTAAAACTTTCATTTTTAATGTCATAATCTTCATTCATACCATCAAACATTGAAGGCTCAGTTTTGATTGAATAATAAAGTATATAAAATAAGTAATAGAAGAAAAATAATTAATAATTTATAAAATGTTTATGTATGTGTAAATAATAATAACTAATTTAGTTAGTAATAATAAATGTAACCATTCCTAAAATGAATCAAAAAAAAATTGCAGCAGGAGAACCGCAAGTTATTAACATATCATAACATATAATAGAGGCGAGCAATTTTCCTTCCATTCAAAGTAGATGTAGAAGATAAGCTGGGTCCGCTCTTAGATATTAGCATGAACATTATAATACAAACATAACACCATCAAATTCTAGAACCTCGCAGCAACTCAAAGCTGTATTGTCAAATCCACAAAGTTTAAAAGAATTTTCTGCAAAAATTTTTTGACTTAATATAAAAGTTCAGAGGTCTATGGTTGATCATAGGGACAAGCATTTTCCAACTACACAAATCTGGCATCCGAAATTAATTAAATTTGATTGACTGAGGTTAGATTCTGATATAATCCATACATTTGAGGCTATATCTACCTCGTCCCCTTTGCAGTATAACAAAAAGTAAAAATTCCGTTTCTACGGGTATTTAACAGTTTCCAAAATAAAAATTCCGTTCTTGCGGATATAAATACTTGATTAGACACTTTATGACGTCTGATTCCTTCTATTCTTTACTATCCTTAAGCCTACCACTAATGAATCATTATTAGCGTTATTATTTTATTTTTTAGTTCTTACTCCAAACAAAAAAAAATCTTGCAAATTAAAAGCTATACAAAGAAACTTCAATTAACGAAAATTGGAAAGGCTTGTTTCTTTCCTTTGGTAATGGCAAATTTTAATTTTTTTGTGTAGTGGTGTTACTAAATTTTTATATAATAACTTATCCATCTAAATTTAAAAATTATGACTTTAAATAAAAAAAATTCTTAATGTATTTAAAAAAAAAGGATAACAATAAATAAAAATGAAGTCCTTGAAAATCAAAAATTTCGACTGGAAAGAAAAAAAATTACTAAAGTACTCACGTAATCAGATTTTTTTCCTGTATGATGGGTACTTATTAAAAATTTTATTAAACAATATTACCCCTTAAAAAGTACATTACTTTTATCAAAAACCGTAAAAGAATTCCAAGGATACTAAAATCAAAGTCCTTGAAATATTGCTTGTGTTTTGACGTGCAGGAACTTTGAAAAAAAGTAAAATTTTGCAATAAATCTTTAATTATATTAATTTTTCTGCTTGTATGCCTCGCGTTTCTTAGAAGCGTCTTAGCGTTTTAATAAAAATCTAAAATCTTCTTGGCTTAATCTTTGGCGCCTTTTTAAAAGTATAATGTCTTTTTTTTTTTATTGAAATAAAGTTTGATTTTATTTTGTTTTTTAATGATAGCATGTTTTTTTTTTTAATTATTTTGTTTGGTGCAATAATGGTGTCTCCCCAATTTTCTAATTAAAATTTTATGTGGTAATAAAAATAAAAAAAAAAGTTAAACGCCATTATATACGAGAATGCGGAGGAATTTTTAGGAAAAACGAAGATTACTTTGAGTTTTGTAAGGAATATTATAGCATGGAATATTTAAAAAGGAAAACCCATGCACCTTCCCATAAATAATAATTAAAAAAAAATTAAAATATAAAAAAAAAATTTAAAATTATTTTTCAATTTTTAAGAAAACAATAACTGTTCCTTTTTGTGACGAAGTTTGTATAAATTGCCTGGGTGTAGCAGTACCAGGATACCCGTTGATTGAAATTGAATAGAAACAAAAAAACCTTTTGAATATTGGATGGACACAGCGTTGAATATGTTGAATAATCTGACCAAAGGCGTAGTAGTTGAGGCACCGGCTTCATGACTGAAGGGATTTGTGGTCAAATTGAGGCGAGGCTAGGTTAAATCCCAGAGTTGTGATGAATTGTTGTACATTGTTAAAGGATTGCATATACTTCCAATACTGCATATTATAAAAGAATGATGGTTTTAAAACAATTATGAAGTAATATTTTAAAATGATGATACTAATCAATATTCCTATAGATATCAGTCCCTATTTTAAAAACTATTTAATATTTCCAGATTCTTATCACTCAGTATGGTGGTAAAAGATAAAATCCCATTTTATACCCTAGGGGAGAAGAGATAATACTGTACAAAATAAAAATGTGATACTATACCAAGAGCGCAATGCTGCGAGTATAGGGTAAAATTAAAAAAATGCAGCATACGATTATGCTACCAATTAAACAGACGAATATATTCACACCGTACATACAACGCATCAACATCGACGTATGCCGACACTTTACCGTGACTTAAAATTTCATTCCAAACTAAATTCTTTTACTTCTAACGTCGTCGCTGTTTTTGCCAGTATAGTATAAATATTTTAAATAGTGCAAATGTAAATTATTTAGAAATAATTAAAAAAAATTACTAAGTAAATAAATGTGATTTTAATAAAAAAATTTGCTGCCCGACCGTCTTCGTCAATATAGTTTGAGTAAGAGTACGTCGTCGTCACAGTTCGTCGTTTTCAGTCATCGCCTGTCATCGTTGTTTAATTCAACGTTATAGCTTCTCCATAAATGTCCGAATTCGCAATAAAATTTAAAAAGCATATTGGCTCCATATTGCACAAACTACTTAAAGGAGTCCCTGATTTCTAAAATAGAAAGTTAAGAGAATGTTGATAATATTTTGTTAAATCTCTTGAGCAATTCAATTCATCTTTTGAACAATTCATCTAATTTAAAAAACAAATCCAGCCCTGGTTTAACCTTGTCTGCACCATTCAATTTTTTTTTTTTTTGGGGTTTTTCATCAAAAACAAACAAACGGTAAAAAAAAAATTGCGCAATATTATTGTGTAAAAAAAAAATTATAAACAAAAACGACCATGACTTTTACTGTCAGAAGAAATTCCTTTTTCCGAATTTCAATTTATTTTCTTCATGTTATACAATATATACCGTTATTATTTTATTATCTATATCTATCTCTTTTTAACTGAAAATTTTTATAGATATCACTTTCATCGTTTTTTCCTTAATAATCAGCCTTTATGCATATTAATGTGTTCCTAGAGTTTTACTTTATCACTCGTTAGGACTTGGGTTATTAGCGAGTTTGTACGAAAAGGATTTGCATGTTTAAAAAAGTATCCTGCTCTTCTCCCCCTTTCATATGTTTCATTGTCCTTATCTTTACTATACCGATTTGTTACTTTTAAGAATTTTTCAAAAATTAAAAATAAAAGCGAGTTTTTCATGTCAGTTTCAATGAGTTATTTATATGTGGGGTTGTATTGGTATTTGTATGTGGGGTTATAAATGGGGTTTTTTTTTACTATCATGGCGATTTTTGTGGTTTTTCGCGATTTTTTTCCCTCGAATGTCTTTTGATAACACACGGCTTTTATATAAATAATGTACAATCTACAAAATACCATGCATTACCTTAGCTTTGACGGTGAGGAAACTTAAATATATTTGATAAGTTGTGACTTGTATTGTGGCAGCTAAAGTTTGGGTATAAGTGATAATTAAAAAACGAAAGGGAAAAATGGTTTTGTTTTTGTTTTGCTGCTGCTTCGGAACGTTTGAATTCACTTTCTGCGGTTACGTTCTGAAAAAATTAAAAAACAAGAAGAAATAAGCAGTGAATTAATTTGAGATCCACCATTTACCATCATTAATGAAAATAATGATATGATTACAGTTGGTCTGCTAAAATTAACGAGGAAGAGTAGAGTAGACTGTGTCAACTCTGGGATACCAGTATGATCGTAATATGGACATTATATCATCCGATTAATTACTTTTGGTAAAATTTTAAATACACAACTTATTAGACTTTAACTTATTTATGAAAAATATGTGTTGAAAGGCAGCCCTTCAAATCTTTTCCACCCCCCTCTCCCTCATTGCGACGGAAATGTAATTTATTATACCTTTTTGATCTATAGTCATACGTATAATGACTTAAATAATCGAAAAATAAAAGAATCGAAACTCATTAAATTAAACTTAAACAGAAATCGATTTTGGAACTCCAACGGAAGGACCAATTGATTGTAAACAAATGAATTTCGAAATAATTAGTAAAAAAAAATTTTCAATTATTTACCCATGTTCAGACAACTGTAGATTTATTGATTCATTTTGATTTTAAAAACTCGTTAATTAAAAACAGAAATACCTAGCAATTTAATCTTAAATTAAAAGAAAGTAGACATAAAAAAACATTATTTGGTGAATCTGCTTTAGTAATGTATTCAATTGAAAAAATAAGGTTTTTAGTGGCACCACTGCAGATGTTATAAATTTAATGTTCCTGATATAAAAATGAGAATTTGAGTTGTAGTAGGGCATTCCTATATCCATTCTCCTTATTCCTCGCAATTTTCCTATATATCCTTCATGATCCATTATCCTCAATTCCAATTCTCTAAATCCCCTTTATGAATTTCCATCATCCTAAAAACCAAACGATCGCAAAAAGTTTAAGAAGAACAGTAACATTCATCTGCATATCCCTAAAATTTTTTTCCTTTATGCAAATTAATATCAACTCCCAAATCCTATACCCAATTATTTAAGATTTATTCCAAGTTAGGGTTTAAAACGAGGCGGATTTTGTTGGCTAAAGTTCAATACTACCCGAATGGACCCTGTACAGTGAATTCAGAATAGCTTTCAATGTTTTCCTTTCCTGTACTGTACATTTGCATCAAAGGAACCACCCTAAAGTATGGTTTAAAAAATGGCATCCTCTTAGTGTTCTAAAGTCATGCGCTATTCCAAGCAACTGTGCCGACGCCTAATTCTGTACAATATGGGTAATTGAACAAGTGGTGTTCAATGCAGCTTTTCACTGTCTCTTGTAAAGAAGCAATGAACTCCAAACAGGTTCAAATCCTTTGGGAAAAAATCAATTCGAGATCCTTTCGTCCTTTAGAATTGTTTTTCCAATTTTGCCGGAATTCAAGTCTTTTTTAATAGGTAGAATATTATATTAGAGCGAGATGTAAGGGTTTAGACATAAAGAAAGGGTAATGGGAGAAAAGAATATTATTTGTGAATTTAAAGGTGATGTATACACGAAGTTGTAAATAAAAAATTTCTACCGAAGAAGAAATCTTAAGATGGAGCTTATTTCAAATTTTTGACTGTTCTAACAATGATTAAGTTTTCATCACCAGTTTTAAACTAAATAGCGAACTTTCAAAGAACAGCATGATATATAGTTAAATAAATTTTTAAACATAGTAATAAAAAATGCAATTAAATTTTTTAATTCATTAATTTATTCATAAAGTCATAAAAGTTTAAAGCCAAAGTTTAGTTCAAATTTATTCAAATCTTTGACCTTATTCAATTTTTTTTATAATTAAATTCTTTAAAAAGTTTTGAATTTAAATTTAATTTTTTCTTTAAGAAATATTAAAATATATTTTTAATATTTAATATCGGTTTTGCATAATATTTTTATGAGATTTTCATAATTATCCCACACATGTTTTTAAATAAAAAAAACTATTTTTCTTTGAGGTTTTGATTTGTTGTTGAAACATCCTGCACATTTAACCAAATATAAAATTTTTAATTATTATAATATGAATAAAATTTTTAAAACTCTTTTAATTTTAATTTTTATATATTTCTTATAAAACTTTAAAAATATATGACTTGACTTGATGACTTAAAGTTCGTTGGAAACATACTTCATGGTCGTCGAAAAAATGCATTTCTAATAAAAGTATTTAAATGCCTCAAATGGAAGAGGGAGTTCCTGGCAAAGTTGGCAGTTCAAAATGGGTTTACCCTCCCATATTCTGCGGAGACGAAATCTAAGATGACATTGTCTTACGATTTGTACATAATGGAGTTCAGAAGACGACGACGTGTTTGTCATGTGATCATCACACTTATGAAAGCATATTACAACAACTGTTTTATCCAAATTTGTGTACGATTAAGCTTAATTAAAAATAAAATTTAACATCTTCTTAATTATCCCATTCAATTTACCTTCTCTCGCATAATCCGAGAACTCTAAGTACTATAAACCCAAATCCTCCGACAGACTAATCCTCGAAAACATACTGTTTTTGTAAAACATTTCAATCCAAAGTTTTTTTCAAAAAAAGACGTCGTTTTCGGCTATCAAAGTCTATAATAGGCAAAGGACAAAGAGACAAAAAATTTGTTATTAGTTTAGAAATATTTACAGTTCCATTTGGTGGTCGTCGAAGCTTTCCATAGTCCTTCATGGAAAATGCAAATATGCATGATCCATTGCCGTCTCATATGAATATCGACAAATTCTTAAATATGCATGTTTTGCATGTTTTGAGGCACATCCCCTCAAGTTGTGCTCGATTGCCCCAACTCTGCAACACGTCCAGCCCAGTATATAATCATGTCCGGTTTTTGAAGGCAATAGGATTCAAACTGTATTGTTAAAATGCTTTCTTAATTTTCAGTTCTGTATTTGCATAATTTTCTTGAGATAATCCAAAATATAAATTAAAGACAAATTTAAATGTATCTTATAGATACAAAATTTACTTGAATATACAAAAAAGTTAAGTTGATTAAGGTTTTTTTTTTTTGATAATTTTTTTTACTTGCTGATTTTTATAATTAAATTGAATTATTTGGTATTTTATTGAGAATTTATGTAGTTATATTTTATAGCCTACATAGACTTCTATACCTATAGGCCCATAAATAAATGCATTCATTAAATAAAAAATTTAATAAATATTTGGTTTTAAAGTTAAATAAAAAATGAAAAAGTTTTTCTTATTAAAATAATTTAATTTAATTTTGAAATAAAAATTAAAATGAAAATATAATAAAAATTTTAAATATTATGTATTAAACTAATTAAAAAAATTTGTTCCTAATTTAAATTCTGACCTTTTGCATTGGATTTAGTAAAAAATAAAAAAAGAATTATCGAATGAAAAACTTTTTTTAAAGAAAAGTTTAGATACTTTTTGTAGTATACAGTACTGAAGTACAGATTGTGAAATCTAAGTAAACAAAATTGACAAAAGTATAATAAAAAATTCATTTGAATTTTAGGTCAATTCGGAAACGTCAATATATTCGAAATTTGCTAGTTTTACTTTTTAATGATATTGAAATATAAAAGTTTTTAAAAAAATTATCAAAGTTAATAAAGTTTATATTTTATTAATTACTGATTTAAGATTATTAAAAAGTAAAAATGGTAATTCAAAAGTTTAATTCTTTTCAAAGTACTTGATGTACCTCTTTTGTTAAGGTTAAATTATAACTATTTTTTTTTAAAGGTAAATTTTTAAAGTGCAATTATTATTTAAGAAAAACCTAGTTTTCCTTGAAATTAGTTTGAGAACGTATTATTTAGAATTTGGGAACAATTGTTCTAGGAAATCTCTGGTTACAAAACCAATCTGGAGATTCTATAAAAAGATTTCATTGATAGTAATTATCATAATGTAGACTATATTAACCAACTGATGGCAAAATGGTTAGGACGTCGGCCTTTTAATCCAAGGGTCTAAGGTTCAAACCTTGGTCTGATCATATCTGATAAAAAAATTAAGTTTGTAATTTATATCATAATAATAGCACCCCACATTTGAAATTGGACAGGAGCTACCTGGTCCATTCAAAAATAAATTGGTAGTTTTAGTTCCATAGGAAATACAATAGATTCCATTTAAAAAATTTTTATTTTACCAATACAAACGAAAAGTTTTTAAAGAATATTAAGTACCCGCTTGCTTTAAGTTTGTTGAGTCTATAAAGAGCCTATTAGTTCTTCCGTTCATACGATAATTGAAAGACTTCAAAACATAAAGTATTCCAAAATTATTAGAAACAATATTGTCCTTTTTAAACAATAGACACATATTTTATTGGAATTGTGAGAGTTTGCTCGGTGGGATCGAGAAGCTGCCATCAATTTTTATACTAGATAATGTCTGGAATTTTGTAAAAAGTGGTTTCGTGTTGCTGTTATACTGCTTTTTTTTTAAAGCCAATCACTTCTTAATATTTATATTATATTCGGAGAGCCAAAGCAGACACAGTCATCTCTTTTTCTTGCTCTTCCTCATTTTCTTATCCTGGACTCAAAAAAAATATTTTATTTATATATAAGTATTTAATAATTATTGAAGAACTAATTTTAGAAGAAGTAGCTAAGACTTCGATTAACAAGGTACTTTACCATCAAATGTAGAATTAAAAACCTTAGATTAATTAGAACTGTATTTGATTGCTGTTAAACATATTTTCTTCCCTGATTTACTGAATATCTAAGGACGCTACCTGAAAATCTCCTCAAAAACCATAGTATTATTTCAATAAGCCAAGGCAAGCAGAGCTATTCTTTTTTATTAATGACCCCTTGTGATTTTTAAACTCTAACTTTACTTTAATCTTAAATTAAAGCTTTTCATATGAATCAAGGATGTTCAACCCTATTCATAAGAATTGAAAGGCCGATAAAATAAAAGCTTATTATATTTATTTAATAGATGAATATCGTGTCTCTGGAACCTCTGAACATTTCAAACTTTCTCAAAAGCGAAAAGTATAAAAACAATGTAGTTTATAAGAAGATTTTGAGGTACTTTTATATACCGACTTCCAATGTCACATGGAAAGTCTCGGGAAAAACCACTGTCAAATCGTATCTAATAAAAAAATATTGTAAAATTGTATATTTAAATCGTAATATTTAATATCGTAATATAAGATTGGATTTAATATAAATATATAAATAACTCTTGTATAGAATAATAGATGGCGCAAAAAATTAAAATTTGTGTATTCATAATCTTATACAATAGCTACAGCCGCGTAATCAACGGCTTACTGAATATAACGATTAAAGAAACTGAAGCCAAGTCTAAATAGAATTGGTGAATGCCCTTTATACATTAAAGGAGCGGAAAAGCAATACAAAACAAGTAATGATAAAAAACCAAGGGTTTTTAACAAAGCACATTTTCAAAATAATATACTGTTTCATACTAAGTATTTTATGAATATAATGTTCAAGCTTCAATATTAACGTTTAAGGAAATATATACGTTGGTGACTAAGTTACTGCATACTTATAAAAAAAGTAAATATTTTATTTGAAAGTTCTAATAGCCCTTCAATGGGGAAGGTTGCCAAATTTCTCAAGGACCTAACTTCATTTCTCAAGGACCTAACTTCATCAAGGACCTAACGAGCCCTTATAGCTCCTAAATAGGGGGCTTGACAAAAAAATTTTGTTAACCGACTCCTACTAATTTCTGATTATCTAACTTCTGCCAAAATTTCAAGACCCTAGCTTAAACAGTTCAGAAGATATGTGTGGTCAAAAATTTTGCAAAAATGGAGTTTTGTGTAATGTTAAATTTTAGTACCGTCTGGTAACCCTAAACATTTGCCTGTAAATTTATAAAGTTTATGAAACCAGCTATCGTTTGCCGTTTTCAGATTGAAAATATATTTAACAGAACTCTTGTTATAACCATTTAAATATAGGGCTTTTTTCAACTTCGGGGGCCTGTAGCCCCGTAACAGGTGGGGCCATAGAAAAAAATTCTTCTACGAAATTATTTTTTTTTGCAAAACTACCCATGGTTAAAATTTCTTTACTCTATTTCAAACGGTGTAAAAGTTTTTGTAAACATACGGACGGACGGACGGACGGACAGACGGACGGACAGAGTGAAGCTATATAGGCACATTTTTACAAAATTTTTTGAAAATGTGCTAAAAAGATATACCGGCTCGCCAAGCTTTTTTTTATTTGTAATAACAATATCATTCTAAAGTTTGGATTTTGAAAAAAAGAAGCTGGTTGCATTAATCTGGCTAAAATTCAATTCAACTTTGAAAAATACTATGCAGCCTGGTTGCCTTTTATGTAGATATATATATTAAATAATATTATATATTCAAACTGCAATAATAAAAGAATTAAAAAAATAATTCAATATTAAAATTAATTTTAAACTTTGATTAAAATACATAAAAAAAAATTTTAATTTTTGCAAGCAATTCAGAAAATTCCCGCTCGATTTCCAACTTCATTATAAAACTGCAAATAGTCAGTAATTTTCAATTCAATTCAACAACTTTTTATTATTTTTTTCCCCGTATCCCCAGTTTTAAAGTTTTAAAGTAATTATTTTTAAAATTCATTTTTTATTTATATAAAATAAAATTATATAAAAACTTTAAATTTTTGTTCAATTTTTCATTATCATCCATTGTTTTTTTTTTATTTTAATTTTCATTTCAACACTTAAAATTACTGTAAAACTTTACTGTACATTAAAATAACATGAGGGCGTTATGATTATCATTTTTATGTTTTGGAATTTCGTTATTTTGTTTTTTTTATCAAAAAATACCACACATTCAAAAGTAAACAAAGGAGCAGAACAAGAGATACAAAATATATAAATTTAAAAAAGTTTTTTTAAAACAAAAAAAATAAAATAAAATTAAAAAAAATATTCAACTGAATTAAAAAAAAATGAAATTATTTTTTGTTAACTATTTGTATTTTAAATACAACTTCAATAAAATAAATAAATTTGTTGCTGATGATGCTCTTTTACCTCATAAAAGTTTCTGAAAAAAAAAATACAACAACAGCTGCTGTGAAATAAAGCCCTATTTTGAATTTAACTGAATTGAACAAAAGACGTCAGGAGCAACTAATTAAGAACACAAAATCAATGAAGAGACTGCAAGGGCTAGTCACTAACTAAACATATTATTGAAACCCTGGTTTTAAATCCAGCTCCAAAAGCCCCTCGCCACTGATTCAGAATTTTAGAAAAAACATAAAGTTGATTACAAAATCATGAATATAATAAATTGTTTAGAGGGCGTTTGGGAATGGTTGCCCTCATTATATTAAACCCTATTTTGCACACTTCTTATATATGTGAAAAAAAGTCAGTAGGAGTCTTAGAAATGTGGTGCGTTTTTATTGGAGCTTGGATAAGTGAAAAAAGCGTCGATAAAAACGTCAATAAGATGATACAATATAAACAGCTTTATTGAAGTCATGTATATAATTTTCTACAAAATGCTCTTATCATTGCTCTTATTACTTATCGCAGCTTCAATATAAATGAATTTAGATTTTGTATCTAAAATCAGGATTCAATAACAACTTCTACGGACTTTGGACGGCAGACTTTATTATACTAAATACAGTTTGTTCCTTGCTTATTATGTGTGAGGTAAAGGTAGGAAAAGCCTTAGCAATTTTAGGGGTAGGCAATTTGACTTTATTTCTGATTCAAAAAGGTATGGTGTTATTTCACAGGGCTACTTCTGCGAGTTATACTATTCAACTAATTTATTAACTTATATTTTGTATTAATATTACTTTATTATTTTAATTTTTATTATAAATGTAGAAATATTAATTATTGATTAGACCATTAATTTGCAACCAATTAGCTGAGTCGAGTCAAACACAAGATATATATATATTTTTTTTGGGATTCCAATTGGAGTCTTTCATTTTGAGAATCAAAACACTGCGCCACACAATAGTTTGTTTCAATTTGTAATATGACTTTTATTCTTTTAATCTAAGAAATTAAGAATGGGGAGAGGGATGTATCCAAGACACCGACCAATAATATAAGATTCCAACCAAGTCGTGATTTTTTTCGAATTTGAATATCATCAGCGATTTGGCATAATTTCTCATTTACAATTGAAATAAATCCCCCACGGCTCTATTCCTTATGACTTTATACCACCACATCCCCTCCTATACACACCCCTGCTTTTATTCCGTAAAAAATCCATCAGTATACCTACTTCCGTTAAATTTTATTCTACTCTTATTCAATTCCTGAGTTACCGAAAAACTTTAAAGGAATCTGAATATAAATTTAATAGTGAATACAAAGTTAAAAAACAATTTTATTTAAAGGTTGTGGTTACTTGAATACCAAATCCTGGAAAGGAATTATATATCTGCACATATTTATATATATAGAATGAAAAAATCTATAGATTGAATATATATGTTATATAGAATGGGATAAAATGAGTCAGAACTGAAATGGGGTAGGGGTAGATTGAAATAAAGTTTTGAAAACTTTTCGAATTGAAATCAATATTTCAATTGTAAAAATGTGTGTGTATTTGTGTATATGTATATAATTTTGTATTTGCATAATAATTATCATTGATAATTGTTTTTTTTTTGTTTTTTTAGTAGTTTTTAATTTATCTATAGATACATAATATGTATATATGTATATTATAATCTCATAATAAAGTATCTAAAAATGCAACTATAATGTATAGATACCGTAATTAGTAAATGATAATAATTAAAATAAGATAATGGTGATAATAATGATGATGAAGGTTATTTTAATATATATATATATATATATATTATAAACGTAGAAAGTACTAAAGAGGATGGGGAGGTGATGATTGTAATATAAGATGAGGGCTTTTTTCAAAATAATTATTCATTATTTTGAAATATTGGGACTGGGAGTTGGGGTATTGGGAAAATCAAAATGAAAATGAATGGTGAGTATTTGGGGTGGGTACAGATACGAATTGTAGATACCGGTGTAGTAATAAATGAAAATAAATATAAAAAAAAAAAGTTTTCTTTTTAATTGAAAAATATTTTTTTTTTATTTTTTTACAAATTATTTATTTGTTACTTTTACAAAAAAAAATTTCCACTCTTACTCTTGGCACTTTTTTTTTTTTTTTGTTTATTTGTTGTTCATTTATTACTTTACTAATTGGTATTATTTTTGTTTTTAAATTAAATAAAATATAAAAAAAAAAAATAAGTAAATAAAAAGTTGTAATTTTCGAATAAAATCAATAAATTTTAAGGGTTACAAAATTTATTTATTTTTAAAATATCGTTCTTTATTTGGAATTTATTTCATTTTACAATTCAATGTAACGTTTATTGTATACGGGAGTTGAAACGTACTGGAAGGGATCCCTTTAACACTCATTTCAGAGACGCAGATGAGAATGCTTAAACAAATCTGGAATTTTGAATAAGTTCGATTTAATACCAGAAGACATTTCGGTAGTACTGAATTATTTAACAACTTCCAATCTTAATAAGTCAAAGTTAGTCCTACTTCTTTTGCATATGATAAAGGCGCTATTATTTGCCTAGTTCTGTTATAAAGACTCAAGAACTTGTAGATTAAAATATTGTGGAATTGAATTATTCTATATGTGTAAAAAGAAGTCTTACAGTTTTTCGAAAACTACTTCGATTTACAAAATTTTTCATATAATATTAGTTAATTACAGAAATTATTACATTATTTAGAAAATTGAGAAAGAATAATAATATTATATTTATCCTTTCTGTTTTTTTTTAAAGATAACGTAATGTTATATTTAACATTTTCTTCCTTAAAGTATAATTTATAAGAATTTATTTAATTTTTAAACCAATTATTAAATGAAGTGCAATAGTATGTGCAAGGTAACACTAATTAGCTCAATATTAAAATTTTTTAAAAAATTGCATACATTTAGGAGGATATTTTTTATAACTTTAAAAAGTAGAAGAATTTTTGATGATAATTTGTGCATTCTGTCTTCGTAAGGGTACACTCACAAGGGATTCATGAATTTAGATAAGAAAAGATTGATTGGTTAAATGTACTAATCGTGTTTATAACTTTCATTTAGCTTCATCTGTCCGATCATTTTTAAACTTTACTGATAGAACTTTCAGATCATATGATTAAACACTGAAGTATGCGGGTTAGTGTTGGGGACATTAAGATTTTTTGGAAAAATCCCTTTTACACATTTTTTGTGACGTCAGGTTTCTTTCCCACATAGCGTTTCATCTAGTGCGCTTAAATATCACTTAACAATACTGGAAAAAGATCTAAAAATGTACCTGTCCTACAGTAAAGTAGGTATATCCCAAATTAATGTCTTTTCTTTACCAATATCATGTAATATAAAAAATATTTCCAGTTCAAAACATAAATAATTAGATGCATTTTGAAAGCAAGGAACTTATTAATATCTACGATGAGTACGTAAGGTCTAAACAAAATTTATTTTTTCCTCCGTATGCATGCATCCCAAGTTAACGTACACATTTAAATTTTTTAAATTATTTTGTTAAAGTTGAATAAAAGTTTCCATTTATTTTTCCAAATCTTAAATCAAAATTGTATAACTATGTTTTTGAGTATACGTAGAGCAGAATGGGTCACATTTGACAACGTGATGTTTTATTTTAATTTAAAAAAGATATGTAGGTACATATTTTCTAGTTTTATAATTTTCGTAAATATTTTTAAAGCTCCTATTCAAAAGACTTTATACTTCGAAATTATAGTTAACTACATAGTTAAGAGCTGTGCCAATTAGATTTAAAGCTGTTTCAAAAAGTTTAAAATTTACCCCATTCTACCCTATAATGCATAAGATTAACTTTAACACATTCAGCAGTTTGCTTCTTGAACTTGCACCACGTTAAAACTACTTTTTGACACAAGTGATCAGAATACATTTTAGGCTGATTACACTGCTCCTTTAATAGAATGCAGAATTCATTGTATCTTATCTGTAGGATATATAAAAATAATGTCCATTTTGTCATCGATTTTCAGAAATTAAATATGTAGAAAAAAATTGATCCACTTTTTTTTTTTTTAAATTTAATTGTGTCCTTTTTTCAAGTTTTTCAATTGATACTGAAATTGTATATACATTATACACATATATACACTCTTATCTTGTTATATTCACTTAACTTTTTATATGTGAAAAAAAAAATTTGTTTGTTTGTATATGTTTAATGTTGAATTTGAACCGTGTTTACGGAGTACTAATGAAGTCAAAAGAGTTTCAACAGAGTGGAAATCATAAAAAAAAAACAGAAAGACACAAAGAAAAGACATTCAAAACAAAATGGTAAATATACATGAAAAACCTTGAAAAAAAACAGCTCAGGTCCTGATTCCTTGAACTGCAACATATATTGATTCAACACACAACAACAGCAACAACAACATACAGCAAACATAGATGCTATTAACTATTAAACTATAACTTGTATTGTATAAAAATTTTGTTATGTTTTGTTTTGTATATAACGGTACAATTTGTAAATATTAATTTATTTGTTGAAGGTATCTATAGATTTTTCTATATATAAGTATATATATTTTATGCAAACATATTTATGTATGGAATCCATTAATAGCCACTATATTGATGAATTCGTTGTTAAAAATATACAACAGAATCACATGTTTATGTGATGAATTTGATGATAAATTTTATATCAATAAAAATTTTTTCTGCCATTTCATCTATAGATACAATTATACAGTTACACAGAAAATATCTATAGATATAATGAATTGGATATTGAGTTTTTATAACCTACACCTAAAATAGGTATAGGTATATATTAACTTTATGGTACGTTGTTTCTAAGCACTAAAATGAACCCGCGTCACTTCCTGAGTCGATAGAGCGATGTTCGTCCGTCCGTAAATAGGTCGATACAGATGACAAAAGTACGGCGGGATTGAACATATGTGAGGTAAGCCCATGGGTTCGGATTCTGGAAGCTTTCGATCAAACAAAGAGGAAACAAGAAAATCTCCGAGACAAATAAGGGTGTACTAGGGTGGATTTTCTTGTTATCCTATGTGTTCCTATAATTTAGAATGAATTTAAGTGATGGCTCGTGTATCTCTTACACACCTCTCAAGACCTAACAAACATATCTTCGAGACTGATAAACATGAAGACTAGAAGTTTAATACAAGCGTTTTCTATCATATTTTTATAATATGCCTAAAATTTGGGATAGATCGGAATAGTGGTTCGGACGCTGCCAAGACCTAATAAGCATATCTTCACAAATATAGAAACCTTAAATTTCGTACACGGTAATTCTGTTTCCATTAATTTCTTGAATTTTGAGATGAGTTCTACTGGTGGTTTGGGAACCTATCTTCCAAATTAATAAATATAGAAACTTTAAATTTCATACAATAATATTATCTCGTGCTTCATTAATGTTTAGATGAAATTTTAGATGAACTAAATTTGGGACTCGATAGAGTTCCTAAAACCGCCTCTCAAAACCCCAATCGTTGTAATTCCAATTAAATAGAATTTTTGAGGTGTTGGGTATAACTAAGTCGGTTGCATAGATTTGCAATTGAAAAAATTTTGTAAATATTTTGAATTCTTTATAGATACAATATACAACAAAATTTTGCGTACATTCATCAATTGAATTTCAATAGTTAAATATATAGATACTCATTCTATAATATATACAAATACCTACATGAATCTCATAATTGATTGTTGAAAAATATGTTGGCTAGGTATACCTTATAAGTTGTCTGTAGGGTACCTGAAGGCTAAAAATTGTATTCATATAACAAAAAAACTCTACAAAATAAGAGGTAACTTTTTAAAAATTCAATTTTATTGAAATTGTTGTTCTTTGTTGATGTTGTTGTAGTTGCTGATGTTATTGTTTATTGGATTGTGTATTCAAACACAACCATAGGTGGAAATTCTATTCATTTGAAAAAATATACATAATTTTTGTGTCTGTTTTTTTTTCTTTCCTTTATTACTCCATATTGTTCATGTTGTATGATGTTGTGGTTGTTGTAGCTATTTGTTTATTTGGTTCTTTTCAACTATTGAACAAGAACTTTAAAAAAAAAAAATTTAAAATAAAAATGAAACAATAGTTTTTCGAGTACTTATATCTGATAAAATTAAAAAAAAAAATTGTATGTACTCCTAAATGTATGCAAAATATTGATTAGAAAAATAATATGCAAATTTTTTTTTCATTTTCTATGAGTACTTTGAGTACTTTGAGTTATCAATATGATAATCAAAAGAATTTGGGATGAAATTTGAATAATATTAATATGGAATTGTTTGTGTTTTGTCTCCAGTTGTTCATATGATTAACACTTCAAACTGATCTAGATTTAGTAAAGGGTAGACACTAGATATATTCAATGGACAGAAAATGAAAACTAAGGAATTTGAAAAGACATTTAATTAATATTGTACTCTAATAATATGTAACCGAGCAGTGGAGCTGTATTTAGGACGTCGGCCTGTCAATCAAATGGTCTCGTATTCAAATCTTTGTCAGATAATTTCCAAGAACATACCTGAAAGTAAAGGCTAATTCACGTACATGTAACATTGTATGTATATAATTGTATGTAATGTACATTGATTGTATATAATTAATTAGTCAGTAAATAATATAATTGTACTAACTGTTAATGAACTTAAATTTAAAATTTAAATACTAGCAAAATTTTTTATGAATTTTATTAACAAATTCCAAAGATAAATTTAGTTTAAATTAATTAACGAATTTTTCGAAAATATTTTTAAAATGTTAATTAAAAATTTTTGGAAAATTTTTAAATTAAAAAATTATGAGAATTAATTAGGTTCATTAGATTTCATGAGAAATTATGAAATTTAACTAAAATAAAATATTTAGTTATTTTAATCACGAAAATTCATTTCATTGCAAAATTCCTAGAAATTTAATTTCGAAATAAATTTTGATGTCCTTTTTGTTATGAACTTTGTAATTTCTATAGAATTCTTATATTTGTTAAAGGTTATTGTAGTTGCAAATAAAATTTTTTCGAAAATTAAATTTTTAACTTATCAGAAAATTTAAATTAAAAGAGATTTCCAAAATTGTAAATTATTTATATTAAAACATTACCAGTCATTGCTAAAATTTATGAAGAATATTATGTTGCCATGACAACTAATGTGAAATAATTTTAATATTTAATATTTTATTGGGACATTTTGTATAAGTTGAGCTTGGTTGAAAAAGAATATTTTTTATTTGATAGTAGATCTGTATAATACTAAATAAAGTGGTGGTTTAAGTACAATTGTAAGTACCATTACCTGATACTTATTACTTTATCAAGTACTTGTATTAGGTACTTAGGTTTTGATACTTAAAAATTAAAGTATATACCTTTAAGTAAATGATTCAAGTAAAAATACTTGCAATTCCCAGAAAGTAATCATATTTTGAGTTTAGTTACTTTTGTAATCACTTTTGTGCTATTTAAGTAAATTCGAGTAATTAAGGACCAAATAATACTTAAGTATCCAGAATTCAATTACTTTCCAAGTATGAAGTATGTTGCAAATATTTGCATTCAAACTTTATTTACCTTCTGGGGATTACAAGTATTTTTACTCAATTCATTTACTTATTGACAAAGTAATGAGTTATTTAAGAGTTTAATTTTAGTGGTTCTTGAAATATACATGTCTGTTTGAGATTATAAAGAGATAGTGTTATGCAGATCAATGTACTATTTTCTCTTATAATAAGTATCTTTATAATACAATACCAAATTTACTATAATATTAATTTTTAAATCGATCAATTACTTATAAAATATTTTATCTCAATGTAAAATTAATTAATTACTAAAATCAATCAAATATTTTTAAATTTTTACTTAAAATGTAAAATTAAATTTAGAAATAAAACAAAAAATTAGTAAATTAATTTTAAATTACATAATAATCTAATTTTATGTGTGTCTAGATAAAATTTAATTAGAAAAGTAATATAATAAAAAAAAATTAATATTAAATTATTTTAATTTTATAATTATTTACCTTTAAGAAATTATCAAATTAAAATAAGGAGCAATTAACAATAAAAATTGTGTTGTTCTATAATTGTTAAAATATTATTATTATTTTAATAAATATATAGGTTAAAATAATATTTATTTTATATTTTATTATAATTACAGCTTTAAGCAATTTTTAAAATATGCAATAAGGGAAAAATTTAATTGCATAATATTTTTATAATAGTTGTAAAGTAATTTGAATAACATTTAAAAGGAAATACAATAGTGCACAAAAGTTAACGAACACTTTCCGAACTAGAAGACTATTATATATCCAATATAAATTTTTATTATAGAAATCCCAAACCTAGTGAAATAAGATATTTTTACAATTTCAGAATTTTTCCAGGAATTTATTTAATATTTTTATTAATTTTTTAATTTCGTACGTATATTAAATTTTAATTAATTTTAATTATGAATTATAAGATATATTATGAAATAAGTTTTCTTAGAATTTAATTTGATATTTATGTTTTCGTTAATTTAATTTATTTAACAATATATTTAAAATAAATTTTAATTATATTATACTAAATTTGAATTTTAAAAATAAATACAGATTTTTCAAATTAAAAAAAAAAGTTAAAATTGATTCAAACGCATACTTTTTACTTAGAAAGTTTGGAAATGAGCTAAATATTGTAATTTGAGTGAAATATTACTCATGTGTTATTACAATTAAAAATCCATTATATTAAAAGCAAAGGCAATTCGATTAAAAATTTTTTATAAAAAGAACGGAAACTTATTTTGAAAAGTATTAAAGAATTATTTAAAATTCAATTTCGAAAAAATTTGAAAATAAAATCATTTAATTTTGACTCGTACTTTTCTTTTTTGAGTAGTTTGGTTATTACCAAAAACTTTGAGTAAATATGTACTGAATTAATATTTTAATAACTCAAAATATATGCATTTAATTTCTCTCAATATATAAATTGTGAAAAAGCTGAAATCCTGAGAATTGTTAAAAAAGTACATTTACATCAATTTTTGCCATATTCCCCTATATTTTTCCTTTTATGTAATATGTCCTGTTTTATGAAATGCAGTGTATATCCCTTTCTACTATAATATGCAGTATAGACTTTGACTTCAACAAACACCTTTATGAATGAACCCTGGAAGCTTTAGAATTGTGGTTCTATAGAAAAACTATGAGAATTCTGTGGGTAGATCCTATCACTAATATTATAGTTTATTGAAGAATAATAAAGACTGAGAGCTTCTTATAAATATAAAAATAAAGAAATATTGAGAGTTAAAAATTATTAGCTTATCATAAAAGATAAAATTGAAGGTAAAAGAGACCTTTATTGATCAGAAACGAAAGTCTTGGTTTTATAATACTAGGAACTTGATACGTATATTTGTACGAAGTATATATGGGGGGTATATTTCTAGAAACTAGATATAATTTGGTAGTTGGTTCTGAAGATTAGAGCTGAAATCGATACAAAGGTAACTCGTACAGATGTTTGTCAACCCATGTCTCAACCTTTAAAACTGTGGAATAGGGATAGGGATTTACCAAAGTAAATAATGTTTCGTATTTGGAAATTTGGATTCTGGCTCAACATTTTTTTTTAACTAATATTTAATTAGTATAAGTCAGAGCGACACTCCTGCTTTTTATCTTTTAAATGAACCAATCTTAAGTGCACCTAAACTTTTGACTACAAGTGTAGTAATAAAATTTTTAATTAGAACGTATTTAAGGTTATAAACATTTTTTTAGGAACAAAAGCAAGTAAATAAAAAAAAAATTAAAAGAATATTTTTTAACTGTAAATAAATACTCAAGGTTGTTTCTTAAAAAAAAAGAGTAGTTAAAAATTTTCCTTATAAATATAGTTTTCATTTTTCAATATTTATTTGCAAAAAAATTTATTTAAATTTCTTTTATTTTATTTTGTTAATTAACTTTGAATTCAAAAAAATTTCAATTTTTCAAAGAAAAGCATTACTTTCTTCGAGAGAAAAATTTTTGAAAACAAATTCATTAATAGATTATACAAGAAGTTTATACATATATATATTTTTGTATATAGGTACGTGTATGTATATATATATATATATATATATATACATATTAAATTTAAACTTACAATAGAATTTAAATTAGTTTATTTGTGTCATCAAAAAGAAAAATTAAAATAAATAAAAAAAATTTTCCTAATTGGAACAAACTTTATAATAACTTTAATGAGTACGTTTTTTGCATTTTAAATAAAATCACGTATCAATAATAATAATTTCAATATTTTCTTTTTTTTTTTTTGAATGTTTTTCTTTAATTTGTTTTTTTTAAGTGTACCTAAATTTTCTTTGATTTTCCACAAAAAAAGTGTATAAAATAAGAAAAACAATAAAGAAAAATGAAAATCAATCACGTTCATTTTATGGAATGTTAAATTTAATTTTAAGCCTAAGTTTTATGTAGGTAGGCATATATATGTTTGATTTTCTGGTTCTAAATATTTGAAAAAATTAAGGTGGAATTTAAATTAAAAATATCATCTTCAAAAATCTGTTTTTACAATTTTCAGTTTATATTTCAGTTTTATGAAAAGCAAAGAAATGCTTTTGTTAAGCTTAAAATTCTAGATAGATCAACTAGGAAGATTACTTAGAATTTTCGAAGTCTAATAATGTATGATTAAAACCTTTTAGAGGTATTCGTTATCTTCTAAGAGTGAGTAGAATTTTAGGTTTGAATTTGAAATCAGAATACATTAGCTTTATAATGATTATTAATTGTTCTTTCGTGCTATTTAGAGTGGAATATTAATACTATACATAAATTTACAATTAGAGGCCTCGTTGTTTTATAATCGGTAGGCTTTGTTATGGTGGGCTAAATTAGAAAAGCTAGGGCGAGTTTAATTCCCGTACAATTTATAGCAGTAATCGCAAATGTCACACTTAGAATAAATGCAAAAGCAGTTGATCATTTACTACATGTAATTTGAAAAACACTGTTATTATATCTGCAGCAAATATCATTTGACTTTTATTATTTGACATTTACCATTTGATAATTATCAAAATAAAAATTGAAAAAAATTTAAATAAAATATAAAACAAAATGGAATATGACATTGTTGGTGAATTACTTAAATCAAAAACCATAAAAAACAATGAATTTAGAAAAAAAAAAAATAAAATATTAATAACAAGTGTATTGATTGAAAAAACAATAAATTATTATAAACATAAGGTAATTTAAATACACAGATGTAATTGACAATTTTAATAGCTCTACGTTCGAAAGTCATTTTCGAATGAATAAAGAAATATTCATGGTTAGAACTATTAGTACGAATTAAAATACCATAAAAATATACATTTTTTCGTTTTTAGGAATTAGAAAGTCAATTACTACTTTTTTACATAATATCCGAAAAATGTCGCCCAGCTACAAATTTAAGAGAATCAATTGTACCTGAAATTGTGCATGTTATGTAACAATAATTTATTCGGATAAACTGGAGATCGTTTTTATAAATCTCAAAGCGTTAGCCAAGCTATATTTAAAAAAAGAAGTTGTATAGCAGGTACTCGAACCCGTGTACCAAAATGCTGGCTATTGCATAAAAACTAATTTGTGAAAATTCAAAATCCTAGCTCTTTATTTTTTGAGTTATCATGCGGACGGACGAACAGACGGACATACGGACAAATGAAAGGACGGACGGACATACATAGCTAAATCGATTTTTTTTTCGATTCTGATCCGATCCATACACTTGAATCTATATATACCCCCCCTCCCCCGCCTATTTCTCTGCGTCACAAACGTAATGGCAAATTTATTTTACCCCGTGACCTATAGTCATACGGGTATAAAAATACTTTTTATGATCGGCTTGGATTTCAAATTAGAAAAATCAGCTAAAACATTAATTGGACGACAAAGGATTAAATTAGATATCAATTATCATTATCTTATTAACAGGAATTACTCTATGCAGCATTCTTTAATATTAATTCGTATTTATGTTTGTCCTCGAAATTTTAAAAAATTACCAAGATAACTTCTTTTTTTAAGTCAAACAATTAAACTGCCTTTTGTTTTTGAATTTTTTTTTAGAATAAAATTACATTTAAAAACTTAAATTTAAATTCTATCAACTTCATATAATATTATTAAAAACAATGAACAAAATGTTTTGCAATAAATAGAGCGTAAATTTAACTTTTGTTATTTCTTAAAAAAATCAGGAACTACTAAAAAAAAAAAACTCGACTTTTACTACTACTAATGTTTTAAAGTTGTAAAATATTTTCTTAACATACATAAAACTTTTAAATTAATAAAAAAAAACAAGAACAACAAAATATCACTTAAAACTAACAATAATAAAAATATTCAACATATAAGATACATATACGTATATGTGTATATGTATAAATACTGATGGTTTAAATTCTGTCTAGCAGCAATAAATATTTTATAGAAACTTTACTTAACTGTATATATATATTTTTTTTATTACTTTTCTACTAAAAAATGAAAAGTAAAATTTAAAAAAACATTTCCCTTTCCCTATTTATGTTTTTCTGAAACCAGTACTAAAACCTCGAATTTCCTTAAAAATGGATTTCAAATACACATGAAAAAAAACTCAAACAACACTTGCCACGCTTAAAAAATAACAAAACTCATAAAACCACCGTTAAATATATCTTGCATAAAAAAGGAAAGCAATTATTTGTTTGTTTTTTTTATTCTTTTGTTTTTTTTTACTGTTACACACGAAAATTATAAACTAAAAAAAAACAAACAATTTTTAAGAAAATCGTAAAATACATTTAAAAATACAAAACAACAAACAATAATAACAGTAAATGTTTGCTTGTATTTGTATTTAAACCCAGTTTTAACTTTTAAGTTAACGGTAAATGCAATATTAATTTTAAAATTTATTTTAATTTACAGTCATAATATTTCAAATACTATCAAATACAATCAAATACTAACATTTTATTTTACTCAAGTCCAGCATTTACCGTTATATCATATTCTTGAAGAATTAAACTATTACTAATAAAAAATTTTTTTTCCAATACTAATAAAAAAAAAATCAAAATAATATTATTAAAAATTCAATAATAATTTTTTAGAATATTGATTTGTTAAAAGTACCGTAAATAAGTGCGACAACAATATAAATATCAACAAAATAAAATTTAAAATCAAACAGTTTCAAATAACTGTAAATTTCCGATTTCTAAAGAATACCACTTTAATGTTTTTTTTGTTTTTTTTTTGAAGTTTTCCTGTATTGAAATAAACAGGATATCAAGGAATAGAATATTTGTATAAATGAAACAGAATATAAAATCCGTAAAAAAAGGACTTTTAAAAAATTATCCTTTAAAAAAACCTTTCTGTTATTTTGAATGTTAAAGTGTAGATGATGTCTTAAATCCTAAATCTATTCTATGTTTACAGTATTAATTCTTTTAATGTTTTTTTATATTAACAGGCTGTTGTACCCTCTTACTGTTATTATTATTATTTAAATATTATATTGGATTCCTTATTCTATCACAAGGGATTTTAAATTTACTGTTATATTTGTACAGGCAATCTGCTAACAAGTAATTTTCAAGTAAAAACTAAAATGCATTCTCAACTTTTGAAAACCTAAAAGGTAACAGTAGAAAAGTGTTGTTCTCAAAATCAAAATCTGTTATTTTTATTTTAACAGTTCTTTTGTTCTTTATAACTATACTGCTTTTAGAATTTTTAAACTCCTTTTTCTATATTTAACAGGTGAAATATTTACAAAAATATTTTATAACAGAAAACAAAAGTTGAAAATGAAAATAAAAGGAGAAATGAAAACTGTTCCCAATATTTTTGAAAAACTGTTCTCAAAACTGCTAAAAATTATTAAAATGAAGCTGTTAAAAATTTGTTATTCCAGTAAAGAATTAACTCAAAAAAAAAAACAAATTATTAAGAATAAAAAAAAAAATTGCAAAATAGGGGAATAATTTTTCTGTTATATTATTTATAACAGTAAAATTGGGGAAATATTTTTAAAATTTCCGTAACAGCTGTTACTGTTATCATAATAAAATATTGTTCAGACAGTTTTACAGACTATATGAATATTATTTTTAATATTCTATATATATATATTTTTTGCAACTCTTTACAAGGTCAACAACCATTGCAGCAACAACAGCGACAATGAAATTTTTTATTTTTAGGAACAGAAGCAGAAAAAAAACAACAACAAAATTTAACATTTAGAAATTTTTTTACTCGAAAATTAAAAAGGAAGATTTTTTGCATTGTAATGCCTTTACTTTCTCATCTAAATGCGATTGTATAATTACATAAACCTTTATATATATATATATTAACGATTACATACTTTTATACAATATATATATATAATATATATATACAACTTTATAAACAATTTTCAGGCAAAAAGAATTGAAATAAAAAAAAATTGCTAAAACAGTTGAGGAATAGTTAAAGCTTTATTTTATATATATATATACCTTTCTCTTTTCCTTATTTATTATTATTTGTTGTTGTTGTTATTGTTCTGATTTTTTTTGTAATTTTTTTTTATTTTTTTGTGATCATTTTCAGGATGAATTCAAGGATAACAGTTTTTAGAATTTTTGAATGATTTATTTCGCAAATATAATATGTATGAATGCATATAAGATATGTATATATATATGTTATTATATATGTGTAGCACAATATATAACGATTATGAATATGTTAAAATATTAATACAGATTTTTGAATAAATTCATATATGTATGTATGTATTTGTGTGTGTATGTCTATTTTATAAGTTGAATGGAATGTTGTAATAACAATGTTGTAATTTTCTTATGCAGACAGAATATATTTACATATACATATATATTATTATTATATAATAAAATATATATTATATAATTATATAGTAAAGTACATAAAACATAAATTTGTTTTTATTTTATTTAATATTTCATAAGATATTAAAATAGATTTTTATAGCTGATGGTATTGATTTTTTTTTGTATATATTTTGATTCTTTATTCCCTGTTTCATGTCTTCTTCCTTTTTTTGTATCCTGTTTTTGGTTTTTGATTTTTGATTTTTTTTTTTTAATTTCTTGAAAATCTTTGAATTTTTTCATAGTTTTAACTTCTGTGTGTTCAAGGCTGAGGAAGGGTGAAGAATTGAGTAAAAGTAGACTGGTATTTAGGACTAAAAGGATTCAAAGAATATTTTGTAATAAAAGAACAAGGAAACCAGACACAAACAGACAAAAGAAATGCTGTGCAGGACGAAATAAAAAAAAAAAATTCGAAAAAAAATTTATAATTGAGATAAAGGATAAAAAAGGAGTAAAAATAGTTTTTTGAGTTTTTTTTTTTGGTTAAAGATAAATGATGAAAAGAAAATAAAGTAGTTTTGAGGTTGAATCGAAAAAGGCAAAAGGAAATTCCAAATACTTTTTTTTTGGAGCAATTTTAAAAGTAGGCAAACTTTTGACTGTTTTTTGGATTTTTTTTGAGTTTAAGCTCCTTTTTGTGTTCATTACTATTTTGTTTTTTTTTAGTGAATGCTATTAACATAAATGATTCATTTTTGTTTAATAAAATTGCATAAATAGGTTATTTGTATTAAAATATTATAGTTAAAAGGGGGTTATTATACTATTTTTTTGTGGATTTCTCTTTTTTTTAAATGTGTGATGCAATTTAATTTAAGTAAATTGCAAAATTAATGGATGTATCATAAATAGGTGATGAGAAAAAAACCTAGGGTTTTTAAAAAAGTAAATTTTCAAAATTATGTAGTGTTTCATACTGTGATAATAAATGATAATATTATAATTAAGTTATTTAATCATTTAATTATTAATTATGAATACTTATGAAATCTATACTTAGAATACAATACCAATCTACTCAAGAAAACCTATTAACGAATTTCGAAACATGATGTTGGTGCTTAAAATTTGGTAAATTACTAAAAAAAATTTTGAATGGATATTTAAGTCATAGGTGCTTCAAAATAGAAAAATTTAAATTTCCTAAACAAGGGTCGTAAAACAAAAATGGTTGTTAACCGACTCCAACTGAAGTTCAATTTTTTAGGATCTTACTAATCCTAAAATTTCAAGTCTCTCGTTTGAGCCGTTCAGAAGCTATGAGCGGCCAAAAATTTTGGAAAATTTGACTTACAGTATAACGGTTAATTTTTGTAATTTATGGCAACTCTGTAAATTTAATATATATTTGTAAAGCATATAAAAGTAGATGTATCTTGTCTTTTCCAGATTGTAAACATACCTTGTATATTACAATTTAAAAATAGGACTTTTTCGGACTTTGGGAGGCTATTGCTCCGTAACGTGTGGTACTACAGAAAAAAGTTCTTCCATGAAATTAATTTTTTTGCAATACCTGCCCGCAGTTAAAATTCCTTTATCTATTTTAAACGGTGTAAAAGATTTTGTGAACATACAGACGGACGGATAGGGTTAAACTAATAAGCGAATTTGGATGAAATAGTGAAGCAGTCGACATTTCTTTCGAATCGAATGATGTTGTACACAAAACCTTGGTTAGATCATATAAAATTTTTTAAAAAAATATATAATTATTAATTTTTGATTATGCCAATGCCGAATGGTAGCTTAGTTGAATTGAAAATCAGATAAAGTATTTTTATTTTTAACTTTTGACGGGGACTTAGATTCGTTGTTTTCAAGTAAAAAATCAGACTAAAATTAGCACAGCTCTTATATATATTCTCAATAATAAAATGTTATAAGTAAATATGAAGTTTAATTTTGTAATATTTTTCTTTATTACGAATTTCATTTTTCTTTGATTTTAAATATTGTTTTAAAAATTTTTTAACTGTTAACTTGTCTAAAGGGCTTGAAATAAAAAGACCACGTTCTTCAAGTTTATATGAAATCCATGCACAAATCCTTCTTAAGATAGGATATTCCAACTTACTGCATGTAGAATGCTTTAAAATTATAATGCAACACTTTATTTGTTATACGAAATTATATTCAAAAATTTTATGTACTTTATATCTGTGAAATATATTATCTAAACTAAATTTTTTGCTGGGTTTATTGACGTTGGGTTTTTTTAATTTTGTTTTTTTACGTATTATTATTTAAATGCTATTATTATAATATTAATATTTCATATGCAATTTATTTGAATTCAATAACGAATGGTAAAGATGAATCAAGCCAAAATTTGAAAACGTTTCCTTTTACTTTTACTAGGGTTCGTATCATTCCCCTAGAACCAGATAACGGCAATTAAACCACATTACGATTAAGCCATTTATTTTTAATTTCAGCTAAATTTTTTAAATTATGTAAATTGAAAACTACACAAAAATCTACTTATCGGAACTAAAATTCAACTATATAATTGGCAATGAAAGTTTTTCTAATTCGTTTTATTTTTAAATTTCAATAAAATTTTGTTAATTCAAATTTTATTTCCATCTATTTTTAGCATATTTTCAAAAAATTTTAAATATTTTTATATAGCTTCACTTTGTCCGCCAGTCCGTTTGTTCTTTTTTACAAAACTTTTTACACTATTTAAAACAAAGAACAGATATTTTAACTCAACATATTCCAAAAACAATAATTTCATTGAAGAAGTTTTTTCTATAACCCCTCCTTTTCCTTTTTTGGGGCTGTAAAAAAGTAAAAAAAGCCCGATAAATAAATTGTCTTAAAACAAGTTCTTTAAGGATTTTTTTTCATCCGTAAACGATGGCTATTTTTAGGAGCCTTAAAAATAACTGTAAAAAATGTTGCCATACGGTACTTTAGTGATTTAACATTATTCATAACTCAATTTTTTCAAAATTGTAGACCCCTCACATCGTCAAACAGTTCCAGTTAGAAACTTAACTGGAGCTAACAGGAGTTAGATCCTTAAAAAATACGTAGGAGTCTTTTTAGAAAGATCTTTTGTATGATACTCAGTTTAGGAGCTATAAAAGACACCTTTTCCAAAATAAACTTTAAACACCCGTAACCTGAATACCTGTTTACCCAACCCTGTGTTCTTAAAATGCAAGTCTAACAAACCGAGGAACTTTAATTTTTGATATTAGTTGACAGGAGTTAGATCCTAAAATATATGTGGGAGTCTTTTTAGAAGTTCTTTAGTATGATACTCAGTTAAGGAGCTATAAAGCAATCCTTTTCTAAGATAAACTTAAAATACCTGTAACTTGAATAACCTGTCAACTTAGGAACTTGAATTTTTGACATTAGTTGATAGGAGTTAGATCTTAAAAAATAAGTAGGAGTCATTTTAGTTATATACTTAGTTTAGGAGCTTTAAACACCTGTAAATTGAATAACTGCCTACCCAACCCTCAGTTCTTAAAATTGAAGTCTTACTTACCCAAAACTAATTATTTAACATTGTTAAATTTTCAAAATTGTGCTTTTTTTAAAACCCTTGATTGTTTTTCATCACTCACTTTTTTTTTAGGTTAATTTTAATTAGAAGTTACCTTGCTTTATTATTTTCCAATTTTTTATTTTTCCCCAAATTACAAAAACAAAAAAGTAAAATTTTAAAAATAAAAAAACTTTCACCGGTTTACAAATTAAAATTTTAAAATTATAAATTAAAAAAAAACTTTATTCTCTAATTAACTTACGAGTGAGAAAGAGAGAGAGAGAGAGAATACTAAAAAAAAAGAAAAAAAGTAAATATAGAGTGAGAAACCAACAGAAAACAAAAGTTACAAAAAACAAAAAAAATTACATAAAACAAACATTTCTAATTAACCAAAGTTAATTTAAATAAAAACCAAGAAAACCAAACAGAGAAAAATACAAAAAAAAAACCCTGAAAATGAAATGAATTTTTTTTTTTTTTTTTATTATTTGTTCACAACAGTAAATTTCAATTACAAATTTAATTTTCCGCTATCCTGTGTGTCTGTTGTAAAAAAAAAAACACAAAAACAAAAACAACTTCATTTGAAAATTCACTTTCTATATAAATTTGTATTTTCAACCATCATTTTTATTCGAATTGAAATTTTTTTTTTTTTTTTTTTATGTTTTTCTTTTTTTTTTTTTTTTTCCTATGGTTTTTTACAAACATAGAGAAAGAATTAATGAAATACTTCACTTTAACTTTTCACTCATTCTATCAAAATTTTTTCCGAAACACTCTGTAACTTTTGTCCATTTTTTCAACTTTCAATTACAAATAAAATTCAGTTTGTACAATAATATTATGTGTGAAAGAAAGAGATAGAAGATGAGAGATATAATGATAGGAGGAGTATGCATAAAATGACTCTCATTATTCCATTCAACTAAATTATAACTAACCTTACACTCATACACACTTACACACACACATTCTAACTGTACAAATTCATTTATTCGATTTTTGAAAAATTTTATATTTAAATTTTTATTTTATGATTTAATTTTTTCAATTTTTTTTTTTTTTATGTTTTTGAATTCTTTGGTGTTTTAGAGTTGAAAAAAAAACAACATGAAAAAAACCGGAAATAAAAATAAAATTATTATAGGAAAATCGGAAACAGGAGTAAAAAATAAAAAAAAAACTAAAACAAGAAAAAACAATCAGGAACATACACAGCAGGACAACAGAATATATAATCAACCGGATAAATAAGAATATACAAACATTCCAGTATCATGCTGGATCGGTTTCATGGTCTTATTTTTTTGGAATACCTTAATTTAGTATTTTAATGTAAATACTAGATTGGTATGTGTAGTAGAAAGAGATGGTTGTAAAGTTGAAGTGAAGAATAAAAGAGAGGAAAAATTTTTAAAAAACTGGACTTCAAAAGGTTCCATTCGTGTGTGGTTTTTTTGGGTTAATAAATTGAACAGATTAAAATTATTAAAATTTACAGAAATTTTGTCGCAACTGGTTCTTCTAAAAATTGTTGGAAATTGTTCAAAATAAATTTGGTATTTCATTTCTAATGAAATATTGTACTTTAGAGCCCATATTTGTCTCTAGTGTTTTTGAGCTTGTATTTTGGTAACAAACAAACTTCAAAGTAAAGAGTATCCTAATCCAAATTTATCAACAAATTTAATAAAAGTTCGTTTCGTGATTTTTTAAATGAGGAAATTCGACTCATCATCAATCCATCAAAATGTAAAAGAAGACCCGAGAGGCTAAATGCCTTCTCCTACAAAATTTAAGTTTTGGGTAAATTGAGTTTAAAGTTTTTTTATAGACTTATAAAGCGATTACGTATGAAGATGATTTAAAATAATATTAAATTCACAATTCATATATCAAAAGATTAGACTTATGCAAAAAAACTTATTTAAAAATTTGTTAAATAACGCGAGAATATGAGTATATACCTTCTACATTCATTTTTCATGTGTGACTATGTTGTACCGATTTCTTCGGAAAAAAAATCAAATGTCAAAAATTTTTCAACATATGCAAAAGTTTTGGAAAATTTTATAACAAGAAGTCTAAACTTTCCTTAAAATTAATGCAGTTAGATTGTTTCGATTGTAGTTTTACATTTAGTATAAATTTTAATTAAAATTAAAAGTATTGATTCAATTTTTTTATTCGAATTATGTTTTCAAAAATTTTCAGAACTATTAATTAACAATTAAATTCCAAAATTAATTTATAAATTTTCTTTACAAAATCCCCATAGTAACCAAATATAAATATAGAAAAATATAAAGTATGTGATATAAACAAAATAAATAATATTACCTACTTATAAAATTGATACATAATACAATCTGCCATGTTTGAAAAGAAAAGACATACTTCACACCCTTATCACATTGTATTGGATAATGGACTTTTTATAAATTAATAAGTAAATAATTCAAATCTTTACAAGCTAAACTTACAAATTGTAAGAATTATAATAATAAGTCTGATTACTGTAAAATCTAAAAATTATATTCTAACACATCTTATAAGAAAGAGTACTTCAACAAAATAAATACGTAACTTAAATTCAATTAAATTAAAGAGAAAATGGTTGGAAATACTAATAAAACTTAATATTGTTATTATAATATATATATTGTTAATATTGTATTATTAAATTAAAAATTTAGCATCCCTTTTTAATTTCACAGTTATAAAATGTCAAATTCCAAAAAAAAAAAATTTTATTAAATTTTCTCACAAAATGACTTTAATTAATTTTGGACATCGACTTATGTATAATTATTATTTTGTATCCCAGTGTATTTTTTATATGTCAAAAATTTCTTATGAAGTTTTAAAATGAATTTTTTGTTATTGTTGTTTTTGCTTATTTTTTTTATGTTTTATAAAAAAAAAATTTTAATATTAGAAATTTAAATAGGACAAAATAAGAGAATAAAAGAATTTTTATTATCCTATTTAGTTAAGAATCCTGAACTTGAAATTATATTGTAGCCTTTTTTTTTTATAAATTAATAGTAGCATAATTTGTATCAAAATACTTTGTATTGAAAAATTTTTTAGTTTTTAGATTAGAAAATGCGGAAAAATTATACTAGTTATTAAAAATGGCATTTTTTTATCATTGTCATTTAAAATTGATATTATTAAAATTGAATTGAATATGAGATATTTTTTTAAAATATATTTTAAATTATAATAAGAAAATTAGTTTAAAATGCTTTAATCTTTCAGTTAAATAATAGACGTTTTCCATTTTCTAATAAGAACAGAGCCAGGGCTGTCAAGCTTAACAATTGTTTTTGATTTCGTGCTCAGATTATCCAGATTATCAATTTTATGTTTCTTTTTTAACTAACAGAGTGCTCAGAGCACGATCTGAGAGAGTGTAAAAATTTCTCAGATTTCACAGAGTTGTCAAACAAGGAAACGTCAAATTAAGAATTAAATAATAAAAATGACACTAAAAAACTATCTCGTACATCAATACATTTTGTTTTGAAATTTTGTTTTTTAATATTAGTGGAGATGAAGAACGTAGTGGAGAACGTAGATTTGGAAGGTTAATATATAAAATTTTAAATCTTTTAAATTTCAATTATATTAAATAAGTTTTGACTCAATCAAAAAATACTGACGTTAGAAAATAATTTGGATAAAAATTGACAATCTTTGCTCTGAGCATTTCATTTTTAAATCCAAACATAGTTTGCTCTGAGCACTTGACATCACCTCTGAGCACTGAACAAAATTTGTTAATTAAAAAATGTTCATAACCAATTTTCCAGAATTTTTTTTATTATTTCAAATAAATATTATTTTTTTTTTTAAATTCATATAAAAATTCTTTTTTAGGCCCTTACCTAAATCACGACGTACGGCGTACATTTTCTGCCAAATTATTTTTAAATACATATAATTAAATGAGAGCTCCCAAAATACGCGACGTACTATGCGTCGGGTTTTTAAAATTTAAAAATTGACAAAGCGTATTAAATTTTGTTATTGTTATGGGGATTATTTGTTGACATTGAATAAATAAAACGTTTTTATATTACGTACGCGCGTATCGATTTCGGGATACGTCGACGTACCGACGTACGGCGTATTATACGTCATACGTGGTACGCTTTTGATTAGGTAGGGCCCAGTCGTTTTTTATGACATTTTGAAGCATTTTATTTCTTTTATTAAGTTTTCTATATTAAATGCAATAGATAAATATATAATGCTTGCAGCTATTTTTTTCAAAGTATGTACATACAAACATGCAGATTTGTTTATTGGAACTGCATTATAAAAAAACGATTTTAAAAAAATGTACATTTAAATATGATTTTCCAAATATCAAAGGAATAAAATTTATTTTATTAATCTATTTTACAAAAAAACAAATGACAAATAGAATATGACAAATAATAGAATTAGAATTTTTATTAAAGTGATGCAGTGTTTTTTGAAAATATATTAAATATCAATATTTAGTTTTACTGTTTTTTCACTTTTAATTATTGTTCTTAAATTCATTTAATCTATTTATTTTTTTTTAATATATTTAAATTTTGTAAAATATGGGTTTAATTTATAAAATTAAATGTACTAAGAATTAGACAAGATTCAGATTTAAATGTGAATAAGATCAAAAAGCTCAGGCTAAGACTATAAATAAAAAAAAATTAAATAAATTTTCAACAATCAGTGATTTATTTCAAGGTTTTTACAATTTTCCAAATTTCCAATTATAATAATAATTGGAAATAATATTTGCTTTTTTATGATGTGTAAATATGATAAGCCCAATTCTATGCTCAATTATTACAACTCCATTCACATAATATTTTAAGATTTTACTGATAAATATAAGAAAAACATTTATTTGTAAAACTTAATTTAATTTAAAAATAATCTTGTAGATAAGTCTACTTTACTTTTAAACAAGATATTGTAGGAAATTTTAAATTTTTTACAAGTGTTTTTAGAATTGGTATTAGAAAGAGGTATACTTGTAAAACACGTTTTTAATTACAAGTTGAAAAAAAAAAATTACAAAATTAGAGCCTGAATCAGAAAATTTGTAAATTTTACAAGGTACTCAAATTTGATTACACTTGTAAACCTAATTTCAATAAATAAAATATGTGACAATTTTGAAATTGTTGACTTGTAATTATCAGGATATAAACCCCGGGTTGGGTTTGAAATATAGGTTTTTAAGAACAATTCCAAAACAAATCGAGTTATCCAGGAAAATGACGATCCAAAAATGATGGCTTATTAATATTTCTTCCCTTCTCATAAATTATTTTTACAATTTCATCAAAATACACCTTAAATAATCTAAAAATGCTCAAGCTATTAATGAATAATAATAACGTTTTAGTATATTTTACTCCTCCTAAAAGTATGCAACTTTAAATCACTTAAATTTTATTAACAAAAAATTTTCTCTAACTTAATTTCGATCTTTAACTAGGTATATGAAAAGGAAAGAAACCATTTAAGAAAATGTTAAAAAGGAAAGAGACAGAAAAAAAAAATTTAATTAACTGTTAAATGAAATTATAAAAACAAGTGCGAGACTTACAAAAGAAAAAAAAAAGAAACAAAAAAGTATTAAAGAACAAGAAAAACATTGATAAAGCATTAAGATTTTTCAAGTGCAAGAAAGCTAATTGAATTTATTCGCATCACTGATTTTAAAAAAAAAACAAAGCAAAAATAATAAAAAAGAATTTACAAAAATTCATAGTTTTCGTATTTGATTCTTAGTTTTTAGTGCATTGCCTGTCAAACTTAAATTATATGAGAGAATACAGTAGGAATAAAAAACTCAATTTCCTTTTCAAAAAAATTTTCAATGTTCTTTCAAAATCAAATGAAAAAAAACACACACACAATTTAACACAGTGTAGTTTTTACTTTTCATTTGATATATATATCATATTCATTCTAAACGTCTGGGAATTAATCTTTTGAAGGGTGTTAAATGATATTTTGGTTTTTATGATTTGGTGGATTTAAAATTTTCAAAAAAAGTTCGTCTGTCCTTCGGTTGTGTAGTACACTTTAAATAATTAGTCTACTGTTTTACAAGCCAGTAATTTTAAAGAAAGGATATAAGGAATAATTTAAACTTAATGGTAGTATTTGGATTCAACAAAAGTCAATTTTTAATGAAAACATCAAAAATGAGGTGATAGGAACTGCTGGGTGGCGCAGTGGTTAAGAGACTTCCTCTGGAGAAGCCCAAATTCGAATACCAAAAACTATTCGAAGCACCTCACATTTGCCATTGTGTTCAACAATAAAAGAAAAATATTCAATGAATTCCAAATACAATTACTATTCATGGTTCTATATATCCATGAATAGTAATTGTGTTTGGAATTCATTCTAATACAAATTCCAAATAAAATTACTATTCTTGGTTCTATAAATCCATGAATAGTAATTGTATTTGGATTTCATTAAGATCAATTACAGTTATAGGAACATAATATGTTGAATACCTCATCTCCTGTTTCAACTACTGATAGACAAGCCTACTCGCCTAACAATTGAGCAATGAGTATACGTAAAAAAAATAAATGTATAAAAAATTATTAATTAATTATTCAAAATGATTCAGAATGTTGATCTGATAATCCCAAAAGTAACGGTTGCTCAAATCAAAATATAGTTACAGTCAGACCAGTAAGATTTAAATTCTAGTGTACTTTTTAGTAGCATTATTTATAATCATTGCTTGAAAAATGTTGGAATTGTATTCTAAGAATTCATTTACCATCAAAAGAATTAAGTTTTTACTTGATTACTTCTAGAACATAATTAAATTTAGTTTTGAATTACTTATGTAATTGTGACTATTTTTAATGCTTAAATTACTTTTATAAATGTTTTTAATAATAATTTACTTTAAAAAAAATTAAATACCAAAAACTCCGAAATTATCATAAATAACTTATAGTATTTTTAAAAAACCAAGCAAATTAATTTTTACACTTTCATTTTAATTGATTGAATAATTTGATTACTTTAAATAATTACTTTTTAGTTTTATTTTAAATTACTTGATTTTTCAAAAGTACTAAATGTAATTGATAATTTAGTATATATTGGTATTTAGTTATTTTAAAGTAATTAATTATTAAAAAAAATTTTTCAAAGTATGATTACGAAAATTTTTTAATAGTAATTAGAAAGTAATGATTACCAAGTAATCGTACTTAACACGCGGTATTTAAGAACTATTTTAATCATTACTTTGCAGGTTTGGTTACAAATGATTACTGAGCTCTTGATTATGGTTGTTGATAACTTCAAATAAAGATTTTTTTTGTATCCTGAGCTTAAAAAAAGCAGTTTTAAAAAGTTATAACATAAATTCGATGATTACTTTTAGATTTTTCAAAATGTAACCAGTTTGGCTGTAATTCATACGACGTTTCAATATTGATTTATTTTCTTTTGAATAGAGAGATTGAATAGTTTACAACACTGATATAAAAACAAAGCATTTGAAAATATTTTAAAAGTACGTATTGGTACATGTAGTATTATATACCATGTATTATTAAAGTTTTAACACATGTTTATTGTAAAAGTGTAAAAGAATAATTCACCTGATGTTGGTTTTCTTTATATTTCTGTCGTAAGTTTGTTGGTTTTGTATTCCGATTTTATTTTTTAGAGTTCTGAAGACGAACAAATTTTTATGTAATGGAAAAATATTATTTTAATGTTCAAATTTTAAAATGTGACTGAATGGATAGCATCCGTTGAGTTAGTGAACATATAAGTGAAAGGGTTTGTTCTATGGTTTAATAACAAATTTTGTAAAAATTTATAAAATAACATATTTTTCTCTTATAGATGGTGCGAAAAGTTTGGTTACTTTTCCAATTACATTTTTACTTTTTTTTTTTTTTTTTTTGGGGGGTTTTTTGAAATAATTGACTATTGACTTGAAATTGAGATATTATATGAAAAAATAAAATCGAAAGTGGTTATATTAAAATGGTATTTATAGTAGAATATAGTAATTGTCTAGCATAACTCTATCTACATCCAAATACTTGTAGTAAAATATTTTTAACATGAACTTGAATTTAGTTTCTTGTAATTTATAGCTATTGTTGAATCAATATAAAAATAAAAGATAAATTCTTCCAGACATCGGGAAGTAATAAATTACAAAAAAATAATCATAATAATAATAATAAAAATGTTATATTGATAGAAATATTGGTATTTTAGGTACTTTCAAGCAGTAGTAAAAAATTGCAGTTTTACAATTTAATGTTCAGAAAATAAAAATAATATAAAGTCACAATTTTTGTGTGAATTGAAGAAGAAGAAACTGTTCATGAACAAAAGATAACATCTGGTCATTGTTAAAAATTAGATTTGAAAATGATTACTTTTAATGAAAAGTAGTAGTACTTGAAAAAAAAAACAAATAACTTGATTATAAGTTCATCAGAACCTACTTAAAGTAGTTATATATCGGATATCTAATTAAAATAAGATTCATTTACTGAAAAATTTTAAAAATCCAACTGACAAATTGTTATTCAACCATTAATTGTGTTGCGCATGGCTTTCATATAATCCTCCTAAAAATATGCAATTTTTTCAGAAGTACTTAAATAATAGATTCTAGCTCAGATTACAAGATTGAAAACAACAAAAAGAAAAATCTCACAAGATTTTTTCAAGGAAAATTACTGAAACATATATAAAAATTATTATAATGTAATTGTTGAAAAAACAAAGATAAAATATACAGATCACATTTTATGTCAAAATACGTTGCCTGTGTAAACAACGTTTAAATACCAATGTAAATTGTAATAGAATAATTTTATGTATTTTATATTACATATGTATTTTCTTACTCGCTCATTAAATTTAGTTCAAGATTAAAGGTTGTGTTTTCACTTTATATAAACAACAGTAATTAAATGTAATTAAATAAATATAATAAATAGTATTGGTATAATCTGCAAAATAGTAAAATTAAGATGGGCTGGTAACGTTGCCGGAATGAATGAAAATAGAACGCAGTATAAATGTTTCATACGTACTTCGTATACTTCAACCAAGAGGTCAGTAGGAGTTCAGCCAAGAACAAGGTTGAGAGACAAAGTCGAAAATTATGCAAAAGCTTTAGGAGTGAGAAAGTGGAAAACTGTTGCTCAAGGCAGGGAAATGTGAATTTTTGGAACAAAGTAGTTGTCTACTATTCTGTTTTATAATCTTATTAGTGTTTATCTTAGAATAATTATTTAAATATTTACGAAATCCTAATTTAAATCTAAATCATTTACAAAATCCTGATAATTTAAAATTCATTTACAAAACCCTCCTAAAAATATGCAATTCCTCACAAATTCTTATATAATAGTAAATTTATATTTTTAGAAAGACAGTAAGCGTTTTTTGAATCTTTCTAGTCTCTGTTTACTATTTAAAGGGCATGAATATCTTAAAAGTTTCCGAAATCTTTGGAAAACGTTCTTAACTACTGTAGTCTATTTCCTAGATAGTTTTAAACTAATACTCAAAAAATAAATATGTAGATGTAACTATTTCATGTATGCACTCTTCTATATAACTTTTAAAAAATAGCATTCAATGAAATTTTGTGCCCTTCCTTCATATTTTTTTGTTGAATTTTTATTACAATAAAAGACAATATATATAAAAAAAAAACTAAAAAATCCGCAATATTAATTATTTTTGTGGTCTTCATCGATTCTTTTTGATTAATCTTTCTTTCTTTATTTCTTTCGATTTTTTTTCCTGATTTGGCATAAAGAACAAAAGAATCCGATAAATAAAAAATAGCGAAATCTGCAATACGAAATATATAAAAAATATTTTTTGAAATTTAAATTTTCCTATCAAAAAATAATAATTATTATTTTTAATACAACAAAGAACACAATGTTTTATACCCTAATAAACGTAGGTCAAAGAGTATTCTAAATGTGTCATTACGTGTGTGACGCAGTAAAGAAAGATTAGATAAAGATCGAACGGTATGGATTAGAACATAAATGAAAAGTAGACCGATCTGTAGCATAGCGATGTGTGTCCTCGCAAGATAACTTAAAGACTTAAGGAGCTAAGACTCTGAAATTTTTCCAAATTGATTTTTGTAAAACAGCAGACATCGTTATTGAAATTCAGTCAATTTTCTTAACTGCGTTCGGGGAGTTGTTGTACAACTGTTTTTTCAAAATGAACATTAGTTTACATTTAATAAAGGTCGAAATTGCCAAAAGTAGGTTAGGGTTATGGCCGAAGTTTGTGCAAAATTGGGTTAGTCTAGTTCAGTGGGAATCGAAAAGTTGCCGCACAACTTATCTGTGAATATGATATCCTACGAATATCTGAAACTGAGAATCTGCAATTTAGAAAAAAGAAGTTGAATGGTCAACACCTGCACAAATGATGCGTCTGCATAGTTGGTGTCGAGCATAGTTGGTGTTCTGCAGGAGGTTCGAATAGATGACATACAACTTATATTTTCTTTTATATGTAACTCAGAATCCAACAATTTGTGTATTTGAAATTTTCCCAAAAATAATTAACCAAATGTTATATTATTTATATTACGTTCACGCGGCTATCCTAGAGTTGACACAGTCTACTCTTCTACACTCTTCCTCGTTTTTTTACAATGTTTTATTCAAAAACATTTTTTTTTTTTTTGATTTATTTTATTAATTTCTTCATTTATCCGAGGAAAATTATTATTTAGATTTGCTTTTGTTCTCCTATATTTTGTCTGTTTTTTAAAGATGCAGCAGACATAGGGAGGCGGCTTTCAAATAATTAAATCCTAGATAGTACAGATAATAATAAAAAATAAAACAGAAAATCTATAGAAATTATTTTTTAACAATTATTCAATGGTTTAATACGCTAACAACAAAATAACTTGGAAATGACGACAACACTTTCTCCTCATATTTTTTCTTTATCCTTGGAATTTAGCATTTTAATGAAGAATAGGATGGCAATAGAATAGGATTCTATAGATACTTCGAAAGATACCAGTCTAAGTGTGAGGCAAATATGGAAAAAAAGAAAAAATTTTTACACCTGAATGGTTCAAAATTATTTAATGAATTTTTTATAACAATTTTTTTTCTATATCGGAATTCAAATTTCAATGTCTACAAAATTTTTTTTTTTTTAATTTTTCTCTTTCTATTTTAGATTTTAATTTCTTTTCTCTTTCATTTTCTATAATGCAGGTATAGATATCTGATGATCTGAATATTTGGGATCCACCTACATAATTCTAAAAAGATAATAAAAGAAAATTTTTTTAAATCAAAATCCTGTAAATATTTAACTCTGATCCTATAATTATTTTAGATAAATTTTTCTTGAGTTTAACTTTTATACTTAGAAACACTAGGAAAACATTTTAGAAATATATTGGTCAAATGTTAAATTGGCTTCAGTTAAGGTATCCTGGTTGTAAAACACGATTGGAACATTTATAAAAGATTTTAATACCAAAGGTCCATGGTTCTAAAAAGCATCTATAGACGTAATAACGTAGTAGATATTATGAAGTGAAAAAATAACTTTGAAAACAAGCTTTGGAGCTTCCTTTGAACAGGAAGTGCCAGGCGAAAAAGAAGACTGAAGGCTTGTTGAAATACTAAATAAATAATAGAAATGGAAAAATTAAAAAGGCTTGAAATGTCTTGGAACGAAACATTTGAAAAATAACCATCAGGTATACTGAAATGTTTTATAAAGTTTGAAAATAGCTAATCCTTTTTGTTCTTTTACGCTCGACAGAGCAATCCTCCAAAGAAACCCATTGCAACTGTGGGATGTTCTTTGGATAATGCGCGACTTTAAAACTCCAAAGTAACGGCCCTTTTTGAACCAAACTTAAGGATGACACCTGTGGTACAAATGTACAGTTTGGTTAGGAGGATGAGGATTTAGAAAAATTTCGGACTTGTGGATCCTCGACCATATTTTGGATTGTTGAATTAATAGTGGATGGGATATTTAGAAGAAAGATGTTCTTGGTCTTTTTAAATTAAATTAAAACATACACATATACAATATCAACTTTGGGAAACACTTTGGTAATATTGTTCCAAAAGCTTTATAACAAACAAATTTCCATAAGTCGTGTTGCGCCATCTGGTTAGTTCAACGGTGTAGAGACGAACATCTGTTGCATTATTTTCCGTTGAATCTTGCGTGAAGGCATTAAGCCATTAGGAAGTCTTTAGGAAAAGCATTAGTCCCTACAAGATATCTATGAAACTTGAATGTCATTAATAGAATATCAAAATTTCGAAGAAGCAATATTAAATAATGGGTGTTGCGTCATTCATTTTATGGTGAGTAATACATTTGTCAGATACTACATATATTTCGATGCATATTCATCTGTAAAATTTCTCCAAGTATTCAAAAGATTGTTATTGTAATTCTTGGGATATTCAGAGGTTTTCATTTAATGCTGTTTTGATTCATGGAGGTTTTGATTAACTTTCCATAATTAATAAAGCATCGACACAAAATATCTTTTAACTTCGTAATCGAGTTTCTAGATTGATGCTCGAAGCGTTTTTTAAGTTTTGAAGCTAAGCACGTATTCAACTCACAAAGCCCTACCTTTTAGATATTATTCAAGAATAAGTGATCTGCAATAACTTTTAAAGAAATCCTCAGATTTATTTAAGGAATTCTTCAAAAAATGATATTAGTTCTATTTTTATTGCAAAATCTATATTAAGTAATTGAGTTCTTCTACAAATCATATCAAAATCTGACTGACTGATTAAATGACTTATCTATGGACTAATTTAGTTTTCATATCGAAATTTAATTATGTAAGAAAAAATAATAAAAAAACAAAAAAATCTGTAGGTAGATGTTAAAACAAACAAACAACATTTTTAGTTAAAAAAATAAATGGAAAAACTTTATTATTATTCTATCTTCATTAAAAACTTATTTTTTGTTCATTTGTTTAAAAACAGATCAAGTTTTTTTTTAGTTTTCCTATATAGTTCCTATATATCAGGTCCTAAGTATTTATATCTATATGTTTTACTAGTTTACACATACGTATCTGTAGATAAAAAGTGTAAGTAAAGAAATTGAAATAAAAAAAAAACTAGAAACGAAGAATATTAATTTTGGATAGTAACCTCCTATTTTTTTTCTGAATCCTGGCCAAAAAAAAAACTAAATGAATTTTTTTCTTCAACTTCATTGTTTTGGTTTTTTTTGAAAGACAATGTATTGCTTTTCCTTGAATTTTGGAAAAACAATGAAAGGGTATTAGTTTTAGTATTATTTTTTGTATAGTTGAAAGGTATAAGTTTATATACCTGTATATATATATTGAATACACAATGTTATATTATAGAAGTATTTAATTAATTAAGAAGGAAATAAAACACAGTGATTTTTTTTTGTATTATTTTTTACCATTCCCTCCTGGTTCAAACTTCCTGGTTTGACCCTAGTTTAAAATTAAATCAGTATTAGATATTCGAGGAAAAAAACTATTTTGCAAAATACAATTTTGATGTGGTGGTTAACTTAGTTTCAGTTGCTTTAGTTGCTTTAGTTATAAATAAGTCCTGATTTTGAGATTGGTTAAAATAGAATTCCGATTTATAGGACCTAAATTCCAAAAGTCTTGGAAAAATTAATATTCTTTCAGAAATACTGTTAGAAATTGAGTCAATACTAAACCACTAAATTTTTTGATTTTCAGAAACCGTTCCTTTATTATCTTTTTGACAATGGATGCAGAGCATCAAAAGTTTTCCAGAGCAGTTAAAAAGCATGTGATTCTTCAAGATGGTGTTGAACTTAAATGCACATAAAACCGTGGCTTTTAAAAGTTAGCATTAGTCTTTGACTTAATAATACAAATGCACCGTTTGGTTTAAGGGATAGTTTCAGTATAGCTTCATTTGTGCTGATTTGGAGATTGGTTAAAATAGAATCCCGATTTATAAGACTTAAATTCCAAAAGTCTTGGAAAAATTAATATTCTTTCAGAAATACTGATAGAAATTTAGTAAATACTAAACCACTAAAGTTTTTGATTTTCAGAAACCGTTCCTTTATTATGTTTTTGACCATGGCTGCAGAGCATTAAAAGTGATCCAGAGCAGTTAAGAAACAGGAGATTTAATTTTGGGATGGTATTAGATTGGAATCCATAAAAACTATACTCTTTTCAAAACCCAACTTTAGTTTTAGTCATTGAAATACAAATGTACAGTTTGGTTTTGGAAATGAAGCAGTATATTTGGTAGAGGAAGTTAGTTGAATGAGATAATTTGAAGAAAGATGTTGATGATCTTCTAAAAGATTGACCGGTGATATGAGTTATAATTTTAAGGAACAATATTCTTTAAGATAATGTTAGATTCGAATCCATCAAAATCCTCTCTTTGAAAATTGAACTATACTGTTTGATTATGGGGATAGAAAGTATGTTGAATAAAGGGTGTTTTGCTGACAGAGATATTTTGAAGAAAATTTCTTCCGAAACACTATCACACAAAATATCAGTTATTAAATATGGAGTCCTAAAAAGATTTTACAAACAGTTAAAAGACGTCAATCACATTTGTAGCAGATTCGAGCTTCTTATGAGCACAAGCGTCTTAATGGACTTCGACATCCTTATTTCCTTAGAAAATTCTAAAAGCATTCCTCAATATTATTTCCTATCCTGAATTACCCCAAATTTCTTGAAAAGGTTACTTAGGGCTTCTGCTTGGTTAACTGTTTTTTGCTTTAGTTTTTTTTTTTTTCACTTTTAATCAAAAACTTTTAATTTGTGATTTTAAGTTTTGACTACTGTTTATTTTTTATTATTGCTATTGTTACTGTGTTACCACTGAATATTTGTTTTGGTTTGGCTGCCAATAAAGAACATGTAAATGAAATTCAGAAAATTATTCAATTGGAAAAAAGTTTTTCTTTTATACATTTTTTTTTTGTGTGTGTGTGTGTTTGTAATGTTTTCTTTTCCTTTAACAAAAAAACAATTGAGAAATTTTTTTCTATAAAAATCAGATAAACAGTAGAAATAGTAAAAATATCTACGATTACCATAGTATATAATACCTATATATTTACAAAAATATATTTAATAAAGGTAAAAAATATTTTAAGGATTTTAATGAAAAATTGTCCTGAAAAAAAAAAAAATTCAGTTTTTCTTTGGTTTTTCTTTGGTTTTTCTTTGGTTTTTCTTTGGTTCTTTTGTTTCTCTACTTTGAATAGGTTTTTATTTTCTTATTTTAATAACTAATACCTTAATTTCATTTTCTTTTTGGATTTTTTTTTGGATTTCCTTGTAGTTCTGTTCAGCGTTAGTATAATAATTTGCAGAGGTATATAATGCTATGATTTAATAAAAAAAAAAAATAAGGGTTGAATTTTATTGATGGAAAAACTAACAGAGTAAAACAGTTTCCGTAAAGTATTGTAATCAGTCTGGGTTTTGAAGCTTGTTTTAGTTTTAGCCTCCAGTTGATAGGATACCTTCTTCCTTATCTAAATTTTCAGTTTAAATGTTGAAGCTGGTCTCTTAGCCACTTACCTTCAGGATGGTCCAAGAGCTTTTTAAGTTATAGACACAGTAGGTAACATAGGGTTGCAGTTCAACTATATCAGAATACCAAATGGTGTTGAAGCCCATTGCTTGTTAACCGATAGGTAGCTTTTATTTATATAATTTTGTAAATATAATAATATAAACAAAATTAGGTCTGAAAGGAAAAAGTATCCATCACATTCTTATTACCGTTTTTGTCATGTGGGACCATCTAGTGATCAAAAAATTGATAAAATATTTTAAAACTATAGCAAAAAATCTTTCAACATTCATGAGGTACTTCCAACTTTCACCGGGTGTGTACTTTTCTGGTTTAAAGCTGATTGCGCCACTTAAATTGTTAAAAAAACGGGACCTTTTATTGGTCTTAAAGCTGAAAATCTCAAAGAAGGAGTTGTCAGACTTCAAAGCTATGGCTTTTTCCCCCCTGTTTCATTCTCTGGAGGAGCATATGACTTTTACACAGTTTTTATATCATACTCTGTTGTAAGCCAATTGCTTGATTTCTGTGCCTGTGTTCCACAGCTTGAATTTTTTTTGCAATTGATCTTCTCTAAGGCTAATTTTTGGTCTACTCATGACTTTCTTTCTCTGTCGGTTCCACCCAAACGCATGACGCGCAGTGTTTTCTGTCGGTTTCCGAAGCGTATGATCTTCTTACCTGAGAAAGCATGGTTTCTTGCCATACGACGGTTTATAGTTCCTCACTCGTTATCCCTGTGGGCCATCTTATATTACGTAATGTTCGGAGGCATTAATTTTAAAATATTTGCAGTTTGTTTGTTATTGAGTGTTGGCTTCTCATGCTTCCCTGCCGTAGAGAATAACTGATTTCAAGGATGCTTCATATATTCTTATTTTCGTGCCTCAGTTCAATTGTGGTGAACATAAGACTGCACAAGGTATACCGAACAGTTGTTCTTGCTAATTTTATACGGGTTTAAATGTCCTCTTCAGCTCTCCCAATTGTGGTAAGGGTTAATGAACCTTTTACAATTTACACAGGTTTTAAAATAAAAACATTGGTTAACCGATTTCATCAGAAGTCATTGGTGGGTTTATTAATTGAAACAGTACATATATGTCAACATACATAGTGTATTCAAAATACTAGATTGATAGAATCTCCTTTTTATATACATCTATATTATAATATTTTAATAGATTCACAAATAAAGTTTTAATTTTTCTAGTCTAGAGAGCAATAACTGTGTTTTCAGATGGAAAATCTAAAAGAATAATAATAAAAAAAACTTTATATAAAATAGGAAAATCTTTAATTTTTCTTTCACTTTCCATTTTTAATGTTTTTCTTCAGAACAAAAAAAAATCGTTTTTTTTTTCCTTTATTGTTTTTTTACTTGTAATACTCTTTTTCTATTAACTCTGAATCTCTGAATCTATTCTCTAACCTATTTGAGTAGAATAATAGTTAAATCAGTTTTAAATCTTCTTGAGATTATTTTAATTCTTTTATAGATATTATTTGTAATTTCGTTTTTTTTTTTTTTTGTTCGGGTGAATCAAAAGATGAGTAAATGGTAATGATAGGATTTTTCTTTGTTTATCTTCTTTTCCCAAAAATTCAGCAAATTCATCCTATTTACAACCTACTATTCTGTATATAGAGTATCTACTAGTAATCTTAGATTTGGTTAATTTTTTTTTAATGTGACGTGTCTATAAATCTATAGATTCAGATTCAGTGGGAATTGTAAGCAGAAGGCTATGTCGAGTAGAGGTGAAATAAATAATAAAAAAAATAAATTTTGGTATTTATTTAGAAATTTGGGGAAAATAGATTTGGTGGGTGGACAACAAGATGAAAATATCTATAGATACATTAATCGCTTTATACAAAAATTAAACGCTTTTTTCATTTTAAGTTCAGGAGATTTTGTATGTACATCTTTAGTTATTATAATTTTATTCCTTGTTTTCTTAATACCTTATATACAGGTAGGTGTGTATATGTATATAATATATATATGTATATATCTATTTATCTATTTAAATGCTTTTATTCCTTGTTTTTACCTTGAAAAATTATTAGTGTATTTGTTTCTTTCTTTTGTCTGGAGGTTTTTTTTTTTTTTTTCTTTTTCTTTTTGTCAGAAATTCATAAAAGATTTACGTTTAATTTTGATGAATCCCCCCTTAATCCTTATCGTCTTGAATGTATTTAAGCTTAAATGTTTTTCGCTTTATTTTATCAATTATAGAATCCTGTAAATAAACTCCCCCGTGAAAGTAAAATATTAGTGAGTTTGTGTGTGTATGTAAGTGCTATTATGTAATTGTACTCGTATGAACGTTTGGGTATACAAAATTTGCCATAACGTTTGTGACGCAAGAAAGGAGAGTGGTTAGTTGCTCATTCAAACCTTGATAGACATGCATATTTATGTCTTGTGGCTATTTTTCAGACATTATACTGCGCAAGCAGCTAGGGTGCTTATCCCATTATTTTGGCTATGGTGGAGGTTGTTTTAGTGAGTAAAAATCACACACTACCTAGGTGATTAGGTTTTCAGGAGCCTTTTGAAGGTTTTTTTCTCCCTTAGAAAAAGAAACAAGATTTTGATTCAAGTGTATGGATCGTAAATCGGTCTAATTATTTGTATCCGTCCGGCCGTAAAGAAGCTAAGATTCTAAAATTTTTACAAAAGCTGCTATTGGAATCGAGCTAGGGTAGTTTGCTCAACGGGTTCGCGTTGCTACTATTTAAGATCTTTTTTAATTTGAGCATTACTCTATACATAATAAAGCCAGGGATCTGAAATTTTGCCAAGTGATTTAGTTTTACAGGAAAAGTTTCCGGAAAATATGGTAAGGCCAATGTAGCGAATTCAAATAGCTGACAAAAAATTTATATTTTATTTTATACGTATCTAAGTGCTGTGTGCTTGAAATTTGTCGAAAATTAACTAGCTAGATGATATATTTTTTGTATTATATTACTGTGGGTATCCTACAGAAGACACAATCTACTCTACACTCTTTCTAATTTTCAACCAAGAGATTGCGAATATTGTGATATGGAATCTTAATAAAAATTGTTTTTCATTCATTTTACAATCGAACTCTTGATTTTAATTTTCCATCATCTTTAAAATTTCGTTTGTTACTGATTTAATTTTCTTTCGATTCCACGAGGGGGTTGGTTTTTTTTTGTGTTTTTGTTTTTTTTTTTATAAATTTGGATCTCAAGTGGATTTTTTTTTTAATTGAAATAAAGGAGTTGTAAATTAGAATGAGAATGGAGTATTTTCTGAGAAAATAAGAAAGAACATTTTTTTTATTAGAAAAAATGATTTTATGAAAATATTTGCATAGAAGATACCCCGATTTAACTTTTGAAGAAAAGTTTTTGTACCTGTAATATTGGAAAATTTCTTTTTCTAATGGGGTGAAAATTTTCAAAATTATTTCAATTTTTTAATTTTGAATTTTGGTAGACTCTATTTGTTATATTTAAACAATATGAATACACAATTACCACTCTTCATATTATGGTGAGATACAGAAAGGATAATCCCATCCCTGTGATAAGTTTCCCTTAAAATTGGGGGTGGTTATGGTGATGGACAGAAATAAAAAAATAAAATTAAATTGTTTAATCTATAATTTTCTTTGAATTTTTAATTTTATCTTGTCTAGTACTATTATATAGAAATATTAAACAAATATAAATTTTTATTTTAATATTTTATATTTTAAGTAACTCAAACCCTAAATAAATTTAAAAATTTAATAAAACAATAAAAGAGAAATTAAAAATTTATTAAAAGATAAATAGAAAAAAAATAAAATTTTGAATTTTTAAAAGAAAATTTGAAATTTTGCAATTTAAGGGAAAATTTTGTAGTAGAAGTAAGGGAAGGGCTGTGTAAATAATAAAAGAGTTCTTTTGAGTAAAGTCTATTCTCTTATCGAGTCTATTACCGAATTGGTTTTTTTGCAAAAATATACATTTTGATACGTGAATTCTATTTAATTTTAATTTTTTTTGATTTTAAAAATTTTTTTTAAATGTTTTTATATTTTTGGTCTTTTCTATTTTTTCCAAAATTTTATTTTTAAATGATTTGTTGATTTTATAAAAGAAATTATTTTATTAAAATAAATTTAAATATTTACTTTGCATCATTAAAATATTAAAAATAGATAATAGCTGGTATAATAACTTTTAAATAAATTAAAATTTTAATGATTAATGATGGATTTTTTGAAAAAATAAATTCAGTTTTGAAAATATTTTTTAAATTATAATATAAATTTATATTATAATTATAAATAGAATTTAAGTTTAGATTTTTAAGTTTTTTTAGTATTGGTCAAAACCTTTAAAAGGTTGAATTTTAATAAAAAGTTTAAAATATTTGTTAAAAATGAGAATAAGAGCAATATCTTTCATTTTTTCTTTTAATGAAGACATTTAGTACTTTAAGTGAAGGTATTTTTATTTCTTTGGGCCGCAAGGGATTGCAAATTTTAAATAAATAATTAGCTATAAATGAGGTTATTTGAATCGAAAGTAGGAGACTATTGCTTCTGCCGAATTGAAATAAGAAATTTTAACTTTGATTATTACGAATAGCGCTAAGTTGAGTTCTTTAAATTGAAAATTGTAAATTGTTCCAAATTGCATGGTAAATCTAGTTATTCTTTGTGCATACTTTAACTAAAAGACTGGTTAGTTGAATAAACTAATCCACATAGTATATAAAAGAAGATATTTGAATTTCAAATAAAGACATTTTTACTTCAGGAGATGTCATATTGATTTTAAATGGAAATTTTGTACTTTAGGTGAAGAAATTTTTATTTTAAGTGAAAATTCTAAATTTTGATAATTTAAAAACGCCGCCTTCATGAGGAAAGTCTCGGGTTCAAACCCCGGTTAGATCATATCTAATAAAAATATATCGTAAAATTGTATAATTATATCGTAATAGTTTATATCGTAATACAAAATAAGATTTAATATAAATTAGTAAATAACTTTTGTGTAAGATTATAGATGGCGCCTTAAAATTAACAATTATGCATTCATAATCTTATACAATAGCTCCAGCCGGGTAATCAACAGCTTAGTGAATATAAGGATTAAAGAAAGTGAAGCCTAATCATATGGCGCTTCAATTGAAAAAAAAATAGGACTGTGTTATTTTATTATAAGTAAAGATTTCAATTTTTCCATACGCTTATCATAACTTTTAGCTATAAAAATTTTTTAAAATCTAAAATAAACTTTTAAAATATTTATTAAAATTATTTCGATTTTTTTTTTAAAATTTAATTTAATTAAAACTTACTTACGTATAATTTTATAAGATATAATAATTTGAACATACCTGAAATAAAAAACGAAAGATTTTATTAATTAAAATATTAAATAAATTTTTAATTTTTTATAAATATTAAATTATTATAACAATCAATTTATTGCCTATAAATAACTAAAATATAACATTTAATGTAACTTCTTGAATTTTGACTTTAACAGTGACTTTACCTAAAAGACATCTAATAATATAAGATTTAGTTTTAATGAGCTAACTTTTCTAATGTCAGACCAACATCCCTCTGCAAAGCTAATAACACGTTAATGTTAAAAATGACGGGGTCGTAGTGGAAGGCAGGTGGTTTAAAAAGGATAGAGTTTGGAAGGCTTTTAAAATATTAGGTCTTTATATTCAACTTAGATATAAATTCATTGGTATATCTGTGAGTTATATTATTCAATCAAATTATTTATTTATATTTTGCATTTGTTTGAATTTTTAAGTAAATTTATAAATCCAATAAATTTTTGGAAACCAAATCGAATCGATAATCTTAATAAAATATTTAGACTTTTACTTGGATTCGAACCCGAATTCTCGAATTAATTTTATTTCATTAATTTGAACCCAAAATTCTTAAATTCAATTGAGAACTTCTATTTACAAATGGTAGATAAGTCAGATCGAAATCAAAGTATATTACAAAAGTTTTTTAATTTCAGGTGAACCCAGGCCCTCTAATGAAAGCTCAAGAGTCTTATAAATTTTAAAATTAACAGATTTATTCCTACTTTAAATTATTAATAAGAATTGATACTTTGTGCTATTAGAAGTTAGTAAAAATTTTATCAGTTAAATTCATTTTCATTTTTAAATAAACGAAAACTCTCGGGCACAAAATTAAAATTGTCAAAGTAAAAAAAATGTCAAGTTCTCAATTGAATTTTAGAAAATAAACAGCAATATCTGTTTAAGAATTCAAAATGAAATGCGTTAAAAAAAAGTAGTAACATCTGGATTAAAAATATTTATTTATTATTTTTTTTTTTTTTAAATTTGACAATTTTACATTTTTTGACACTTGTTTGGATATTATAAAACATATCTAGGATTTGTATACCTATCCAATATAAATATAAATAATATTTTTTTTTATTCCTTTTTATCATAATAGTCACTATTTTTAGAAAGAGACAGGAGACAGTAGCTGGTACAATAATAAAAAAAAACAACAAAACATAGATAAATAAAATTAAAAATGTCAAAATAATACAAAATATTTTTTTTTAAATAAAACTCCTGTTTATTTGAACAACAATTGAAAATATTCATATTATAGTGTTGTCTCTTTTATTCTTTATTTTTTTTTTCATTATCTTTTCTATTTTATAAGATTGTTTCATTTTTTTTTTTGTATTATTTTATTTTTGTTGTCACTATTTTCATTTTTAGTGTTACCGTTTATTGTTTTTTTTTTTCAAATGTATTTTTTATTTATTATTTCAAAATGTTTCAAATATCAAATCGTCTAAACTATAAATTGTATTTTATTAAAAATACAAAATTAGAAAAAAAAAACAAAAAATATTAAAAATAATAATAATTGGAAAATTGAAATAAATTTAAGGAAAAAAATAATAAAAACAACAAAACAATTGAAAAAAAAATAATAAATATATCAGTAAGAAATTTTTTTTTATTGAAGGAGACAACACGGAAAAATTAAATTTTTCAAAGAAAAAAACAAGTCTTGATAGCGAATAACTGTACAATGACATTGTAATATAAAAAAAAAATAGAAAGAGACAAAAAATCAAAAGAATAAAATTTGATAAATGAAATGAAGGGCAATACTGCAAGTTCATAAATATTTTCACAGTTTAATTGTCAAAGGAAGGTTTTATGCATTTGCCCCTTAAAATATGCAATTTTTATGAAATATCACTTTGCTTAGATAAAACAAGTAATTAAGGTAAAGGCTCGGCTTATAGATAACTAGAATCATGAATTTTTTTGAAATAAGGGAGTTCGGGTTCATGTCCCATGCCACGGTCTCAAATCACGGTCTCACGTCTCGGAGTCACGTTAGTGTATACAATTGAAAAAAAACTTAATTTATGATTTGAAACAAATAAATTAATTTGTAGGGAAGAATGGGTTTGGCAATTTCAAGCCGTTCTTGAAGATCTAATGATAATAATGTGCATCTGCAAAAGTAGGTTTGTTTTTTTTAAAGTGGAAGCCCCCAAATTTAGTCAAATTTGGACTATCATGTATTGCAACAAATATTTAGTAGAAGGACGACGAATCAGAAACTTGAAAATTAGATTATATCAAAGAGAATTTATTTATATTATATAACAGTTTTTTTTAAATTCATTTATATATAATAATATTTATAATGTATTGATAAATGTAAAGAAACTTGTATATATATATATATTTGTTTTCTTTGTGTTGTATTTTTGGAAATCAAAAAGACATTCCAAAAGATAAAAGAAAACATTTTTGGAATGCTAAAAGCGGTTACTTTTGTAAGTGATACCAATAACTATCCATATCCTTCCATTCTACATTATATTTATACGAAATTAATATATATAGATATAAAATGTATGTATATGTATATATATCTATTTCTATGCAAAAAATATTTACGTGCAAATAGATCTTATGTGTATGTTTGTATATTTATGTAACAAAATATTGCACAAAATTCGAAAATTCACTAGTCATGGCATTTTAAGTGCAAGTTTCATAATATATGTATAGATAAAATTAAAATAACAAAAACGTATTTCACAAGATGCCATTCCTTACAAAAAACACAAAAAATTAAAATTAGAAAAAATAAAAAAAAAAAAAAAAAATTTAGAAAAATTGAAAAAGTGTTGTTCAAAATATTTTTAGAGAAATTTAAAACCAAACATAAGAAAATATGTTAGTGTCAAAGAATGAAAAGTTGTTCATTTTTCCTTGCACGGAAAGAACTGCATTAATTTCTTCATAGTATTGATTATACCCTTTTGTAGTCCTCACTGACTCCATTATTTATATATATTTTCTTCCTAGTATTGCGTATGACCATCTATAGGGCTTATTGACTCATGACTTTTTAGATTCTTCTCGTATTGGATAGTAAGAAAGTTTGGAAATTATCCCCTCCAATTCCTTTCATCCCTCCAGAATCCTATATATCCCAAACCCCCTTTCCAATCATCCTTTCACGTTCTTATCCTCAGAACCAAGTTGTACATTTGTATCACAGGTCCCATCCTAAAGTTTAATTCTGAAATGGTTGTAGTTTTGGTGATTTTTAAAGTGCCACACTACCTACTGGAACTACGCACAGTTCCCATATGTGACTTTGGAAGCTTTCCATATACCCCGCAGAAAAAAAAATTATCAGCAAATTAAATTATTAATCACGAGGTTGTGAAGTCACCACCTAGAACTATTCACCATCAAGTTTCACAAAAAAATTATCGAATTGGACTTAGATTTTCTTATCGTACTTTTCCTAAAAAATTGGAAATTAGAGACTTAAATTATATATGAATACCAGGTGAATATCGAATGTTTTATTGGATACAAAATCTGATAGTTACTTGAAACAGTCTTCATTTGTTTAATTTCCAGGCCATGGTCATTAGAATTACACAATTTTTCCTGTGTGTGAAGGGGACTGAATTCGACTTGATTTCCGAACTTTGTTCCGAATTTCATTAAAAACAAATTTTAAAATTATTAAAATTGATAAGGAGATAAATTATAACAGTCCTAATAGCGGTTGATTTCCGATTGATACTGACTTTTACTTTACTAAACTGTTAGCCATTTATTTACGTATATATACAACGTGATAAGCAAGTGAAGCATCCCTTTCAATAACAACTATGACAAAATGACAGTCGAAGTTTTGACCAAGGTGAAGAAGTGTGCTCTGTACGGGTATCAATCTCTCCAACAATCCAACGATTTGTAGTAAGTCATATACTAACTGCACTACCGAGGCCTGTATTAAAATTTTAAAATCCAGATCAAAAATTAACAATCATCATAATTTAGTATTTGACTTTTGATCTTAACATTCATTTATTCCCAGAAACAGAACATATAATTTAAAAGTTAAGTTTCATGAGGGAAAAAGACAAAACAATAAAAATGTGAAATAGAAAATAGAAAAAAAAAAAATAACTAAATGTTTTGTAGAGAATAGAATGACAGAATGAAATTATCTGTGCAATTGAAAATGAATAAAAAAATGTTAGCTATTTATGAACATATACATTTACATTCTTATAGAGGGATAGTTATATGTATTTAAAGTAGGGAAGCTCATATTATTATACATAATTATATCTACATAATATTTAGATAATAATATTATATGTGTTGGTAAATAAATTGTGTCCTTGTACTAAAGAACTTGAAAAAAAAATTGGAACAATGAAAATGTTCACAAAATTACAGGTGCATCCCCAAAAGAGTTTCTATTCAACATTTTACATTGAAAATAATAAAGAAAAAAATATTAAATAAAAAGAAAAAAATTAAAATTATATAGATAAATTATTTTATTTTTTGAAAAATTTAATTAATAGGAACATTTTTACAATTTTCTTTTGAATTTGATAATATTGTAAGCACTTAAAACCTAATTAATTTCTTTCTACTTAAATTGTGATCCAATAAAATAGTTTGTTTTCTTATTTTATGACATTTTAGAAATTAAATTTAATTAACTTTTAAAAATTAAAATTAATTAAAACGAGGAAGATTATAGTTGCCCTTGTCAACTTTTAGATACCCGTGCATACCCACTATGGTGTATAAAATAAACCGTAATTTACTTCCCTTATACATTTAACTCATTACCCCATAATTTTGACGTAAAAAAAAAAAAAAAAAATTAACAAAAAAAAAAAAAAAATCACAAAACAAAAAACAAAATTTTCATTCATTGTCCCATAACTTTAGCTTAAAAAAAAAAAAAAAAAAAATTAACAAAAAAAAAATAATCACAAAAAAAATAAACAAAATTTTCATTCATTGTCCCATAACTTTAGCTTAAAAAAAAAAAAAAAAAAAAATAAAAAAAAAAAAAAAAAAAACAAAAAAAAAAAAAATTGGCCCACCCTAAAAGTCCGAAGGTCCGAGTGATGTCCAACTTTGCCAAGTAACTTGCCCTATTAATTTATCTGCCCAATTTTAATTTTAACCTTGTAGCTTCATTAGATTCAAAGTTATTGAATCGAAAACTTTGTATGGCAGCCCCCCGAAAATGGGGCCCTAAAATTTTGAAACTTCATATAAGTGCTCGATTCATTATATAACTAACCGTGTGTAATTTTCAGCCTCGTAGTATAATTAGTTTTGAAGAAATTCATATTGGTGCAAAGAAGTTGTATGGCAGCCCCCCGAAAATGGGGCCCTAACATTTTGAAACTTCATATAAGTGCTCGATTCATTATATAACTAACCGTGTGTAATTTTCATCCGCGTAGTATAAATAGTTTTGAAGAAATTCATATTGGTGCAAGGAAGTTGTATGGCAGTCCCCCGAAAATGGGGCCCTAACATTTTGAAACTTCATATAAGTGCCGGAGTCATTATAAAACTAACCGTGTGTAATTTTCATCCCCGTAGTATAAATAGTTTTGAAGAAATTCGTATTGGTGCAAAAAAGTTGTATGGCAGCTCCCCGAAAATGGGGCCCTAACATTTTGAAACTTCATATAAGTGCCGGAGTCATTATAAAACTAACCGTGTGTAATTTTCATTCTCGTAGTATAATTACTTTTGAAGAAATTCATATTGGTGCAAAAAAGTTGTATGGCAGCTCCCCGAAGACTTGGTCCGATTTTAACCAAAAACAATAGGGAACCTAGAAATTGTCTAAAAATCACTTTGTGTAAATTTCAAGACTCTAGCCCTTTTAGTTTTTGAGTTATCGTGCTGACACACGGACGGACGGACGGACGGACGGACGGACGGACAGACACACATAGCTAGATCGACTAATTTTTCGATTCTGAGCCGATACGTACCCTTGACACTATATCTAGCTCGTCTAGATCGATGCGTTACAAACGGAGGAGCAAATCTAATATACCCGATGTCATATATTATGTATGCACGGGTATAATGAATATTTAAGACTAATTAAATGAATGATAAAATAATTATGATCTAAATGTTGGTACAATAAAATTGGAAATAAAATAAACGAGGAAGATTATAGTTGCCCTTGTCAACTTTTAGATACCCGTGCTTACCCACTAACCGTTATTTATTTTCCACATGCTATTATAAATATTACAAAAAAAATATAAGAAAGTAAAATAGTTAAAAAAAAATTTAGCTTATTATCCCATAATTTTTGCTTAAAAAAAATTAAATAAAAAAAAAAAATATTAAATTTTTAATTCATTATACCCTAATTTTTGCTTAAAAACAAAAAAAAAAAACCATAAAAAAAAATAACCATAAAAAAAAAATAGCCCACCCCAAAAGTTGGTCCGAGCGATGTCCAACTTTGCCAACTAACTTGCCCTATTACTTTACTGCCCAGTTTTTATTTTAACCTCGTAGCTTCATTAGATTCACAGTTATCGAATTGACAACTTTGTATGGCAGCTGCCCGAAAATGGGGTCGCAACATTTTGAAACTCCATATTAGTGCTCGATTCATTATAAAACTAACCGTGTGTAATTTTCGTCTTTCTAGTATAATTACTTTTGAAGAAATTTATATTGGTTTAAATAAGTTGTGTGACAGCTCCCCGAAACCTTGGTCTGGTCTTAACCAAAAAGAATAGGGAACCTTAAAAATGTCCAAAAAATGTTATGTGTGAATTTCAAAACTCTAGCTCTAATTTTTCAATTCTATCTCTTTTAATTAATTTTTAATTCACGAATATATTAAACCTAAGTAAAGTAAGCATCATATAATCATATTGATAAAATGATTCATTCAAAATATTACACATATACATATTATATGAATATACATATATAAATTATTTATGAAGCCATTTACTTAAAAAAAATCTTTGTCTTCTTTTTTGCTTATCTTAAATAAACTACGCATCATTTAAATCATATGAAATTCTAACTCGAAATCATTATCTACTTTTTGTAACAAAAACAAAAAACAAAAAAAACAAAAAAACAAAATTCATATAATTTCATGTTACAAGGTGCATAGCTATATTTCAAATTTTTGTATGAAAATATTGGAGTTAAAAAAGTTAGCTGTTCGAGAGCTACCCGAAGTTTTGGTCCGATCTTAACCAAAAAAAATAGGGAATCTAGAAATTGATTGAAAAATATTTTGTGAAAATTTCAAAACTGTAGCTCTTTTAGTTTTTGAGTTATCGTGCTGACACACAGACGGACGGACGGACGGACGGACGGACGGACAGACACACATAGCTAGATCGACTAATTTTTCGATTCTGAGCCGATACGTACCCTTGACACTATATCTAGCTCGTCTAGATCGATGCGTTACAAACGGAGGAGCAAATCTAATATACCCGATGTCATATATATATGCACGGGTATAAAAAAAATATTTTTCTCAATATATACTTTTATTCAAGTATTACCAGCCCCCTAAAATGTAGAAAATAAAAACTTGATGGTAGATCTTCGAAATTTAATATTGTTTTAATATAAAAGTAAATTACTGGCATCAGAAACAGTTGTTTTAATGCTTGTAAATTGCTGGACTAAAGTTAATGAACTGTTTCAAATTTTTACAATTTACTTTTATAATAAAACACTTTTAAATGCAAAAGGTCTACCATAAATTTTTGGTTAATAAAAATTTTCAATATTTTAAGCTTCAAAGTTTACAAGCATAAAATGTATCACAAACTTACAGAATGAAAAAAAAACTAATAGACATAGGCAAGTTAATATAAAAGTATAAATAATAAAATATAAAAGGACCTTTAGAATAAATCCAAAATAGATTCTATAAGTTTTTCTTTTTGCATAATATTGTTTGTATTTTAAAATACGGAAAGGCTGTTAGTGGGTTTTGTAAAGTCTGGTTATTTTGTATGAGAGCTCCCGAACCTGTGATAAAATTTGTTTCATCTGCGAAGTCGTTCCTTATTTTGGGCATTCAAAATAAAATATTCATAGTAAATTTCATTAAAACTAATTAACATTTTGATTGATTATTAGAATTTGACATTCCCAAAACTCCTGACCCATGATACTCGAATCGATTCATGAAATTGGCTCTTCAGGGGTATCTAATAATCTTGCATTTACCAAATCGAAATGCATTGCGACGGTTAGAACACGAGATTTTTCGAATAGTCTGAGATTGAATCGATTTGACCCACCTGCGAACTTAAACTAACCATTGACCCAAAAAAAATTTTTACCAATTTTCAGAATTTACACGAGGAAGCGTGTTCACAGACACACATACTCACATTCATATACCCAAAAAATTTTGCAGATTTACTGAGGAACTTATAAATTTTTTCTTCCATACTATTGATACTGAAGAAAGGTTGAAATTCTGCAAGAAGGGAAATCGTTATTTTGAATCCAACTTTACAAAAGCTCCAGATTTATAATTTCGCCAAAATATAGTCAAAAGAAATACAGTCAAATGAAATGTAGGCAAATAAAGTATAGTTAGATGACACTACTTGACTTATTTCCAAAATTAATAAACCTTTAAGATACCTATTTATAATTTTAGTGATTTTTTTCTATTCGATTTTACAACTCACAGACATTTCTTCGTAATTGTTTGGGATCTTATAGGTTAAAAATTATACGAAAATTGTTGAAAAATCAATAGTAATAATTAGCTCTAAAATAAATTGATTTGTTGAACTACGAAAAAAGGACATATAGAAGGGTGCAATATCTTATAATTTGAGTCATGTATCGTGCGAGCTGTTGGGAAGACCAATATATGTTTTAAAATGTTAAGGGGGCTGGGTATTTTATTTTAGAGCAAACAATATGCAATAAAGTATTTGGTGCGTTTAAATAATATTATTAGGAACGAATAACTTGTACTATGAAGAAGGTTGTTCCTTGGCGGAGACATAACCCATTATACCCAGAATAATAAAACAGTAAGTCACAGGATTTACAAATTAAATAAAACATCTCTTTCATATCAAATAATAATAAAATAAAATCTTAAAATTATTTAATAAATACTATACTACTAAAACTTAAACATAGTTATTAACAAAGAAATTTTCCAAATTTATTTACAGATTTTTAAATTTTCTTTCCATTTTTTTTTAATTCTTTGAAAATTTTTGAAAGACAAATTTTTTAATAAATTTATAAAAATTAAAAGAAATCTTTGTTGTTATACCATTGTTATTCTCAAAAAATTTTTTCTTATTTTTAGTGTAATAAATTTAAAAATTTTTATTTCATTTTTGTTTTTTTTCAAATCTTTCAATACTAATAAATTTATTGCATTTCATTGTATTTCATTCTTTTATATTCTGTTTTTTTTTTTTTTTTTTGAAATTTTAGTTTTTCTTTCAATTTGAAATTTATTACAACACACAAAAAATTTGAGAAGGAAGTTGAAATATAGAATTTTAAAAATTTTGGATTTTATTGCTATTGTTTTTTTTTTTTTGTTTGCAGGATTTGTTGCAGGACTATAGAATTCTGGAATGGGATGTATGCAACTTCGCATAGGACTCAGTCAAATTTTAATATTGAAATGCAAATAAAAAAAAGGAATTAGACTCGTTGGATCCACTTATGAATTGGATCTAAATTAAGCCTTCTTTTGACAAATAAGAACGCGCAGTTCGATATAAAAATTGTGATCGAATTTAAAAGAAAAAGGTGCTGCGGGACAATAGAGAACCAATTTAACAAAGGAATGGCTAGAAAAGAACTATAAATTAAAAGGTAGAGAACACATTTAACAAAGATGGTAACGAATATCTAACATACCACTAACCAATAACCAACTAGGATTAAATTAAGAAGACCTGTAGAGCAATGAATTAAGTAAATTCTTTGTTCAATACCATTACTTGGTAATTATTACTTTCTTATTAGCATTTAATCAATTTTTGTAATGATATTTTAGAAAATTCAATTATGTACTTGATAATTCCCAGAAAATAATTAAATTTATATTTTAATTACTTTTGTAATTATTTTTGAAATTTAATTACTTTTGTAATTATTTTTGAAATATAATTACTTTTGTAATTATTTGTGATATTTGAATTATCTTTGAACTTGAATTAGTTATAATTAATTACTTTAAAATAACTAACTAAATACTGAAAAAGGACTAAATTATCATAGGAATATACAAGTACTTTTGTAATTCTTATAAATCTACAATTACTTCTAGAATTACAAAAAAAAATCAATCAATCAAAACCAAAGTGTAAAAATCAAATTGTTTGATTTTTCAAAAGTTCTTGTAATTTTAATAATCAAGTAACTATTAGCAGCTAATAGTACTGGTTTTTGTACTGGTACTTGAATTTTACAGGCCTGATAAAGTAACGTTTATATGGATTTAAATTTTTAAAACTGAATTTTGGGACAAGTTGGTATAAATATTGACAAGCTTTACTTTTACAAGTCAAATATAGTTGTAAAATAATTATAAGGGAAAGTGTACACTATCCTGCACCGTTAGAAATATGCCCCCTCTCAAAAACAGTTGTAAGCAACTACTAGATAATAATGAAATTGTAATGAATGAAATTAAAATTAAATATATATTAAATGCAATAACATTTAAATATCAATTTAAATTTTTATATTTTAAATTAAAAAATCAAATTGTAAATCAATGCAGTTTAATTTATTTCTCTAAAAATTGATTATAAATTTTATTTAATTTTTTTTTTCGAATTTCTTTATGAAGTGAAAACCTCAAATTCCAATAAATTCAAATAAATTCTTAAATCTTGTTAAATATATAAAATTTTTAATTTAAATTATTGTAGAATTTGAAGTGTAAATCTTTTTTCAAATTTTGTATTCAAAAATATTTCACAGGATAAAAAGTTAAAAGTTCTGAAAAATTACAATTAAATTTTTGTATAGTCTGGAGTCTGGACCATTTTTCTCATGAATATTTACTATAAAGTAAACTATGTTGCAGTATAAAATAAAGAATTCAGTTATAATAAAAGAAATTGAAAAAATAAAAGCTATAGATATGCATTTTAATTTAGTAAATTGTAAACTTGTAATGTTTAGAATAAAATTGAAAGTGTGAATTAAAAACAAAATGTATTCAATAGTAAATATTTTAATTCCTGCAAAAATAAATTAAATATTTTTAGAATAGTTATATAATAAAGTGTAGTATTACTATGTATTTTTATTTTTATGTATTGGTTATTTACTTAATGTTATTGAAGTAGAAGACCACTTGATGACGTTGTACGCTCTTATACTAATATTGTATTTTAAATTACATATGAGTATTTTAATTACATTATCAATTACTAGATCAATTACTTACAAGATTTCAAAAAAAGGATTTAGAAGCAAGTGCCACAAATAATTTTCAAAACTAGCAACACAGGGTGGCCGCACCGCAAGGGTCACGAATGGTTATACTTAGATAATTATCGCAAATACAGTAAATGATATGAGAAAAATGTAATCACTTAAAACGTAAAACATTAATAACGGTTTTTTTTATAAAAAATCACAGTTATTTTATAAAAACAATAGCTATAAAATTCTGGAAACATCGAATTCATTCAATAATATAGTAATTTCCTTAGAAAAAACTAAGCCTGTTATTAATATATGCTACAATAGCCCGAATGAGAACAATGATGCATTTATAGAGTACTTAGACCAATTGTTTGATAAGTATAAAAATATAATATTAATTGATGATTGATCTACTCTCTGAAACGGATGTAAGCATCAAGAAATGCTAAACGGTATCAAGATATGCTAGATATCAATTCAGTTCATATAAAAATAATATTGATTTTGATAATGCTTCTAGACTAACGGCAAATTCATTTATATATTTTTTTGAATTTAAAACCCTGTAACCCTTGAACAATAAAAGATAAAAAAAAAAATTTTTAAAGTCTGGTAATTACTATGAAAGTTCGTAACTTCAGCTTTTTACTAACAGTTATATGAATCTTCTCCCATCTACAAGGGCGAAGTTTGATTAACTGGTTTATTTGGCTCACTTTTTATTTCTTTGAAAAGTTAATTAAATTATTTTTCCTTTGAAGACATTTATATCGAAAACCTATTAAAGTAGACGCCCACTTTAGAACCATTTTATTTTTAGCTATCAAATTCTCTATCGCCTTCGCTCTTCGTGATTTTAGATTTTCGAACAACAAGTTCTTTATTAATAAGAGGCCAGTTAACTAATAAAAAAAGTGTATTTGGAAAGTTTGTGATTACACGCTTCCACTTTGCATCTCTATCTCTATTGGTTTATTGCTGTTGTCTTTACATCGTTTCAAGCGAGATTAAATTTTCTGAGTTCCAGGAATACTAATTGTTCTCAAGTGTTTTTGGGACAACCTCTTGCTCTTTTTCCCTGAGAGTTCCACTCTAACGCCATTCCGGTAATGCATTTGAAAAGTTTGAGATTGTGTGCTTCCACTTGGCATCTCCATCTCACTTGGTTCGCTGCTGTTATCGTTTCAAGCGGGATTTCCACTCTAACGCCATTCCAGTAATTTTTCCTGACCGAATGTTCGTTTCATTTCCTCTTGCGTCTCTTAATCTGTTTCGCAATTAGTTCCTCTCTAGTGATTTCCAATAGATTTACGTTTCTGAAAGCGTGCGGTCAGAATATTCCGACTGTTACGGAGATATTTGTTTACGAATAGAATACCTGCAAGTCCAGTATGATGTTGTTCAATATTAGGTAGGTTTTGTTACCATTCATAAAAAAAAACAAAATAGATATTACTAAATTAAAATTATATATTTTTTTAAATTATATAATTTTAATTTCTTTTATTCAAAGTCACTTTTAATATTAATTTGAATTTTTTAATAGGATCTCTTAAAGTTTTTTGTATTAAAAATTTAAAAAAAAAATTAAATTAAAATTTAATGAAGTCTTTGAACGAATAAATTTTTTAATATTATTATGAATTTTTAAATATTAATAAAATAATATTTTAATTTTTAGGTAATTATCTTTTAAATAATTTATTCTAAAAAATGTTATTTAAAATTTAATCAATTTTTCCTTTCTTTCAAAAAAAATTTACTTAAAATTCAATTGAATTATTCTTTGAAAAAATATATTTTTTTTTAAATTTAATGAAAAACATTAAATTTTAACTAAATTTTATTTAAATCTCCATGCCTTTTCAATTTCTCCCGTACTTTGTTGGTGGAATTTCAGAGATTCAACACTTCTTTGTGTCATACGTACTTATCTGAATTTGATAGACCAATTTTGACAGTTAAAAAAAATTCCAATACATTATATTATCCTTCATCTATTAAATAAACCTCATTTTATTCAGCCATTCGTTCACTAAGTCATGGCCGGTATTAATGATAGTCATGCCAACTAATAGAAAGATTAGCTTTTAATACCAGCCATGCTTAAATGTTAAATTTTTTATATAATAATAATAAATACACCTCTTCCTCTTCTACACCTCTTTCGTCTATATTTTTTCCATAATATGATTTTCTGTGGAGTTTCATAATATCTTACGTAGGGTATAATGAGGGTACACTAATTCTAATTTAAATTGCAAACACAATTTTTCGCTGAATAAATGGATCTCCAAAGTTCAAGTGAAAAATTTAACTTCACTTAAAAACACGTGGAGTTAAATCACTATATTTTGTACAATATGACAAAAGAACTAAATTAATAATATTTTATCTTTAGAATTAACTTTTTTTGCTGTTTTTCTAGAGTTAATAAAATTTTAATTTAATTTATAACTTCAAAAGAAACAAAAAATGAAAAGAAACTAAAATCAACGATAAATATTTTCACTCCATATTGAATTGAATGAATAAAAGAAGACAAATATGTTCCTATATTATATATTATATATAGAACTGAAAATAACTATAACATTAAAGGAATTAAGGAATCAAAAGAAAAGGGACATAATAATTCTTCAATTTGTTTTATTCTTTTATTACTACGAGCGAACCATCTATCTATCGTCCCATTACCACAAACGTTTATATCATAAAAATTAAAAAAAAGTGTCGCCGGCTTTATATCTTTTAGTTACTAATACAAACCTAATATGGGGACAGAGTGCACTATTTGATAAATACTATTTGACGAGGAATGTAAGAGCTGACTCAGAGACCATTGATCGAAAGATATCATCTTCCGATTTATAGTTTTACCTCGGAACGTAGGACTGATTCAGAGACTATTGATCCAAAAATATCTTCTTTCGATTTAGGATGTTCAATAAGAAAATTTTATTACAGAAAGTGACTCTTCAGCTATTTATAATCTTTGTAATAATTTTTTTCATAAGCTTCCAAGAAGAGGGATATTAAAATTTAGGGAATTCCTTAATATAATCAATTCGATGCATAGTTTATTCCAAATGAAAAGTATCTTAAAAGTTTAAGTTTAACTCATTTCCAAGTTCATAAGCAGCAATTTTCCTGCATAATAGCTTTTAAGTTAAATAATGATTACCATCTATTCTAATGTGGAGTACTGCTTTTCTATATCCGAACAAGATGCAAAGAAGTGTTAGATAATGTTGTTGCATGGTACAATGATGTGACAGCAGACTAAACGTTTTGACGACACAGGATGTAGGAGCCTATTTGTTCTATAATAATATACAAGGTATTTCTTCAGAGGAAATCAAAAGTAATTTGGTGGAAAAATGGATTCCTATGGGCACAATATTTGTTTACTAGCTTCAAAAAAATTATATAAAGTCTGTTAAAACTAGAACTGTGAAGTTTTAAATCCTGCACTCTAAAAACTGTGGAGAACTTTTCTGATTTACAAAAATTAGAGATAGAAGTTAACTTTTTTTCCAAACTGTCCATTTCCATTCTTAATCCCTTATAACCTTATACCGATGCATGCTGTTTTCATTACTATATACTATACAGTCTGCGGCAGAAGGTAGTTTTAGTGAGTAGAATCTTTACGCCACGACATAAGAGAAGATTGTGTAAGAGCGTAGCACCCTTACAACAGGTGGTATAATTTTGTGGAGTTTCTTTAGCATTCTGTATTCTTTGCTATATACTTTTTCCATTTTTATTTCTGAGTCATCCAAGCTGTTTTCGTTAATATTAACTACATCAGTTTCGGAAGGAGGTAGGTTTAGTGCATATAACCCTGATACCATAGGCACAAGAGAATATTGTTCAAGTGCTAAGAGATCTAACAGGTGTATTTAAATTCTCTGACGCCATTTGGAAATTTTCAACTCTTTTAAGACAAATAAAGATGCCGTCATAACTATTTTGGATTGACAAATAAACTAATAAAATATCAAAGATACCATCGCCCGATTTGATTTTTAATTTATGTTCACCTATTTTGCGAGTCACAATTTTTAACATATTTACTTTCTATCATGGCATTTCTTCGTGAAACACTGTGTACATAACTCATAAGTGTATGTTTATATTATTAATTTTCTATTTTCTTTTATAATATAATTCTTTTATTTTAGTTTATTTTTTTTTTTATTCTAGAGCTAATATCATTTCAAACTAATCTCTTTTTATTCATTCATTCTGTTATCATTTAGAGCAAAGTGTTAAAAAATTTATGGTGAAAAGTGGAAAAAAAAAATAAAAATAATAAAAAAAAATTATAAAAAAAACAAACGGAAAATCCATAATAATATTTTCTTGACAAAGTGTTTTGTTTTGCCGTTTCTTTTCTTATGGTATTTTTCATTTATTTTTTTAATTTTTCTTTTCTTTGATTATTTTATTATTATTTTTTTATTTTTTTATTTATATTATTATTTTTTTTTTGTTTTTTTTTCATTATACACTTTTTGTCGCTTTCTAATAAAGTTTTTTCTTGTCAACCATATTTTCAATTCTGATGTTTTTTCTTCAAGAATTTTCTTATTCTGTTGCTTATGTGTTTTTTTCAACAATCTCTTTGATGTTTTTTTTTATTTTATGTCTCATTTTTCATTCAATTGGTACATTTAATAAAAAAAAAGTATGTTTTAATTCGAAAATGAAATTATGAATTTGTTTTGAAGTTTATAATGCTGATAAAATTTAGTTTTTAATATAATGTTTAAGAGTAATATAAAAAGGTTCGAATCTTTTATATAATTTGTTTCAAAACTTGAGTGAAATATTCTAAAGACCATATTTTCACTGAGTGGGTTTGGTTTGATATTGGATACTCTGGAAGTATTGTATTTTTAAAAGAGTTGATCAGTTAAGGGAGGTTGGATTGGGTTGATAATGGAAATTCTGGAATTAAGAAGAGCTAATACAATAACATCCAGCGACGAGGATAACTTTGTCTAATTTATTAGAAGTTTGAAATGTTTTAGCTAAAAACTTCATTAAAATATTTAAGATCATCTGACCTGAGAGAAATTAAAAATTTTATTTTGTTAGTAGTGGAGAGTCGTCTATTTTAAACTATTTAAGATAATAATGGACTGTAGGAAGCGGACAAAATTATGACTTTACCTCTTAAGATAAGTATATTCAATCTAATCACAAGTCAGCCTATTGTTGTAAAACCTGTGTAGCAGTTCACCTTCGCAGAAATATGTTCTAATTCATTAATTATTGAAGTTGCAAAGGGTTATTTTTTTTTTTTTTTTGTTTTAACTTTTTTTTATTTTATTCATTTCTTTTAATTTACAATTAGTAAAAAAAGCTTACAAAACTAATATTTATTCTAATTTTATTTTACGACTAAAACCTTAAACACTATAGTTTAATCTTTTTAGTTTTTTTATGAATTAACATTACGAATATTCTTATTTGTTAAGAATTTCTTACATGAAATTTTTTTTACAACTAGTTATTTTTGGAAAATTGTTTCAAAAACCAAAATTTGATATACATTTTATTTTATATAAAAACTTATGAACTAAAACTTACGAACTACTTAAATTAAAACTTAAAACCTACTTAATCTAATACCTAACTATCTTAGTCTAGACCTAATCCTATTATTAATTTTTAAAAAACTATCTTTGACAATATTCAGGGGGAATCTAGCCACCAATAATTCTTATGTATTCGTTTATCCTTTTCAGGGATAAACGTATCATATTTGAGCAAACTACTCTCAATATTATTAGGATTATATTCTATGCACTTGCATGTGGCCCGTCTATTATAGTGATATAATAGGGGGACGTGCTCGTGGTTTTGAATATACCCTTTAGAGTCAAGGTATATAAAATGTTCGGGAGCAATATAACCCGTTTTTAAACTATTTTTTATGTACTCTTCATTATGGTAATATATTTTGGATATTAAACCATTTTCATTTGTATTCAGAGATCTTTCAAAGTGATTTCGAACAATTTTTATTACAAAGTTGTCGAATCTGATTATGTTTGCTTTACGGTACAAGCATTTATTGGAGTAAAAATGCTTGTAATCCGTTTCAGGTTTTCTGTGTAGGTTTACGCAAGCTCTTATGCATTTTCGTTCAAATTTTCTTATTCTCTCCATTAGACTTGCACTTATGTTGAACCAAATTGGTGCAGCATATGACATTACAGGTCTAACAAGAGTTTGGTATGCTAAAATTTTTACTCTTTCATCGATAATTTTATTATAGAAAAGTTTTTTGGATGCCATAAAGGCTTTAGTCCCCTTTTCTATATTTTTTTTAACATTATCAATGTAATTTAAATGTTGGTTCAAAACAACACCTAGGTATTTGACTGATTTTTTTCTGTCAATTTTAGTGGAGTTCGAAGCTTTTATATGAAAATTTTTCCAATATTTTCTGATATCGTTGTTTGTTTTGTCTACCGTATTGCGAAATAGTATTGCTTCACATTTATCTACGTTCATTTTGAGTAACCAAACCTTGCAATAATCAGCTACAAGGTTGAATTGTTTCTGAACGTTTCTCGTGATTTCCGCTATTTTATTTCCAGCGGAATAAATTATTAGGTCATCAGCAAACGCTAACGAGTAATTGCTTCCCTTCATGCCTCCAAGTAAATTTAACAATTCTGTTAAATAAATTGAAAACAGAATGGGAGAATTTACTGTGCCCTGTTGAAGACCATTGCTTATTACAAACTTGTATTCAATATTTGAGTTATTGGCTATCATGAATTCGTTGTTGGATATCATATCCATTATTAATCTAATTAAAGAGTTTGGAAAATTATAGTTTAATAGCTTGTAGAGTAAGCCATCTATCCAAACACTATTAAATGCTTTTTCCAAGTCGATAAGACACGCGCCTACCGCTTGTACTTTGTTTATGTGCCAGCATATGTCGGATGTTAATTTATTAATAGCATGTATAGAGCTATGTTTGTATCTGAAACCAAATTGGTTTTCAGTTAGCAGCTGGTTTTCGTTTACGAAGTTTACTATTTTATCATTAACTATAGATTCATAAACTTTACTGATGTTTGGCAGTAAGCTTATTGGTCTATAGTTATTTGGATTTGTAGGGTCTTTTCCCGGTTTTTTTAGCATAATGACCTTTGCTGTCTTCCATGGTGTAGGGAAGTAGCAGTAATTTAATGCATTGTTAAATAAAATAACATATTTTTGTATGACTTTAACCGATAAGTTTTTAAGAACCACATTGGGAATGCCATCTATGCCAGATGAAGTTTTATTTTTCAAACTCCTTATTTTTAAGTATAGTTCGTCGAAGTTAGTAAGGTAGTTGTTTCTGTTTAGTGTATTAGAGGCTGTATTTGTCATGTCAAATGTAAATAATGTAGTATTATTTCGTTTCAGTTCATGGCTTGATCGTTTAAATGATTGTATTTTGTCGTGTACTTCAGTGTGAAAATTGTTGTTAGTAGGTAATGTAACATTGTGGCTTCTTTCCAGGTGTGTACCAAATATTTTACAAATGTCGTCATGTTTTTCTACTATATATTTATCTGTAGATGTTTTTTCTAGTTTAGTATAGTCGATATTGTTGAAGATATTTATGTCCGTATTATCAATATGTAGTTGTTTTGTCTTGTTCTCATGTCCATTTTGAAACAGTTTCCTAATTTCAGGAAACATGTTTCTGTTGTCTTTAGGTGAAATTTTTTTTATTCTATTGTACCAGTACTTGTTTTTTTCGTTATTTATTTCTTGTTTGATAAGGCTGTTTATGTTGTTCAGTAGACTTTTAAGTAAATTATGTTCCTGGGGTAACAAAATTAGATTTCTTCTGTGTATTTTATGTATATCGTTTAGTAATTTACTTTTGTATTTTAGTAGGTTTCTTAGTTTATTAGAAATATACTTTTTCAATTTGTTTAGTTGCATGGCTATTGGTATGGTCTCGTCCATGGTCCGTGTTAAAATCTTGTTTAATTTGTTTATGTGAAGGTTTATTTTGTCTAAAGAAATGTTATTTGTGTCAGTTATGTGGTCTATTGTGTTTTCGTATTCCTTGTCAAAATTGTAATCCAGTTTTCTTCTAAATTTATTCCAATTGGTTTTGTGAAATAAATATTGTTTTCTGGATCTCGGTTGATTTTCGGTTAACATATTTTCTCTAGTTACCGCTAAATTGGCATATATGGCTTTGTGATCACTATCATACGGCAGAGTCAATAATCTATTATGTGCAGAATCTAATCTTATATCTATTAAAGCAAGATCTAAGTAAGAGTTGCATCTAGGATACGTTGGTAAATCTGGTGTTAACAAATTACATTTATATTGTATTTTGTTATCACCCAACCAATTATATAGTGCAATCCCTCGGTTGTTATTATTATCGTTGTGCCAAGAAGTATGTTTTGCGTTGAAATCACCGGCAATAACATAATAATGATTAATATTAGCCAACTCTAGAACATCAAATATTTTTTGAAATTCTTCTACAAATTTGTTTTGGTTTCTGTGGGAAGCATAAATTGAAACTACAAATAATTTTTTCGAATATTTTAAATCTAATTTTAAGACACTTATTTCAATGCATTGAAATGTGTCAAAAACCTTTTTTTTTAAAACATTGTATTGTATATTTTTTTTAATACAAATTGCTGTACCGCTACCTTCTTGATTGGAACGGTCCTTTCTTTCTATATTGTAACCATCCAATTGTAGGTAGTGTTTATTTTGTAATTTAGTTTCGCAAAGACAGAAAATATCTGCCTTTGTTTCTTCAACGAAATGCATAAGAGAAAACCTTTTATTATATGAGATAAGTGAATTAACATTAATTGAAATTATTTCTAAATTAACGTTGTTTGTTGTTATTGGCATATTTAATTATTCTTGGGCAAGTTAAACTTATCAAAGATATATTTTATATCTTTTTCTACAGTGTTCATTTTTTCAATAAGGATCATTACATTTTTATTTAAAATTTCTAGGGTGTTATTATTATTATTATTATTACTACTAGCATTACTACTTGAGTTATTATTGTTGTTAGTATTATTAGTATTATTATTGCTATTACTATTGTTATTGTTTTTTAATGCATTTGCATATGAAGTATTTTTGTTAGTATAATTGTTTACCATATTGTACCTGTTAGTAATTTTTTCTTTTAATTTTCTTTTTTCTTCTTCTTTTTTCTGTTCCCTTTTTATGTGCACCGGGCAGCTTGTATATGACGCTGGGTGGCCGTGTTGGTTGCAGAGTACACAAAACAACGTACTCCTTTCATCCTCCTTATTTATTTTACATACGCCTGGTCCATGACTCTCACCGCATTTAACGCAACGGTAATCCATGTTGCAGTTGGCGGCTGAGTGCGAAAATCTTTGACTTCTTGTGCATTGGAGAGATTTGTGTTTTATCAGGTTCACCCAATGTACTATTGTGTTATCAATAGCCTTTATATTTTTTATGTCGTTGATATTACTGTCAGCAGACGCTTGTATAATAAAATATGAAAGAATTCTATTCTCTTCTTGAGATTTTCTTGTCTTTAGTCTGCTGACAGATTCAAATTTGATGTCGCTGCTGTTAAAATTTTTTAATATGTTTAATACTTCCTCTTCTGTGTACGAAGTATCCAAACCCTTAAGAAGTAAGCTTATTTTTTTTTCTTCTTTCGGAGTATATGTGTAAAAATTAGTTTCAGTCTTTTTTAATATTTCGAGAATATTTTTGTAATTTGTAATATCACTTGTATATATTATTATTTGTGTCTCAGAAATTTTTTTTATCAAGAAATTGTCTGTTTTCATTTTAATTGTTTTTTTAAGTAAATCAAATTCTGTGTTAAATACACTTATAGGTGGCATTTTTTTATTTTTATTTACAATATTATTATTTTCAGAATTATTTTTTTTGTTATTGTTATTATTATTGATACTATTTTGTTTTGTCACATTGTTGTTGTTGCTATTATTTTTGTTTGTGTTATTATTATTTTCAATATTATTATTGTTGTTGTTATTATTTTTATTATTAAGATTTAAATTGTTTATAGCACGTTTATTGTCACAATTTTTTTTTGATAATGCTTTCATATGTTTTTCAAATTCTTCTTTATCCGTACTCGATTTTTGTACGATAATATCTTCGTTCTCAACTTCGTCGTTTTGAGAGACATCTTCGTAATCCATTAATGCGGAGAAACGATTGTTGTTTTCTTGTAATTCACATGCGGGTTTTTTTTCACCATGTGTTTTTGTTAATGTTTTTACTAATTTTTCTAAGTTTTTAAGTTTAATTTTTAGCATTGCATTTTCACTTTTTAGAATTCTGAATTTTTTGTCTTCTGCCATTTTAGCTTTATTAATTGTTTTATTTGTATTTAAATTTTCTAATTGCTTAAATTTTTGATTAATATGTTCTTTTAAATCATTTTTTTCACTAGTTGTTACGGATTGCGTTAAGCAATCCATATTGAAAAAACAACACCTTTTTTAGTTTTTTTTTTTTTTAAATATATAATGATATTATATATTTATTTTTAATCACTAATAAAAATTTATTTAATATATTTATTAAATATTTTTTTATGATTATTTATTTTAATTGTCAATTTCACAGAATTTTTTTTTTTTTTAAACACGTCTATACCGACTAAGATCTCAGAGCGAACTCGTTGCAAAGGGTTAATACATTTTTGTTTTATACCTTTTCTTGGAGCTTTGATAATTAAGGCCAGATTAAATTCGAAATCTTTTAGTTAGGTTCGTGTCTTCGATATATATATGAAATTGCTTAGCAGGAAATAAATTTAAATTTTGACATTGACAGTTGTTTGAAACATTTTTTTAAATGGTTTAAAATATTTATTAAAAAAAATTGTGAAATTGTAACAACGAGGACAGGACCAAAAAGCTGTGGGCTATAAGAGGACATGTTAGCTGCATTCTGGCAGACTCGGTTTTTTATACGGAGTGCATTTTAAAAAACTTTACATAAAAATATTAGAACATATTAACTATGCACTTATTTGAAAACCTGTACAAGTTTTGTATTTCTAGGTGTTTAAATTATTTTATTAAATTTTCATAAGAAGCATTTACCGTTATTTGATAATTATTATTTCTTTAAAAATCGTAAAATTTTTTATCCCTTCATAAACTTTATTAAATCTATAGAATGAAAGAGTTTCTTTGAATAGTTGGAAGAAAAGGATTCCACAACTTATATTAATTTATCTTTTAATTCTGGTAACATCACTTTAGACCTATTTTCGGCAATCTGTCGAGCCATAAATGCCGAATACTTGATTTCAATACTTGAAAGTTTTTTCTTTCAGGATATACTTAATAAGCGCAAATATTACCTTATAGTTGTTCAGATCAAACTCTTTTTTTCGAAAATTTATTCTGTTGTTGTTGGATTTAGAGTGAATTTTTTTTCTTTTGATCATTTTTATCACCCTAGATTTTTTGTTTTCGTTTTTTTTTTTTACGTTCGCTATGAAGTGCCGTAATTTCTAAGTTTTCCCGGCTTTTGTTTTTATTCTGTTTTGTTTAATACGTGGCAACTTTTTATTTTAAGAAATTTTTTCTCAATGTTTTGTATGGAGTCCTTAAAAAATTTTTTTTATTTTATGTTTTTATGAAAATTGAAATTGGTGTAACTTTGTGATTATGAATGTGTTTTGAGGCTACAAGTTGTACAAAAACAAATAATTTTCTTTATTCTTTAGTTTTTCCATTGAAATATTTTCCCTATTTTCCCCATTTTTCCACCAAACTTTTGTTGAAATATTGTGCACAAGAAAAGATTTTGGGAAGATCTGAAGAAAAAAATTTGTGTAAATGTGGTTTTTATTTAGTTTATAGAGATAATTGTGTTACTAGGGTTTTTCATTTTATATTTTTCTTTTATATTTAACTTAATTTCGCGCAATTTTCAGTACCTTTATGGAAAATTTTATCCGTTAGAAAAAAATATTTTCAAAATAGAAAAATAAATAAAATTATTATTAAAATTTTCTTTTTATATTTTTTATTTTATTTAGAAAAAGAAAAAAAAAAAAACTTAATAATGGATTATTATGTGTTGAATAACCCAAGACTAAGGTAGATTGATACAAGGTTGATTTAAATGGCAAAAATTATTTAATTTTCTAATTTTTCTTTTGTTTCGTTTTTAGAAAATAAAAAAAAAGAAAAATTTAATCAAATTTTCTTTCTTTTTAGTAATGGAATATTTTTTTGTTGTTTTTTTGTCACAGAATTTAATAATGGAATTCTAATATAATTTTATGTTGTACGTATCTTTTTAGTACCTATCTTTAGATACTAAAAAAAAAAAGCAATTTACTTTTAAAATAAATTTAAAACTTATGACACAATTTAATTTTATATAAAATTAAAATTCTATTTTTTTTTAAAAGAAAATGTAGACAGAATAAAAAAGTAAAGGTAAAATAAGAAAATTTAAATTGATAACAGGTTTTCTTAAATGAAACAAAGAAATTGATATCGCATTTAAATTATAACTTAGTTTAAGTTAAATTGTTTAAGAATAAATTGAAAGAATTTAAAAAAACAATTTTAAAGATTGTTTAAATTTATCGGATTAAAATACTCTCACAAGTGTTTTTTTCCTAACTTTTAAGGGGTGGCACAGCAGTTACCGACATTCTATTCGAGATGAATGGATTCAAAACGGACTTATCTAGCATTCGTCATTGGATTCAATTTAATTAATCGCATAACCATTAATAATTTTATACTTTTATTAAAAAAAAACTATTAATGAAATAATATAAACAAATACGAAAAATTTAAACAAATAATTTAATTAAATAATATAACTCGCAGATAAAAATATACGTAGCTATAATTCAATTATAAAAATCCAACAAAATTGTATGAATTGGAAACCGGCTCTTCTGAAACAGTTTTTGTATCCGCGAAGGACCAAATGAAATCATCAAATCAAAGATTGACGCTGTTGCCAGCTTTCAAAAAATCCTATCCTTAATATTTTATTTCTTTTAAATAAATTTTTAATGGGAAAATCCTTAAAAAAATTCTTTAAGGATAAAAAGGACATTTAAAAGTGTCATTGTTGTTTTTGTCTGTTTTTGACAGTCTGACAATCTATTAAAAAAACATTTATTCTGCTAATCATTAAAATAACGGTTTGTAGAATATTTTAAGGTTTACGTCATGATGATAAGTGCTGCCATTTTGAAGATATTGTAGTTCGAAATTGAAAATTAAAAAGAAAAAGGAACATTTTTAACATTTTTCTCTAAAAGTCAAATATCTAAAATTTCGGCCTTGGAACCTTTGAATATTTTTACATCCTTATGAAGCGCATAATGTGCTTGCATAGTAGGATAATATGCGCCATTAGGGATATATATTTTGTGAAAGCTGGTAACACCTTCTACTTTTCAGATATAATCATTTGGTGCTACACGGGCACTTACAAATGCTTCAGGATCCTCTGGAGGTTTAAGACGCTTATCTACCTGTTTGATTAAAAAAAATACTGAATTTTTTGTAGCTTACGATTTGCAATATAATTCCTTTCTTACATAAATAGTCCCGTGATCCTGACTGAGGCCTAAGAGTAATTTTAACTATTGGGATTCTTCTTCGATTTTATAGTTTAATATTGTAACTTCCTAGTTGAATGTATTTAGGGATAATCATTATTAATTAAATAGAAAGATTCTTTTAAATTTTGAAAAGAACTTATAAACATTTTCAGAAAGTTTTTAAGTAGGACTTAGAAAAAATGTTTTGCACAACAACCTCATATTAAACAATTCAAAAAATCCGTATACATTTTATTCTTTAAAAACCTAAATTTCTATTGAAATATTTCTATTTTCGGGTCAATAATTTAAAAAAATTAAAGAAAGGAAACTATTACAGCTAAATTAGAATAAAAAGTAGTTTTTATAAATTTAATCAACTCAAGTTAAAATTTTGTGATAATATTACAATAATCTCATTAGATCAGATTAGATTATCTACTTTAGACTTTGATTTAATATTTTGTATTTCGTTCGTTAATGTTTCCTAGTTTATTCATGCCCTTTCTTAAATTAAATTTAATTCTTTTTCCTTACATTTCTTTCCTAAAATTGTATTTAGGTTAAATTTTCATTGAAAAACTGACCCATTTTTTAAAGGAAATAAAATCCTTCAATTTGTGCAAGACCCATTATTCATATTAATCAGAGAAAGAAGAGTACTTATTTCTTGGAAACAAATGGCGGTTCATCTTCCCAACTTCTGTGCCTTTTTTGAAATTTAAATAATTGAAGTAGGGATGATGGTTCTTTTGGTAAAATCTACTTGTTACAACATTTTTTATCAAAAGATATTTTCTAGCAATTTTGAAGCAGCTTCAAAGCAAAATCCTAGAAATAAATTTTAGCTGAATATAAAAATTTGCAATGGTAATGATAGGCTCCTTCAGAAAATTTCCTAGAATCCAATGTAAATTACAGAGAAAATGTAAAAATTTTGCTTGTTATTTAAAACATTGAACCTTTTTTACTGCTTCAATGCTTTCTTTTTTTATTTAAATATATGTATATATTTTTTTTAATTCCTTCATTTAAATACAAGTTAATCTTTTCGTCCTTGGGTTAAAAATTTTCTAAATTTGAAGGGGGCTTGAAGATTTTTATTTATAAAAGAGCAGGACCAAATATAACAAAAGAAATAGGAAAATATCCTGCTTGAGTAATTTTTGCAATTCAGTGTTTTTGTATATTTTTAAATGTTTGGTCTTTGGTTTAGTTTTTAACTATTTTAATAATTATCCAAGACCCCGAGGTATTTTAGTTTTTGTATGTTAGGCATTATTTTGTATTTCAAAAGAATAAATTGGGTTAATAATCATACGACTAACTACAAAAAATTTAAAATGTAGAGTAGTGACCTAGAATTATATTTGCGCATAATAACATAAAAGAGGTTACAAATTAAAAGTGGTACCATAATTCTGGAATATGAAAGAGAGAGGAAGAATAGGTGATCGCGTTTTAATCAAATCTTGTAAAAAATTTTTGCCTGAAATTTTTATTGTAATCCGTGTGTCTAGGTCAAAATTATTAATTTAAATCGTATGAATGTAGAGATATAGTGTTAATGTGGGAATCATAATTTAATACCAACCTTATATACTTTTAGGTATGTGAAATTAGATTAGCACATGTTAAAAATATAATTGTAATGGAAATTTCACTGAATTTACTTTAATTTTCTCTTTAGTGGAATGAATGCCTAGACTCATTTTCTACCCGATTGAATATTTTCTAAGAAATATTTTATGTATGTAGTGGAAACTTTGCAAGCGTGTAATGATTCAAATTCAAATTAAAAAAATTTTGGATTACAATGTCACCTAACTAGGTTCTTCCTCTTCTTGTTAAACATAGCAAGAATGGGAGAGTAATTGAAGATTAACTTAGAACTTTTTTAAAATTTAAAATTTAAATGCAATTCTGAACATTTAAGAAATGAAAATTTATATGAAAAACTTGTTTTAGGCTTCCTGGTTCTTAAAAGTGATTGAATTAACAAATATACATTTTTTTATTTATCAATATATTGTTATTAGAGATTGTACAATTCTCGACAATTTTTCATTCTCGAGATTCGAGAATCTCGATTTTATAAATATTTTATTTCTCGAGAATTCTCTATGATATTTCTCGAGATTCGAGAATCTCGCCAAATTAATTTTTTTAATTCTCGAGAATCGAGATTCTCGAAAATGAAGGTTTTTTCGAGAATTCTCGAGACGAGAATTCTCGTTGTTTAACTCTAATTGTTATTAATATCAGCTATTAAGGTAATTTTAGGTCAATTACTTTTTAATTTATAAAGGTATCAAGTAATATACTTTTAATACATATTAACCCACTATAACTCAATAAAAACGATTTAACAATCATTTATAATAATTAAGAAAGCTTGCGATTGCTTTTCACATGCACTTTTACAGTTAATACAGTAAAAGCAGATTTAAATAAAATAATACAGAATATTGCATAAACTTAGGCAAAAATGAAATATTGCATAAGCTTAGGAGGAATGAATTAAAACATTGCATATAACTAGGAAAAAATTATTAAAGAGAATTAAACCTCTTTGTACCATAATATAATAATTAAATTAAGTAAACATTTAATATTGCATAACAATAGGAGGAAATAATTAAAAAATTGCATAAAATTGGGAGAAAAAAAAACTAAGTTTTAAAGAGCTTTTGTAATATATTGTACCTAAAGCTTAACTGTAACTTTTTGCACAATTTTGTAATTTCTTCGGAAGTAAAAAATACCTAATAATAGTAATGGTGAAGTGCGACAAAAATTAAAATGCATTCAATTTCCTTTGAGAAATCTCTCAAATAAATAAAACCAAATAGATCTTCTTGTTTCGCTTATTGTAATATTTTGAATTTCCTTGATTTATTTGAATACCGAAACAATTCGATTTTAGAAATGTCAAGTTTTTTTATATATATATTTTTTCACATCAATACTTGCGTTTATATTATAGTTTCTTGGTAACATGGTTTTTAAAATTATTTTCTTATTTGTTTTTTTTCAATTTTACATATTGATTGCATTTGTGTATTGTGAATTTCAGCACAACAATGACAGTATTTCTAGATCAGAATTTTAATTTTATTTTATAACTTTTATTTGATAACAAAATAAAATGTATCATCGCTTGAAAAAGTAAAAGTGAATAGGTACTACAGATGAAAATATATTTCTTTGAATATTTTACACAGAATTGCATTCGATTAAGTTATTTGTATTTAAATTAAATCTATAAAACCTATTGTAAACGTCTTTCTAGGGAGATTTTATAAATTTGGTTTGTGTATTCGCTACGAGGACATTTTATCTTAAAATTTTGAGGTAAGCGTCTATATCAACGTCTGTTGTGATATTTGACTGATTTTCGTGAAGGTAGTCTATGCTATCATTTGATTGTAAGTCATATGACCCTACTTTATATGACAAGATAATTTGACTGAATATTTGCGGGGATGTACAAGATTTTGAAATAGGAGGTATTTTAAAGTTCGACTCCTAATCTGAATATTTACCTTTTGTTAGAATGTTAATATACATGTATACATACATAATGAAATACAGTTAGCCGAAAGACCCGGCAAAATAACACAATCAAAGGAAATACAGTTTAGTGATAGATCACGCAAATGTATACAGTGAAACGAATTACACAATTGGAATAGTAACTCCAAATGACAAATGCAGAAACTAAAGAGAGCCATTGAATTCAAAGTGAAACTGCAAACATGAGTTTCAGAAGAATTTTGTGAAGAGTTGGAGATTTAATACGCGCAGATTAATATCTTGATGGAAACTCCTAAAAAAATCTTGTGAAATTTAAGAAGCTCCTTCAAATTTACTTTTTAAAGAACTTCTGTAATAAATACCTTGTGTAACTTCTGTATAAGAATTTTTAGATAATAATATATTACAAACAAGTCCTAATGTTATGCAATATTTTAAAATTTTTCTCCTAATGTTATGCAATATTTAATTAGGAGAAAAAAATTAATATAATAATATAATAATAAAATTAGGTGAACTTTTTTTTTATATTATATTAATTCCTTCCTCCTAAATATATGCAATATTTTAATTCATTGATTCATTGAATTGGTTCCACAAGAATTTTTTTAATGAGTGTGAGATTTAATACGCGCAAACTAATATCTTAAAGAAACCTCTTTAAAATTTTCTTTAAAATTAAAAAAATAAAACAAGAAATTTAATTAATAAATAATTATTAAAAAAAATTCAATATTTTTATTTTATTTATAAGAGCCACCACAAAAAGAATAAAAAACTAAAAACATTTTTTTTTTTTAATTTTAATTAAAATCTATGCAAAAATATTTTTTTAATAAAGAAAAGTCTTTTTTTAGAGTTCTTAATATTTTATTTTTCATTTTGTTGTTGGCTGGGTCTGTTTTCTTGCTGTGCTGTGCAACAAGGAATTTTTTTAATCAAGGTAATAAATTTTCAAAGGTAAAATAACACAATTTTTCTTTCTTTTTATTTTATTCTTAAAAGAAAAATTAATTTTCTTCTGATATTTTTTTTTTTAGTTTTGTTTTTACTTTTCCTGATTAATTATACAATCGTCAGATCTTTGAAGAATTTCATATCTTTACTCTAGTCACTCATAGTCACTATTATAAGGGAACCTAATAATATATAGTAGATATGTTTTTATGATATAAAAAGGATAAGACGGTGATAATATATTAACTCAGGATGCGAAAATAAAACCTAGAAGATAAAATTAAAAAAAAAAAAAATTCAAATGAACTTAATAAAATATTCTGGACATCTTTGTCAAGTCCAATGTGAATAGCACAAACATATTTCACATATTTCACTGGACATAAGTAATTATACCAACTTATTTATAAAAAAAAAAAGAAAATGTTCAAAAGTTTGAAGAGACTGATGATTTTACCAGACAAATATTTGGAAAATTTTCCAGGAAAAACTTTTTTTAGCTTCTACAAAATTTAATTACACAAGGAAAGGTGAAAATTATGTTTTGGGATAAAGAATCAAGTAGATAAGTTAAATTTTATTATAATTTGAATTTTTAATTAGTTTTAACTTTTATGTGTAAATTATTTTATATATTATTTATAATATAAAATTTAAACTTAAAAAATTATATGAAACATGAAATGAACTTATTAAAAATGTATGTTCATTTTTATTTAATTAATCTTTGACAATAGAAATTTTATCAAGATAGCGTCATTAGTTACCGTGGTTACAAACACAATACCAAAGTTAATATACCTTTTTCCCTATTTCATAGGTGTAGGGTATAATAACTAACGAATAAATTTCCACTGATCCAATTAGATGACATTTTAGACCATTTAAGAAGAGAAAATATTTTACAACTTTAAATTTGAGTAAAATAAAGCTTGATAATGAATCAAAGCCTCGCATTGCATTTTGAATTAATAAAACGCAAGGAGGATAAGATTTTGCTGTAATTATTGTTGTTTTTAAAGATATCAACATTTTGTCGAAGAAGATATATTGCTTAGGAGCTGTAACACTCGTGAGCAAACTTTTGTTAATGTACTCCTTGTTGTGGTAAAATATATTTAAAATTAAACCATTTTCTGGAGTTTTTATTAATCTGTCATAATGACTTATGACTTTAATTTGATCATAAAGTTGTCTATTCTCACTATTTATGCTTTCTTGTACAAAAATTTGTTTTCTCGTTTTTCACTCCTCGTGGGAGCATAGGGTAGCAACTTGTATCCTCTATTGGTCTCTATTATTTGCGATCACTTTTATGATCCAAGTTTGTCGAATTTCACTAGTTCAGCCGTTATTGATCGTCATCATTTGTTATTGGATAGACCACATCTTCGGCTTCCTTGGGTGTTTCAATCTAGGGCCATTCCTGTTATATTTTCTGGATTTTTTTCAGAGTGTAACCTACCGAATTCTATTTTTGGCGTTTGATTTGGTTCATTGCTGTTTTTCGCTTCTTAACTGCCAAGTGCAATTGTTACTAATGGTATTTTGCCAAATTTTTATGCATATTCTTCTTTGACACTTGTTTACAAAAACTTGAAGCTTCTGCTTGATGGTACTAGTATTAATCCAAGTTTCGCATGCCTGGATATATATAATATTTATTGGAATAAAATTGCTTGTATGCAGACTTATGCAATTTTTTTTGAGTTTACGCGTGTTTTTCCATTAAGTTTGCACTAATGTTTTATCATAAACACGTACACCATATATAAAATTTGGTCTGATTAATGTTTGGTAGAATATTATTTTAACTCTATTGCTAATATTTTTGTTATAAAAAAGATTTTTAGCTGCTATAAAAATTTTGTTGCTTTTAATAATTGAGTATCTGACATGATAAATGAAATTCAAGTTTCGATGCAACTGAACTCCAATAAATTGTGGAGTTGAGAAACTTATTTACTCAATTGGAAAATTCTTCTAAACTAAGGAATCCCAGTTTATGCAGAATAAACAAGTAAAACGGCTGGGTGGCATAGTGGTTAGAGTGCCGACCTTTCATGCGAAAGGTCCCGGGTTCGAATCCCAGTGAAAGTGAAAAAAAAAACTTTTATCTGGTTTTCAACTCGACTCAGCTACCATTCGCTATTGGGTTCATATTAATTGCTTAGTTAATAATTATATATCTTTAATAAAAAATACATAAATATAACAATATAAACAAATACCAAATGTAAACAAATAATTTGATTAAATAATATAACTCACTGATATATAATACCATATAACTCAAATACAAAATATTACAATATAAAACAAAAATAGAACTGCATTTATTGAAAATCTAAGACATTTCTACATGTTATAAGGCGTAGTACTATCTTATGTTTAAATTGTATGTGGAATTCATTTGAACAGTTCTAATATATGAATATATCTCCCCTGTTCCGACATGCACATATATAGTCAGGTTGTTTAGCCTATCACAGTGAACAATTAGCATGTAGAGGTGCCGGCAAAAAAAAAAAAGAAGACTGTTATAAAAAAAATGTAACAAATTAAAATTTATGTTTAATGTATAATTCGGCGTGTTTTCCAATAAGATAATATGGTGAGTATTACTAAAGTTGTTTTGTAATATTAGAAATTATATGTTTGAATTTAAATGCCGATTAGCATTTTAATAAAATGTATAAACTTGAAAAGCATTTAAAGATTTTTGCAACACTAACAATTTTAGCCTGCAATGTCATTTAAAAATGTTTTCATGTCACTTTGCTAATGATTTTTGAACTGTTATAACAATAATCTTAATGCATTAATAAGTTTTTTTAAGTCTTGATAAGTTCCAACTTTACTCTAAAAACTCTTCTAAAATGAAATTGCTTACAATTTCTAATTGTAAAATGATTTATGTAATCTTCTCGCTTTATTTTTTTTGTATTTCCAATATTTCATTTTAAATTAAATATGGAAAACCTAGAAGAAAAAGAGAAAAGAAACAAAAAAACGAAGAAATAATAAATGAAGAAAAATTGAGTAGATGTAAAATTAAACGAAAATTTGTCATTTTTCTTCAGGTTTTTTCTTTCTGAATATGAAAAAAAAAAAACAAAATACAAAAATATCTGACAAGTATAAATTGAAGTTAATGAAGAGCTAATAAAATACAGGTAATTTATTTTTTTCATTCATGTCTAACTGTTTTTGTCTCTCTTTTTGTTTCAAGAGCAAAACAAAAAAAAGTTTTTCATTGTTTTAATGGGCTGTACGAAAATAGTCCCCTATTAAAAAGTTCCCAAACTACAATGAAAAAAGTCTGAAAAATAAAGAAAATACTTACCAAATTTGGCGATCTTGAACTTTTATATCTGACTTATTATTTAATTTAAAAAAATTAGCAGAGATTTCAGAGTTAGGCTCCAATAATTTGTTTACTTGGAATTAAGAGGGCCCCATTATATTAATTGCCTCGTTCCTAACTTAATCATTTATTAAAAAATGTTAGGAGAGATTTTAAAATTGGATAAAAAATCGAGGTTTCAATAATTTATTTATTTGGGGATTGGTAGCGTCAGCCTTCGTTATATTAAATTTTATAACAGGCATAAATAAAATCATAATTGTTTTATATACTCTTTGCAAAAAGCCATACCTCGTGCTTTGTCAATAAAACAATTTTACTAAAACCTTAACTTCCTGTAGAAAAATTTCCCTTAGTCCCGAAGAAAAAATGGGTCTCCAAAATAAAGGAAAATATCCCAAATTTTCTCAAGTTGGCAGACTTCTTTAATTTTTTCATTTAGGGGACTTTTTTCATACAGCGGTTTTAATGAGTTTTTCCTTTGTTGTTTTTATTTTTTGAAAAGCGTCCCCTTTACTGTGAATTGTAGAACGAGTAAGTATTTTTGAAAAACCTGTCTGTCAAAGAACTTTTAACAAGAAATCGATAATAAATTATTCATTAATATTCATCTTTAAATATGTTCACTTGACTTGAGGTATTTATAATTTATTTTAATTAATCCAAAAAAAATGTTCTGTAATTCGATGTTAAAAATCCATTAGAGTTACAAATTCTTCGACAATTTTGGAAGGTTTGGAATAGAAATAGACACATTAAAACTAAAATAGCTGAATTTTGTAAAATTTATTTGTAAAACCATAATTTAAGAAATTGCTTTCTTCAAAGTAAAATAATAAATTTAATTTAAAGCTAATTTTAATGGAAAATTTATAAAAATAATTTTTACTCAAAAACTTGACAAGAAAATTGAATGAAAAATAAAGCAAAAAACCAAATTTAGAAATCAGTCAGACAAGAATCTAACAAGAAAATTTAATAATTGAACAACAAGGCGCCGTCGAACTTTTACATTGTTATCAAAAATAATAAAAACGAAAATTTTTTGACAATTGAAATTTAGAAAAATATGTATATAATAATAATAGTAGGTATATAATAATAATAGGTAATAACATTAAGTCTAGTCGTTGATTACCTGACTTATAAGAATTATTATTATTATTGTTTATTACTTTTTTCTAACTTTTCATTTTAACTCATATGTGAGTTAAACTTGTATATTTTGAGCTAAGTATTGTAATACTGATAAATTTTATTCGGTTGTCATTTATAAAATACTCTAGAGTATGTTGTTGTCAAAGATTCTGGAATTGGAAGAGATTTTATTTGATTATTTACAGCCTTGTTCAGTAGAAATAAGATGGTGAGCAATATAAGTTATATGGTTCAAAAGAGAGATTAGTGCTAGATCAATAGTTTACAGGAGAGATAGATAGATGATTAGATCTTTTGTTTTCATGAGGTTTCATACGCTTCCAATGTAATAGAGGATTAATTAAAGCTGACCTGAACAATGCCGTACTTAATAGAACTTTAGAGTTTCGATTAATATGATCTGATACAAATTCTGCTCACTCCGGTACAAACTCTACTGCTTTGTAGTTAATGTTGTGAACGTGTAGAATATGCGATCAGAACCCTTCTAAAACTTTTTTATGGTTTTTTTTTTTTACATAGCTCTTGTAAGTATTAGATATAAAATTTAAGTATGTAATTAAAAAGGTCAATTTGTGGTATGTTTTTCGGCCTGAGTTATTTTTCTAATTTTTTTAGTGCCAAAGTGAGTCTACCTAGTGGTTAAGGCCATTATTCTGAAAAATAAGTTTTTTGAGTTAAGCCACTTTGTTTCTGAGCACCTCTGTGCATTAATATAAAAGATACCTTAGCAATTGATTAAAGATGTATTTTCATTTCCTATAATCTTGTACAACAGTTCCTAAATAATTTTAATAAAAAAATAGTAGAAGTAATGATTCATTTGAAACTGAAGTTTTAATATTATGATTGTCATACGTTTCTTATAGGAACCAAGTTTATAAGTAAACAAATAAATTAAAACTGAATTGAATATCATTGACCCATTAAAACAACACAGATGAATTAACACATAAAACTTCCAATTTATAACTAGCAATTGTTCATTAAAATTTAAAAACTTATCAATGAGTGATAAGTTTAATGTATAGTAAGTTAGAGTAACTATATTATAAATTTTAAGTATGTCCCAATGGTTTTTATACAATTATTTAATTGCTTGATATTTTCACAAAATATTTAGATGAAAGTTTGTAAACAGAGTTAATATTTTTGATAAGTGAGTATTTTCATTCATAAGTAATCAAACTTTATTAAAAAATTAATACTAAAAAAATAAATATTTTAGCAAATTTGTAATACTGGTTTCTAATCGAACTCTAAAATTCCTCTTAATTGAGAATCTCACATATCAGGTATAAATAAATATTTTGTAAATGGCGTCTATCCTTGCTTTCAAATTCAACTCTGGAGTTTTAATTTTCTTAAATACATTTTTTTCATTGATTGCAATTTTCTATCTTCGGAATTTTTTTTTTTTTTTAGAATTATACACCATTCTAAATCTCGCACTAAAAGGGGTTTAGTATCTCAGATACCTTTTGAAGTTCTTTCCTTCCTTTAGAAATGAAAATGTAGCTTTCAATATTTCCAAGGTTTGAAGCTCAAAATGAAAGTCTTAAATAGTAATGTATCCATGTGAGACGATTACCACCCCAAATATCACACTACAAGAAGCTTCGCATCTCTTAGGTACCTTTTTAAGCTTTGCTTCCTTTAGAAAAGAAAAGTAGTTATTAAGATTTCCAATGTTGAAATCTCAAATTGAAAGTCTTAATTAGTAATATCCACATCTTTCACCAATCATTAATCCCTAATCGAATAATAATTTTTTTGATAAGTGAGTATTTTTACTAATCAAAACTTCATTGGTTTGTAATCAAATTTGGTTATGGCATAGCACAGCTCTAAGCTAAGTTCTAAGATTATTTACTTAGTGATGGATTTTTATAGTGCTACTGTTGGTGATACTGTTGTTGCAATAGGACCTAGAAAACATTTTTAATTAAATATCTGAAATCTGAAGCTCCTCAAAACCATTCAATAAGCAAAGAACCAAATTTTTAAACAAATATTTTAAATATTCCAAAGTTCAATATTACTCAAAATATATTTTCCATTAATTTTAACATGCGAAGTTCAAAAGTATAACAATACACCTGTTTTTATACTCCTTTATTAATACATTGATAAAAAATGTTTAATAATTTAATTTTGTTAAAAAAAAAATGTGGTTCATGTTCATGTTCATCGATAATAACATGATTTTGTGTTTTTTTTTTTAGCAACAGAAAGGAACGAGAGAGAGAGAGAGAGAGAGAAAATATAAATTCGCATTATTATTATTAATATATTTGTCTAGGATGAGGTGTAACAAACGCATTCAATTAAATGTGTTTTGTTGGATGTGTTCAATTATAAATTCTCCTAAAAATATGCAAAAAAATTTGTCTAGAATGTGGTGTAACAAACGCATTCAATTAAATGGTCTCCTAAAAATATGCAAAAAAATTATCAAAATTATTTTGATGGAAAAATTTTTTGAACAAAAAAAAAATAAAAATTCTGTGGAACACGAATGAAAGAAATTTATGTAGATTGCATAATCCTACCCACATTGCATACTTTTAGGATGTGTTTTATTTTCTCATAATCAATATAAAAAATTAAATCAAAATCTGTAGGTAATAAATTTTAATTATTTTATTGACCTTTCTATTAATTTTATTTTTATTTTAAATTTTCTTAAATATCCATTTTTTTTTCTAAAAAATTTATAAAATTTTATTGATTTAAAGTTTCTTTTTGAAAATCCTTTTGGAAATTTTTAATTTTTTTTTTTTTCCAACTTTCCTAGAAAAACTGTATTGGTACCACCTGGCTTTATTGTAAATATTTTGAAAGTTATGATCTAAACTTTATTTATATTTTCATTCATTTATTCATTCAGATAATTTTTTAAGCATCTAAATTTTCCACCACCATTTTTCCAATAAAACGTATATTTCTTTTGATTATTGGATATTATAAATTTGAACTTTCATTTATTATTTAGTTATTTTTAGAAAATTCAACATTTCCTTTAATTGTGTCTATTTAGTACAAGTGGAATTTGGGTTTTATACAATTCGACCACACCATAAAGTAGGGCGCTTCCCACCCCTTAAAGCTAAAGTTATTTTATTTAAAACATTAAACTTCTTAATTAAACAACTTCGACATTAGATATGAGTATTATTATTATTATTATTATTATTTATTATTATTATTATTATTATTATTATTATTATTATTATTATTATTATTATTATTATTATTATTAATATATTTGTCTAGAATCTAGAATGAGGTGTAACAAACGCATTCAATTAAATGTGTTTTGTTGGATGTGTTCAATTATAAAAAAATAAAATATTGACGTTTTGTTGGATGTGTTTTATTTTAGAAAATAAAATATCATAAATTATCATAAGCAGGCCAAAAAATATTTTATTTATTTTTAATAAAAAAAAAAAAATTTTTTTTTGAAATAAAATTTACTTATTAGTTTATGAAAAATTTCATTTCAGTTTTAAAAATCACAGAAGATTTTCTGGAAATTTTAAATATATAGTAAGACATTTTGTCAATAAAAATTAAGAAGACAATGCTTCACAGGAACATTTGTGTAGTTGGTCTTAATAATTTTCAGTAAATATCTGAAATAAGGGCGAAAGCCCAATGTATGCTTTGATGCATTGCTTGGTTTGCTTAAGCAAATAAACCAAGAAATGTATTAAAGTAATTTCAAAGTTTCCCCTCATCTCGCTCTCAACTCTACCTCATCTATCTCTCATCCCTTCCTTCATAACTTTTTAATTATTTATCTATTTAAAAGTTAAAATGGAAAAAAATTATGTAACAACTGACGGTTGGGAAAGTGGGTTCAGGTATACAATACCTCTGAGTTCAATGCACCATAAAAACCAGACAAAATAGATTTTAAACTTAGTTAGGGTTAGGTATATTAAAAAAATTTCAAATAAAATTTATAATTTGCATTTGATAATGCAAAACTCAATTCAAAAATCAACATTTATTTAATACAATTTCACGTACATATAAATAGATACATTATTTAGCATGTTGAATAAGTACATTATAGAACGGTTAGCCTTCAAACAAGTATTTTGATTTGAATCTAAACAAAGGAAACAATATAGAATGTATAACAACATTTTTTAAAAATGTATATACAAAACATTAATAGTTGGAGAAATAAATCATTATTGAAACAAAATAAATCTATTTCACATCTCTTATTAACACAAATTTATCGAACTTAATTTTAAAAAGTACGTAATTGAATAAAAAAAAAAATATTAATTGAAATTAAAAAAACATTTCACCAAGAAGGGATTTGAACTAACAGCCCCAAAATTTTATCAAATTCAAAACATAAAAAAGGTAGACTAAATAAATTATTCATCTTCAAATTTTTAGATACAACAACATATAAGTTTTTGTTTTTTTTGTACATAACTAGAATTGAAGCATAGTCTGTATTACGTAGAATGCAACGGTTACCATTTTATTTAAGAAAATGGTATTGATATATAATATATGTTTATGTAATATATGTAATTAAATTAGAAATAGTTCTTAATTAGAAAAAGTTCTTCTTTCAACTGACCTTCCGTCATTCTGTGACGGGCCAACAGCTAGTTAATAAATAAAAAAACGTAATTTTATTTTTAGTTTCCCAGACCTTTTTTTGTTTTATGATTGTAATTTCAATGAATCGTGTACAGCCCAGGCTATTTTAAGAAAAATCCTTTAAATAAAATTACAACAACAATTTCAAGGACAAAACAATAAAAATTAATGTTAAAAATAATTATTTGGAAAAAACAAAATTTTCCTTTTTTTTTATTTTGGTCATTCGCCATTTTCCAAAAGTAGAAAAGCAGAAAAAAAAAAGAAAAATAAAATTTTAGTCTAAAATGAGGAATATTGGGAAAATCACATTAAATAATTATTTAAAAGAAAAATATGATTTATACATAATTTTAAATATTTTCATAACTCATTTAGGAAATTGACATTGATAAGTGTCATATTTTCGGTAAAATAATTCTAGTTAAAAATTTTTGGAAATTTTTGTATAATTGACATTGACATTAACATTGAAATTTATATATAATTTGCAATAGAATATTTATTGAACACCTGTGAATATATAAAATTAAAAATTTTGATAAAATCTCTTTAAAATTTGATAAAATTAATGGAAAATACTATCAGGATAAAACACTATATTTTATCAAGGGATTTCCCCTTTCTTTTATGTAAGGATAACTATTTGTTTAATATCAATTGCTTTCGAACTCGAAAAACTATCATTATTTTAGTGCAAAATTAATTTAATTAAATCTATGATTAAAAAAAAGTTCAGCCTAAACGTATGCAATAATTTTTTTGAAATATAAATTAAGAGTACCAAATCCGAGGTGTGGTTAAATGTTAAACAATAAAAGAGTTATTAGACCTTGTTGGTTAACTTTGTTTTGTATGTTAAGATATTCATATGTAAAATTATAACAAAATAAAAGTTTATTTAAAAAACAAAAGGTTGGTTAATTTTATAATTCGCCTCATACGTAACCAATATACAAAGTCATTCCTAATGGAAAGAGCAACAACTTATTGGCCCTGGAAATCTTTTGCAAAAATTTATATTTAAAGTAGATTTTTGTATGTAAAAGTAAAGGTAAAGGTATAGGTACAAGTATTAGCTTAGTTTAGTTTGAAAAAATATTACAAAATCTCTAAAAATAAAAAATTGTCATAACTTATAATATTGTCTCAATAACCGTTGGTTTTAAAATTTTTTATTATGATATATGATATGTACTTAAGAGTTAACCCTTTCATATATTAGATATATTTTAAACTTAGGTAGGTTAAAATTTGGTTGTCTAATATTTGTTGAAGGAAGCCTTCGACTCTATTCATAGAATTGCAATATGGAGAGATCTGGAAAATAGGAATGTTTCAAGGGAAGTAATGAACATAATTAAGAACATTTATGACAATGTGGAACTTTAGATATTACACAATGGGAATATCATTGAATCGTTCAGAACTAATGTGCGTGGATGTGAAACGAGGTTTCTCCCCTCTCCGATTTTTTTTACTATCGCATTAGACGATATTCTGTGGGAAACCAGCAGTATTAAAATATGTGCATCTATAGGTCAGATAACAAATATCTAGAAAATCTGGACTCCAACTCCGCAGACGACATATGTCTTTTGTCTAATAACCAAGAATGTGCATAATCTAAATTAAATCACCCACAACTAACCCATATTAACTATCCACAGTAAAAGTGGTTTTGGCCCGAGAGATAAGTAAAACTAAAGTTATGATTGTCGACCTTGCAAATGACAATCCAATCAAATTAGATTATCAGGCCATATAGTGTACAGAGTATTCTTTATAAGTTTACTTTAATTTTTCTTATTATAAACTCGAGAGATAATTTGGTTAATGTATAAAATAATATAAAATTCAAATAAAATTTATTTTAAAAAATTTAATAATAAAAGTTATCAAAAATATAAGCAAAATAAAAAAATGTATATTTAAACCCAAATCAATTACATTCATATTTTTATTTAATTTCTTTATTAAATTCTATTTATATCATAATTTAATATATTTATTTACAAAATTATTCCTTAATTCTTTTATTCCTTTCTTTTTACCCATACATATTTGATTCTGTAGATACTTTTGAAAAAAAGAAATTTTTTTTTATTATTGATCCCTTTTTATTAGTTTTTCATTCAGTTTTTTTTTTTTTTGCAATAAAACCCAATTATAAATTTAATATTACAAAAAAAATCCAAAACCAAAATGTCTTACTAAAGAGGTACCACTTATGTTGATTTTGAACAGATCTAATACAATATTAAAGTATTTTTAGTACCACTTAAAATAAAACAAAAACATGGTATCCAAAAACTACAAAGATAAAAAAAAGGACATCCAATACATATATAAAATAAATATTATAATAATATTATATGGACACCTAACAAAATGATACTTAACAGTTATTTTGTGTTTTGTGTCAAGATTTGGATTTTAATTTTTTTTTTTTATTTGAAATTCGGTTCATGGTAATGGAAGGGGTTATGTTACATGCGAGTGAGAGTCTTATGTAAGTGTAAGTGTGCTGAAGTTTTTTGTGGCTTTTCCAAAAGTCCTTTTTTTATTATTATTTAATTTGAGAACATTTTAATATCAGAAAGTAATAAAATCTAACTGAAATCAATGGATCTTATAAGGAAATAATTTTTTTAAAATATTCGGAAGGAAGCTTGACAATTGATATGTTTGATTTATAAAGTAAGAAGCAGTTATTGGATTTTAAGAATTCCGATTTGAATTTGAACTTTTGTAGGGTCAAAGTTTGCCTTTACATTGAAAACTTAGTAAAAAATTTGCGGAACTATAGTGAGCTAAACTCACAAAAAGGGTTGGTTCTTCCTAAATTCATAAGAGTAAATTAGTAATGGAGTTTATAAGGTCATTACTAAAATACACCGAAGAATGATTGTTTCATTAGTACTTAAGTTATGAAATCAAAATTAAAGACAGGATGTAATTGGTTAATTTTTTAACATTCATACTTTTTACAGTCGCTAAAGACTCAATGGGTTAAACTTAAAATTTTATACTTCTATTGTAAAAAAATAAGTTTTTCCAATTTAGTCCGTCTCTTTTAGGCTTAACCCCTTTTTTTCGTATTGTTTTTTCTAAGCCGATTTTGTATAAATGAATTTGTAAAATTGTGAATGATTGTTAAGAGTTTACTAATCCGAAACTAGAGCTCATTTTTACTGAAATGAATTACGTATCCCAGGAAACTTTATTCATTGGCTTCAAGGAAGTGCAACTTATCAAGAATCTTATTATTAAAAGCTAAGAGAACATTATTCAAAATTTGATAAATTTGGGAATGTTTGAAAAACGTAATGATAAATTATCAGACTCTAGAAAATATACTCTAATGTTGTAGCTTCATATTAAGTTCAGAAGCTAATGAATAACATCCATAAAGTCTTTGAAGAAACCTAATATTTAGGAAACCTACCCCCTGAATGCAAGGAAATATAAAAGGAATCCTTCAAAACACTCCTGCAAAGGATTTTAAAAGAATCATCAAACATATCCTTACGTAAGTTCGTTCAATCAAAAATAACTTGTCCGAACAATTCACAATAGCATTTCTCTCAAAAGTTTTAGTACAATTGGAGCAAAATGTACTAAGAAAATATTTTACAAATTCAAATAATAAAAAAAGGAAGAAAAATTAAAAATATAAAACATTTTGTTGTTTAAAAGGTATAAAAAAGATTTTTTCTTTTCTTTAAGAAAAACAAAAATAAAAAAACAGAAGAAAAACAAAACAAAAAATGGTTGAAATTGAAGAAAATTTTAAAAATTTTCTAACAAGAATCTCTTATTATTATACTTAAGTGTTATAAGTAGTATATCAATTTTTTTTTTTATTTTAAAAATAAATAATACCTTTATATATATATAGTATGATTTTAAGTATATATATATATATAATATATACCTACACTTATAAATAAACATAAGTTTCTACATAAAGAAAAAGGATATTTTCAAAAATTATTCACGTGGGCATGATTTACAATCAAACAAGAGTTTTCACTTTACTTTGGTTTCTAAATTTTTTTTTCTATTATTAATATTGTTTTTTTTTTTGTATTCTGATTATTTTCAATGGCTGATGTTTTTTATAGTAGGTACCATTTTTCCGCATGAATTTTTAAAAATAGAAACATAAATATAAATAATTTTCTTTTTAAAGATTAAAGCTCCACTTCCATAGATAGTAGGACTAGGTAAATGTAAAGTGTTGTAAGAAACCTCAAAAGAATGGCATATAAATAGAAGGAGAGTGAGAATATGAAGATCAGGTATTGGTCAAAATGTTCAGTTTGAATTGTTGTAAAGACTTGGTTTAGGGTAATTGTTTGAAATTTTTTTAATAACAGTTTTGGACTCTGCTAGGAGTTCAGAACTAATATTAGACTAAGGAAAAAGAACCATGAGTTTTGCAGAAACTTGTCTGATTTGTTGGTTGAATAATACTTTAACTTAGGAAGTTCTAAATTTTTTAAATTATTTCATAAAACTTTAGGAGGTAATGTAAATTTGTTTTAAGCTGAATTTTTTTCATCCGAATCAGTATCTAGGTTTGAAAAAACGCTAAATTTTATTTTGAAATGTTGACTACCTTATTTTTAAAAATTCGAATATCAAATGTCAAATGTAAAGTGTCAAATGTCAAATCAGAATTTTATCAGGGTTTGTTTAACAAACAAGTGATGAAAAAAACCAAGGGTTTTTAAAAAGCACATTTTCAAAATTATACAGGGTTTTTTACTGAGTATTTTATCATTTATTTTTATAAAAATACATATAAAAATAAATGATAATATTATAATTTAGTTATTTCATCAATTTAATAATTATGAATAATAGTGAAATCAATACTTACAATATAATCCCAATACACTCAGGAAAACTTGTAAACAAGTGCAAAATATAATGATGGAGCTTCAATGTTAACGTTTAATTTTGTTAAAACATACACTAGTGTAGTGATAAGTTACTGTTTTTTAAAACCATAAAAGTTTTAATTTTTAAGACCCAGTAGCCCTTTAATGGGGAGGGTTCCCAAATTTTTGCTTAGCAAACTTTTGATGGATCTGCCCACCCCACTCTTGGTCTCAACTTTCCATTTTTTTAGGTTCTAGGAAATTAATTGTGAAAAATCTTTTGTATATGTTGAAAAATATGGCTAAAGCTTTAAATTTTGTATATTTGTAAAAAAAAATTTTAACAGGTTCAAGTTACAGAGCTTTTCTGAAATTTAAATTTTCGAGCTCTTATAGCTGCTTAAGAGGACGTGACAAAAAAATTTTGTTAACCGACTCCTACTAATTATTGAGGATCTAACTTGTCCTAAAATTTCAAAACCCTAGCTTAAACCGTTTAGAAGATATATGTGGCCGCCATTTTACTTTTGAAATTTTTCCAAAAACGACTTTGTAATAAAAATCCAATTAAGAGTTCAAGTTCTGTGTTGTACAATTTTTGTTTTTAAAATAATTTTGAAACATCGTCGTGCCGATTTGGATTAACAAATGTTAAGCCTGTTAATAAAGCCAACTTCGGTTGACACTTATACACAAGTTTCGCTTTGTAGCTTATGAGTCTTCAAGCTTAATACAAACAAAGCAACATATATATAACGTGGGCATTAAAGAGTACTCATGGGTTATTAAGAGCAAAAAATATGACAGTATTTAAATATTTTAAAATAGAAAATTTAAAGAAGGTATTTAATTTTTCATTGTTAATAATATAACAGTTTTAATAGTATATGAGAAATATTTAGAAAGAAGATAACATTTTATTAACATATAGTTTCTATTAAAAATATCCTATGAAAATATCAAGGGTTGGTCGCGAAATACCAAATATAAAATCTTAAATATAAAATTCAACCAAAGTTAGTCGCGAAATACCATATATAAAATCTTAAATCTAAAATAATAAATACTAAAATCCCAAAATTTCAAATGAATGTAACGAATTTAATATAGTGAGGCTGCCGCGCCCAAAACCCCTTCTAAAGATATTATTGGAACCCTGTTTTTCTTTTCAATTCTGAAATCCTAACTATTTTTTTTCATAAATAATAAGTCAGCAACATTTAATAAAATAAAGGCTGCCTTCCTCCAACCCTCTCCCTAAACAAATTATTGAAACTCTGATTTTGTTTGTAAATCTGAAATTCTGTGGAAAATATCCAAAACTTGATAAGCGCAAAATTACAGTTTTTCAATAAACGTGTTTGAAAATTTTTAAAAATATTTTGTGACACAAAATGTTTATTTAAAACATTATTAATAACCATTTGAGGGATTTTTAATTAAATAAACGCTTATTTATTTTTGGCAGTGCAAAAATTTGATGTTAAACAGTCCACTTCAAATGTTATCTCAAAAAAGGAAAAATTACGGTTATCAAGTTTTGGATATTTTCCACAGAATTATAACTAACTAAAAATTGAGATTTTGGGATTTGAGAGTTCAAAATTTGGGATTTTGGAAATTTGGTTTTTTATTTAATTTGGGACTGTGTCATTTGGGATTTTGTGTCGCTCCCAAATATAGATTTTGAAAATCCTTTTATATATTAGCTAATATTAACAAACAGAGAGTAGGTGTAGTTTCCATTGTGAGATATTTTGCAAAAAATAATTGATGGCTATTTTTCATTATCTAAAATGTATTTATAAAATTTTTAATAATTTATATACAACAATAATTATATTTTCAAACAAAAACCAATTATTTTAAGTATGTACTTCATACCTAATTTTTTATTTAAATAGAATAGCAAATAAACAAAGTCTATATTGTTCTGCCATTTTTTTTTGCCATAATCTTTAAATGGAATAATTTTATTTTAAAATATATCTATTTCATTATTAAATGATGCAGACTATGCGACTGAATGATTAGAATTATAATTTCAATTCAAATCAAATGTATATGTATAGTTAAATAACTATATATTATTATTAACTACAAAAGACATTATAAATATTAAAAAATACTAAAACCATCTAAAAATAAATTTTAATATTTTATTAAATTCTATGCACCATTCATTCGTATTTTTGTCAAATGAAATTCTATGATTTCAAAAAAAAAATAATTTAATTTAAAATATAAATGGGAAATTTTTTAATTTTCATATTTAATTTTAACGCAATAAATATAAAATAATAATATCAAATAAAATTAGTAAAATTTATTATTTATTTAAAACTAAAATTCAAAATTTTTAGTTGAAAATTCAAATTCATATATCTACATACATTTATTAAATTGTGTATTTACACGTATTAATCACTTTAGTTAAAAAAAAACTTTTAATAAAAAAATGTGTAGATATATTCACTCAACTATTGATAATCTGTAATGTGTATTAGATATGGTCATTTTTAATTTTGTAAAGAGAAGTAAAGCCAAAATTGTAAAATTTCAGGGTTTTCGGTGTTGGGAAAGAATTACTATAACAGGGCTGAAGATAGGTTCAAAGAAGAGGGCGCGAAGGCTACGGCTCTAATATGAACAGAATATGAAAAGTTTTTTGAAACCTGTTGAAAATAATCGCATTTTACTGTCGACTACAAATTTAAAATTGTTAGGGCAGAAGCGAGGAGTTGCTCGAAGGAGAGGGTGCGAAGGCTACGAGTCTGCTCTGATCAAAGTATGGAAAGTTATCTGAAACTTGTTGAAAATAATTGGATTTTAAAGTCGGCTATAAATTTAGAATTGAAATAACGTATACTATAGGTTTTAAGATATCTCGCGAAATAAGCCTTTTTTCTCAAATCAATTCTGAGATAAGGTCTTTCGAGCTTATTGATCAAGGGATCATATCGCCCTACCTTTATTGATTTTAAAACCTTGTATATATTATACACATATAAATTAAATATTAAATATCAAAAGAGCAAAAAAACATTTCTAAAATTTTAACGAGATATTTTAATTTTAATACAAAATGGCCAAAAAATGAACAAAAATAGTTAAAAAATAAATTGTTTTTTTTTTGTATGCATTGTACATAAATTGTGTTAAATAAAAAACGTTGTTTTTTTATTTATTTTAAATTTTTATCTGATAACTGCCTCAATTTTTAATAAAATTTTCATGTTTTCATTTAAACGCTGACAAAAACTAAAAAAAAAAATAAACAATTTTGAATTTTAATTTTTAGTTTTGATACTAAAAAAAAACGAATATTAAATATACTAGTTTTTAAGTAATAAATAAAAATTTTGAATGAAATTTTAAAATATTAATAACATTGTACAACTTCAATCCAAAATTACAGTTAGATTCCGAAATTTTTATTAATGTCATATTAAAGCAATAAAATAGCATAATTTTAGGCGACATGTAAATTTATAGCTTACTAAAATTTGATGTATAGTAAATATGTTAAGCAACTTTCGAATGAGGTAAAACATCTAAATTTTACCCTCAATAACTTAATTTTTATGAAATTTGTATTTATATATTAAAACAAGAGTATAGCATAACTTTAGGCGAAATGTTAATTTACCGTTTACTTAAATTTGATCTAAGTAAATAGGTTAAAGAACTTGTTAAAGAACTTATAGGTTAAAGAACTTGCAGGGATATCTATTTGTAGTATCTCAGGACTTTATCTTTAGAGTCTAAATTCATTCATGGTATAAAAATATTAAATTTAAAATTGCATAAATTGATTATGAACAAATATCTCCTAAATGTATGCAATAAATTAGTAGAGTAGATATTATTTCAAATTTTACAATTTTAAAAACTATTTTATATTCAATCCGATGACTTTTTAATAATTAATAATTAAATACTCATCAAAAGTTACTTTAAAAGTACTTTAATCCCAAGGAGAGTACAACATATTTCACAATCAATTGCGCAATTTTTTCTATTAATTTTCGATATTTTCAAATTTGTACATTCTGGATATTGTAGGGCCTTTCTAATTCAAATATTAAAACTTATCAATAGTAAGTCACAAAGAATATTATAGTATTTCTTTTGGCTCCTTTAGAGTCTTCAGGAATAAGAGCATAAATCACATTGTACTATTAACCAAATCTATTAATAAACGGAGCTTACTGCATTGTACTTAGAATTTTTATAGGTACTGTCCTGAGCTGTTTAACTTAATAAAAAAAAGATCCGATCATTCACGTGTATATATTAAAATTTTTTTAGTAGCATTAAAATTTGGCAACAAAAAACTGGTTGATTTTTTCATTTTGAAACTTTTTTTTTTAATTTGTAACAATTTTTTGTTTTGGCCCTCAATCACTATTTCGAATAAAAAAATGGACCAGTCACTCAAACAAAAACTAGCAGAAAAAAACTCAATGTCGCAAATACATAACTAACAATAATCAGGTAAAGCCCCCGTATCTGAATTTTTTTAGTTCAAAATATTAAAAAAAAAAAAAAAATGTGATACTGGTTACAAAATTAATTGAGTATAGCGAATATTTGAAAATATTCTGATATAATACTACATGTACATGTACATATATTATTTAGCCTGTTTTTTGCATATGTATTGGTTTTTTTTTACATTTTTATAGTTTCTAAGTAGCAAAGTTTTTTACTTAAAAAAAAAAAACTATTGGTTTCATTTTTGTTTTTATAAATTTTTCATGAATTTTGAGTGTTACAAAAATGATACAAGCAACTAAATGGACATGCATGTAAAATATATATAGAATACAATTGGAGCAATGGATGCTAGAGAATGGAATGCAATTTATAAAATTTTTTTTTTTTATTTTTAAATTTATTTTTAGCCCCAAAAAAAATATTTATTATGGAATATTATTTTTGGTTTATTTTGCTATGGTCGAATTTTTAAATATCTGTACATCATGCCTTCGGGATCTGTTGTTATAATTTTTGAAACGAGGAAATACCGTTAGATGGATAATCTTCATATACAAGAAGAAATACCTGTCTGTACTTGGATTATTGAATCAATTTAAATATATTTAGTACTATGGTCAATTTTTGAAGACATTTTTAACCTTGTTTAGAGAGTCATCAGGCTCATTTAAAGGAATTCAGTTTTTAAGTTTTAAGGTTCAATACTTGTAAAATTTCAATGCAGCACAAAACTGCAGCAAATGTGAAACTCTTAACCTTACGATGGCTTCAACTGGTTAAGATGCTGTTTAACACCAAACCCCTGGTTGGGTGAAAGAACTACACCTGGAAACCTGGAATCCATAAGTAATCTCATGTCTTTGACAAATTTTATTGACAATTTAAACTAGAGAGTGTTAAACAGCAAGGCATTTAGTTTTCTGAGGGTTTCCTGTTTGACTATGTCTACCAAAGATCAGTTACTCCCTTGCCTAAAAAAATAAAAATTTGACAGTCATAGAGTCTGAAATGTCCCACTCTTAAAACTTCCATATTCCGAATATAACAATCGACTGTGATCAGTAATTTTTTCCAAATCCAAAAGATCCATCACAAAAAAAATGGAATTAACAAGACCCGATATGATCAAGAGAGGAATTTTTTACAATTGTTTTTTAGACTGGTTTTTTTTTTTATTTTAAAATTTTTAATAAAATTTAAAAAAAGTGAAACTGTTAACATTTTTTTAGCACTCATATATAGAAATATTATCTATTCATTTTCGGAGATAGATTTTCACGAGATACAAAAACTGATAAAATGGAAACTATAAGAATTAAAAATAGTATCTAGATTATATTATTTGGAATTTATGAAGTAGTGGGAAGCTACTTTTGACTGTGTTCAAAAATCAGATGATATATTGAATGATTTAAAAAAAAAAAAATTCATTAGGAACCAAAATAAAAGAGTAAAATCAAGTGAACATTCATATTTTCGTTTAAATTAATTAAAAACTAAATAATATATTGTAGATCTGTAGATCTGAATCAGACATGGTATTAATTAAAAAAATATAAAAAAACGAAAACTAAAATGAAAATAAAATTTTTTAAAAAGTTTAATTTAATTTTTGAATGTTCGATAGATTTTTTAAATTTAATAATTTTTTAAACAATGGTGAAATGATTTAAAACCACAATAAAGATATTTTATTTTATTTTAAAAGTAAATAATGTCCTAAATAGGTTAATATTTTGATAAGGTGTAATATTGGATTTCCTCGCCATCTTCTCCCGTAATAAAATATTTATAAACTACAAACACCACATGAACATAGATTAAGGGTTGGTTTACCGTTTATATATAAAATTCTACTTTGATAACTATCTTCTAGATAAACTAACTGATAGATAAAAGTTCTAGATAATATTTTTTCAATTTCTCAGTCAAATTTAATTATAAATTATCTGACGGAACAATTTATCTACTAGACAACATTATTGTTACAAAATTGCATACTTTTAGGAGGAAAATATACTAAAAATGAATAAAATAATTTTTTTAATATCAAAATTTTAAACTTAAAATTTTAAAATTTTGAAAATACACAGACACCTTAGATATCTCAGATTTCACATATTCGAAAAAATTATTCCAAATCATAAAATTTAGTTTTATAAGGGAAAACTGAAAAAAAAGAGACAGAGCTGCAAATTTCAGTCAGGAGGAAACATATTATTTATTGGCGATCTTATTTTGTTTTGTATTAAAGACAATATGAAACTAACTGACAGTTTAGTTAATCTAAATCTTAATCTAAAATCAACGCCATAAATTTGTTCATAATAACTTGGTCGTATTGTTACAGCTATCCGAGGTCTACGTGAATTTGATAAATACAGGGTTGCCAATTACATATAATAGTAAACAGATCTAACCTTTTTTATTTAACTTTGTCTTTTTACCTTCTGACTTAGAAGTCTATTCTACTTCCTTTTTCAATAATTCGGCTGCATGGCACAGTAGTTGAAGCATCGATCTTTTATGAGAAAGGCCCGTGATTAAATTCCAGTGAAAGTGGAAAACACTTTTATCTCTTTACAACATTTTTCGACTCAATACCATTCGCCATAAACAAAATAATTTAATTGAATAATATAACTCACAGATATAAAATGCCATAAAACTCAAATAAAAAATGTTTAAAATAAAAACAAAATAGAATTGTATCTATTGAAAATCTAAGACGTTTCTACATGTTATAAGCCGTAGTACCATTTAATGTTTAAAATGTATCTGGAATTCATTTGATCAGTTCTAATAACAAGTTGTTCCAACATGCACATATATACATATATAGTTTTTTTTTTTATTGTAATATGATGATCAAGTTCAAGCTATTTGCCAGATAAAATTGAATCTATAAGCAAATGTTCCTGCTAACAGTTGTGCAACTTTAATTTATATTTTATCTATCAGATAAACTCTGAGTAGTCTAATCAGCCATTTTATCTATAAGCGATGAAACAAGCTCTAAATACTTTAAATCTGCGTAGCCTTTGCAAATGTCGTAACGTCACAGATATATTATTTTTGACAGAACTATGCAAAGGTATTTATATCTGTTTAAGTCTTAATACAAGACTTTATAAAACCCATTCATCTCATTCAGTTTCACCTAACGAATTATGGTAAAAGAAAAACAATTATAGGTAGTTAAATTGTAGTACAGTAACTTAAGTAACCGACATATAAAGGTATCTAAATAATAAAATAATAAAAATTAATATATAATAAAAATTACATTAAAATTAAATAAATTAGGAATTTATATAGTAGGTATTTAATGCTAATTAAAATATTCATTAAATCAAAGAATTTTTTTCAGGAATTTTTGAAGTATGCATTTATCAGATCAAATATATTCCTATAACTCCTTACAAATTACTTTTATATTCTGAATAGATACTGTACTTAAACTAAATGACTATTCATCATTCCAGCATTACTAAATAACCATTCCTTTGAATTAAAATAGAATTACAAGTATTTCTAATTTAAAAAATAAAAAATTTAAAAAAAACAACAAATCTTTCCTTTTATCTAAAGATACCGAATTAATCCTTCAGTTAACTATAATTAAAATTCTTTTATTAAAAAATGGATTGGTTTTATACTAGATGTATCACAGTATTAGAAGGTACTAAGGATTAGAAGTATTTTTTTTTTGAATTGACACTTAAAATAACTTTCTTTTATGTCCATTTTATATTTTAATTCATTGAAAACAGTTCCCAGTAGTATAACCACTATCCGTACAACCATTATGACAAAATGACAAATTTTATTTGGATTTTCACCTATGAATGTACCTTAAATTCACCTTTTAAATTGCTTTCAATTGCGTTTTTTTCAAAGTAAAGGTCCTGTTTTTTCTTTGTATTTTGAATTAAAAAATGTTTTAAAAAACAGGATATTTTTTATTTTTTTTTTCAATTCAATGCGATCCCAAAACTTCTCACTATAGATACAGTTAGTATTAAAGAATATATACAAAATTTTTAACAGATTCTATACCATAAAAATGTACCAATCCTATACTTTCATAGTCAATGTCAAGGATGAGATATGACATAAGTATACGCAATACAGTATTTAAAATTAAATTAAAAACAGTTAAAAACCTGGATATTTTTGTTGTTTTCCCGTTTTTGGTAAGTCGGGGATGCAGAACTATTTTGTATAAAACCATTTGATTTAGTTGAATCAAATAAGGTCAGGATAATTATCCGTTTATTGTTATAGTGTTAAAAATATCCCCTATGTAGTTCTTCTCCTGACTGTTAATCTGGGGTTCTTCAAGTGAATACTGGGATTTTTAATCGTCTAACAGGTAGCTCCTTAAATATGGGTAGGATAATATTTTCTTTTTGTATAGTAAGTTTTAAATTTTTCTACTGCTAGTTCTTTTGACAAATCGAGCTAGGCTTCTTGAAGTCAGTATTTTTTCACTTCAATAGGTATCCGAATATGAGTAGGATAATATCATAAATTATTGCAATAGAATTCCAATATTGATTTAGCAGCTAGCTGCAGACTTGTGACCTAAGAGTCTTCAGATTACCTATCCATCGCTAGACTTCGACAGAATTCATCAGTAGCTTTTGTTGATAGGAACATGTAGAAGTTGAAATAAAAGCTGAAAGAAGCTTGTAAATTGGGAACTTAAGAAACTGATAGACAACACTACTTCTCAATTACAATAAAAAAAATTAAACTGGAATCTCTTGTTGATAGGCTTGAATAATTGATATCGCATGAGAGTTAGTAGAGTGGGGTTCTATAAAAGTATATTAGTTTCGTCAAATATATGTACGCTTCTTCCTCTTTTTTCAGTAGGCTTCACATATTGCTTCTGCAAATTTCTTCAGACTGACATTACCTAGTAGTCTTCAATTAAGCCTACCGCTTGTCAGTAGCTTGTGCAGTTTTCTTTAGTAATATTTCGTCGCTCAGATATTGGTTTGCCCCACGTAATATTTTTTTTTTAATTAGCAATTGATTCTTAGATTTTCCAGTATGCTTAATAGAGCAGTGTACTCCGTTTAGTTCGATTTGTACACAATTTGTAGAATTAAAATTTTTGAAGTTAAAATCTAGCCGAGGGAAGCTGTTTTGGACTGGAGTTGGTAACTTACGAAATTCTTCCAGAATAATATAACCCCTTAAGTAACAAGGAAAAGCAATTAAATAAGAATTCGGATGGAGCTAGGGATTTGTTTCCTCAAGTCAATAGTCAATTGGATCACATAAGGGTTGGTATTGTTTCCATAAAAGTACATTTAACTAAAAAGTTTTAGGCAGAACGACTAGTTCGTATTTCCTTAGTCGAAATTTATTTTAAATTTAAATTTTCCTGGATTAAATATAAATGCACAATATTTTTATTTTTTTGTATTTATTATTTTCTTTTCGTCCTTTTCTCCTGTTTTTTTTTTTTTTTCCAAATCCTGCATATGCGGTTGTTATCCTTTTAAATCTTGTCTATTTAGCTTATGTGTGAGAAAAATACAACTTGTATGGAAAATAAAAAATAAAATAAATAAAAACAGAATAAAAAAAAAATCGGGATAAGGATGGTAACAATCAGAGAAAAAGAGCGAGATATAAGTGTTGCATAGAGAAATAAAAAATGCAGGACAATAAAATAAAAAAAAAAAAAAAATGGAAACTTAACGCTTTTATCTTTACGCTTTTAAGTATAGCGGTGTGACATGAAAAAGAATAACATAATCTGATTGAAATAAACTTCCATTATTGCTATCTTGTTTTTGTTATTTATTTTTATTATTTTTTTTTTTAATTTAAAAAATTACTTGATGATTGTTTTTGGTATACAGGTGTATGGCATACAAAACAGAATGAACAAGACATGCATTTGGAATGGTATTCAATTTATATTATGAAAGAGTGGTTATTTATAGGACGCATCTCAATACATCTGCCTTTGAAAATAACGGAATTTCCCCATTTTTATCCACTGTGCAACGATGCACTTAACATATTAAAGTTGGTTTTTTTAATTGATATATGTCAATTTTTTTTTATAGAATTGTGATTTAGATACAAGGAGTGACATCCCTGTTGTATTTTTTAGTAACACTATTTTGTAATATGCTTATATGCAACAATCTTTTAAAATTACGCGAGGATTTAGGAAATACTATTTAGGTTCGTGTATTGGAAGAAGGAAATATTGCCGATTCAATACCTTTGATATTTAATGCGATGTAATACCAAGAACTAAGCAGTGGCTAGAATAATTAATGAAATCAGCAGTGCTGGAAGAGTCACCCCAATTATCGTCGATACGAAAAATTGTTCCTAAAAGTGGATAGCCTATTGTGATCTATCCACTTTTAGGAACAATTTTTCGTGGGTAACTTCATATAAGGCGGACAAGAGGAAAACATTTAATTAGGACTTCCTAGGAATCAACATGGAAATTGTTAGCATAAATAAGGAAACGTCAAAGAGACTCAAATAAAAATGATAACCAACTCCTTCGAAAGTCGGTTCAATGCTTTGAATTTTGAGTAATTTTTTGTATGTTTTTTAATTGAGATCGGAAGTGTTACTGTTGTTCAGAGTGCAATATTAAAACGTTCTACATAATATTGCCTGGCATAGAAAATAAAAGCTAAACTTTATTATAACAGCAAAAATGCATCCAAAGCATTTAAACATAAGTTGGTTTAAATCAAATTTTAAACCCCCCAATAGACTACTTTCCAGAATAAGTATATTGCTACAACTTGTAGGTACTTAATGGTTTCTATAGCAACAATACATCAAAGCCCTTTGCAAAAATGTTATATTAATCATAATATCAATACACTATATGGGTTTTCCCCTAGATACAATCTGCAATGGGATTGAAAATCCTTTTTTTAATCTACACTCTTAAAATACACATATAGAAAGAGAAAGGGATACGAAATGCTGTTTTTCTTTTTCTTTCTAAAAACCGAGATAAAAACTTATGAACTAAACATCAAAGGAAATATTTTTACAGGTTACCTTTACCTTTTCCAGTTTTCTTTTTTTTTTTAACTCCTCTACAACTACAAGATTTGAAGTACTAATTATTATTGAGATATGAACAAACGAAATTACCACAAAATACAAGGACTCAAAAAAAACAAAATCACTCAAAACAAAATAATAACAAAAATAGAAAAAAAAAACTCAAAATAAAACTGATGAAATATTCAAATTCGGTTTACCGGAAATTTAAAAAAAACAAAAAGCAAATTTAAAAATTTTCCCTAGTCCTTCGTTTTGAATTAGAGTGACTCAAAAGAGCTTAATAATTGACATTTCAGAAAGAAAAGGTGATCTGACAGTGTCGGATTTCAATTTAAAAAAACACAAAAATTGCAAAAAAAAAAAAAAGAAAAACGATACAGAAATTTTGGAAAAATATCAAAAAAAAATTGTCAAATCCCTGAGTTCCCAAAAGGAAATTCAAAAGATAAAAGTAAACACAAATAAAAACCAGGATAATTCAATTTTTCAAAAAAAATTTTGTTTTTTTGTTTTTTTTTCAATTTGCTGTTGTTAAATGCTGTTGCTAAAGACTTCTATTGCAAACTTGGTAATCATTGCAATTTTATTCTATGACATGATTACAGGAGTGATTAAAATTGGTTTTTTTTTTACGCGGCACTGATTCCAATTTTCTTTTAGCACATTTTCCAAAAAATTTTGCTAAAAATGTGCCCTTGTAGTTTTTTTTCGTCCATCCGTCTGTTTTTCCATCTTTCCGTCTCTCCTGCCTTTCGTCGCAAAGTTTACAAAATTTTTACACAGTTTGAAATTAAGAAATGAAATATAAACCGCACATAGATTTGATGAGAAAGACTAGTTTCTGTAGTCCCATATGTTACGGAACTTCAGACTCGGCCCAAAGCTCGAAAAAGTCCTTTATTTACTTTGTACTATCAAATGTTTCATAAGGAATATTTTCAATCTCGAAACTCTAAACGAAACCTGCTTTTATTAGCTTTATATACTAGTGTCAGTAAGCGCTCAAAATTCGAGCGATTTTCGCATTCTAACTGTTATTTATATTTATGAACAAATAATTAAGCCGCTGCTGGCACGTTTGTAACCGAATAAGCCGATTAATATATATTATATGTATAGTATTGCCAAACGGTGCTTTAATTTACTGTTATGTGAAAATTTATTAAAAAGTTCTTGACGTACTTTTAAATATTTCAAACGGTTTGAGTTAGAAACATGAAATTTTGAGACGTGTTAACTCTTTAAAGACAAGAGTTGAGGACAATGAGTCATTTATAAAGACTCTTTAGTATGCGTATTGTTTAATTATGTAAATGTGCTTATTTAAAAACCCCAGCTTTTTCCGTTATTTGTTTCTTTTTGAACCGATGAGTAACAATTTGACTAAAATAAAATTTTTGAGTTACAACTTTTTTTGATTTAATATTTTTGAGGCTATTTTTTTTTTTATTTGTTGTTTTTCTTATTTTTACTGTGATTCTTTAACATCAAAGACAAGTTTGGGGAAAAGGAAGAGTTAAAATTCTATTTTCCGAATAAAAATTGAAAATAATTTTTTTTTTTTTTTTAAATTAAATTTACTCATTCACTTTTGGGGTTAAATCACTGGTTTTTTTTGGGTAGCTAAGTGTATGTGAACTTGATTCACAAAGTTTAAAATGATGGTCATGTGTGTAAAAAAAAATTATTGTCTGGATTGACTCCAATGTTATGTTCTCAATTATACAGAAATTTTTGATTTTATTTTGTTTTTAATTTTTAATTAAATTATGTTGTCGAATTAACAGAGTAAAAAAGAATTTGACATAAAATGCATAAGTGATTTGCTTTTAACTTAATATTTAATTTGAAATGATTTTTAAGTGACTGAAAATCTAAAAAAAACAACAATAATAATAATGACATAAAATTTTATGAATGGAATTTCTATTTAAAATTTTAAACAGAACATTTAAAATGAAAAAGTTAAGTTTGAGGCATGTAAAAGTTGTTTATGGCGGAGCTTATGTGGCAAATGTAAAAATTGGAGATTTTAATTGCTAAATCACATATTTAATTGGATGTTTAAAATGTGAATCTATTAATTGATGAGTTGAGATTTTTTAAAAATATTTTCCGTATCAAATTGAAAATTCTTTAATATTGTTTAATGTATTATAAATAGAATTGAAATAATGTTTTAATTAAAATTTTATCAACTTTATTATGAAACCATTGGGCCATCTATTATCCTACATACAATCTCATCTTATAATACGATATTAACTATTACGATATAATTATACAATTTTACGATATCCTGCGAAATGAAGTTCCCGAGGTTGTATTTATTATTCGTAAATATTCCATATTGAATAAGAATGAGGTTTATTTATTTTGTAAATTTAAATTTTTTGACTATTGAAGCTTTTGGGTTATTATTTCACATTTAATCAACAATCTCTGGGTTTTAATTCTTAAATTTTTGTATATTTATATTTTTAAAATAGGAGAATTTTGAAATTGTATTTGAAATCTGAATCTTCCCTTTTCCTCAATATTTATATCTATTATAATAAAACGCCAACAACTGCTGCTAATTCACTTACCTTAATGTCACGATCAAACAAGTGGTAAGGTGGTTAATATGGTGTCTACTAATAATTTTACTAGTTTTTAGGTTGTATTTCAGATTTTAAGGTTTAATTGAAATCCAGGGCAATATTTTGTTAATTGTATGTCAGCTGGGTGGCACAGTGGTTGAGTGCCGACCTTTGATGCGGAAGGGCCCGGGTTCGAATTCTATTCGTCATTGGGTTCAAATTAATGGCATAATCAATAATTAATAATTATAAATCTTTAATAAAAAATACTTTAATATAAAAATATAAACAAATACAAAATATAAACAAATAATTTAATTAAATAATATAACTCGCAGATATATAATACCATATAAGTAAAATATTACAATATAAACAAAAAATAGAATTGTAACTATTGAAAATCTAAGACGTTTCTACATGTTTTAAGGCCTAGTACTATCTCATATTTAAATTGTATGTGGAATTCAATAAGACCAATTCTAATAACACGAATATAATATGTTCCCCTGTTCCAACATGTACCTATGGTATAGACAGGCTTATTAGCCTAACAGTTGAACAGTTAGCGCTTAAAAAAAAAAAAAATTATATTCAATTTTAAAGAAGAAATCTGTATTCTCTTATTTAAATATCATGAAATATAAAATCTATATCATGAAAGTATTAAAATTCAATATAAAATTTTAACAGAAACAAATTTGGTTTTAAACTTGGACTTGGACGGCTAGTATATATATACTTTCTCCCTAGTATATATATAAATAGACGAGATTTCTCGGGTGATGTTAGAATAAAATTCTAAATACCTAAGAACTTATACATGCATACAAAAGGTGTAACAAATAAAAGGTCTTATTTATTGTGTTTAATTACGATCAATACGCTGTATGACCAAAATGACGAAATCCTAAGCATAGTTCGGATTTTCGAAGATTATATGATAGCTGGAGAATTTATATTTATATAAAATTTGTTTCTAATAAAAATCCATATAAAACGATACATTATTTAAAATAAATAAGAACAACCCTTGGGCCTGCACCAATTACCTTTTACTACCTTTTAATAAGTTATAACTAAATAATTAATTGTAGCAAAAGCTCGAATTTAATCTTTATTTTTTTATCTGTGGCATTTGTAGACTTTGCAACTTTGCTCATGACGTTTGACTTTAACACTTTGCTCATGACAGTTAGTTTTTTTGATTGGAAATATTTAGACGTTGGCGTTTTACTAAAACGTTGATTATTAAAGTTAACAACTATTTACAAAATTTCATAGAGTATGTGCAAAATTAAAAAAATAAAAAAAGAAGGGTGAAACTTCCGGAAAGGGGTTGTGAGCTATCAAGATGACGTCATCACATAACGGTACTAAATATCTCAAATTTTTTGAATATATATACCATTAGGGGCGATGGCGCCATCTAGTGGTCGAAAAATGCATTACAAAATGTTCCTAAGATTTTGTAGCATTTTTATTAAAATGTTATATTTTTCCTGTTAGTCCATAAACTGGAACCAACATCTTACAATATTGTAGGGCATGATATTGTCTTTCATAAACATCTTGTTTCATCTGGATCGGTGCTACCATTTTTGAGATATTGCAATTTAAAGTGAAAATTAAAAAAAAAAAAAAAAAAAAAATCAAACTTTCAAAAAAACTACTATAACTGTGAAATTTTCAAAAACACCCTGTATTATTATTATACCATTAGAAAGGTCTCCTAAAACTCTTTCCAACGGTATATAATAAGTATGGCATATGTTGACAAATAGCCCCACCAGAGAACATAAATGCAAAAATGACGCAACAATTTTATTAAAAAATACATTTTCATACTTTATTTGTCATAAATTTATTTTGCCTTTTTGTTTTCCATTTGAAATATTTATTTTAAAATTTAAGAATGTACTTTATAGTTTGATACAATATTGAGTTGGGTTTTGTTTAGAAGATTTTTGAGGTATTTATATGTATGTAAAGTATAATTAGAAAGCACCTTAGAGTTGGTTATAAAGTCAGAATTATACGCTTTTTCCAGAATATTTATATACTAAGATTTTGAAGATTGACAGGGTTTTGAGTTGGATATAAAATTACGCTTATACTGTTCCAACAACCTGTATAACGTTTTATTTAGCCCTTTCATTGGGCCCTTTCGTTGGTTGGGCGAACAGGTTGTTCGCATTTGAATGCGAAATAAAGCCATATCATTTTCTAAAATTTTACGAAATAAAGCCATATAGTAAAATTGATACAAATTCTAACACTAAAATGAAAAGAATGGTATAAGAATTCGGATACCTAATTCATTCAAAAAATTAATAAGTTCCTAATTTTTTTTAATACACTGTAATAAAACATGTTAAATAATATTATATTTTCATTACGGGGGCTGCCGCCCCCGAACCCCCGCTAACTCAATTATTGAAGCTAGATTTTGAATCCAACACTAAAATGAAAAGAATGGTATGAGAATTCGGCATAGCTATTTCATACAAAAAATAATCAACCCTAATTAATAAATATAAATATTCTGGAAAAGGGGGCAATCCTGGTTTTGAATCCAACTCTAAAATCCCTCCTAATTGAGAATCTTACATATACACATATATAAATATTCTGGAAAAAGCGTAAAACCCTGCTTTTGAAACCAACTCTAAAACTCCTTCCTAACTATTTAAATAAAAAAGTTTGGAAAATTAAATTGCTTCTATTTTCACAAATAAAATTACTTCTGATTTTGTAGCCTAAGGGCCTTTCTAATTATATTTTTACATACATATTTAAATAAAAAAAATTTTAAAACTTTGAGGTTGTCACCTCCAAAATCCCTCAAAACAAATTGTCAGAACCAAACTCAATATTGTATCCAAACCTAAAATGCATTCTTACATTTTTAAATTTGCCAAAAAGGCAAAATAAATTTATGACAAATAAAGTATGAAAATCTATTTTTTAATAAAATTGTTGCGTCATTTTTGCATTTATGTTCTCTGGTGGGGCTATTTGTCAACATATGCCATACTTATTATATACCGTTGGAAAGAGTTTTAAGAGACCTTTCTAATGGTATAATAATAATACAGGGTGTTTTTGAAAATTTCACAGTTATAGTAGTTTTTTTGAAAGTTTGATTTTTTTTTTTTTTTTTTTTTAAATTTTCACTTTAAATTACAATATCTCAAAAATGGTAGCACCGATCCAGATGAAACAAAATGTTTATGAAAGACAATATCATGCCTTACAATATTGTTGGTTCCAGTTTATGGACTAACAGGAAAAATATAACATTTTAATAAAAATGCTACAAAATCTTAGGAACATTTTGTAATGCATTTTTCGACCACTAGATGGCGCCATCGCCACTAATGGTATATATATTCGGAAACTTTGAGATATTTAGTATCATTATGTGATGACGTCATCTTGATAGCTCACAACCCCTTTGCGGAAGTTTTGCCAAAAGAAGTTGGAAGCTACTTAGACCCATGGAGCAAAATGGCTGTGTGGCAATAGAATAATAATGAATAAAAATGAATTTATTGAATAAAAATGAATTTATAGGAATTTCATAATCCTAGATCTTTTATTTTTGGAGGTTATCGTCCGGACGAGCAGATGGACGAACATACATAGCTAAATAGATTTAATTTCGATTCTGATCCAATCCATAACTTTAAGTCTTAATCTATTTTATATCCAAATTTTAAAGTCAACATTAAAAGTCACAATTTGCAAATTGCAACTATTCTCCTGCTAAATTAATGTTAGAATTTACGGAAAATTTATTTATACGGGTCTTTAACTTTAATTCATTAAACTTCTTTAAGTAAAATCATTAAATTTCCATAAAATTACCTTTACTCAAAATTAAAAGTAGTAAATCTAATATCTATTTAAATAAAATTTCAATTTTAAATTCAGATATTCATCAATATATTAGATTATTAAAATTAAAAAATTAAATTAAAGTTTTCTCCCCCTTTTTACAAAAAAAAAATCGTTATCTCCCCTCACAAAATATCAAAACTATTTTTCTAAAATATTTTATCTTAAAGTTAAACTGATATTATCTGTTAATGTTTGTTTACTATTAATCTTTAAATCTTTATTTAAAAAAAATTGAATAAAAAAAAGGAAAATAAAAATGCAAAAATAGATTAAAACCTCATTTTTATTTAACAATAATAAAGAAATATTTGCACACAAGCAGCTCTCCAAAGTCTCAAACACAAAAAAAAAAAACAAAAACAAAAACATTTTTGCAACAAATAAAAAAATTCCTATTCATAGAAAAACTGTAAATACTTCAAAAAATAAAAAGCTGGGATGAGAGAGACAAAAATAAATAAATAACGAAAGAAAGAGAAAATTGAATGAACTTAATCCTAGTTACCCTTTTTTTTTATTTCAGCATTAAATTATTTTCTGTTTTTATGAAAAATTTCACCTTTTTTATTTTCTATAATTTAGGGCTAAAAATTTGTTATCAGTCCGGATGAAGAGACATGGAATTCCTGGACAAAATAAAAAATAAATTCTTTTGAATTCAAAAAAAAAAAAAAATTATAATAAAAAAAAAATTATAATAAATACAATATATATATATGGCGACCCTCATTGACTTTGCAATTGAAAATGTCCGATAAGGGGTGCCCCAAAAAAAAAAAAACAATTTTCATAATATGCATAATAACACACAATGTAAAAGGCTTTTCTAAACATTTCAGATTATTTTATTAAAAATGGGGAAAAATTTGAAAAAGTGTTGTTGTTGCACATTAAATTAAAAATGAATTTGTTAATTTGGAAAACTGACAGTTTTGGATAAAAGCTGAGAGATGGAATTGTTTGAAACCCAGGTTATTGGATTTAATTTTCTTCCGATAAAATAATATTATTCTGAGACATAAACTTTTTTAGCCAAGACGTAAACCAAGTAATTAGAATTAAGAATTTTCGCCAATACCTATTCCATGTTTAGAGTTAAATATTTTTAACTCGATAAACCAGTTTAAGTCTTGTTAAACAAGTAAATATTCTATGAAAAAATTTGACATTGCTGAACTAGTTTAGATTTTAAATTAGTTTTTTCCAAGATTAAGTTTACCTAATAATCTAAGTTTCGCCTCTTATGGTTTGTCTTTCTATTTTGGTGTGAACAAATTTGGGACTAACAGTAAAAACTTTAACAATTGAAATTAGAGGCATAAAATTACATTTATTTTATTTGCTGAAAGACTCGTAGTGTGAACAAAGTATAATAGATTAGTAATTAAAGTGTGGTTATTAGTTGTTATACGATTTGGGTCTCCAAGTTATGTTTATAAAATTCAAAAAGTATGTAGATAAAGCACTTTAAAAGAGGATGAAAAGTTCTATAAACACTTCTTTTAGTTTCAAAATTCAAATTTATTGCACTTTTTATTATGAAAATTAAATTTTAAAACAATTTTGTTCAATACTGTATGCAAACATTTGTTTTATTTTAATTAAAGCACCTCGGAAATTTTGGAATCACATTTCCAATCTTGTGTTCAATTTAAAAACAAAAATGAAAATAATGTGCCAAATAACTTGAACTTAATTGTGGGCTTTAATTATGTTTTTATTTCAAAAGAGTGAATAGCTTAGTTCAAATATTTTCTCGGTTTTAATCAAAGTGTGCACCGTTTGTATTAATGTGTAATTATTTAAGCGTTTTTCGTCTTATGTAATGAAATGTAGTGGAACATGAATGTGCTGAAAACCATGATACGAAATTATACTTAAGCCTTAATTTAGGAAACAGTTAGATTTTTATCACTATAATAATTTGCTCAATATATTTTCTAAATTTTCACTCACTTATTCTTTCTTTCTTTTTGGAGAAGTTTTCAGAGCTCGGTACAGAGCTTTATACTTTCCATTGGCCCATTTGCTCCAGTTTCTATTCTAAACTCGTCCTAGACAATATAATGTTCCAGGTCTGGAGTATTACTTGAAGCTTCATTCGCAACTCAGAACACCCTACAGATGATATAGTAATCCTACCACACAGGATCAGCGATATGCAGTTGAAACTAAAACAATTAAAAAAAAAAAACATGGAGACGCACAGTATTATCTGATTGACCAATGCAACACGCATGTGAGAATATCAAAACAGCAGCAGGGAATCGTGTGAGAAGGAAATGTCAAATGAAAGTACTACGCTCCTTCGCGTAATTCGTACGTAGACAAAAAAAATGACAAATACTTATTATTCCAATTAAAATCAACATGACATCTGTCAGTCAAAGAGCGAAGCACTTAAAACCAATAAATCATACCGACCCTTGACTATAGTAGTCATCAGATCTCAACCAATTTATGAGAAACTGTACAAAAGAAGACCATATATCAAATCAAAGTCAGTTTAGGTGAAACTATACTCATTATTATTTCAATAAACTTCAATATAATAAATTAAAATTAAACTAATTATTTTTTTTCTAAAAATTCCTCAAATTACATTTTCCAGACATATCTAACATTAATTCTCAAATCCTTCCAATTAAATTTCAAATTCCAAATGCAAGAGCATTTTTAATTGAATTTTACCGAGGAAACAATTAGAATAATAACATTTTTGAATTTGATATTAAAATCTATTCCGATAATAATAAATGTTAAACTCAAAATGTATTAAATTTCTAATTATTAGGAAAATAAATAAAACTCTTTCATATATCACTTCCATTTACTTTTAATACAACCTATGTTTAATTTTTATAGTTCTATGGATTTCAAGACACAATATATATATATTTATATAAAACAGATTTAAGTACATAGATAAAATTAATTCATTACATAATTATTACAAAATTCAAAAAATAATCAAAAATTCTTATGTTTTATTTCTCAAAGATTTGTACAATATTCAGTCATTTAAAGTACATGTGCATTTCCTAATCAATGCGTTTTTGGAACCCATACAATTATCAACATCATATTCACAGACAATGACTTTTCTTCAATCTTCCAGTTCTTTGTTTTCAATTTCAATTATTAAATTTTTGCGGAATTCTATTTGAATTTGGCTGACTATTGCATTTCCATTACTAACCTTTACTCACACTTCAAATATATGGAGCATATATGCTACCTACAAAACAAAACTAAATTTAAAGTAAACAAAATTTGGTTTAGCATAGGCAACTTATCAATCTTCCAAATCGTAAAATCCCAAAGTAACAAAATCCCAAAATTTCAAAACTCCAAGTTTCAAAGTTCAAAAATTACAAAATTCGAAACACAAAATGTCAAAAATAGAAATTTTTTTTCATATGAAAACGTCAAAACTTTTAAAAAATTTTCTATTTTTCATTGCAAAATGTCAAAATTTAACTCAATTGTAGGAAAGCCTGCGTAAGCACTGACATTGACATTAGGATTGATTTTAGAGTTGCATTCAAAATCGGTATTAATGCTTTTTTTTAAATTAGGAGGGGTTTTAGAGTTGGTTATAAAATTCAGTAATTTAGGAAGGGTTTAGAGTAGGTTACGAAATTAGTATCTTAAAAATTTGTTCAGCGGTGGTTGTTTTAAAAAAAAATTGTATGCCATCAAATTTTGAATTTTGGATTTTTTTGTGGAAGTGGAAGTTTTTTTTCGAATTGTTTTTAGAATATCGTACTCAAACCGAAAAAGGTTTCGAAATTTCGGATTTTGTAATGTGGGACTTTGTGATTTGGGATCTTAGAATTTTGTACCCAAGCCGAATAAGATTTCGAAAAATCGGATTTTGTAAAGTGGGAATTTGGTTGACTTTGTTGGAACTTTTCTTCTGCAAAATTTATAATTGGTTGAAAATTTTTGAAGAAGAAAGGGTTTTATAATTTGGGATATAGTTTTCTAGCATTTTGTGTTTAGGATTTCATGATTTGGAATTACGTTCCCAACCCTTTAGAATAAAATCCAAAGTACAATACAATAATGAAGGTGAAACCATATCTAAATCATGCTTCATCAGCACTTTTTTTTTATTATTGCTATTTGGGTTCAATATTGGTTAGATTTGATGTGGTATACGTAATATGTGTAAATATGTGCTTCTTCAGTGGACAATAAATGGGTAGAAGAATGTATTGGTTGGGTTTTTTGATATCACTACATTAAACAATTCAACCCTTAGTTTAAATTGTATTTATAAATGATGATGTGATTTCAAATGATTATGATTTCCGTTTTAAAAGTTTTTAATTTTGAATTTAGATTTTGGTGAGAGATGATGGTGATGATAATTGTTAAGTTGAATTTATTGTGTTGTCATCATTGTCGGAATTGTTACCAACAGCAACAACAACAACAACAAAAAACATTAAAACAAACCTTTTTGTAAAGTTGAGTTGAGAAGGTGTACATGAGACAAAGTATCATAAACGACAAATAAAATTAAATTGAAAGAAAAGAGACAAAAACAAAAATTTTTAGTGATTATTTTATTGGACTCTCACATTTAGTGATAAATTTTGAAGGATTGTACGGACAACAAACCTATTATTGAAATTGTTTTTATACATTGCTATAGAAATGCTGCAAAAAGTCAAAAAAAAAAATTCGATCATTAAATATTATTATCGAACATGTGTATGAGATATAAAAAAAATAAGAGAATACTGTAGTTGTTTACAGGTTAGCAGCTAGGTGGTAAAATTTCAAATGGGTACATTTGCTTTCTTTTTGTTTTTTGTTTTTGCGATTTCGTTTACGACCATTAAGTCTAAGTGGACTTAAATGGGTATTACATTAAATTTTATTAGCTATCGTACATGTATATATTTTTATTTTGGAAAAACAAAGCATATTTCAAAAGTCACAAATGGTATTCAATCGGAACCTATTTTTTGGGTAATAATAATAAATTTTACACCTTTTGGTGATATTGTGTTAAATTCTTAGGGTGGGGACGAAATATTAAAACGCTTCTAGTTTGTGATTGTCAAGCAATTTAAAAGTGATAATGAAATATTTAACAATAATTCTATTTTATTTCATTAAAAAGGCGAAACGTTTATTTGACATTTAAAAGGGAATCAAAGTTCTTTTAGAGGTCATTTAATTCATTTAACTGTATTCAATTTTAAATTCAGGCAAATTCAAAAATTTTGCATATCTTCAGGCGTATGCGGTACATATTATTTGTTTAAAGTAAGTAGTTAGTTCTAACAGAATTCTTATAAGTTAATTATTGCATTGTTGAAATTTCTATAGTTTTAAAGAATAGAAACTGAATCAAAATTCGTTTGTAATTTAATTCATTCAACTAAATTTAATAAAAACAAATTTTGCATAACTTCCGGCGTATTATGTATTTTTTCTTAACTGTAGCTATAGCGAAAGTAATTATTTATTACGGAGTTCTCAGATGTTTATTACAACGTCGTTGAAATTTTCTATAGTTTTACAGAAAAAATTGAAAATTTACAAATTTTAAGAAGTACAATTAACTTTTTTCCTTGGAAGGAGTCAATAAAATTTCAATTTACTACAATTTCAGAAGTAATAAATTTAATTGGAAAAATTATTGCATATATTCAGGGGTGACATGTTTTTTAGTTCTTGTCTTTAACTCAATCAATTACTGGTTACAGGATTTTCGAAATTAAATTAATGTGTTCCCAAATGCTTCTATTATTTTAAAATTTAAATTTTTAAAAATTGCATATCTATAGGAGTACAATTAACTGTTTTGATTAAAAAGAGATACTTTTACTAAATTTCAAAAGCATTGAAAAAATTTCAATTAAAATAAAATTTAATCTATAATACCTACGGTAAAAATTAACAAATTTTAACAACAAGTAAGTAGAAAATCTTTTAATCAATAATTACTGGAAGCTACAAACTCTTAACTAAAATTCGTATAATCCTTCTTAGAAAACCCTATTTCAACTCTGATTATTAAATCTATTTTAATAGGAAAAATCATTATCCTTTGCTAAAACATCCTCACATAGACATGATTAAATTTTTTTTTTACAAAGATAGAATTACAATTTAAATAATTGGGTAACAAATGAAGTTTTATGAGCTCACACAGTATTTAATGTGTACGTAAACGTATCCATATATGAGGGGATGCATATTTATGAATCTTTCATAATTTCTATTATGTTTTGTTTTATATACATGTATGTATGCAATACATAATTTACAATATTAGGTATGTATTAACATAATATAATGGTAAACCTTAAAATGTTGATAACAAAACAATTGTAAATGAACACAATTTAAACGTTAGATGCAAAAATTTCCGAAAATAATTTTATACAATTTCTAATATTTAAAAATGGTTTTTTGTTATATTGTATGATGTGTTAACATAATTTGTATTAAATTTTTTTTTTATTAACATAAGGATGCAAAATAATACAAAAGGATAACTGGAAAATGTCCTTTTTAATAATGAAAAAAAAATAGGAACAAAACAAAGCCAAAAAAAAATTAAAATTGTATAATAAGGTTCATAGAATATTCATGAATCTAATTATATTCAATAGATTGAAAAAGTAGACACAATTTATCTAAAAAAAAAAAAATAACAATAGAATTTTATAGATACTGAATTTTAAAAGTTAGATTATTACTACAGTATATGTATATATAAAAATATCCGGAAGGGAAGTAATGTTTCATGGTCCATAACTCTTAATATTCACATCGAAATATTAATAATTATAATGTAGTTTATAAAGTTTAGAATAAATTTGTATAATAATTACATAACTTTAAAAAGTTATTCTTTTGTGGACAATGTATATTACTATTTTAGTATTTTAAGAAGACATTTTTAGATTTTGTTAATTAAAAATGGGGTAAAAATTAAAATTAACTAAAGCTATTAAAATACAATTTTATGGTCAAAAAGATTTTAATATTTAAATATTTCGTTAAGTTTATCATAATGAATATTGGATTAACTTAAAGATTTGTAGAACTTGTTTTAATTAAGAAGCTACATATTAAGATGAATAATATTTATTTATACTAGCTTTTGGCCCGTCACGGAATGACGGAAGGTTAATTGAAAGAAAAACTGTTTTTTAATTAAGAACTATTTCTAATTTCATTATTTACACATAATATTGAATACCAATACCATATTCTTAAATAAAATCACAATCGTTACATTTTGTATTATGCAGATTATGCTTTAATTCTAGTCATAGATACACAAAAAAAAAAACTAATGACTCATATAATTTCTTGTTGTATCTTAAAAACTTGAAGATGAATAAGCTATGTAGTCTACCTTTTGTATGTTTTGAATTTGATAAAATGTCAGGGTCGTTAGTTCAAATCCCTTCTTCGTAAATTTTTTTTTTAATTTCAATTTATATTGTTTTTTTCATTAAATTACGTACCTACTTGTTTTAATTTTAAATTTTTAAATTGATAAATTTGTTAATAAAAGATTTAAAATTTTTTTATAGATTTATTTTTTTTTATCTGTTTTTTTGATGGAGATCTCAGATGATCAGTTTTCCTTGTTTATTAAGCAGTCAACTTATTCATCATTATAATTACATTGAATATTTTAAATATTTAAGTTTAAAGTACTTATTCTAATATAAAAATGAATTAAACTAAAAAAATTAATTAATATTTCCTAATATACAAACAACTTAAATTAAACTTAATGAAATTTGTCGTTTACAATTGCAAAATACATGCACTTAAGGAAGCAAGTGTTGTTTTCTACTATACAAGCTAAGTGCATTAAATTTGTGTATCAACCATCGAATTGGCATATATTAGTAAAGTTCAATTTTTAAAGTATTTAAAGATAATTTCATAGGAAGTCAGTTTAAAGAATTGCAAAGTTTTTGTATAAATGTATTTTAAATTAATTCAGGTATTTAATTCAATAAAAACTCTTTGAATCATTATTCAATTTACTATTTAAATAAAATTTTTTAACAATTTTGACCCACTTATCGATCGTAATATTATTTTTTTTTTAAAAAATATCTACAAATTTAAAAATGAAATTTATTTTAAATTACATTAAACCATTAAATTAAGTTATATTTTTTTTTTATGTATTTATATTTTATTATTTTACTTCACTTATTTTCCAATCGATTTAAATGTCATAAAAAATAACAAAAACAAAAAAAAAAACAAAATAAACGGTAAAAAAGGATAATCAATAACTGAAAAATAAAAATACAAGAAAAAAAAAATTTAATTCCCCAAGATAAATTAAATTTTATTCCAGAATTACAAAACTATTAACCTTAAATTACTTAAAAGGGCATAATAATAAATTACAAAGAAAATTTAATAATAATAAAAAAAAAATTTAATTCAGCCAACAACAACAATAACAACGATAATAACTATAGTCATTATTTATTCTGCGAATTTTTTTTTTTGTACTGTACTGTACAAGGATAAGATATATTTTTTTAATGTAGGGTAAATAGAGCAATTATTGGCTTAATAATTTATATTTAAGAAAAAATGGCTAAATAAAATCAATATAATATTAATATGATCTTATGTACACTGAATATTGGAATTCAAACTCCTTTGAATTTTATAATATATGTCTTAAGTATACCAATGAGCCTAACTATTAAAACCTTATTAGGTTAAAAAAAGGCTTTATAATGTATTTAAGAATAAATGGCTTAAAAAAAACCAATATACACATGGCATACCCAATCTTATATGCAGTGTAATTTTAAAATTCGACAAATCTTTAGTTTACTAATGATCCTAACTAATGAACCCATATTAGATTCTAATATTTGAGGTAATGATACTCTTCAATTTATTTGGGCATTATTAAATTCAAGAGAATTAATCGCTTATCAAAAGTTTAAAAACTAAACGTTTTAGAAATAATGATTTCCCTGATATTTAGATTTCGTATGATTTTACTTGTGGGATTTGTTAATTTTGATGAATCTTAATTTTATACATTTAAATCTAAGTCTAACTTTCAAAATCTATCTATTTTGAACCACCATATAGTTGGTCCTGTGAACCTTCTAACCAATTTTTTGGAAGCCTCGTTCTTTTCATGTATGACTATCATCCTTTTAATAAATTTCATTAAATGAGGAATACCTGAAACCTCTCAAGTTAAATTGATTCACTAATCAATCATAAATGCAACAAAGTTAATAATCTTACAGCGGATGTACAATTCCTAATCATAGATTTTACAAAAGTTGTTCCAAAATTCTCTGTTAGTATAACAAAATGATGCAATACTAATTTTTTGGAAAGAAGTCTGTGATTGGAGACTGAGCTTACCTGGAAATTTAAATTGACCAAACAGTGGACGTAGCTCTCTAAAGGGCAATCAACTGAAATTACATATATATCATGGCGTTTAATTCGATTTAAGTTTTAATTTTTTTTTACATTAAAAACCGGTTTTATTTTCTCACATTTTAAATTAAAAATATTAAATGCCAATAATAAAGCAGCATACCCTATATGCATGTTTTTACTTAACTTTTTTATTATAAATAAATAAAAATATATACCTAATAAAAAATGTATTATATTCCAATAGCTGGTAAGTATATAATTTCAATGAACAATATAATATTAAATATATATATATATAAATTTATATATATAGGTAAACTTACCTGGTGATAATTCCTCTGTTATACCACGAATAGACGAGACGAATATCATTAGAATGACAATAAAAATTTTACAATTCAAAGGCATTTTACAGTAATCCTTTATATTATACATCAAGTAGTAATCATTTAATTTTCTTCTTTCCATAATAACTGCGTTTTTTTTATTTATTTATTTGTATTCTCTTTAAATTTTATATTATATATTTATATATATATATATATATATATATAGGAAACACGGTACTTGAACACAATACAACGAACAAGAAATAAAAACAAAAAAAGTAAAACAAAAATTAGAAGAAATAAAAATATAACGGGAATTTAATTTCGCGGGAAAAAAATGGCAATCGTTGTTTTATTCTATACACTTTTTCCACTGAATAAATTAATCTTGTAATTTTTTATATTTTTGTAAAAGAAAAAATTTTTCACTGTATTCTATATACCGTTATCTTATTTTTTTTTTATTTTTTACTTCTATTCTGTATTTTTACTTTAAACTATTATTGAATATATATAACTGTTATATTATTCATTTATTTTCTTCTACGTAGCTTTTATTTAATAATTTTTTTTTATCTTCTTTTCTTATCTATTCACTATTTAGTTTATTTTATAATTCTTTTACCGTTATTTTCAATCTTCTAGAACTTAATACACATTTATATAAGTATATTATAAAATATATATATACATTTATATCCTATTGTGTGTTTTTATTTAAAAATTTTCTATTTCTAGTATATTGTTTTGACTCCTTTAAAATTGCAATTTTATTAAAAGAATGAGTACTGTTTTCTTTTGTTGTTTATCGTTGATTTGTTGCTGATGTCTTACAGTTATTCAATGATACTTCAAAAACAGAAATAAGACTACTATTATAGTGAAAGTACTAAGTAATTTCCAACAATACAGGTAGTAAACAAATAGTTGTAAAAAATAAACGCAAATAAGCAAAATTATAAAATTAAATTGAATAGAATTTCAATGCAATGGCAACACTTATATAGTATTGATCAAGTACAGTTATAGTACTATAAATTTTAGTGTACAAAAGAAAATTACTAAATCTGAGATGGCAATATTGTAAAGTAATTCTTAAATTGAAATTTCTTCTTTTATTCTTTGTACAAAAATACCGTTAGAAAATATATTTTTATACTATCTTTTGTCTCTTTTATTTCTTTAGCTATTCTAGCAGTTTCAGTTTAAATTTAACTGTAATAATAAAATCTCATGATAAAATTATTATTCTTATCCTTATTTGATACTTTTTTCAACTTCTGATGATCTGAAGCTGAATGAAGAGCATAAAAAAGTGAATGGTATTTGCAATATTGTTGCTTTTACCGTTAGGATTGGAATTTTTTCTTCTGTTTTTTAATTCAATTGGAATTGAAGTACCTTTTTACCGTTACTTGTATTTTGGTGGCATAAAGTTAATTTTAATATCTTCTTTCTTAACAAATTCTAGATTGCTTTTGTTACTGTTGTAGACGCACACAAAAATTCAACATAAATGATTCTGAGGATGCGGATGAAGTTTTAAACAAGCTGGCAGATATCTGGAAAAAAAGGAAAATATTGGAAAAAAATTATTAGATAGGTATATAATTATTATTCAAAAAAAAAGTTTGAAAAAAAGAAGTTTCAATAAATTAAAACTTTCAGCGGAAAATGTAAGGGGCTTTATAAGGCACTTTCTATGATGCTGAAGTTAGATTTTAATTATATGGATCCGTGAAATACGGCATTGCAAAATAAATCGTTCGGAGTGATATTTCCCTTGGAATTAAACTTTTTGTCAAGGAAAGGCCCGGTGTTATTTTCTCTTATGATTTAATTTTTGACCTGTTGTAAAATGAAGTCGAGGGTTCTTATTACAAATATTCTAGAAAAGGGGAAAGCTCCGATTTCGGATACTATTCTAAATTTCTTCCTTTTCGAATACAAAGGTATAGAAAATAAACAATGAATCCGAAAAAGTTGAAACCCATCCAATTATTATGTCGATTGATTCAAACCAGACAAGCTTTAAGTTCAGTCTTTTTTCTAATTGGCGTTGAAATTTTTCTCCGACTCATTAATTTGGTTTGGTATTTCGTGTACCTACTTATATATTAGTACCTACTTTAATATTTAATTCCTCTACACTACACATTTAATTTATTATTTATTTATTTATTTAAAAAAATAAAAAATTTAGTTTGCTAAATTGAAAAAAAAATTTCAAGGTTCCCAAGGGGTACGGTCTATAAAATGAGGAAGGTCTAGAAATGGACAAGTTGTTTTGACACATTTCGTATCTATAAAAGGTTTAAAAAAAATATACAATTTACTTTTTTAAATATGTTCAAAAAATTTTCAAGGCTGATATTAAATATAAAATATTTATATAAAACTGACAGAATATCAAATAGGGTTTTTAATTTCTCATATTTGTCTTTTTTGTTTTTAGTATTTTGAATTCCAAAAAATTTCTTCAGAAAAATCAAATATTTACATTAGAAAAATAAATATGAAGGACTATTTTCAAGGTTAAACAAAAAAGGAGTACGTGATGGTGCTAATTATTTAATCCTACATAATGTTTGGTTAAACCACGAGAATGTAAGAATGAATAATTGGTTTTTCTTAAAGTTGGGTGTTAATTTTTCCAACACAGTGAAAAATCCTTCAGTTTTTCAAAGGTCCGAGCAAGCATTGCAATGTGTGAGAATTACCCGAACCACGTCTCAAGTTGATCTATAAGAAGGCACACCTTTGCACCAAATTTACAAAATTTTATTTTTATTGGTTTCGGAGATGTGCTTTTGTTCTTGGTTCGATCAAAAGCTTCTAAGGTCGAACCCATTGTCTGATTTCGCACATTTTGTTCGCCGTACTTTTGTCAATAATAACTTACAGTATTAAATTTTTCAAGATGGCATAATTTTTTTTGTTTTCACGGACAGACGGGCATCACTAAATCGACGTCGAGATGGCGAAGGTGAGTTAAAATATATGTACTTTTCCTAAAGTAAATATACCGAACCAAAGTTAGTATACCTCTATACCCCTTTTTTTTTTTTTTTTGATAAAAAGGCATCTTTGGGTTTAAACGCCTCATTTACCAATGCTACTATAATTAGTCTAAAAATTTAGCACTAGACAAGCCCAGAAATATATCTTTTGATAGCTATGAATTCAACAATCCAAGAAGTCTAATGTTTAAGCAAGCTCTAAGAAGTGTTAAAATTTCTTTCCGCAAAACATGAGCCGAAAACTAAACTCAAAATAGTCTTAATTTATTTCTAATGATCATGGAAATTGAAATATTTAAATAATCAAATTTCATTTATAATACAACAATCAAATTAAACAAAAGTATTAATTAAAAAAATTCAATATATCATTACAATGATATTAATTTGATTCACTGCACAATAAAAAAATAAAAAATACAAATTTTCTAAATTTATAATTTCATTATTAATTTTCCAGGCTTTTTAAGTCTGACCTCATTTTAATTTGTAATTAATTTTTTACAATTTTACATTCACAATAATCAGACACCAATCAATTTGTTTTTTTTTTTTTTGGAATACAGCCAAGCCTTTGAATAAAAGCCAAGAAATATTTGAATCACTTTTTTTTTTGGATTTTTTCTATTGATTCATAAAATTCAATGGAAACATTTCGAACATTTCCTTTTATTCAAAACATATTTTGTTTGTTTTCTAAATTATAATTCTACTAGATCCATTAATTAAAAACTTAATAATGAATACCTATACATATTATTGCATTAATAGGCTAGCCTTTGTATGAAAAAAAAAGCAAAGAAACCCTTCGATATTATGTACCTACTCTTTAATAAAATCTACATTTTAATAATATTTCAAGAGAAACCCCCTTGAGAAAATTCTCATTATTTTCACTAAAAAAAGCAAATTTTTTTTTTTTTTTTTACTTTTCATTTTAAAATAATTCAAAACTAATATTCAATCGGAATCCTTAAATATATACCGTATACAGTGTCTGTTTGTATATGTATTTGAAATGCATAGAAATTTAGTCCTTGAAAAATTCAGTTTAACAAAAAAAAAATTTTTTTTAATAGAACAACCATTCATTTTTATTTCTAGGATATTTTTTATGAAATTCATATGTACATAAAACATTTTATATATATATATATGTTGTGCCAAAGGAGTAAAGAAATTTATTGGACATTACAAGGTCCTTTAATAAAAATTTATTTCATGAAATGTAACCATAGATGGCATATTAATACACTGACTTACAATAATATGAAGGCAAAGTGTTAATCGAATTAATAGAAATTTTTTACATGCCTGCATCTCGAAATTCGAGGAAAAAGTACTAAAATTCGGTACATATGAATATAGTTATATTTTTAGGCTGAAAATTTAGTTTTGAAAATTATGAATGAAAATTGGAAAATTTTGAAAAAATTTGAATGGCGTTGGCTTTCAATGCATTGTATTTAATATTTCTATATCATTTTAAAAAAAAATCATGAACATTGGTTGATAATTTGGCCTGTGGTTTAATCTATTGTTAGAAAAACTGTAATTAGATTAACTTAATAATATTACGATAAGGTTTACATTTAATTAAATTTCAGAAAACATTTTACCAAAGTAATCGATTGAAGAAATTTTGAAGGTTTTAACTTATTATAAAATGGGCGAAATTCCTTTGGATAATACGAGACTTAAGCACATTATAACCACCCTTTTTAAACCGCTTTAAGGTTAAATAGGATCAAACATTTAGAAGAATTTGAGAAATTTGGTGTAGGAAAATTTAGAATTATATGCGATTGAATCGAATGCGGATCTATATACGTGATGAACGCATGAATAACGAATTGACATAAGCCTTTTGTCGTTTAACAGTGTTGGGATGAATATGTGCTCAATTTGTTTAATTCTATGTCGATTATTACAAAAAAATAAAAAATTTCAAAAATTTATAAAGAAGAGTTAAAAGGAGACTCAAAGGAAAATATTCCATAGAGAATCATAAATTAAATACAGGGTCGTCTTTCGTAAAAATGTAGCTCGTTAAGGAAAAGAAGTCGTAAAGAGAAGTACACAAGAGAGATTTAAATAGGTAGAGCTCTATAGAAGAAAAAGTTTCCTCTACCAAATGTGTTTACACGAGAGTACAACTCTACAGAAAATTCACTCCACGAAAACTTTGGTACAGAAATTTTTCGTAGATCTGTAAATTTTTCTCTAGCGATATTTTACACGATATGTTTACGTTTTTTTTGTAAATGGTAGATCTGTGGTAGAGCAATAAATAGAATTAAATTCATAATAGATTTGTTTTAATTCTTAAAAAAAATAAAAAAAATAGAAAATGTTGGGTACGAGAATGGGTGAGAAGAAGACATACTGTTGAATTTTAATTTATTTATTTAAAAAATTGGATATATTTAATTAAAAAATGTTCCTAATTAATTAAATTTATTCATTTAGCTTTCACTCAAAATTAAACTCAGATTAAATAAGTTAATTTTTTAATTTTAAATTTAAAATTACAAAAAGTAGGTACTAATAAATAAATATTTGGCTTATTTTGATTAATTTATTGATAAGAAAACCAGTTTTTATAAAGTAAATTATTTACAATTGATTAGTTATATAGAAACACGTTTGTAGATCTGTAGAGTCTTCGCAGACAAAAAAAATTCTCTACTTGAAAGTGTTTACACGGTAGAGAAGTCTCTAACAAAAAATCTCTCGTAGAGTTGATGTAGAGCTCAGAACATGTAGATCGCTCTACCGATATTTTTGCCTCAACTCTACCTATTTTAGTCTCTCGTCTGCACTTGGCTTAATAGTTAAAGCACTCTGTCCCAACTCTCTAGAGGAAATTCAGTTCAGATAAAATATATATTAAAGCTGTTGCAATTCAATCCTTTCAAATAAAAAAATGCATTATTATGAACCCTAATGTACCTATATATGTAATCATTACTTTTTTTTTAATTTTATTATAACCTTATTTTCATTCATTATTGAAAAAAAAAAAAAAAATCTTTGACCAATGCAATAGAAGTCAGTGGGGGAGTAGGTGATTGTTCAAAAATATAAAAAAAGAAAAACCAAAACTCAAAAAAAAAAGAAGTTAAAAAAAAAAATATAAATAAGAGACAGAGAATGTCAAATGAATGAAAAAGATAGAAAAGTAAATATACAATGTGCATTCGTTTTTTTTTTGTTCAATAGATTTAATCCCCATTGGTTATTAATTGAAAATTTTCCAATAACAGTAAATTTTAAGAGCTTAAAAAATGATATTTTTATTTTCCATTTTCAATTTTTTTTTTTTTGGGAATGTTAAAAACTGTTTCATAAAATTGAAATTGAAATAGAGCGGGAAAAATGAATTGTGCGCAAAAAAAAATATATGTATGTACATATAATTCATTTTTACGTTTCCCTTTAACAACTATTTAATAATTTTTTCTTTTTTTTTCTTCGTTTTCTTTTCTTCTTGCATTTTTATTTTTTGTTTTGTTTTTTGAGGTTTTTTCCTTTCCTTGATTTTAGTTTTATTTGCTGGGATTCACTTTCGAAAAAAACAAAATAACAGTAATTCCTGGTCATTACATAAATCAATTCACATATTACATATACACCGTTATCTATATATAAATAAACATTTGTAAAATATACAGTTTTATGCATTAGAGTATAACTGTAAAATATAAACTAATAAATAAAATTCTGCAGGCGCCACATATAAAAATTTTTTTGATAAATAAGGACGAGGGGAACATCAACAACAGAACTATAAAATAAGTACAAAAAAAAAAAAAATAGAACAGTAAAATATAACTGTAAAATTTAAAGTGAAAAAAAAGAAATTGAATTCTATAGGTAACGGTTTATTGAATACAATTTGAAAAAAAAAGAAAAGCAAAATAACAAAACATTTTATAACACTAGATTACAATACTTTATATATTGGAAAATTTCCCAGGTAGCATTTTGTAGTTATAAAAATCTTCATATTGATTTGCTTCTATTTTATATATTAACTAGGCCGCATTTAAGTCGTTATATAATGTAATAATATAACTACGTAGTTATTATGTCATTTTGTTCATTGGGAACAGTTATAAATAATATTATCAGGGATAGAAAATTTTTCATCATTACCTATTTTTGTCTTATTAATGTAGAATATGAAATTAGTTCAGTATAATACACGTACGTTACTTTCCTGTCATTTTATAGACGTCGGTAATGGCAAACTGTCTTTTATCGATCGAAACAAATTCTATTAGCGGTGAAACTGATTATGAATCCCAATTCATTTTCCAGGTAAAAAGAACTTGTCAATTGACGAATGGGGTAGGAATTTAGGCACCATTTTAATCGAGAGGTATATGACTACTAGTATGAGTATGCAATAATAATAGTTTATATCTTAGCTTAGCGAAAAAATCTGATTCATGAAACTGAGTCTGGTCTAAAGTAGTGGAACAAAGATGAGAACAAATTAATGAAATCTCTCAAAAAGGTTCGCGTTGAATTGACAACTTCTTTTCAAAACGTCATCAAAAATTCAAAGATCCATTGCGTAATTACAATTTGAATACAAAAACCGATTTCTATATTTGATTCTAAATGAAATAAAGTTTTCATTCCTCAATAGTTTATTCGAGTTAAATACAGCAAGTAGGTACTGATTACTCATTCGCACAATTCCCAATAAAATATAAAATTATATTAATTTACTTGCTTCCTGGGATTCTATTAAAAAATATTTCATACTTTTAGGACTCATTCAAGGATAACAATATAATAAAATTAAAGGCAATGAAATATCAATTTTTTTTTTTGCCTTATTGATTTGGTGTACTCTGTGTACATGTAGGTACAGTACAAGGAAAATTCTCTCCTGGGAAATTTATTTACACAAAAATTTCCAAATTAAAAAAAAAAAAAAATTGAAAATTTGAAAAAAAAAGTTAAAAAAAAAAAACAATATAAAAATAATAATCAAAATATCAATAAATTACTGAATTGACTGTTAAATATAACACGTTAACTACAGTATAATTCTTAAATATTTTTTATTATATTTTTTTTTTTAATTTTTTTTTATTTTTATTTTTTTTTAACTCCCCCTGAGGGTTTTTTTCCGTGACTATTAAAAGAAATTTTTTTTTGAATACAGTTTTTTCAATCTGAAGAATGTGAAGCATATCCTATGTACTCTTTGGATTGGACAGGAAAAAGAGCTAGCTACAATAGTTTTTCAGCGCTATGAGACACAATAACGGTAAATTGTACTTTACTGTCATTGTGCAATATAGAGTTGTATAATCAGAAAAAAGAGACATCAATATAAGGAAAATTAAGGCAGCAAAAAAGAGATAAAAAAAAGAAATTGATTTAATTTGATTATTAAAATATTTGTATTTTTATTATATTGCATCCTTCTCAGTTTTTTTGTTCCTTTCTCATTTTGTTCCTGTTTTTACTTTGTATGCCCCTTTTCCATTTGGTATGTTCCCTTCTCACTTTATTTGTATATACTGTTATAAACTTAGGTTTAGTTTTTTTCGTCTGAGTTTATTAACGACCTGAAGTTATTTTTCTTCGTAATTGACTCATTTTTTGTACTTCTGTGATTTTATTATTCTTCACTTTAATATTTTCTGTCCCTTTCTGATTTTTAAAAATATTTTTTAAGGCAAAATTATTTGGTGAAAATTTTTATACATTAATATTTTTATGGGAAAATAACAGGGCAAAAGTAATTGAGAATCTTATTGAGTCATTAAATGAAGTTCATAAACTTTTATGCAGAATAAAATATTGCATATAAGAAGGGGCAAAAGGATGAATTTTTGAGTTAAAAAATTTAAAGAATTAAATTAACTGTTTTAAGCTTCATATAATGTGCTCTATTTTCTTTGATTATGTGCATAATAATGTGGAGTTTTGGGTAAGTGAAGGTTTGAGGATAAAGTACTTCAAGATTTTTATTATATCTAAATATTGTTAATAGGAGACCGCTTAGAACAATTCTTAAATGTATAAAAAATTGGGGTTGAAGCTATTTTAAAAATTTCAAATGGAGTTTCGAAAATTTAATTACTAATTGACAATATTCATTAAGATGTCGTGTTGTACAATTTATATACCTTATTAGGTAAGAGAATTAAATAAAAATTAAAAAAATACTTTTATAAAAGTCTATTAAAGTATGTAACAAAGCGGTATTCTTGAATTAGGATTGGCTTAGAAATCCTACAACATAATTATGTATTGCATGCATATTTATACATCTGATCATAGTCTAAATATTTTGGTAACTCGTAAGAACGCGATTCTAAGTGTTTACTAAAATTGATGCTGTAGAAATCGATAATGAAATCAAGTAATGGAAAAGTCCAGAAAGATATAGACTCAAGCGCGTAGATGCTAGAGGTACAATTAGCTGCCTTTCGTTTTCTGTTTATGCATAACTTAGGGTCCTATTGAGACAATTATCTGAAGTTTTGGCAGAAGAAGTTATACTTTAAGAATATGAATTCTCGAAAATTTGGCTTGTCTAGAATAAAATATTTGTGCAGCTTAAATAAATATGTTACTAAATAAGATGGCAAACTCTTGAATAAAAATTTGCCAAATAACTGATGAATAGTTAAGCAGTTGTTGTGTATTACTTAAACTGGGTAATATTATATTTACATTATATCCATGTAAGTATTCCAGAGTTGACACAGTCTACTCTATTAGACTCTTCCTCATTTTTTTATAAAAAAATGCATATTAAAGCGGAAATTAAGAAAAGGTATTACGGTTATTAAGCTTTTCAATTAAAAAAAAATATGTATATATTATATAACATATGTATATCGAATTATATATATTGTATGATATACCATGTTATACAAAGTATGTCTATTATTATATATATATATGCGAGTAAAATATATATACAATAAATTGAATGAATATTAAACGTGGAATATAATTAAAATAAATAAAATAATGTGTAATAAAATTTTTGTAATATTATGAAATTTCGGAGTACAGCCTCCAATACTTCCAGTTTTGGTTTTTTTTAATAATTTATGATTTTTAAATCAAAGCATTAATATTAAATACTCGTAAAGTACAACAAATAAAAAAAACATCTTAAAAAATGCAATCAAGTTATAAAATTACAAAATAACAAGTGATGAAAAAAACCAAGGGTTTTTAAAAAAGCACATTTTCAAAATAATATAGTGTTTCATACTGAGTATTTTATCGGAATATAATGTTGAAACTTCAATGTTAACGTTTAATTTAAGAAATATATACGTTGGTGAATAAGTTACTACTTGTAGAAACAGTAAATTTTTTAATTTTTAAGTCCTAATAGCTCCTCTATGGGGAGCTTGCCCAATTTATCAAGGATATAATCCTCACTACTCCCCTTCCCACAACTTTTTTAGGTTCAAGGAATTAAATTGTAAATCGTACCAAAATTTGGAATTTTACTCAAAATTTTACTATTTAAGCAAAACTGGTTAAACCTGAGAGACACTTTCTGCAATATAAAGAACCGCTTTCAAATTAAAAAAAATCTTTTAACATATGTTAAAGTATAATGTTTGACCTTCAAATTTTGTATATTAACAAAAAAAAATTTGAACAGGTATTCAAGTTACAGGTGTTTAAAAATAGCAAAATTTCAATTTTCGAGCCCTTATAGCTGCTAAACAGGGGACGTGACAAAAAAATTTTGTTAACCGACTTCTACTTATTTCTAAGGATCTTACTACTCCCAAAATTTCAAGACCCTAACTTAGCCCGTTTAGAATGTATGTGGGACCAAAAATTTTGCAAAAATTGAGTTTTGCATAATGGTAAATTTTAGTACCATATGGCAACCCTATACATTACAGCGACATATTCTTGTAAAGCCTATAAAAGCAGCTCTCTTCTACCGTTTTCAAATTGAAAATAAACCTAACAGAACTCTTATTATACCAATTTAAATATAGGGCTTTTTTGGAATTTGCGGGGGCTGCAGCTTCGTCATCCTTCAAAATTAAGAAAAACCTTTGACACATATTGAAATATAATTAAAGAGCTTTAAATTTTGTAAATCAAAAAAAAAAAATTTGAACAGGTATTCAAGTTACAGGTGTTTAAAAATAGCAAAATTTCAATTTTCGAGCCCTTATAGCTGCTAAACAGGGGACGTGACAAAAAAATTTTGTTAACCGACTTCTACTTATTTCTAAGGATTTAACTACTCCCAAAATTTCAAGACCGTAGCTTAACCCGTTTAGAAGATATGTAGGGCCAAAAATTTTGCAAAAATTGAGTTTTGCATAATGGTAAATTTTAGTACCGTATGGCAACCCTAAATATTTGTCTTTTAAAAATGTATAAAGTTTATAAAACCAGCTATCTTTTGCCGTTTTCAAATTGAAAATACACTTAATAGAACTCTTGTTATAACAATTTAAATATAGGGCTTTTGCGAACTTTGGTGGGGCTGCAGCTCCGTAACAGGTGGGGCTACAGAAAAAAATTCTTCTACGAAATTATTTTTTTTGTAATACCTACTCGCGGTTAAAATTTCTTTTCTCTATTTCAAACGATGTAAAAGTTTTTGTAAACATACGGACAGACAGACAGACGGACGGACGGGCGGACGGACAGACGGACGGACAGAGTGAAACTATATAGGCACATTTTTACAAAATTTTTTGAAAATGTGCTAAAAACACAATATTAATTGTAATTTTAAATAAGAAATTAAGGGTGTGAGGTTAAATGTACTTTTACAAAAGATTTTTTTATTAATATTATGCATATTAATTTTATTACTGAATATTAATTCTCCGTTATGAATATAAATTTTCCGTTATTTGAAATTATTACATGTAAGAATTTATATTAAATTTACTGCTAATCACAGTTAATTTATATAATTAAAATAACAATCGCTTAAAAATTACAGTTAAAAACGTCAAAGTGTATAAAAATGAGAGTAGATTAGATGATTTGTGATTTATAAGAATGAAATGAAAAATGTTTAACGGTAAATGCTTCGTTTTTGTTATTTATATTTGTCATTTGAATTTAATGTAGGTATCATTTAATGGGGCACTTATTTCTTAATTTAAAATTGACAATAGGGTCTAGGTCGAAAAATAATCTATGGTTGTGTAAGTAAATCGTGGAAAACTGTACTTAAATAAGTATATATTCAAATTAGTACCAATTAGCCCAATTAAAATAGCTCGGACTTGTTAAATAAGATTATTTTGGAAAAAGATTAAAAACTAATGAAGATATAAAATACTGTTTTTTTTGTAATATTTTAAATATTTTTTTAATGCGATTATTAAACATCGTGAATCCATTTGAATTCGATGTAATTAGAGTTATATAGGAAAAAAATACGCGATTTCGTGTATTTCGAAGACTATGTAAATTCTAGTTTTTCTTTCCACTTTCTTTCTTTTTTTTTTTATTTATAATTAATCAAGAATTTTTTTTTTTTTTGATTTCGAAGAATTTTTAATACAAGTTTTAATATAAGATATTATTATACATAGGTGTATATATATGATATATACATATCATTATATTAAAAACTCAAACTAACTTTAATTCATGTTAAAAGAATATTATTTTGTACAATTTCGTGGGAAAAACTGATATGATTAATATAAAAAAGAGGATAAATGTTATTATGCAACAGGTAATTAATAGAATAATAAAGTTATGGAATGTTCATGTAAAATAAAAGTAATCTAGATTCTAGATATTTTTTATTCTTATTTATATAATATGTTAATTGCTCTTAATGCTAATATTATAACATCATTTGAAGTGTGTTGTGAATTGTCAGTCTGTCATTTTTCCTTTAAACTTTTTTTAAGCGAACACTTGCTTAAATCAAATATCAAATTATAGGAGTTCTTTGCCTCTGAAGCACGTTTACTCCCTGATACTATTGCCTGCTCTAGTAAGAGCCTACAACGTTTACGTTCCAAGACGATACGTTTTTGTCTATAACAAAATAACACCCTGGATTTTCAAAATTTTTATAATATGCTTTCTGAGAAACGTCGTCTTAACGACACGACTTTAAGTATTAAAAGGCTTTATATACGGTACCTTCTTATTTGGATTAAAGCATTTAGAATCTTATAACAAACATCAGTCAAAAATCACTCAGTGATCACTCAGCCACAAGAATTGATAAGTTTCGCGTCAGGACAATTTTTAAAAAGATATAAATTAGAGCTTGAAAATATTTTTTTTTTTTCCTTATTACTCCTCTTGGGAGCATAGGATATCTACTAGGCATCTCCATCTGACTCTATTCGGAGCAGTTATCTTTGCTTCCTCCCATGTTTTCTCAATTGAGGTTAGTTCTTCCGAAATCGTTCGCCTCCAGGTGTTATTAGGGCGGCCTCGTCTTCGGGTTCCTTGTGGGTTCCATTCTAGTGCTTCCCCTGCTATGCTATCTTGCGGAAAATATAGAGGGATATATATAGATTTGTATAGATTGTTCTAACATGGTATTATTTATTTTGTTGAATAGAGCATTTTGTAAACTTAATATCTTATGCATTTTAGGAGAGAAGCTATCACGGGGTTATCTGAAACTTAACAATGTAAGACACTTGTTCAGCTCCTTGAGAATGTAAGACACATGTTCAGCTCCTTTAGTTGGTTACTGGATTATATGCTTTTTTCACAATATTTATATATATTTATGTAATTGTATTCACGCAAAATAAATTCAGTCCCAAGAAATATAGATACCTAGCTAAGTAAGAAATTCGCATCGCATTTAACACTTAAGCACATATTTTAGTGAATGTCTAAATGGAATCGTTGGGTAGACGCTGCTTAACTTAGCTTTGAAAATAATTGAGGTGCGAATTTGATATATACGATGCGAATCTATTACATCGTTATGTACCAGGCTTCATGATAGTAACCCATTACTTTGACTTAAGATTTATGCATTTAATAAAATAATAAATGCCGGCAATCCTAAGTGTTATAATATGTTTTCTTCAAGTAACATTACTCATGCATTAAAGAGAGTGATTAATTTATTTTTTATACATTTCTCTCATCTTTAAAAATTATTATAATTTATTTGCATAACATGTTTTTTTTAGATTTTTGTGCTTAAACTAGAACTAAAACAGGGAGTGAAATTAAATTATGCAATGTTTAAAATATTCTTGAACTACTATTACCACTATACATTTAATATTAGTTGCATAATAAAATTTTTATAAAAATAATTTAATATATAAAAAAAAATAGAATTACTTTATAAGCAAATCTTTTTAATCGATATATTTTTAATATCAAACACTGAAAAAACCGGTATAACATATACTGTACAGATACTGACACTGTAACAGATACTGTAATAATTTTAACTTGATTTTTCAGAGTAGGTTCTCTACTCTCTAGTAGATGCAGATAATTAGCTATGTTAAAAAAAAATTATTAAGTCTGTCAATAAATATTTAAATTATTAGTTTAGTCCCACTAGGAATTTTTAGAACCTCCGGAATTGTTTTTTTTTTGCTTTTAATAATTTTGCATGATTCTAAGAATATTAAAATAATAATTAATTCTAAAGATTGAATTTTATTATATTATATGTGTATTCAACACTTGAATTCCTTAGTTTTTTATTCAAAACTTAAGATATTTTACGGAAATACAATCGCTGATTTGGCACAGATTGCCATACCATTAAGTTTTTGCAATGATAAAATTGAGAAAATTAAGGAAATGAAAAATATTTTTTTTTATTTTTATTAATTTGGTATGTTAATATTATAGAGAACAGAAATTTCTATAGGATGATTACTAATTTGTGTATTTACTTATGATTCTGAATAATTTTGAATCTTTATAAATAGAAATATAGAGTAATTTTTAAAGAAATTTTTCTAAAATCCGTTTTAATTCGTAATTGAAAATTTTTTAAATAAAGTTATTATTAAAATTCGATATATTGCATTCTCATATGCACATTATATGTTGTGAAAGGTCGTGATATCGATTATACTAATCAAAATATCAATTGAACTGATCGACAATTTAGAAAGGAATATGGTGACAACCAAACAATTTCATACAATTCTCTAGCACACAGTCATAACTCATACTACAGCTGACACATTTTTAATGGTTTTTTTGAACATTTTCCTTATTAGTTTTAACGCACATCCATCGCGTCAGTTCTTCTGTCTATGCGTCTAATGGGCAGCGTGACCAGCTGTTAACAAAACTGTCAATTAAACCATTATACCTTTGAATCAAAAAAAATAGTGCCTCTATCTATTGGAAAGTTAAAGTAGAGGAAATTCGAACAAACTAAAAATTAATTGCCAATCCTAGTCGTACTGGATGCTTTTTGTCAGTAAAAGAAGCTTGGCGGCAGGAAATAAATGTAATTATTTCAATTAACTGTTAAGTGAATAATATTTTAAATTTTAGTATAATATGCTAGTTTAAATTGAAGTTTATTTATGATATTTTCTTATTATGTAATAACTAGCTTTAATTTTTTTTATCTAAGGATTGTCGGAAATGTGATTAAGTGCCTCTGAATTTTTTAAACCTATCTTCTAAGAAAAATTATGATATTCTATAGAAGTATTCACGATATTACGATATTACAACTTGCAATACTCAATACTGTCTTTCAAAAATATATTTCCCTATTGTTGTTGTTTTATAAGGGAAAACTATATGACATCTTTACGCCTACGACTTTTTGAGACGTTGTTCATGTTTATGTTTAAGTTAAATTCGTTCATACTAAAGGGATTTTGTTTAAAAAATGAGAAAAACTATTTTTCAATTAAATATTTTATGACCTGTATGGGAGTCGAACTTAAATCCCCTCGATTAATAAGCCAAATTCTTATCCACTACAACACCAAAGCCCTTATACTTTCCTTTTACTAAATATTAATGTGATTAATAAAAATTTCCCAATTAATTAAAGTTTTTTTTTCAAGATTTATATTTTCTTTAAATTTCAATTATCTAATTAAATTAAATAATCAATGTCCTTATAATTGTTTCCAATAGTTACCTACATGAGAAAAAATTGAGTGAGGAAAAATCTTCAATTCACTTCTTCAACTCAAATTCATCCCACGTTATTAAATAAATGTTTCTAATAGCATAATTTGGACAGGGGTCAACCAAAAAATTCTAAATTCCTTTCAATATTTCTTGTTTCATTCTTTCTTATTCTGAAAATTCGCTTTAAAATTCCAAATTTTATATTTCCCTGCTCTATTTTCAAATTTTTGGAAAATAAAACAAAAAAACAAACCCAAAACAAAAAATATTAAACAATTCCATTTTTGTACTAAATATAATTCAATTCGTTTCAAATAATTCAAAATTCTTCACGGTTATTTCATACAATTTTATATTATTATCAACATACATAATATACCAATAGGTACAGTGCAATAAATCTAAAATTATGTATTATAGTACATAATATATTATAATTATATAAAATCAATCAAAAATAAAATATATATTTTTCCGAAATTTTTTGATAAAAATCTTTAAAAACCATCTTTAATAAGTTGAAAAGGAGGAAAAACAAAAGAAATAAACAGTATTTCCCTTGAAACAAAAAGAAGAAATTTTACAAAACAAGATTTCTAAGAATCAGACCATGTTTGATACCATCATTACTATGACTCACCTTTCAATTTCTAACTCAAGTACAGATATGTTTTGCAGACAAATTATATTATTTGTTTTTACAATATTTGAAAGTTTTGCACATGGTTTTCAAGAATTTATAAAGCGATAGGAAATTTGAAGACAAACGTTCTATCTACCATGAACGGGGATAGCTTATAATATCATTTTTGATTTATTGACTTAAAGTTATTTTGATATCACAAAGGAAAAAAATTTAGACTTTATAATGAATAAATATTCCAAATATAAAATCTATAATCATTTAAGTCTTCGAACCTTATTCTAAATGGTCCGACTAATTAACTAAACATATGTTAACAATTACAATACCCAGGACAGTGTATGAATGCTTCAAATATATTTCATTTAATGCTTTTTATACTAAGAGTAAGGACTTTTTATAAGAACAGGATATGAGTACCTCTAAAAACTGTCTCAAAAATCAATTGCAGAATATTAGGTGTACAAAATAATCAATTACGGAACACTCTGTACATAAGAGTACATTCCACTTTAAATATATATTTTTAATTTAAAAACATTAAGAATATAACGATATCCTTTTTCTGATTTATATTTTGCTTGTTTTTATTTTTTGTTTTGTTTTTTTGTTTTGCACAATAAAATTGAAAACAAAAAATGAAACAAAAACGTATAATAAGAGAAAAAGAGAAAAGAACAACAATTTTGAGTACCATATTTTTTTTTTTTGCTTTTATATTTTTACTCAGAATTGTAAAACTGAACTCTCATTGTATATACAACTTAAAATAAAAATGTGTTATGTACATATTATATGAAAATATTTATACCTGACATAATGCCTACATAGAACTGCCAGGTACATGGGTATGGGGTATTATTACCTAGGTTGAATGGCCAAAATATGAACAATAAACAAAAAATACAAATATGTATATATGTTTTGTTTTTTTTTTTATATTAATTAAAGTCTGAAGGAAGTGTTTTGAATGTTTGTTTATATTGTAGGCACACATGATACGTTCATTTCCAATTAAATGTTTTGTAGAGACGACTATTACAAAATTCTATTCATATGGTTTCTATTATTGGATGCCATGCAATTCATCATTTTTTAGGCTATTAGAAATATTTAATTTTAGTTAAAAATTTGGAAATACAAGGCCTATTATTAGTAGAGAGGTTGTGACAGACAACATTCTTATTCACTGGGTGAATTCTATATTATATACAACGCAATTATTTCTGAGGAGTATGTTGCAGTTTACATTGTAGTCACTGGATAAATCCTTTGTTTAAAATGTAATCATTTTATAAGATAAAGGATTTTTAGAAATTTAATTTGCTGATAAAGTTATAAACTTAAATTTTAGGAAGCTACTACATATTGCTACCTATCGCAATTCAAAGATAAGGAATTATGAAAAGAAATGACACTAAATGATTAAAAATTCCTTAAGATAAATCAAAAACAACTTTCGGAATAATATTGAACTTAATTGGTATTAGAATAATTTCTTTAAATTTTAAAGAGCAGAATTGTATCACGTGCCTTAGTGTTATTAAAATTAATTATGAAAAAATATTCCTCTTTCTTCCTCTTTTGATGAACTCAAGATCATGATAAACGTTAGACTGTATAGAGCTGTTACACTTCTTAGAACTTTAAAGTTTGATAATTCGAACTTAAGAAAAGGTTTTAAGAGCTAACTACTAAAGAAACTAAAAAATGGTTGTACGGACTAAATCAAATTTAAATTGAACAACTGGATAAGTTTTTAGGTAATTACTATTCTTGACTCTTCAGTATGCATATTGTATAGACAAATTCCAGATTAAACTTTGATTGATTTTTATAACTTATAGGAAATTTTATAGGAAATTTTCATGGGTTTAATAAATTGTATACTTTTAATTAAACTATTAAAATAATATGCCAATTCAATTATAATTAATATGACATTCTGCCAATTTTATTTAAAATAAAATTTATAAATCTTTAGCAGAGTTTTTGAAGTTATTTATCGAAATTTTAGATCAAAGGCATAAGCAATATATAAAATAATTTTTTTGATTTATATTTTCACCATTTTTATTAGAAGCTGAATAGCTATCTGTTTAAAATTATCTACTCTCATATTCAAAAATAAGTTTATTATTTATTAAACATTTACTTGAAAATTATTAAAATTTTAAAATGCTTAGAGCTAATTATATAATATTACATCCGCCTCATTTTCACAAGGGCTTTAAAAAATTAATGAGATATCTTTAAACATCATAAAAAAATCTAACCTAAATTCAAATTGGGTCTAAAATTCTAGAATACAATTTCAAAACAATAGCTATAATAGATAAATGATTTTAAATTCAATTTTATGATAAATGAAAACAATAAACCTACCACATTGATTCTAATTGTTTTTATTGTAGGTATTTTTCATTTAAAAAATTCTTTTATTTTCATTTCTTTTAATAAAAAAAAATATTTGTTATTATTTTCATTAAAAAAAAAAATTCAAAAACACTCTATACTTAAATGTCAAAAATTTTTTTTTATTGTATTTGCCATGCGCTTGTCAAAAACCAAATTTTTATTATTAATACCAATGCATAAACAAGTAAAAATTTTCTCAAAATTTTCACTATAGTGTAACAGTTTTATATGAAATATTAAAAGTTTTTATAATTATTTTAAATTAAATTTGTTAATTAAAATTTAAATAAAATTGATTTTAATTAAATAAAAAATTGAAAAACTTTTATTTTAAAAAAATCACTATGAAAAATAGGAAAAATTTCCGTGTAAACAATCATTATGTTTTATTTTCAATATTTTTTATACCACCAATACTATTAAAAAAAAAAAAATTTACAAACACATTGATGAAGAGTACCCTCAAAAATGTGTACACACTTATGTGTGCTTATTGAATACAGGATTCAATGCAAACTTTATTTTCGCAATTTTTGTTGTTGTTTTTTTTTTTTTTTGATAAACGAAAAATTTTTTGAATGAAAATTTTTCTTTTTAATTTTTTTTTTTTTTAAATCAATCCAATGTAAAAAGTTTAATTTGTTTATTTTAAGTTATTTATTAATTAATTATAGTATATATATTAGTTTAATTTTTGGATATTCTTTAGATTAAATAATAATATTTAATATTATATATTTTTTTTTAATTTTTAAATTAAAAAATACACGACACAATATTAAAATTCAGAACGACCGCAGTACACGGTAAACCGAAACTACCCTTCTTTTCTCTCAAGGCATTCCCATATGAAACATATTCATAAAAATTTTTTGTCTATGTATTAAAAATATTGTGTGTTTGTGTGAATGTATATAAATGAAAAACTCTCAAAAATTGAGAATAAATTTTATTCACAAAAAAAAAAAAAAAAACAAACATCAATTTTTAACATTAGTTTGTCAGTTTGTTGTAGAACTTTTTGGAAAAGAAATAAAGGATACTAATTTTAAATAACAAGGATATTTTGTATTTTGTTTTGAACAAAAGAATGAGATATAAAGTGTTTATAACACAAAAAGAGAATGAGAGTGAGAGAGAGAATTTTTCAAAGAGTATAATATATAATATTATTATCATTAAAAATTTAAAGTAAATAATTGTCTGTATAGTATGAATAATAATGTATATGTAGCTTGATATAATATATATATATATACATATATATATATATATATTTTTAATATGGATTTCAAGAGAAAATTGGCTTATCATTTACAGACGATGAAGAAATGTTTATTGTTGTTGTGTTTTTTTTTTGGGTATACTTATAGTGTATTGACCACAATGAGGACAGGGATGAATTAAGGTGTACAAGCTTTTCTCTATAATTCTTGCAATTTTTTGACTACGGATAACTTTAGTATATTTATTATCTATGATCTAAATGTAGGTGAAATAAAGGACAGTAATGGATTCTCAAACTCCCGTTATATTTACAAAAAATAGCTTTAAATGATATTTTGCTTGTAAAATGGATTATAATTTTTGGTTTTAATCTCCGATGAATCTCGTTTTAAGAGACCTAAAGTTTTGGCAGACAAAATTTTAGAAAGGAAATTCGCGAAGGTCTTAAGTATATAAGTTTACTTTATTTTCTATGGTTCTAAGTTTATAAACAGAAAACTTAAAAATGAAAAACGAATGAGAATAGGCCCCACGTCTAAATAATGTTTTTATTTTGTTTTAACCCCTAAAATACGTCTAGTTCTTTGGTAACTTATTGACGAAACATCCTGTATAAATATTAATTATAAAAAGATTTCTTGATAAATATGCAAGGGTTTTAAGCAAAACATTCTAGAACCGGGGCCTAGGAAAAAGCCCCGACAAATAACTATGTTCAACTATGTAAAACTACTTAGCTATCATATTAAGTAAATAAATGCTGTGGGTCGATAGAACCTGATTGACTGGAAAAAACTCACAAAATTTTTAATATTACCTATAATCAAATTATTTTTTTAAACTTAGGTTGAATCACATTATAGAAGTTTTAAATTTTGAAACATTATTCGTGAAGTTTCTTTTCATTAAATATAAAAGATTATAAGAATATAAGGAGTTACCTTGAAGAGGATTACCATCAATTACCAAAGGCGCCATTCATAATGTTTTACTTTAAACTTATAATATAATGAAGAATTAAACCTAATTATAATATTCCAATATTCTTTTTAAGAACCACCCCCTTAATACCACCCTTAATAGTAACTAATAAAATCTCATATAAAAAAATACTTTGCGCAAGGCTGCTTATAGTATTAAAATATTTCCTTTAAGTATTTTATGTAATAATATTATGTTGTTTCTAAAAATTTAATTTCTCTCTCATATAATTATTTACCTCTTCTCTATTTTTCCTCTCGCCTCTCACGTTCTATCGAATTTCTCTCCTTTTCATAACAAAATCAGGATACCTAAACATTTTTTTTTTTTAAATATGGTAATAAACACATTTTCACATACATGAATATTTTTATATATGTATGTATATACATATTATGTATTGATTATATTTTATAATATGTTTTGCTTTCTCTTTTTATCTTGATATCCTTGAATTAAACTATAATTTAATTTATAACAGGATTTTTATATAGGTATCCTATATACAATAATAAAAATTGGAAAAAAAAAAACTTCTGAATTTTTAATATGTAGGCCTTTCAAAAACTATGACTTTAAGTTCAGTTGGGTTGAAAAAAAAAACAAAAACAAATAAAACAAAATAAAAATTTAGTAATTCGATAGAGTTGAGTTTAATTTAATTATATGAAGTTGTTGGCTGTGAGATGTGGATTTATTTGAGAGAAGCATGCAGCAAGGAATTTCACCTTATTTCTTGTGTTTTTTTTTTGTTTTTTTGATTCATATATATATATATATATATATATATATATATATATATAAATTAAATAAACCGTTATCTTTTTATGTTAATATGCTTCAAAAATATAAATAGATGTGTATATATATATATCTATAATAAAGGTTTCAAAGGATAATGTGTATTTAATTATAAAATATTATATATTGTAGGTATATAATATAATAGATATATATATATATATATAGGATAGGTTTTTATTGTAGATAGATGAAAGGAGTGTTCATTTTATTGAATATTTACTGTGCAAATTTGATTTGAATTGATTAAAATGCTTTAAATTGATTAAATACAAAAATTAATTGAAAAGTTTTTCGAATAGTTTTTCTCCATTTTACATATTTTTTTTTTTGGAATATTCTGCTGAATCTATGATTCAATAAAAAGTAACATTCAACTTTTTAATAATTTCCAAATTTTTATGATATGTTTATATTGATCTGGTAATGGTTCCGAAAAAGACAAATAATTTCACTAAAATTTTTTTTGTAAACCTTACTTAATAGCGCTTAAATAAAGGGAGATACGCAAAAGTTTTCTAAGGAAGCATTTTTTGATTCTCAAAAGATTTACCTATTCCCACTTTTCTTAGAATTTTATTTAAGTAAACCCAATTAAAAGACACTTTCTTCAATTTTAAGGAAGCCTTCTATTTATAATTAGCAGTTATCACATGTCAAAAGACAATGTTGGAGCTTTGGCTTCGCCTATTACATCTAGAAAATTTTGACAGTTATGTATATTACAGTTAATTCAGAAGAGCCAATTTTCAGTTTTTGACACGCTACAGCTTCTAAATGAAAAACATTTTCTTAAATGACTCCAATCTTTTGAAAGGATCTAACGCATCTTTAAATTTGAAATTTTTAACCTTAAAATGCTAAAACAATATAAGTGTTAAATATTTGGTAATACTTTTCTTAAATGATTCCAATTTTTTTCAAAGGATCTAACACGTCTCATAATTTGAAGTTTTTAGCTTTAAATTGCTAAGAAGATATAAGTGTTAAATAATTGGCAATACTTTAATTTCGAATAACGGTAAATTAGAACTTTAATGTAATAAGAGCTGGCAATTCAAACGCAACATACAATGACAGTTGTAAAGACAAACGTCAAATTTAATGATAGTTCTAAAGATACGTTATTTTAGTAGTTATTTGGCAACACTATTGTTAAAGAATTAAACCTACAGTTAAAAGACTTATTTTTGAATCACTGTACCACTCATTTATATTTGAATCTCTGTTTCATTAATAAAAGCGATTTTTTTGTATTAAAATATAAATTATTAGAACATAAGTCTAAGATAATCACAATAATTTTCTTTAAGAATTGCTTCCTCTTTTTTCTTGAATATTAAATTATGTCAGAAAAAAATTTGAAAAGATTTTAATGATATTATAATATGCATATATAAATATATACATACATATTTATAAAATAAAATTATATTTCGCAAATTCATTTACTTTATATTTTATAAGAGGATGAAGACTGAGGTGTCTGTCACGTTTTAGATCCATATTGAATTCTTCCTTGTACCATTCTGTATTTGTGCAAAAAAAAAAATGTCCTTTTACAACTTAATGCAAAAATATACTAGAGAGTGTTTTTTTATAAGGACTCGTAAAAAATTAGTTTTCGCTCTTCTCTTTTGGTTCTTAGTAAAAAATTTTTTTTATTCTAAAATTATAATGATGGTCGACTCACTTATATTTTTTTTGTCACTTCCTATTTTTTTTTTAGCTTAATGTAATTTTGTACTCTATTTGCTTTTATATTTTTATTATTTAATTATCGCGCATTAATGATTAAATTAAGTTTTTATTTTACTGCGAGGGGATTTTTTTTTTACTTCCACGTAAAGATGCTCAAAAAAAAATTATATTATTGCATAATTCACTCTCAAACTCAGTAAATTTAAAATCCATTTATTGGATTTATTTTAAAAATATCTAAAATCGAATTAGATTTAGCTGGTGTTTCTCTACACTTTTCAAGGTGTCGAAAGCGAAACATTGAAGGGAAACAAATTTATTCAAAATCAAAGTTTGATTTAGAGGATGCTTTTAATACTTATTGCAATACAACTGTTTAAAAAACGAGACGTAATAACTCGAATGGAATTGTTTAATTTAGGCGTTATGTCACGAGAAGAAGGAGTTAATGAAACTTGAAAACTCTAATTAATCCTTAATATAAAAACTTAGATATTAGGTTGAAATAATTGTAAAATGAAAAGAGTGAAGTTTTGGAGTTGAATGTCCGAAGAAAAATTTCACATAAGAAAGGAAATAGCCAGCAAACTGTTATACTGATTACGGAATACACAGGGGATTCCCTGAAAATTATTATAAAGCCAGACCTATTTTTTTTTAATTAAATAACTTTAAATGACATTTCGCTTTCAAAAGCAATACAATTTTTGGTCTAAAATTTCAACAAATCTCGTTCTTAAAGCCTTAGAAATATGGTTGACAAATGATATTTGGCAAGGATATTTACCAAACTCTTAAATTTAATTCATAAGTTTATACTATCTATCATTGTCATGAATTTACGATTAAAATTTAAAACATTTGAATAGGTCAAATCTCGAAGACGAGTTAAATTCCCCATCTCCAAAATAAATTTAAATTTATTTTGATCCCTAAAATAACTCCCAGGTCTATGGAAGCGCACTCTATAAAAGCCTGACTAGAGCGAAGAATATATCGCACCTAATATAAACTGAAAATGTCATAGATGCAATAAAAAAATATTTTTTTGAAATTTTATATATGCTATTATGGAAAATAATTCAATTTTAGGTTTCTTGAAATAATCACTTCATTAACGGCTGGGTGGCACAGTGGTTAGAGTGCCAACCATTCATACGAAAGTAAAAACTTTTCATGTGGTTTTTGACTTGAACCAACTACCATTCGCCATTGGATTCAAATAAATGACCTAATCAATAATTAATAATTATTTATCTTCAATAAAAAATCCATTAATATAACAATATAAACAAAATACAAAATATAAACAAATAATTTAATTGAATTATATAACTCACAGATATAGAATACCATGTAGCTCTAATTCAAAATTATTACAAAATAAACAAAATAGAGCTGTATCTATTGAAAATCTAAGATATTTCTACATTTTATAAGGCGCAGTATTATCTCATGTTTAAATTGTATGTGGAATTTATTTGATCGTTTCTAATAAGAATATTATATTTCATTCACATGACATTCACATATTTAGTAAAGCTGTTGAACCTATAATAATGAACAGTCAACACGCGGAGGGGTCAGTAAAAAAATTCTAGCATTGAATTTTCTAAGACATAGCTTCTGTTGTTGATACCAGAGAGTTAAGCACTATTGTAGCTATGGTATTTGATGAAGGGGGAAAAGACTGAAGAATTTGAAGTGGTCATTAAAAATTGAATAAATTTCAAAATGCACAGTACATACAGTTGTAATATTTTTTTATTTCTTTTCCACTCCTTTAAGAAGTATAGGGATTTCAATAAGTTTTTTTTAAACTGGGCTTCAGTTTCTTTAATCATAATATTCACTAAGCCGTTAATTACTCGGCTGTAGCTATTGTATAATTTTATGAAATTAAACTATTACGATATAATTATACAATTTTACAATATTTTTTTATTAGATATGATATGCCCGGGGTTTGAGCCCGAGACCTTTCACGTGAAAGGCGGCGTTTTTACCACTACGCCATTGGTCATATTCAGTTGTAATATAATATATAATAATTAAAAACTTTGTTTAATTTAATTTTTCTTAATTTTACATCCAGACTAAATCAATTTACATATTAATAATTTAAATAATATAACTTCTTCTCTGATTTTTAATTATCTACATTTCATAATTTTTAATTTAATTCTTTTATCATTTTAAACTTTAAATTTAAAAAAAAAATAAAAAAATTACTCAAAAATACAACAACACAAAAATTGCAGTTAATAAATTTCAAAAATCAGACAAAAATAAAAAAAAAAAAACTATAATAATAATTTTGAACGCAAACTTTGGAATTTCTGATGCATGTTGTATGCAACATGTAAAATTTTTAATTCCAATAAGAAAACAATTTTTATGAATTCCAGAAATTTTTTTTTTGTATTTTGTGTCTAAGCAACTTACATTTAAATAAATGCATTCATTAATTCAAAATTCTCATGATTTCAGAGTCTTCTTATCTTCAGATACAATTGTTGGTTTATCTATATACCAACAATTGTATCTAAAGAATTGCATCAAAATTTTTTTTAATTAAAAATTATTAAATAACTTTCAAAAATACTAGTAGTAAATAATTTCAATGTTAGTGTAAAATGAACAATATTTTATGAATACATATAAGTACTTCTTGTATTTATTAACATGGAATTTTTAATTTAATATTACTTCAAAATAATTAAGACAATTAGGTATGTTGGAAAATTTTTGCAAAGTAACCCAGACAATAAACATAACAATATAATATTAATCAAATACATCTTCTTAATATTTTTGATTAGTACTCAACCAACCCTCTTTTAGTATATAGATGTATGTAATCATTATTTCAATCTAAATTTTATACTAAAATAAAGTATCTTAAGATACCACATCCATATTCAATAATAATTGATATAATTCTCAAGTTGCGGGTAAAAAAGGACATTCGTCGTATCTTGAGATATTTTATTAATGTACTTGACTGACTCACAATATAATGAATATAAATTATTAGAATTGATTAGAATATTAAAAATGTGGTTTAGAATTTTCGAAATAACCACCTACTAATAATATGCCCCACTAAGAATACAATTACCCGTGTGATTCCTTTCTATTCCACATTCACAAAATCTATGATCAAATGTATATTGGTATATTTTGGTTGATTTTGAATCCCTGAAGTGCAACAATATGCTTCTATACACGAATTTTCAATTAAAAATAATTTTTTTTTATGTAATTATTCACAAAAAAAATTACAACATTAAGCAAAAGTTGGAAAAAACCCTCTTGATAAAAATTATCTTGAGATACTTTATGCTAGACAAAATAAACGAACTATGAAAATTAATAAATTATTTTATACAAAAAAAATACAAAAAAAAAAATGAATAAATCAGAATAATATTGCGTTATACTTTCTGGTAAAATCTTTAATGGATTCGAAATCCAAAAATATTGAAAGGAACTTTTGATAGAAATGAGTGTGTGTATATGCGTATGTGTATATTAAAAATTTTATTTAATGTATATTTTCAGAATAAGTTACAAATGTCACAAAAAAAAACTATTAGATTGATTTATTTTTATTTTTTTTCTTATTTTGTTTTTAATAATGAAAAAAAAAAATTTAAAAGAACGCATTTATAACGGTAATAATGGAAATAAACACATTTTTTGCTTGGATTGAAAAAAAAACGCCCAAAAACTTTTACCAGTCGTTCGTCATCAATTTTGCTATTTAACTCCAACCAAAAGTTTTATTCTAATTTCCTTAGATTATTTTGTTGAATATTATTTATACAGTGTTTTTAAAAATGATTGAACCTTTAATTAGAAGGGGTGTTTGTTCAATTCTCGCACTGATAACATAATTCAAAATAGGAGGAAAATTTGAATGAATAAAATTATGAATTTTGTAGCCATATTTTATAAGATTATTAGCTCCTACTCCGCTGAGATCAACGGAATATTTTTTCTCACGGTGAATAAAATCTAATGAAAGACATTGCAAGCATGGCGATTAACGCTTTATTCCTAGCTATAGTGGGAGATCGATACTTCAACCCTAAACCGCACGTGAATTCTCTTAAAACTTATTAAAATTAGTCACATTAGATAAGAGAGCTAGATATTAAATTTTGTCTATCATTATATTTTAGTTTGTGGGAAACCAAGGGATTTCTAAAAGGAAATCCGTATATGTTGTACAAAATCCGTATCTTGCTCTTTTAAGCCTCCTTGTAGTAAACCTATTTTCGAGAATTTGAGTATCGCCAACCTGTATGTGTTTTTCTAGATGTGCTCGATCATTTTTTATTTCATCTACACCTTAGGTATATTCAAATCTCTATGTTAATCGTCATTTGTATAAACCAGGAAGCATTTACTATGTTGCGTAAAACTTTAATTTGAAAGACTTGTATTTTGCTACATACTTTTGTTCGACACAACCTTCAAATTGAATTCCATACAGACTTTACGAACTGGGACCTAGTGAATTTCTCTATATTTATTATTTAGTTCTAATTTTTTCTTTTTAATAAGTTCTTTCCACATTAGCATTTAGACTTTCCACTTATTAGTCACTTCGCAATAATTTTTTCATATGCACTTTCTAAGTTTTTTGTGAATTTGTCGATATTTGATGCTACTGTCTATATAGCTGTACTATCAGCTAATGTTGCCACAGATACATTTTCTACTACTGTTAGGTCATTAGTACATAGTTAATAAATCACATGTCCTAGAACACTTCCTTGAGGCACCTTTGCTTTAATTTGTTTTAATGATGAATACTCAGCCAAATAATCAATGTGAAAGGTTTTAATTCCAGTATTCTAATATATGATGGTGATACTATTTTACGCAACTTAATTCTTAGATCTATGTCCCAAACCTTATCAATGCCTAAGCTGCGTCTGAAAGAAATGTGAAAAAAAGTGTAAGTTGTTAACTATTGTTCATTTGTTCTTACACAGACTTAGTTAGGCTTCTAATTAGACATTAATCATTATATTAAAGAAGCTCTCTGTTACGTTTCGATGATATATACGATTTTGACGATTTTGACGATTGTCATACAATTTATAAAAGCTTCCTCATTTCAGAAAATTCAGATCTGCTTCACCTTAATTTTTTTAATAAACCAAACATGTACGAATAATTTCCAATAGTACTGTACTAAAATTTCAAAGGAATTTTTTTGGGGTTGAGTGAGAAATCTATTATAATAAAAGACAATAATATAAAAATAACAAAATGAAATTTATGCAACTAATATACGTTAAAAATAAAATATAGCAGAACTATATTATAAAATAGGAATGCGTGCATACGACCGCATACAACCGTCTGGAAAATATTACCATATACACATACGTATGCACACAATATAAATAATAGCTTCATTTTCAGCTGATTGAAAACAAATTACATTTTTAGACAATTGTTTCTATTTGGTTGAAATTTACCGTTATACTTTTTGTTATATTTTATATTATTATGTATCTTAAGATACACAATATTTAGTTTTATATAGATATGCTAAAAATATTCGTTACTTTTTGACTTTATTATTGCCTCTTTTGTCATTTTATTTTATTTTAATTTTTCTTTTTATTAAAAATAATAGAAAAATGAATGAATTCATTTTTTGTTTTTATTATCTAAAAATAAAAACTTTTTAGAAAAAGACAAAATATAACAAAAAGAAAAAGGAAAGAAATAGAAAATTTTGTTTTGGAAAATAAGGGTAGTGATAACGCATTTAATACCTATTATTGAAATTTGGTTTTTTTTTTTTAAATGAATGAATAAATTGCTTTTTATTGTTAGTTGGAAGGTGTATATGGGTTTTCAAGGGTGGTAGATATTAGTCATAATAGTGGTGTGTGTGGTTTTTTTCATTATTAAAAGTTAAATTAACTTTTAGTATTTTGTTTTGTTTTGTAAAGTTAATTTCAAAAAAAAAATTTTGTTTGTAAAATTGAGAAATTTATGACTGTATTCGGAAAATGAATTCAAAATGTACTTTAGTGTTAAATGTTTCGTTGTTCGTCTGTTCAATTATTTGTTAATTTGAAGTTTTTTTTAAATCGCCTGTTTTTGCAAAATTTTGCACTTAGGAGGTTTCAAAAGGTCGAAAATACCTTTTTTTTTAAAGTTAGATTAGGAATTAATACAATTTATGCTTTATTCATAAGTTTTTACATGTCCTTTTACGTTCACATGTCCCATTAGGAACATTAAACTTCAACCAATATTCCTCCCATCCTCTCCGTTACTTCTACATTGTATCAGTTTTTAATTTCGTCTCAAAATTTTCTAATTCTGTTCAGAATTAGGATTTTACAGCTGGATGGCACAGTGGTTAAATCGCGAATTTTCATTTGAAAGACCCGGGTTCGAGTCCCAGTGAAAGTGAAAAAAACTTTTCTGGTTTTCGACTCGACTCAGCTAACATTCGCCATTGGTTTCTAATTAATGGCTTATTCAATAATTAATAATTTTATATCTTTTATAAAATGTACATTAATATAATTTATCCAATTTAATTGAATAATATAACTCACAGATATAGAATACCATATAACTCAAATACAAAATATTACAATATAAACAAAAATAGAACTGCATCTATTGAAAATTTAAGACGTTTCTTAATGTTATAAGGCCTAGTACTATCTCATATTTAAATTGTATGTGAAATTCATTAACATCAATTCTAATAACACGAATATATTATAACACCCCCGGCTCCAACATGTACCTATGGTATAGACCGGCTTATTAGCCTAACAGTTGAACAGTTAGCGCTTAAAAAAAAAAAAAATCGTTTCTTCAAATCACAACATGTTAATCTACGTTCCTTCCAGGATATGTTGGATGCTGACGGTGATGTTCAAAGATAATTGCTGATTTATTTTAATTTTTCTTCGTGTTTGTGTTTCGATCTGCTCTTAAGTGGTAAATAGGTTCCCATAATTCTAAAAGTAATAAGTACTTTATATTTAGTTAAAAAAAAACGTTTAATTGAAGCAAATTGTCAACTGGCCTTTATTAGTGACATTTCCTATACAAACTTATATTTCGTGTGAATCCTTCCATCTATTGGATAGATTCCCAGATTTGTTGAATTTTTTTAGAATAAAATTTTCATAATAAAAATTTTTATTGTCACGTGCTTACAATATAAATATTAAACTTTTTTGACAATTCCGGAAACTTTCCTACTAATTATTTTCTAATATCTCTTTAAATATAATATCGAAAAAGTGTGCATGTAAAGATCGAATTTTCTTTTAAAAAATAACAAAAATTAAATTTGAATGAAACATTTCTTAAAAAAATAAGGAGAAAAAGAATTCATTAAAATTCATTCTTTAATTTTATATTCATTCCATAAAATTATTCAATACAAAACATAGTCTTATATTAATATATTGTAGAGATATTATAGTGCATTGCATACACGCAATATTGCGTTTTTTAATAAATATTTTTGAAGCAACCATCAGATTCTTATTCTATATTTAAAATCTCATGTTGAATCTGATGTATTTTTGTTATGAATTTTTTGTGTGTAACAATGGTTTACCAGAAATAAAAATATTTACGTAGATATTTATAAATGTCAAAAGGGAGTTCGTGTTTCTTTTATTCTTTACGCCATTAAATTGACTTTTACAAGAGAGAGGGTAAATACACAAAAATAAATACTTTTGTTTTAGAAATTGTTGTTGTTTTTGCTAGAGTGAAAAACAAAATAATGAAATATTTGAAAATTATGAAAGTGACAACGCTAATGAGTTATATAGGAAATTAGTACTTGATAATATTAACAATTATTGTCAATGATGCATTTGAAAGTAATTTAATTTTTTTATTAAAATATTTTTATGTTTTTTGTAAAATTATAATTCTATAGGGTGAAATATTTGTTAAATTTGTAATCAATAAATTGTAATTTAATTTGATTTGTAATCAATTAACGGCTGGGTGGCACAGAGGTTGAGTGCCCACCTTTCATGCGAAAGGCCCGGGTTCGAATCGTAGTTAAAGTAAAAAAATAAATTCTCTACCTCTAATGTACGAAATTTATTGTGTACTATTGTCATCCAAAGTCTAAACAGTACATTATTTTGACAGTTATCCCCCTTGAATATGCCCATCAATTTTTTTTCGTTTAGTAAAGCAGTTTCAGCTAAACTTAAACTTATTAATTTTTCGGGTCTTCCGCTAAAACAGTTTGAGGTGTTGACAGAAATTTTGTACAAATGCGGACCTGAGAAAAAGCGTTGGACAACAATGTTTTTCGATCCGTTAAATCATTGAAATTTTCTTGACAGGTGACAGTTAAGAAACTAGTAATTTCTAACTCATTTGGATCCAGCGATTGGTAAAAAATGTTTCTAAATTCATTTTATATAAAAGTGTCACAATAAAATTATTTAATTACTTATGTTTGGCTTTGAAGACAATTTTTAAAAAAATTGCTTAAATATCAACAAAGAGTTATATATTTGAATATTCGTTCAAGGGTAAGTTCGGCTAGCACTGTGTTATAATATTAAAACAAACAAAAATAGAATAATAACACCACACTGTTGGTTGATTCTAAGTTAAAACTAGGCAAGTAACAATTTTTTTGTAATACAATACTTGGGAACTGTAATTATTTGGTAGCCGAACCAACGTACAACAATTGGTAGATCGACGATATTCTTAAGTACGATTACTACAATCAATCAAACTTAATTTTGGGATTACAATTAATTGGTGATAACAAAAATAATCAAATTTTTATTGTATTATTATCTACATTATTTTTGATTAAAATTAATCTAGAAATAATCCCGATTTATTTTTCGATTACTATTCAATTACGGAAAATCTTCCATAAATATTAAAAACTAATACAGATTATTGAATTATTTTATGACAATCAATAATATGTTCATCAATATTGTCATTTTGTTTACTTTTAGATAATATAACATTTAAAGATAACTTTTTGATTTATAATACTTGTAGTTGAAATGTAATTGTTTTAGTAATGGAAATCAAAACTTTTTTCCAATTACAATTACTTGAGTAAAGTAGTAAAATTTGAAAAAGTTTGAACTTCCTGAGCAATTTCATACATTTTGAACTATTTTGACAATTAACTACCGTCAAACTGTCAAAATGTCGGGTAAAATCAATACTTTAAATTAAGAATAAATCTATATATATAAAAGCGAAAGTTTGTTTTTTGTTTGTTTGTTTTTTTGTTTGTTTGTTTGTAGCGAATAGACTCCTAAACTGCCCAGCCGATTTTCATGAAAATTTGTATATAGAGGTTTTTGGGTACGGAAAGAAATCGTGGCCCAAAAATTTTGCTCTAACGGACCGCCAAGATGGGGCGGGGCTGTGGTGCAAGTATTTAAACTTTTTTGTTAAAATGAAAACGGTTTGACCAATTGACTTCAAATTTTGTATACGTGCTCCCCTGTGAGAATTGAGTTGACACTATTAACAGTTTTGGAATTTGTTAACCCATGTCGGGTGGTCAAAAAAAATTTTGGGTCCAAATTTTGTCCGATTTTACGAAATTCTGCTTTGGCTTAAAAGAAAGCCCAAAAAAAAATTTTGTTGAGTTTCATTAACCCATTGCGGCCCAACAGCTTTTTATAGGTTTTTTCAATACTTAACTCTAAATTAGAAACAATTTGACCGGTTGACCTCAAATTTTATATGTGTGAAGCAACTTGAAAATGGAGTTGAGTCTGTTAACAGTCGGCCCTACGTTTGGTCAAAAAAAATTTTTTGGAGGTAAAGTACGTCAAATTTTGGAAAGTAGTTTGTACTGCTTTGAATTACAGAAAGTTTCAAAAATTACTGGAATAATCCTAGAAAAATCGTTTTAAAAAGATTACTTTCATACATTTTAAAATTTACATGTGTTAGTCGTGTGTATTTTTTGTATTAACTTTTTGCAGTAACATCAACTTCAATTAAACCTCCATTGAGAGGCGCAGCAACGCGCACCGGGTATTAGCTAGTAATATATTAATACAGAGCTTTATAGAAGATATTTCTAATAAATAAATATTATATTTGCCCCCATTAAATTAAACGGAGTTTTCGCTTCCTAATGAAATTGTATACGGTAGGCGACTGTTAATAAATAAATAAATAAATAAATACTAGGAAATATATTCTAAATCAGAATCAAACCTAAGTACAAAACAATTTTTATTTAACTGAAAGTCAATGTTCAGTAAATTTTTACTTAAATTATATAAAATATACATTTTTAACACAGATTTTCTGATTAATTTACACTTAAATACTGTTTAATATTCTGAAATTCATTTACCCTGTAAATACAATAACAGTGTCGTATCTATTATTCATCAGTATCTTAAAAGGGCATGGAACTGAATAAATTTAAAATTCTTGTTATAATTCAATGTTTTGCTAAAAAAAAACAAAATTTATTTTAAATGTTTTAACCTTGAGATAATAACAACCTGGGCAATTTAAAATTTAAATAATCATACCATAGCTATATAGAATACGCATGTAAATACCCTTTGGGTTAAAATTAAAAGGTATGACGAAAAATTTTTTTTTTTTTTATTTTTAACCCTCGGTTGCTGTCCTCTATTTTCGTTACATAGTTACTATCCAGGGGTGGAAAACACCCCATACATTCAAATGCGTATTTGAACTGCTATAACATAAATATCTTAAGGCATTTTTTTTCCAGATTAAATCAGTAAAAATTCTACAAATTTAGATATATAAACTTCATTTTATTAAAAACTAAATAAATAAATATATAGTAAAAACAAAAAATACTCCATTTAATAAGAAAATAAAAAAAATTAAAATTAAATACTTTTTAAATTATCACAAAATCTATAATTTTCATGCCACGTTCTTGCAATTGGTTTTTTTTGAAAGCAGAAATATAACAAATAAAAGTTTATTAACAAAATTTTTTTCAACAGGAACAATTTTTTAGAGAAAAATTTTATTAAATTAATGTAATTTATCTCACCAGTTTTCAGTATTAAAAAAAAAATTCCAAAAACAAATTTGTGATTTTGCCTCCAAATTGTAGCAATTCACACAAATTAATTTTGTACGCTTTTGTAGCTATGGCAATTCAAATAATATTTATTTTTATATAATATAATAATATAATATTATAATAATAAAAAAACGAGGAAGATTATAGTTGCCCTTGTCAACTTTTAGATACCCGTGCATACCCACTATGGTGTATAAAATAAACCGTAATTTACTTCTCTTATACATTTAACTCATTACCCCATAATTTTGACGTAAAAAAAAAAAAAAAATTAACAAAAAAAAAAAAAGTCACAAAACAAAAAACAAAATTTTCATTCATTGTCCCATAACTTTAGCTTAAAAAAAAAAAAAAACAATTAACAAAAAAAAAAAAATCACAAAAAAAAAAAAAAAAGTTTTCATTCATTGTCCCATAACTTAAGCTTAAAAAAAAAAAAAAAAAAAAAAAAAAAAACAAAAAAAAAAAATTGGCCCACCCTAAAAGTCCGATGGTCCGAGTGATGTCCAACTTTGCCAAGTAACTTGCCCTATTAATTTACCTGCCCAATTTTAATTTTAACCTTGTAGCTTTATTATATTCACAGTTATTGAATCGAAAACTTTGTATGGTAGCCCTCCGAAAATGGGGCCCTAACATTTTGAAACTTCATATAAGTGCTCGATTCATTATATAACTAACCGTGTGTAATTTTCATCCGCGTAGTATAATTAGTTTTGAAGAAATTCATATTGGTGCAAGGAAGTTGTATGGCAGCCCCACGAAAATGGGGCCCTAACATTTTGAAACTTCATATAAGTGCCGGAGTCAATATAAAACTAACCGTGTGTAATTTTCATCCCCGTAGTATAAATAGTTTTGAAGAAATTCATATTGGTGCAAAAAAGTTGTATGGCAGCTCCCCGAAGCCTTGGTCCGATTTTAACCAAAAACAATAGGGAACCTAGAAATTGCCTAAAAATGACTTTGTGTGAATTTCAAGACTCTAGCCCTTTTAGTTTTTGAGTTATCGTGATGACACACGGACGGACGGACGGACGGACGGACGGACGGACGGACGGACGGACGGACGGACGGACAGACACACATAGCTAGATCGACTAATTTTTCGATTCTGAGCCGATACGTACCCTTGACACTATATCTAGCTCGTCTAGATCGATGCGTTACAAACGGAGGAGCAAATCTAATATACCCGATGTTCATATATATATGCACGGGTATAAAAAAAAGTTCCCAATTATAACTCAAATATCTACCATAATACAAAATTTCGTTATTATGAAGAAATTTTGTGTCAATATTACTGTCGGGGGTGTAATATACCCCATTTTGTAAAAAAATTTTGTGTCAAGATTACTGTCGGGGGTGTAATCTACCCCATTTTGTAAAAAAATTTTGTGTCAAGATTACTGTCGGGGGTGTAATCCACCCAGACCCATTTTGGATTGCATTTTTCGAGGTCTTTTTTTATCAAAGCCCACATTTAATTTACACAAAATTAAAAAAAAATATCCAAAACGAGATTACATATTGGTTTGAGATCAACTACTACAATTTTTCGTATGTATTTTGTCTTGTAAACTTGATTTGGGTGGATTACACCCCATGGACAGTAACCGAGGGTTAAACTCATTCTTGTCTTGTTTTGTTTTTTTTTTGCTTTTTGCTTTTAATTTTAAATGTTTCCCATTTGTGCACCTATCTCTAACAACGAACTTTGATTATCTAAAGAATTTTTTTAAATAAAATATTACGCTTGAAAAATTATAAGGGTGTTATGAATTTCGTTATGGGTTTTTGTCATTCGTTGAATATTTTTATTTGCATATCTGATTTTATAAATTGTCACTTGATATGCCAATAAAAACTTTTTTATAAGGTTTGGATTAAAAATATAGGATCAGTTCCCGCTTTTAGAAATTAAATCGAGATCAAGTTTGCCGATCTAACCTTGTAAGTCTAAGTTAAATAGGTATTTTCTATTTTAGATATTACGAAATACTGAACATATATAGTTAATTATATTTGAAGTAACTACTGGCAATTTTTGAATTGTCTTGTTTTAGACAATGCTTTTAAGCTTCTCCAGATATCTCAAACATTGACATTTTATGTCGCTGAGTTTTATTTATTTATTTATGAACAGTCCCCATACAACATGCAATATGATGAGTGAGTGATTCAGCCTTTCCTTTTCAAGATTTGAACCCGAGACCCTTCAATTGAAAAGCCGTGTAAATAATAAAATACCGAAAAAAATTTATATTTTTAATTTGACAGTAGTTCTCTAGTGTCTAGTGTAAACTTGTTCTTGTACCAATCCTATACTAACATAACAAGAGTACTTAATATACATTAATCTATCACATAGCAACCAACACAAACTTCCATAGCAACCAATACAAAATCTGATAGTAATCCCGATCAACTTTCAATTTCCTGATTAATTAAAAAGGAAACAAAAAAAAAAAAAAGAATTTAATTGAAATCTGGTTTTGCGCACGGTATATAATACCAGTACGTTGTCAGTTTAATCCTCTTTCCTCTTCACAATTTTTTTTTTTTTTTAAAGTGCTTGCTTAACCCAGATATAACGAATTTTATTTTAATATTAATTTTTTTTTCTTATTTGTGGCTTGTACAAAAGATTTGATTGTGGTTGGGGTTGTTGTAATAGTATTTTATACCAATACGTAATCATACACTATTACAATAACAAAACTATATTCCTCGTACAAAGAACAAATAAAAATCTATCTCAAAATTTGTTTGCAGAACTATTGCAAAATTAAAAAAACGAAATTTATTGAAATGAAACCGTGTTCATTTACTGCATACATGACTGATAATAACAACAACGAACCTATCCTATCACCTTATTAAAAATACAATGACAAAAAAAAACTAAACGTTAATTATATTTAAACAGATGTGTGATAGTGTTTGTTGCAATGCAATATCAAAAAAAAAAAAAAAATCAATTTAAATGCATGCATTTGTACCCAAGGCAACCCAACCGTATCAACATTATACAAAATATTACACGAACACATGCTGAAGAGTCTACAGCAGTCAGCAATACGATTAAATAAACGGACGGAAGGTAAAAAAAAAATAATATAAAAACTAAATTACATATAAATGTAATATAAAGTTGCTGCTATCTTTTGCCATGCGTAAACAGATGAGACAAAAAAAAAAAAAAAACAATTTTAAAAAGGAACAATAAAACAAAAACAACAAAGAATAAAAAAAAAAAACAATTTTTTTATAAAACATCTGCCATGCCAAACTGAAATTTAAAAGAACAACGATCTATAAAACGTTGAAAAACTAAAACAACAAGAAAAACAAGAATTATAGTAAGAGATATAAGATTTAACACACATGGCAATGGAATTGATCGAATTAAAAAACAAGGTGATAGGTGTTGCCGTTTGTGAACATTGTACTCGTATTTACTTTGAACATGTGTTATGAATGGCATTATTATATCATATGATAAAAGGTTAACTTCAACAAAATTTCAGATACGCAATTTTATTAGATATTACATTACGCTCATTTTATAAAGAAGTTGCCATACAACAAAAGTTGTAGCTGCCATACTAATCGAATCCGTTGAGCAAAATCAGTTAAATTTTAAAAACCAGCTCTTCTATAAAAACAAATTTGTGAATATTTCAAAATTCTTGCTCCTTTATTTTTTGAATTATCCTGCGGGCAGGCGAACAGACACCCATAGCTGGAGCAACTTACTTTTTGATTCTGATTTGATGAATTATAGATTCTATATACATCCCCTCCCCTTTATTGAGTCAGAAAAGAAATGACATATGCCCTACGTTCGTTTTGGCATAACGAAAGTCGTATAATTAAAATGCTAGGAAAATATAATTCATATTATAAAATTAGATATGCCAATACTGTAATAATGTAGTTTAAACTTATTATTTCCAGGCTATCAGATCCATCTATGATCAGAAAATCTAGGATATTAGAAAATATTACAACTAAGACACTTGCTTATTTTGCAGAACTAAATAAAAAGTTTAAACCATTAGAATCATTAAGATTTAGGCTTACAAAACTTTCTAAACTGATGCGAAAATATTTAAGATCAAGGCTGGCAGCTGAAACACAGTTAATTTATTTTTCTTTAACTTAATTTTACAATTAAACTGACTAAAGTAAAGAAATATTAGGTACGTACATTGAAACTGATCTCTATAGTTTCATTATATTGATTCTAATGGATGCGCACAAAAAACTATTAAAGATATTAAAGATAATTTAAGGTAAAGTAATGTAGCTGAGCGATGTGAGTGCGAAATATCAGAAATGAAACATATATTATGATTAATATCGAAACTTAGTATGCTTAGAAACAGAATTGTCTAAATAATAAACCGATCAGATAAAAAGTTATACAACACCTTATTTACAATTGGTAATAGTTTAAAATAATTTCTCAAACAAACTACAAGATTCTTTGATCATTGAACAAATCTACTCAGTTAAATTTCAAAACGATCACACCATTTTAAAAGGAAGCTACAAAAAAAAGAGAAAGGTATGCAAGAAAAAAGAGTACAAATAAAGAGCAAGAAACGGAGAGTATTTATAAAGGTAAAAAAAAAGTGCTTAAATATTAGCCAAAGAAAAACAACACACAAATCAAAGAAAAAAAATTGCAAAGGTAAGATTTGAAAAAAAAAAGAGCGAACATGTAAGAACAAGCTAAAAGCCAGCATTAAAACTCAAGAGACGGTAAAAAAAAACAACAAAACAACAATAAAATAAAGCAAAAAATATCAACAGCAGGCAAACAACTTATTAAAACTAAGGACAACTACTACCGCTCAACTAAACTGTTTTCGTACAAACAGTCTTCGTTTTAACGTTCGGTATAAACGTGTGCTTCGCGGCTGCTACAATTTTTTTTTTTAATAGTTTACAACAACAACAAACGGTTATTTCTTCTTCGCTTGAAGTTTTATCCTTTTTTTTTGTTTTTTTTTTTTTCAAAATTTACAGTTTTTACAAAAACAAAATATTTATTTTTAGAAATTTTTTTTGATTTAAAGAAAGGAGAAAAAAAAAAAAAATTAAATATGGCGGATATTGACAATAATATTATTTGGAAAATTTTATTTGAATGGTGAAATTAATATTTTATTAATTACAAGTGATTTTAATAATAAAAAAAAAATTAAATTAATTAATATTTGCATTGATTTTCACTTAATTAAAACTAAATTAATACAAGGAACGAAAAAAAGACAGTTTATATGTGTGTGAGTGCGCCAGGAAATCAATCAAAAGTAAAAAAAAAACAACGCGCGTCATTTAACAATTTTTGTTTTTTCAATTTAAAAATTTTCAATAAAAAACTAAATAAATATTAAATTTAATTTAAAATATTAAAAAACATTTTAAAAATAGTATGTATATAAAATGTTACTAATTAATTTTATTAATTTGGTATTAATCCTGATCTTAAATCCAAATTCATTTGTATTAAGTTCTTTAATACATCAAAAATCCTTCGATTCGGATACTACCACTACTAACCTTCATGATGGTAAAACTGATACAAATAAACAGGAATCAATACAACAGCATCGAATACATCATCATGATTGGAAACGTATAGAAATAATGGATTCATTTGGATTATATACTTTAGAATGGTGGATTAAATCAAAAGAAATATTCTTTCGTACCACTGTCAATACCCAAGGTTTTATTGGATTGGGATTTTCAAGAAAAAGTGGTTTAATGGCTGGATCAGATTTGGTTTTACTGTGGGTTGATGATCGTACCGGTAAACCAAATATATTAGATTGTCATGGCAGTTTACCAACTTCATCTGCATCAACAAATGCTGCTCCAATACAAGATGATACACAAAATTATCATATTATAGATGGTTTTCAAAATGCAACGCATACCCAAATTGAATTTTCACGTGCGTTGGAAACATGTGATCCGCATGATATACCAATTGGTATGGATACAATGAAAGTATTATGGTCATTTGGTGATAAAGACCCAATACATGGTAATCTGAAAGGTCATGGTCATAATCGTGGTGTTAAATCATTATTTTTATTGGGACCATTGTTCCGGAAACCATCATTAGCAGAATTAGAATTCTCGAATACTAAACAATGGGATGTTACAGTGAAAAATGTCGCTGTAAATAGTGATACAAAAACTTTGTATTGGTGTAAAATTATCAGTGCACCAAAATTAACTGAAAAACATCATATTATTGGTTATGAACCACTTTTAACCGAAGAACAAAGTACAAAAAAACCCTTAGTACATCATATGACTTTATTTGAATGTTCGTTGTCATCATATCCAAATTCAAATCAAGCATCTTGGGATGTTTGGGTAAAAAGTAGCGGTGATGTATGTAATAGTAATTTAAGAACACCACGTGATTGGGATACATGTATAACGCCAGTAGCTGTATGGTCTGTCGGATCAACCGGACAATTTTTACCAAATCATGTTGGTATATCGATTGGTGGGTTGTCCGGGGCTAAATATTACATGTTAGAAATTCATTATGATAATATTCATGCGAGGAAAGTTTTCGATAATTCAGGTTTTCGTATTCATTATACAACAAATTTGAGACAACATGATGCCGGTATAATGATATCTGGTATATCAGTTTCTGATACACTTTTAATACCACCCGGCCAAAAATCATATCGGAATATTGGTATTTGTGCTCCAACTTGTACCAGCGTAATGTTTCCAAAAGATGGTATTAAAATTATTTCAGCAACATTGCACTCTCATTCGGCTGGTAGAAAAATGAAGCTTAGACACATTCGTGATGGCAGAGAATTGAATAGAATTATTGAAGATGACATTTATGATTTTAATTTCCAACAAGTTCGCCAGCTGGAAAATGAAACAACAATTTTACCCGGAGATTATATTATTACAGATTGTGATTATGAAACTACTGGACGTAAACGTCCAACATTTGGTGGATATTCAACGAAACAAGAAATGTGTAGATCATTTTTAACATATTATCCGAAAATTGATTTGGCAGGATGTTATAGTATGACACCGGTTCAAGAATTTTTCGCCACATTTGGTGTTTATAAATTCCGATCACTGAATATGACCGACGTTGAAAATTTATTTTTATATAATGGGAATATTTTAGGTTTGCTACCGGGTAAAATTTATGAAAATGTTACTTTTGACAATTCCATCTCAGATAGTGAAGAATTAATTTATCAAGATTCATTATTAAATAAACTGATTATATCAGATCCAGTTGAATTTCATGATCGTACATTTATGAATCATTTAAATCAATTGCCATGGTTTGCTCCGGTATTTACGCGTAGAGTTGAACAAAATATCATTGGTGGAAAACATATGACATTTTGTAAGGTTTCGAATGAGTCTTCTTTAATTCCGTCTGAAATTATTTGGTATCCAAAATATACACCATATATAAAACCATCTAGTGCATGTCCATATCATACACTGCTCTTAGAGAGTAGTGAGTTAACATCATCAATAGGAGTTGAATTAGAATTCAGGAAATTAATATTAATAATATCAATTAGTTTTATATTTGTAATAAAAAATTTGTACTTATAAAGAAATGTAGAGATTTTTAACAATTTTTTTTAGTGTTTTATGAATGTAAACTTAAATACAAAGGTGTGTGGATTTTAATGTTATTTATATGTAATTATTTATTGAAAAAAAAAGCAAAAATTATTAAAAAATGAATTTAATTTGAATAATTATTGTTATTAAACTTAATATTATAAAAAAATTGTCAATTATTCAACAAAATAAGAGTCAAATTATTTATTAAGAGATTAAGTACTTAAGAATTTTAAAATTAAATAATAAATTTAGGTTAGGTTTAAGGTAATTTTAAAACAATTTGAATAATATTTCAAATATAAAATTAAAAATTTAAAACCCATAATGATCTCAAAATGTATAAAATAACCTACTGGTAATAGTTTTAAGTTTAGTGAGTTGCGGTTATGTATTGAAATAAATTTAAATTAAATTGAGATTTTTCAAAGTAAAATTAGATTTTTTTATCTATAAAATTTTATTTTTAAATCTATTTCTACGTATTTCGCATATTCAAGTCAAATTTATGTTATTCAAAAATAGAAAAATTAAAAAAAATATTTGAATTTATTTAGAAAAATCTGAAATTAAAAAAAAATCGAAAACTATTTAGGAAAATTCTGAATAATTACAAAAATTCGGATTTCGTAGTTTAAATTTAACTGTAATAGGTACTTAATTATAGTATGCATATCAATTATTGTATACAATTATTGTATATACCATAAATGCATATTCAGATTTCAGATATTGACTAAAGTAATTAATTAAGGTTTTTACAAATTAAATTGAGATTTTTTAATTTTTTAAATTTTAACAAATTTAGTAAATATCTAATATATTTAATCAAATCTTCAAAAAAATCTGGATTAATTTAGTAAATACCTTAATATATTTAGTAAAAACCTGAATTTGGCTAGAAAGTACAATATTTAAAATTTGTTTATTTAAAAATTTATAGATGCATATTTTTATACAAAATTCTAAAATTTAAATTGAGGCTAGATTGTAAATTGAATGCCTAATTGATTTTCAAAATTAATAAATAACTATTTTTATAAACTTAATTTAAGATTTTAAAAAATAAAATAAAGTTTATTTTTTTTTTAATATTTCATTAAGTTAAAATTTTTAAAAATATAAATTACGATTTTTTCAAATAAAATTAAAATTTTTATTGAATCTAAAAATATAAGTAGGGAATTCAATTCAATTACAAATTAATAATTGGAAATATACAGATTATCAGTTTTACAAAGAGTTTTCTTCCCTTCTTTCGGAATATTTTTCGAAATTACTGATAAAATTTTTGCATTGCGATGTAAAAACAGACGGCAGCGAAAATTTTTTTTGTAATTCGGATTAAAAATAGCAATACAGCAATACAGTTGATTTGATAGTGTGTACTCTCTTCGGTAGTATTTTAAACTTAGATTATAAACACGTGCTATATTATTTAAATTTTATGTGTTGAGCATAATGAGCGTAGCGATTAAAGCTTCAAAATGTCAAAAAAACGTAGCTGTCAAATGTAAAGGTAAAATTTAAACAAATTTTAGGTTATTGAAAACTTTGATGATTACTTTTATTGTGTATTGTATTGTTTTCCATATGTTCAACTTTAAAAGTAGTACTTATGCTTTGATTGCTACGCCTATTGTGCTTAGGAGGTTATACAATTTTTAACTTTAATATTATTTCAGTACCTAAACAAAATAATTAAAATAATCAAAAAATAATTAAATAATCAGTATTGAACTCTGAAAGTACAGAATATGAAAAAAACTGATTGTCTCTATTTAATTGATTACTTTTAATACTCTTAATTTTTTAATAAGTTTATTCGAAGTTCAAACTTTGTAATTTAACTAAAGATATTAACAAATTTATACTATATACTAAAACGATCTTAAAAATTTATGAAAAAATATTGTAATTGTAGTACTTTAGATTAGTACTTACATTTTATTCTTCTCTAATATCGCGGTTGCTTTGTATTTTTTTATACATACAGTTAACCGAACCCAATTATTATTTAATTTTGAAAATCTAAAATTTATTTATTAACTAGTGTAAAATAATTTGAAAAAATTAGAACTTAAATAATTCAATCCCCATATCAAAAATACGAGTATAAGTACCTACTCATCTTTTTCAAATGCATAACCGTAACTAGCTACTAATAATAACAAATCATTTAAATCAATTAAGTACATACATGAACATTTTATATTTAATACATTCCATATACTAGTTTAATATTAAAAAAAAAAAAAAAAATTTGTACATTTAAAATATTAGTTCAGTTCTTAGAATCATTTTCTAGATCACTGTAAGTGAATTTCAATTGAATAACACATAATATAAATTTAGATTAAATCAATATTGTATTATAGTATTCATTCCGGGTAATCATATTGTGTACTTAATTCAAGCCCACGCAAAATAAAAAAAAAATGTATGGGAACATCTGTACATTAAAAATTATAAGTTGATGATGAATCATATGGAATATTTATATATAATGTATATATATATATATATTATATTGTTGATTCTAAGTAGAATTATATATTTTTATTTTTATTTGCAATTCACGACCAGAATTTTGAATTTTAATTTTTTTATTTTTATTTTGATCGTTACTTTTATATTTTTTTGATGAAAATGTCATTAAATGTAAAGTAATTGTTTTGAATAATTTAAAATAGAATATTAAGATATTATTATTTTATATTATTAAAAAAAAAAAAAATTTATAAGTATGTAGGTGTGTTTATATTTTATGATATGATATAAAAGTAAAAATTGCTTAGATTTAATTTAATTAATATAATTTGATATAAAATTCATATAATTTAAGTAGACATGCCAAAGTCAGGATGCCAAATTTGGATATAAGAAAAAAAAAATTGTAAATTGTAAACCTCTAATTAATATTAAGTTTTTTAAATTAATAAAAAAAATTTTGTAAAAAGAATTTATATTATATTTTTTTTTTAATAGTAAAATCTAAACCAAGTGTTTTGACAAAATTTTAAAATTATTTGTAATGCGGTTTTATTTCTAATTTATAATAAGGAAGCTTTTATAAATTGAGTTATTCCTTTTGTAAATATAAATTGGTTGATTTTGCGGTGTGAATTTTTTTTTAAATTTAGATATTAAATACGTGGTTTTAAATTAAACATTGCAAAATCTATTAAATAGCCGTATTTGTCGGCATAGGGAAATTAAACATTACTTTGGTGTCAAAATGATAATAGTAAACTTCAAAATGAGAATAGTAAACTTCAAAGTGTAATAATAAATTTTAATATGAGAATTTTTAAAATCAAAATGAGAAAAGTCAGCCTTTTGATTATTTTCAATAAATTATTTGAATTCAACAGTGGAATTGCAATTTGCAAATATGTTTTTATAGTAATATTAAGAGGCCCAAAAAATGTCTACAAAATAAAAATTAAATTAAAATGACTTGTCAAACAATAAATGACCACAACTTGCATGCAAGTTTAACGTTCGACAATTAAAAGCATATCTTTAAATATCAGAGAAAGAAATCGTTGACAAAAGATGCGAGAGAGAAGTTTTAAAAAATTTACACAAATTCATTTAGATTGTAGGTGTGGTTGTAAATGTAAACTTTTTGACGTAAAATATGCCATTTGACATTTATTATGATTTTAAGACCAAACAATTTGCAATCAGTAGACATTCAATTTACAAATAAATTTTTGTGGTCATAAAAGTAAATTTTTTAGTTTTGCAATGGAAATCAACAGCTTGTTTTTGTTTTCCACTTTTGAAATGAGTTTCCATCGCTAATCTTGCACAAATTAATAGTTTTAAGGTGGATGTGTCCCACAACAAATTTTGAATTTTTCAAGCTTACATTAATATGATTGTGTAGGTTCAAGAGGTACTTTAAGTTAAGTCATTATTGAACACAATTTCTACCTCAGCATTTTATAAGTTATTATTAATGACAGTTACAACTCTTATTTATTTAGAAAAAAAACCTCATTCTTTCAATTGCTAAACAATCAAAGACAAAGACAAACTTCTTTTAAATTATTTTTCTAATAATCCAACTATTAGTACTATACAAATATTTATCTTATCATAAGTTTTACTGGAAATTACAAATTTATGTTACACATTTTGTCGCTTTTATTTTAATTTTCAAAAATGTCTTTCATAATTAAATATTTTTTAACAAATATTTACAAAACATTATTTACGAATATATTCAATCAAAGGTTGTAACATATGACATTTAATTTATGTATTTTTTTTTTGAAAATACAAATAAAATATTATGAATTCTAAATGTTAATAAAATGTATACAAATGAAAATCTTATATAAATATAATTTTCTTTCATACCACCATTTTTTGTTTTTATTTTCTAATTTATTTCTAGTTTTTATTTTATTTTTTTTTTTGTGTCCTTTTTCATCTTTTTAAAAAATACTATTTTTTATTTCTATTCTAGCCTAAATCGTTATTATATTTCGGTTGGTATTTTCAATTACATAAAAATCAACTTCCTGTCTGTCATATGATAATAATCTTTGACATCAAAACCATTAATATTGTCATTCTGTTGTTTTTTTTTTTTATATAAACAATAAAAACAAAATAACAAAAAAAAAGTAAAGAAAAATACAACTGTAAAAATTAAAGCAAAAAGCACTCCCTTTGTAAGGATAATAGTGTAATACATAATAAGAAGTAGAAATAAAACAGTTACAAAAAAAAATAAAAAAAAATAAAAAATAAAAGAAAATCGAAATTATTCTAATGGTGACGTTATATGAGTTTAACTGTATAGACTTATGACATATCAAAAATAATTTATGTGAACGTACAGTTGAAACCAAAAACAAAAAGGCAATAAATGAGTTTGATCTCAAAAATTTTTTTTATTTAATAAGGAATGATTAGACGTAGATCATAAATTATTATTATTTATCAACATGTCAATCGTATACTAAATTTAGTTGTTATTTAAAGTTGTAAAGGCTCTATAAATCATAATTTTATTATGTAAATTAAAAACATATTATCAGGCTAATTACTAACACAATTTTTTAAGTGATAGGATATTCAATACTAGTAATGCACGCCAAAATAAGTATTTTCCCAAAATTTTCCAATTTTCATTCATAATATTCCGATTTTCAGCCATGTAAATAAATTATATATATTAATTATTTATAGTTTCTTCCTCGAATTTAGAGGTACAGGCACATATTAGTTTCTCTTTTATAGAACTTTTGGAGTTTACTACTTACATTTTAAGGTCTCGTATCATTTGTCTACCTTATTACAACTATTTAACTAACTACGCTGTAGGATTATTTTTAATAAAAAACTTTCTTTCTAGAATGTAAAATGATAAAATGCGCTATTTTTTTTAAAATTACTATTTTTTATAATCGAAATTATATATCTTTAGATTATCGGTATAATAGTAGATTAGCCCATGGCTTATTAACTGAGAGATCGGTTCATGTAGAAGTCATAATTGTTTCATTGCAAGTAAAATTACTCAAAAAGTGATATTCCTTGACAAATCCCACAAGTGGTCACAATATAGTTTATGAATTAATGATAACATTATCAAACCTCTGGTCCTGATGGCCATTGGTGATTATATAGGATATCTAATATAAATAAATAAGTCTCTTGAAAATATTTTTAAAGTTATATAGACAGTGAGCTGTTTTGATATTGATACAAAATACTGGAACTGGAAACTAAAAAGGTCAATTAAGATACATCTAAATGTTTACAAATTTGAGACTATCATACTGAGTATCACGATAATAGTCATATATAATATGTCTAGTTTGCATACCCCTAAAGGTCAGAAATAAAATAAGTCAAATTTAGAACATACAAAAACTTATATCAAACGTCATATTGTATTTTAAACACTATGTAACGACATTTCGCATGCATATAAATTCCATTTTTTTGACCCCAACTGTATTTCATTTTCAAAAAGAAAATGTGATAATAAAATTTCGATAAAAAAAGTTTCTTATTGAATGCAACAGGATGGTTTTTTCAATTCAAATAACTATTTATGACTTGTCATATCATATAAAAACATTATATACATATATATATATATATATATATATATATATAATAAAATTGTAAAAATAGTATGAGACTACAGTTATAATTGGCGGTTATTTTCATTTTTAATAGACTCAAAAATAAGAAATAGCATACAAAGACAGTGTAAAAGAGAGTAAGAGATAAAGAGGACCTTAAGAAATAAATATTTCATTTAACTTCTGTTTTTTTTTTTGCTACTTTTTTTTTTACTTCAATTCACGAACATTAAAATATATCTTATGTTTAATATCAAAATCGTATTCTAACAATATTATATATTGTGTTGCAAAAAAAATATAAAACTAGAATTGAATCAAAAGTAATAAAAATACCAGTAAAATAACAGTTGGATAAAAGAAAAAAAAGTTTACTAATTTTTCTTAACTTTTTTTTCTTATTTTTTTTTGATATTTTTTTCCTATACTGTCGAACTTTCATTTTCCGGATATAGTAATGAAGAGTGAGAAAGATAGATGTAAGAAGACAAAATCAAAATAAATAAAGTAAAATTACAAAAACATTTGGTTTCGTTCTATATCACGAAAATGTAAAATGAAGGGTGAACTTTATACATTAAAACTCTAACAACTAATTTTACAAATAAAAATCTTTTAAGAAATAAAAATGACCACCCGCTAGAATTGAGAACAATTGGATATAATGAATTAAAAACGGGAGTCTACAGGATAAACCGTTATAATAACAAATAAATAAAATAAAATTAGTTATATTTTGTATTACTAGTATTAGATAGTATTATTAGATATATCATATTGTGTTCTGTGTACATATTTGACATTTTATATCAACGTATTAAAGTATTTGATATAATGTTAGTATAAAACGGTTAAAAATGTAGTCTAACTGTCAAGATTCTAACAAAAACCGAAGTCAAGTAAGTTTTAACAAATAACAAAACGTTGATCTAAGTAATAATACATTAAAATCCTTTACCTCTTGACCACAGTAAGCGTTACCAACAATATTTAAATACTACTTCAAAAGTTAAACATAATATGGAAAGCAATACAATGAAATGCAACACAATGCACACCAAGTTTTACCAAGCTTCAACACAGCTTTTACGCAAAAGCTGCTCGGCTTTTAACTTCTATGCTACTTTGACGCGAATTCTTTATGTTTTAACAGCTATTTATATTTATTATTACTTATTAAAAACACCAATTAAAAAATTAATTATGCTAACATATTTAATTTGTTTACATTGATTGTGATGAAAATTTGATTTTTTGTGATTGAAATTTTGATCCCTATTCGATTTTGAAATTTTGCAGCTTCGATTCAGCGTCGTGGCTACGTTCATTGTGCTCAAGACATTTCACTCAGTTTTCCTTTGTGCTAGGAAATCTTGATCGCAAGGTTTTTATTTTTCAAATTTGCAACTTCGATGCAGCGGCGTGGCCACGCTTATTATAGCCAAGACATTTCACTCGGTGGATTATTGAGTTTAAACTTTCTTTTTAATTTAAAACTTTCTGTATTTCAAGAAAGTTGTAAATATTACGAATATTAAATTTAAATTATTAGGTTGTACAGCTATAAATAAAATTATAGTCATAAAACTAACGGTTCATAACAACTGAAGGCAAATTATAACAATTGACACCTGAAAAGGAAAGTCTTACTCACTCGCATATCACATTGTATCTGATAGGGGATTGCATATTGCATAAATGAAAATTATAACAGTCACCAAATGAAGTAATAAATCTTCTTAAATAAACAATATTTAAGATAAAATCTAATTTTTATAATATACTGTTATTATAACAACGGTTATATTTTTGATTTCGAACTTATTTATTTAATTGTTATTCTACTTATTAAATCCTGTAAATGCAATTTCAGGGATACCAGTATGTATTCTATAGTATATTGGTATCATAAAATTTGTAATTTAAGATTAACAAGGAATAAAGAATAAGTTTTTTAATTAGAACATGTAACATTTAGATTCAAACAATATTATCAATATAGGTAATAATACTTATCGATATATGCAATTAAAGGTGTAGTCTATAATGAAAGATTTTGTTCATTTTTATTGACTTTTTAAAGTTTTATATATTTTTATAGTGTTAAAAGATCACTTATACTTTTTATGATAACTAACTTTGATTTATAAAGTTAATTAAAATGAGAAATCATTTTTACCTAACCAATATAGATATATAATAATACGTATAAGTATATTATATTATGATGTTTTTAAAATAAATGCAACTAAACAGTGTTCATTAATTATATTTAAAATTAAAAGCCTTTAAAATAAAAATTATCAAGAGTATGAATGTACAAGATTAGTAACAAATAAATTTTGTAGGCATTCTGTACTGTGATAATTGTAAATCAGAAATGAAAATAATTAGTTATTATTACTTATTAGTATGATCACGTCACTAGTACAGATATACTACACTCCACTCAAGTTTTTCTCTCCATGTAAAGGGAAAATATAATATGAGTGAAATTATTAAATATCGACTTTAGATTAGTTTTAGAGAGATTTAAGTTTCAGTCTGTTGTAAGAACTCAAAATTTGACAATCTGTGTGATAGTGCAAATATGATTTAGACTGTATTTTCGGTAAATTTTTTTTAATTAAAGTTATAAAGGCCAGAGAATCTTTTAAATACTTCTGCTGCAAGAAGTCTTAGATTTTCTTTAGATACAATTCTATTCTATTTATATTGTAATAATTTTGTATTCGAGTTATATGGTATTCTATATCTGTGAGTTATATTATTCAATTAAACAATTATTTGTTTATATTGTTATAATTATTGGTAAAGTCATTAATTTTAAACCAATTGCGAATGGTAGCTATAAGTCAAACTGAAAACAATAGAAGAGTTTTTTTTCACTTTTACTAGAATTCGATCCCTGACCTCTCGAATGAAAGATTGTGCCTCAACAGATCAATGAAATAATAAAAATGTCCATGCTTTTAACAAGAAAAACTGAAAATTTTTGGAATCAAAAGTGGTTGACGAGTGGTCGAAAAGCAAAACAGTGTCTTGCTACTAATACAGTTGTTACTAAGTCAGTTGAATACTAGGTCAGTTGGTTGTGCAATGCATGAAACAGTTCTTTAGTAAAGTTTTCGAATATAATAGAAGGTTTCCAAAGAAAAATCGACTGCCTTTCATTTAATTCATGCATTCCTACATTTTCTTAGTAATATTTTTCTAAACTTTCTATTTTGCATAAATGGTCACAATAGCTACCACGTATATTTTACTACACAACTAATTAGCTGTCAACTCATATTGGAGTCGTATTTTAAATCGCTTTAAAAAAAATTCTAAAAATATTTTTTCATTTAAAATTCTAAAGTAAAAGAAAAACAATTAATAACAAAAAAAAAATTTCAGTAAAAAGTCAAAAAATTTAAATTAATCTTAATAAAAATTCTTTTGCGGTTCTTAAAGGATTTTAAAAATGTCCTTGATTTTAAGAAAATTCCTATAAATGTGGATAGGGATATTAAATAAAGAAAGTTCGTCAATATTAAAAAATTATAAATAGAAAATAATGAAAAAAAAAAGGACATTGAAATTTTTTTTTTTATTTTTTTTATTAAAATGTCGAATCCTTATAAATTTTTATTCATTCATTTACACACACCCACAAACTTTTTACTTATCCAATTTTTAATTTACATTTTATTGAAATCAAATCCTAGTACATATTCAACCAAGAATAAAGAATTCGTTGGACTTTTCTTAAATCTATAAACCAAACCATTGGCATTTTTTTTTGCAAAAGGAATACTGTGAGTGTCAAATTATTAGGAATTAATTACAAAAACAAAGAAAAATGCAGATGAAAAATTTTAAAATAAATTTTTTTGACTAGAATTTTGAAATATAAAATTAATATTTTATTTAAACACTTTTTGTTGCAACCGGGGCTTTTTTGCATAGGGATTCGTTTGTGGTTTGAAGTAAAATAAATATGATTGTATATAATGATATGAGACCTATTTTTGTGTTGGTTAGTACTTACTTTCCTTTACTCTTTTATAGTTGGGCTTACATACCTAGGATTGATCTTAAAATTCTATTACAATTTAGAACTTCGTTTTAAATCATAAAGCGAAGTCTTAGATTTCAATAGTAACAATTCTTTTAGTAAAATATTTTAATGATTTATGTTTGTGTAATAAAGGCACTTGTGAATCTGCGAGTTATATTATTCAATTAAAATATTTTTTTGTATTTTGCATTTCTAATAATACTATGATAACTACATTAATTCAGATTCCAGATATAGTCGAGAAATTTGTGTGGATTTTTAAAATATCGACTGTTAAAACGTTGATATGAAAGAATTGGACAAAATGCCGACTTGGACAAAATGTTGAATCGAATAAAATATCGATTTGAATAAAATGTCAACTAAGATAAAATATATATATATAAATTTTTTGGAAAATAGAGAATACCCTAACTTTGAAAACTCTAAAAATCCCGTCTACATAAAATTAAAAATCTACATTTTTGGAATTGTAATTTTAGAAATCAACATTTTGGGAGTAAACGACTAGGGAGTCGAAATTTTGAAAATTGATAGAAGCTTCTTGTCTCTAAAATATTTTTTAAATTTAGCAGGATTCGAAACCGGCTACTCGAATGGTAAGTAGTAGATAATCTAACCATTGTGCCAGCCAGTTCAAAGGTAACCAAGACCAGCTCCTTGACAAATTATTTCATTAATTTTTCAATAGCTGCGAGTGCTATCACATTCACTTTCTATTTTAATTAATTTATTCTCGGGAAACTTATTCGAAAATCTTGAACTAATGAAGGAAGTTGATTTGCTTAAGATTTTATATACAATTAAAGTCAATATCAAGTTTATTAAGTAATGATAATAAACAAATGGATCTTAGTAAACCCGTAGTCTAATATAGAGTTAATAATGTGAAAAAAAAATTAAAAAAAAAAAAGTATAGGGGAAAATTATATATTAAAGGGAACTTGTGAACTTGTGAATGGTGAGAATCACACAGACTGAAAAAGATGTATTTTCAATTAAAATTAAAAAGAAAAGTTTTTTTTTTTTATTGTTTTTTTTTTTTTAAATTTTTTCCTCTGCAAAAAAAAAAGTTTATATTTTTGGTTTGATCTAGAGTTTTATTAAGAATTTAATTAAAATTTTTAAGTTTATGAAAAATTTGTATTTCATTTTTTTATTTTTATTTTTTTTTTATTCTACACGTCTGTGATGGAAATGATGGAAAAAATAAAATTGAAAATTTCCTTAAATTTTAAAGTAAAAAATTTTTGTATAAAAACTTTTTCCTTCAAATTGTATAATTTTTAATGAAAATAATTTCGTTTTTAATTAGTATTTTTTTTTGTTTCAAAGTTAAATTTTAAAATTGTACAATTTTGCTTCAAGATATAAATAATTTAAAAGAAATAAGGGAAATTAAATGACAAAAGTTTTTTTAAATGTACAAATAATTAGGGAGTGTATTATATTATATACTTTGTACATTTATGTCAAATTTCAAACAATTAAATTAAATAAAACTCAATTTTAATGTTTATAATTAGTTTCTATATAAAAATTGTGTTTTACTATGTGTCAGTTTTTATTTTAAAAATGTTCAAATTTTAAATTAAATTAAAAAATTATTTAAAATGAGGAAGTACTACACTCTTCCTAGAAGACTGTGTCAACAATGGGATACAATTTTAAAAACACAACTTTTTAGGTTTTCAGTTATGGACAAAAGAAAATATAAGTTGAGAGGCACTTCTTAGAACCTACTGGAGTAGTGCAACAAATTCAACACAAATTTAGTCACAAAACTAAACTACTTTTGCCAAAATTTCAAATATCCAGCCTTACCATGTATAGAGTTATTTTCATAAAAAGAGGCAGCATGGCAGCTCCTCGAACCCGTGAAGTACAATGACCGGATTTGAATAGCGATGACGTCTATTGCAGCTCCTTTATTTTATGAGTTATTGTGCTAACGGATGGATGGGCAGACGGACATACATAACTAGATCGATTTACTTTTCGATTCTGATCCTATCTATACCTTTGAGTTTATACCCGCCCAATCCTTGTTTGCTTAACAAACGTAATGACAAATTTAGTATACATTTTTAAAGAAAAGCGACAAAAACTTGGCGATGTCATCAAAACTCAAGTTGCCTAAAATTTTGCTTTTAGTTACGACGACTAAATGGGAGTGTCCCTTTGTTCCATATAAGATAATTAAATTCAATATGTTAAGACGTGACTAGATTTACACGTGGTTTTACCTAGCTTTGTTTTATAACTTTGCTATTGGTAACCCGTCGTACTTGTTCTATGTATTTATAAATTAATATTTTCTATTTTAATGTAATAGCAACATTGCAAACCGGTAGAACAATAGGTTCTCTTCTTAGTACTCATTTTAAATACAACTTTAACTTCCATATCATAGTTTTATTCTTGTAAAAAATAGTGATTGAGGAATTACCGTTACTTGCTCTGGAACATAATATGTAATTATTTATGAAAAAGATTTTGAGTATAACTAAAAATTTAAGAGGTTTGGTGGAGAGTATTGAAGCCTACACGTAAGGGTTCCATCTGTGTAGTATTTGACTTTGACCAACTAAAACCCCTCCGCTTTTAAAATCAAACCTGGAATTGACTTTAAATACATAATGTGTATCATATGGTTTTAAGAATTGGGATCGGAAAAGGAAATTGGAGAAACGATTTATGAATTATGGATTTTGTTGGAAAACGGAAAAAATTTTGAGGAAATATCATGAAGATAGTTGAATGTTCTTCTTTAACTTTTAATTGTAATAAAATGTAAATTTTATAAATAAAGAATTGAACTTATACAGATTTTTCAACAATGTTCTGAAATTCATTAATTGCTGACAAATGTAAATAAAATTATTTTTAATTAGAAATTTATAAGTTCTTAATATAATATAGGAAAAAGAATTGAATTTGAATAAAATTAATTTTAGATTAATAAAAGACTTGAATGTCTAAAAACTTTTTGAAATGATGATGACCTTAATTGGTAGAATAATATTTAGGTTAATTTTAAATAAGGTAAAATTACATAGTATGAAAATATAATTTAAAAAAAGAAGAGCTTAGAAAATAAAATTAATAATAGCATTAATTAAAATAGCATTAGACATATAAAATAAAAATGCATTTCAATTGTATAATTGTTTTACCTAATTAATATTTTTTTTTTTTAATTATTTTCTAATTTTTTTTAAAATAAGTTTTTGTGAACCTTTTTATATTCCATACGACCATATCTGACCTAGTAATTTATACTGTCTTTTATAATACTTTATATTAAAATTAAGGTAAGTTAGATATGTGTATATCAATCTTTTTATAATCAGCGTCATCTTCTGAGTCGATTTAATGATGTCCGAAGACCTCCTAAGTCAATTCTTGTTTTCGTTTCTTACTACTATTGACCAACCGTCGGGCCAACATGGGTTAACAAATTTCAAGTTTGTTAATAGTGTCAACTTAGGTTCTCAAGGAGCATCACTTATAAAAAATATGAAGTCAGTCTGCCAAACCGTTTTAGTTTTAGAACAAAAAGTTTAAATACTTTCACCACAGCCTTCAACTTGCCGGCCTGTTAGAGTAAAATTTTTAGTCCAGGATTTCTTTCCGTACCCAAAAACCTCTATATACAAATTTTTATAATATTCGGCTGAGCAGTTTAGGAGTCTTCACGCTATATACAAACAACTAACAAACAAACAAATAAACTTTAATTTTTTTATATATAGATAATATGAAATTTGAACCTCAGATCTCCATTTAAAAGGTTGGCGTGTTAAGTAACGACGCCGGTGGTCAGATCATGATCCGATGTGATAAAGCTCTTTTTATGAAACCTATAAAGATGGTTACTTAAGATGAGAGAAAGATGAGTATTTTAACTAAAGCGGGATTGTATTAAATTAAGTTTAAGGTATTCAATATCTGAATGTTAAATTTAAATTTTAATTGAAATTTTTAATATTTATAAGGTGTGGTTAAACCGTTTCCATAGCGACATACTGTGGCTTCATTACTTTTTCTAATTTTATTTTTAAAAACATTCTGTTTACACGTTCTACTTAACCTCAAAATACTCTAGAAACTTATCTTTCATTTGTCACTCTATCCATGGATTACGTTTAAAATATATTAAGTTGCTCTTATAAGTTGTTGAGACAGGACATTTCTTAAGTCCCAGAATTAATTGAAATTGAGCGTCACCAAAATTCTTAGAATTGCAACTCAAATTAACTTCGTCATCATTGAAGTCTTTAATATTTATTCTCATATAATAGAGTATTAATTTATTTTTCGAAGTTCCTTTCTACTATTTCAAAAATTAATATGAAAGAAATCACTATTTATACCCGTATGACTACATAGTCAAAGGGTATAATAAATTTGCCATTACGTTTGTGACGCAGAGAAGGAGGGGTGGTAGATATATACTCAAGTGTATGGATCGGATCAGAATCGAAAAATAAATCGATTTAGCTATGTATGTCCGTCCGTCTGTCCGTCCGTCTGTCCGTCCGTCTGTCCGTCCGTCTGTCCGTCCGCACGATTACTCAAAAACTAAAGGAGCTAGGATCTTGAAATTTTCGGAAATTCGTTTTTTTGCAATAGCCGTTATCGCTATTTAAATCCAGCCATTTTGGTCCATGGGTTCGGGTAGCTGCCATACAACTTCTTTTTTTATATGAGCATTACTCTATACCTATTACAGCTGCGTGTCTGAAATTTTGCCAAAAGTAGTTTAGTTTTATGGCCAAAGTTTCTGCAAAATTTGGTTGGTCTAGTGGAGTGGGTTCGAGTAGCTGCCATACAACTTCTTATTTTATATGAGCATTACTCTCCACCTAATGAAGCTGGGTATCTGAATTTTTGCCAAAAGTAGTTTAGTTTTATGGCCAAAGTTTCTGCAAAATTTGGTTGGTCTGCTGCAGAGGGTTCGAGTAGATGCCAACCAACTCCTTATTTTATATGAGCATTACTCTCCACCTAATGAAGCTGGGTGTCTGAAATTTTGCCAAAAATTGTTTAGTGTAATGGCCAAAGTTTCTGCAAAATTTGGTTGGTCTACGACAGAGGGTTCGAGTAGCTGCCATACAACTCTTTATTTTATATGAGTATTCCACTACACTTAATAAAGCCAAAAGTATTTAACCGGATGATATAATGTATATGTTACGGTCATACGGGTATCCCAGAGTTGACACAGTCTACTCTACTACACTCTTCCTCGTTTTGTTTTAAAATTGTTTCCCCTTTTTAAAAATAATAAATTTTAATTTTCTCCATCCCTTTTAAACTTTTATATTGTATTTATCTTTAATATAAAATCTTAAGATACTTTTAATATATCTTCAAATACTTTAAATGTATATTATATAAAAATTATATAATGTATAAAAAAAAAAGAGAAAAAATTTTAAAATCTTTATACCCGTGCATACATATATGACATCGGGTATATTAGATTTGCTCCTCCGTTTGTAACGCATCGATCTAGACGAGCTAGATATAGTGTCAAGGGTACGTATCGGCTCAGAATCGAAAAATGAGTCGATCTAGCTATGTGTGTCTGTCCGTCCGTCCGTCCGTCCGTCCGTCCGTCCGTCTGTGTGTCAGCACGATAACTCAAAAACTAAAAGAGCTACAGTTTTGAAATTTTCACAAAATATTTTTCAATCAATTTCTAGGTTCCCTATTTTTTTTGGTTAAGATCGGACCAAAACTTCGGGTAGCTCTCGAACAGCTAACTTTTTTAACTCCAACATTTTCATATAAAAATTTGAAAATTTGCTATGCACCGTGTATTTAATATGAAATTATATGAATTTTGTTTGTTTTTGTTTTTTTGTTTGTTTACTTTTTTTTTTGAATAGATAACGAGTTAGAATTTCATATTATTTAAATGATGCGTAGTTTTTTTAAGATAAGCAAAAAAGAACACAAAGATTTTTTTTAAGTAAATGGCTCCATAAATAATTTATATATGTATATTCATATAATATGTATATGTGTAATATTTTGAATGAATCATTTTATCAATATGATTATATGATGCTTACTTTGCTTAGGTTAAATATATTCGTGAATTAAAAATTAATTACAAGAGATAGAATTGAAAAATTAGAGCTAGAGTTTTGAAATTCACACAAAACATTTTTTGGACATTTTTAAGGTTCCCTATTCTTTTTGGTTAAGACCAGACCAAGGTTTCGGGGAGCTGCCACACAACTTATTTAAACCAATATAAATTTATTCAAAAGTAAATATTCTAGAAAGACGAAAATTACACACGGTTAGTTTTATAATGAATCAAGCACTTATATGAAGTTTCAAAATTTTACGGCTTCATTTGCGGGGGGTTGCCATACAACTTCTTTGCACCAATATGAATTTCTTGGAAACTGAGTATACTACGAGGATGAAAATTACACACTGTTAGTTATATAAAGAATCGAGCACTAATTCGGAGTTTCAAAATGTTACGACCCCATATTCGGGCAGCTCCCATACAAAGTTGTCAATTCGATAACTGTGAATCTAATGAAGCTACGAGGTTAAAATTAAAACTGGGCAGGTAAAGTAATAGGGCAAGTTAGTTGGCAAAGTCGGACATCGCTCGGACCAACTTTTGGGGTGGGCTATTTTTTTTTGTTTTTTTTTTTTTTTTTTGTTTTTAACCAAAAATTATGGTACCTATAATGAATTAAAAATTTAATTTTTTTTTTAAGCAAAAATTATGGGATAATAAGTTAATTTTTTTTTTAACTATTTTACTTTTTTATATTTTTTTTATACCTAATAGCATTTGTGATATTTAAAAATTAACTTACCCGTTATATATTATAAATAAATAACGGTTAGTGGGTAAGCACGGGTATCTAAAAGTTGACAAGGGCAACTATAATCTTCCTCGTTTTTTAATAGAATTAATATAAGCACTGTTGCTCGCAATTTTTTAGTTTAAATATATCTCAAGATTTTAAAATAAAAAATAACAAAACAAAAATAAGTTTTAAGTTTAAAGTAAAAGAAAAACTTTCACATAATTGAATTCAATTAGCATAGATATTTCAATTAATATTTTTCTTTCTCTTTCTTAAAAAAAAAGAGAAAAAACTTTCAATCTCTTATTTTACTATAACTATATTTAAGTATATTAACTTTATAAATATATATAAATATATATATATATATATAAATATATATATTATATATATATTTATATATTCAATAGATAAAATGTCTTTAAATAATTTTTGTCACTTTAAAAAGAAGTAAATTAGAAAGAGATAGATAGATTAAGATAAAGCAACAAGATATATAAAAAAAAGCAACATGGAGGAACAACTGAAAATTATTTTTTTATACCCGTGCATATATACATATATGACATCGGGTATATTAGATTTGCTCCTCCGTTTGTAACGCATCGATCTAGACGAGCTAGATATAGTGTCAAGGGTACGTATCGGCTCAGAATCGAAAAATTAGTCGATCTAGCTATGTGTGTCTGTCCGTCCGTCCGTCCGTCCGTCCGTCCGTCCGTCCGTCTGTGTGTCAGCACGATAACTCAAAAACTAAAAGAGCTACAGTTTTGAAATTTTCACAAAATATTTTTCAATCAATTTCTAGGTTCCCTATTTTTTTTGGTTAAGATCGGACCAAAACTTCGGGTAGCTCTCGAACAGCTAACTTTTTTAACTCCAATATTTTCATACAAAAATTTGAAATATAGCTATGCACCTTGTAACATGAAATTATATGAATTTTGTTTGTTTTTGTTTGTTGTTTTTTTTTTGTTTATTTTTTTTTTTGTATTTTTTTTTTGTACGATTTCGAGTTAGCATTTCATATAATTTAAATGATGCGTAGTTTATTTAAGATAAGCAAAAAAGAACACAAAGATTTTTTTTAAGTAAATGGCTTCATAAATAATTTATATATATGTATATTCATATAATATGTATATGTGTAATATTTTGAATGAATCATTTTATCAATATGATTATATGATGCTTACTTGCTTAGGTTTAATATATTCGTGAATTAAAAATTAATTAAAAGAGATAGAATTGAAAAATTAGAGCTAGAGTTTTGAAATTCACACAAAACATTTTTTGGATATTTTTAAGGTTCCCTATTCTTTTTGGTTAAGACCAGACCAAGGTTTCGGGGAGCTGTCACACAACTTATTTAAACCAATATAAATTTCTTCAAAAGTAATTATACTAGAAAGACGAAAATTACACACGGTTAGTTTTATAATGAATCAAGCACTTATATGAAGTTTCAAAATTTTACGGCTTCATTTGCGGGGGGCTGCCATACAACTTCTTTGCACCAATATGAATTTCTTGGAAACTGAGTATACTACGAGGATGAAAATTACATACTGTTAGTTATATAATGAATCGAGCACTAATATGGAGTTTCAAAATGTTGCGACCCCATTTTCGGGCAGCTGCCATACAAAGTTGTCAATTCGATAACTGTGAATCTAATGAAGGTACGAGGTTAAAATTAAAACTGGGCAGGTAAAGTAATAGGGCAAGTTAGTTGGCAAAGTTGGACATCGCTCGGGCCAACTTTTGGGGTGGGCTATTTTTTTTTTATGGTTATTTTTTTTTATGGTTTTTTTTTTTTGTTTTTAAGCAAAAATTATGGTATAATGAATTAAAAATTTAATATTTTTTTTTTTTTATTTAATTTTTTTTAAGCAAAAATTATGGGATAATAAGCTAAATTTTTTTTTAACTATTTTACTTTCTTATATTTTTTTTGTAATATTTATAATAGCATGTGGAAAATAAATAACGCTTAGTGGGTAAGCACGGGTATCTAAAAGTTGACAAGGGCAACTATAATCTTCCTCGTTTGTTTTATTTTTGGTTTTTTTTTCGTAACTTTTAAGATAAATTCCTTCAGGCAAAGTAAAATTGTATCTTCTATGCTTCTTATATTTGTCTTCGTGCAAGTTATTTGTGTTTTTTTGTAATTATTCAAAAACTTTTGAATTTTTCTTTGATATTTTGACATGGGGTTTGAGGAGAAAATAACTATGATCCATGTATCGAAGTTTCAATCTTTTGGAATTGTCAGGTAATAAAAAGCAACCAAAATAAGGGGTAAAAGAAGAAAATGGAATTCAGATAAGATAATAAAGAGTGAATTGGTTTTGGTCAGCATTCTAGTACATTGGCATAAAAGTGTTATTTGCAGACTATATTACATTCCACTGATTTACTTTATAATAGATGCTTTCCCAAAGAAAGGGTTCACAATTTTTATTTTTACACCTCTTTAAGAGAGTACAGGGCATTTAATAAATCTTTCTGTCATCTTCTGTTTGAGTCGGTTGCCCAAATTTGTATTGCCTATTATTATCTTCTGATCTTGTTCCCGATATAGTTGTCTTTTTATCTTGTCTATGTATTAATAAGATCTTCACCACATATATTCCACTTGGCAATTTATTTTTGGCCAAAACCCTTGACAAATTTATTCGGAGATATTTTTTATTGAAGGACTGTGTCATGTAGTTCCTACTTAGATTTCACTTACTTTGATACACGCGTAAAAATCCTTAGCTTTCTATTTCTAATAATCTAAAAGCATTTACCGTTATTCCTCGAAGCTGCCGGATAACATTTTTAATTTAATTTCTAGATTAATTTTTTTTTGACAGATACCTATTTTTAGACTTGGCATCGTAAAATCTTTCATTAATTTTGTATTTTCAAAAATCTGGAAGGATTTACCGTTATTCCTCAGTCTTTTATTTGTAATTAAGACTAAATAAATTATTTAAAATTAAAAAAATGCTATCCATTTTTTGAAAGTATAGTAACTGTGCAATTAATACCATGTTATTTATTTAATATTACATTATGTCAAATTTTAATTGAAAAATGCCCAGTCAATTTAAGTTTTACTTTTGTGTAAAATGTTAATTAAACAATAAAATTGTTCTAATCAAGATTCACTTTATTGAAAACATATAACCTTAATTGAATAGGGGTAAAATTTAATGTAAAGTTTACATTTATTTTTTAAATAAAACTAAATTTTCAAAAAAAAAAGAAAAAATAGAAACATGGATTACAATTAAACACTTTTGTATAAATATGAGCATATATCAACAAATTACATATTGTAACAAAGTGATGACAGTCTGATTTGAACTGTAAGATTATGGGGTATGTATAAGTTTTCTAATATTGAGATATAAATTTAAATTAATCAAAATTCCATCTAACGATGTGAAAATTAAATATTTAGAAATACTGTTCCCCTCAGTTTATAATAAATTACCACTTGCCTAAGTGATTCCTATTTGGCACTTGAATTAAACGATTATTCTAAGCACCTTCCATTTCGTCATTCCAATTTTGCTTAAGCTAAAAACTCATACGGAAGGGAAATAATCAAACTTGCTAGATTGATTATACTGGGAGATGCTAACGATTTTTAGCATCTCACAGTATTTACACTTTTAAATATTTTTACCTGAATAATTGTTTAAAATTTGCATAACCCTAAATGACTGCTAAGCCTTTTGTCTAACAAGACCTCTGCACTTGGAGTTCCTATTTGTAATCTGTTGTTTTTTGAAGTTGTGTACCGAAAGTCTACGTAGTCTCTAAGAACGCTTAAGGTATTGAAACTCGTAATTAAATGAGAACCGGCTCATTCAACTTTCCCGCTCCTCCTATAGTGATTTCGAAATTATTTGACGGCTTTTCGATGATACGATGATTTTACGATAGTAAAAACATTCTAAAAAAAATATGAAATCAACAAATCCTTCTAACTATAAACCTTCAACACTTCAATCAGAAGATAACAAAAAACCAACATGGTTATATTTAATTACATCCTAACATGTATGCTAATAATTTTCATTTAATGTCCTTTTTTTTACAAAATTTTTTTATTTCCACCGGAAAACTTTTATTTTTATTTCAAAACTTATTTTTACTACAGACAAAAAAAAAACACAAACAACAAAACACATAATATAAGGACGAGAAAAAAAATATATATCCTTGTTACACGATCTCCTGATCAAATATTTGTTTAAAAAATAAAAGGTTGTCCAAATATGTTGACCATTTTTTTTATAAATATAAAAAGTGGTCAAATAACTGATATATATATATATAGTTTACAAAATATATTATATACATATATTATATTGTATGTATAAACATACACATACATTGATATTTAATTTAAAATCGGATAAATTTTATTCAGATTCGTTATTTCCTATGAAAACTCTAGAGTAAAAAAAATTAGAAGTAACAAAAAAGTGGAGGTCATGATCAACAAACATATACCAAACTTAAGTTGGGATGTCCTGAATGTCCTTGTAAGTTGCCAACTTATGGAGAGATGAAAATAAATTAAAGGAATGATAAAAAAAATGGAAAGTAATTGCAAGAAAATGGAATAGTTAAAAAATAGAAGAACCATAACCAGAGGCATTTTTCCAAAAAAAAAAAAATGGTCCATTGCTATATATTTTGTAAATTCCAAATCTCTATGTATATTAGTATTGGTATAACAATTTCCAAGTTTAAAATGTATCTAAAGATTTTTTTGTTGGATTGGAAAAAAAAATTGTTTAAAAAAACAGGACATTAGTTAAATATCCTTTTTTTTTTGTCAATGAATTTATTATTTAGTCAATATTATTTTAAAGTTACAGAGTTTTGGAAAATTTTTAAATATCTACTATTTGCATTTTGTTTTTTCAAGGTTAGTAGTAGTAAGTTAATAGAATTTCAGAGAGATAGGGGACGGGGTGAAGAGTGAAGTTAAGTTCTAACTAAACAACTCCAATGCTTAAAAGCAAAAGTATTCTGTGAAAAAAATATTAAATTTAATAAAATTTAAATAATATGTAGATAGGTACTAGCTACTGTGATAATTTCGAATACTCCCCTACATAACGCACAATATATTTAACTAACACCATGGTTCATGGTAAGAATAGTTGGAGAAGCTTATAGAATTCAACATAATTAGCCTTTCATTATCATGGAATAGTTAAAAAATAGGAGAATCTTAGAATCATAGAATTCAATTATCTTGGGGATGTACATTTACTACTGATGAAGGTTTAGAATTTCATATTGACAAAAAAGTCTTTTGGAAAATTTTGATGCATCTGGAAAACTACAGATTTTCATTAATAGATGCTTATGAACAACTTGTATTTCCTGGCCCAAAAAAAGAAACATAGCAAAAAAAAAGAGCCAATAGGCGTCCAAAAAAAAATGTAGTTAAATAAGGTTTAGGTAATCCTCAAGGTAAAGAGCAATCGAATTAAAATGTAACTCGAAAAATAAACAGAAAATCGCAGAAATTCAAGAGTGAACATCGAATGGCAGAAGTAGATCAAAATGAAGATTGAATGAAGTAATTCAGATTTTAATACATGTCTGCAAGAAAGAACTTCGTAAAGTAGCTAAAAAATATTATGTTATATATTCTGGCGCTGAAGGTGGTAACCAGTAATTCTTAGAAATAATTAACCCTATAACTGTTAAAGCTTTAAATCTTATATAAATTTGCTTTAATAAAATTTTACAATTGAACCCAAGATTAAGATTTACACTACGTTCCAAAGTTATTATCATTAAAATGTACTAGGTACCTCTAAAAGGCATATTGAAATATATCTATTTTGAAGACAGATACTTAATAGACATATTGATTTTAATTTTTCGGATTTTTACCCTGCAAAATTAAATTAAATGTTCAAATTAAAGACGTTCTAAATAAAGTTTTGTGTTAAAATTTTTCCGTTTCCTTAATGTTTTTTCTAATTGTGAATTTTATTGGTCATAAGAAATATATTCCAAAAGGTTGATGCTCCTTCTTGATTTCCTAAATTCTTTAATAACGGGATATGTACAAAATTTCCAAAAACATAAAAATCCCTAAAGACTAAATTTTTACTAAGACAAAATCTTAAAAAAAATTTAATGAATTGCAGTGGTGGGAATAGAAATTAGGAAGAATTTTAAAGTTACTCATAAAATACAGGTTCCATGTACCTAACACAGGTATAAGGATGTATTAACTTTGGTACAATGTTTGTAGCCACCAAAAGAAAGCACGAAGTGGAGACAAGTTAGCTATAGAAAAGTATATTTATTTCTGCCCAGGGTCACCTCCTGAGTCAGATTAGCAATGTCCGTCCGTTTTTCCGTTAACACGATAACTCTAAAAAATAATGATGCTATCTTGATGAGTTCGTACTATAGGTTACTAATGACAAAAGTACGGGGAAGAATGCATATGGGTAAAACCGGACCATGGGTTTGGATTTTGGAAGCTTCCGAAAGAACCAAGACCAACACATATATATCCGAGATCAATAAAAGGTTCCTTTGTGTCCATACGGTTTGGATTAATTTGGAACTATATTCGTCCTAATGTTACTGGCGTTTCGTGTTATTGTCAATCAAATTAGTCCGGTGAGGTGTGAATTTGTCACAAAGTCGGTTGCATCAACTTAATCGCTGAATTGCGGAAGAAAACAATCTTATAAAGCTGAATTGCGGAAGGATTGTTTTATTCATTAATTAAGGATTTGTTTTAAATGGCTAGTAGTATATTCCAGTCGCAGGTTTTAGTTCAACTTTATAGTTCGAGATTTTGTATTCGAAATTTTGTATGACTACCTTGAAAAAAAAAATGGTTCCGTGAAGGTAATGTTAAAGTAAGTATATTAGAGAAATAAAATTTTCTTAATATTTTGTATTTAAGAAAAAGGGAAGTAAAATTTTAATAATAATTAAGAATTCAAGTCATATGAAATTTTATTTTTTTGTTGTATTTTAACTATTTGGATTTTTAATTACAATGATTTCACCTACATATTTTACCTTTTAATAATTTTCGTTTTTTTAATATATTGTTCCTTCTGGTTTCTTTGCAATTTTCATTGAGAAAATACGAGGGAGTTTAGGTTTAATTATATACCAAACATAAGGAAGAAAAGAAATGCCCATGTAATTATTAAGTAAAATTTATTTTCTTTCTTCCTGTATTTTGATCCTGATCCGAATAAATGTTGAAACGCATCATACGTGCTAGTATTTTGTAATTATTTGTGACCAATTTTCCTGTTTTCCTAGAATTTTTTTTTAGTTCAATCATTTTGTATTAAATATTTTTCATGTTATTTTATAATTGATTTTATCTTAAGAATTTAAGGTAAAATATAGAGTTTAATGGAGAGCAGATGGTGGGTATAATAGTGATTCGAATAACACGTTCAAGATTTACTGGATTTGTTTTTTGTCTATAATGTTAAAATTATTGGTAGGTAGTTTTCAATTATTGGAAGGTTAATTGGTTTGGTCTGTTTACCTGTGACATTATTTTTGAAAAATATTGAATTAAATTATAGCTGAAAATATTATTGGTTTTGATAATAGTCTTCTATAAATATAATAGAATGTTAAATAATTGAATAAACTTACGCAGGAAATGATTGTTATAACAAAATATCAATTATCATAATTTAAAAGTAAAGTAAAATAAAAAATAACTGTTCTTTCAATTCTTGAAAACATAAGCTTAAAATATTTAGAACTTTCATTAACCAAAGTTGAAGAAAATAAAAAAAATGATGTTAGATCTTGGGTATTTGTAGCTGTTTTAATATAAAAATAAATTGCTGGTAATTTAAATAACTGTTCTTTTAATTCTTGAAAACTTTTAAGCTTAAAATATTTAGAACTTTCATTAACCAAAGTTAGTAGTAGCATTTAAAGGTTTTTTAATATAAAAGTGAATTGCTGGATTAAGGTTAATAAAAAAAATGAATGTCTCTTATTTCAGAGCTAAGAAAGTACTATTATTTGTAACACTTTCGGTTATAGCAGGGGAGTTTCATGTACTTTGAACCTTTCATGAATCACGATATTACATGTTTTTTAAAACATTAGGAAACAAGTTATTTTACAGTTAGTTGAAAAAATTTTAAAAAATTCGAGAATTCTATGTATGGGAGATCTTAGTACCTCTGCAAGAGAGGTTCTATATATAAAAGGAAGAAGACGTGTTTTTTCAAATGAAAGAAATAATTTTTAATTTGTTTTTAATTTAGTCACTCACGTGTACCTTGAACTGAGGCATAGATTGTACCTTGGATTGGTTTTAAGTATGTACAATTATTTACTTGAAACTTAAAATTTAATTTGTTTTGAGATATTGCAATATTCTGTGGTCCAATGCATAATATCTGACTGTTTCTTGGATCATTTTGACTTTAGAAGTCTTTAGGACATTACACAACTTTATTAGGAATTATTAATTATTTAGTCGGAAATGGCTCCAGGTACCTACATTTATTTCCTCTACATATGAGTTTAATTTTGAAATTGGAACATAGGTAATTCAATTTAACTTCCAGCATTTGAAACGAATTTTTGAATTTCTACTACACTAAAACATTTACTATCCAAATCTACTGATTAAAATGTCATAAATATTTAAATACAAATAATTTGTCCAAAGTTATATCAAAACTTTGAAGTTCAATAAACTTAATTTATTATTATGGTAAAAAATTATTTACATTTATTAATAACCAGGTACTGGACATTATCAGATCAAAATTAGTTCATTAGACTGAAAATCGTTTTAAAAAAAACCAAATATTTTGTCATTTAATGTCTAGGAACATTCTAATTCTAATGACTTATCATTCCGACCATTATGATAATTTTTTTGAAGCATCTAGAAGCAACAAAAAAAAATCGGGTACATACAATAAGCGCAAATCAAATAAAGCCATTTAACTTTTATTTCATTATTCTATTTGAAATAAAGTCAAAAGCGAACTTTTAAATTTTGATCTTATTTCTATATGACAAATTGAAATAAAGCCAATTTAATTATATTTCAAATTGGGAATTTTTTTTAATGTGCAAACAATTGAATTGCTATTTTTCAGAACTTTGCGAAAATTACTTTTATACAATATTTATATAATATATGTGTATGTGAGATTTGAAATTAGGATGGATTTTAGAGTTGGATTAAAAATTAGGGTATTTTACCCTTTTACAAAATATTTATATAATATGTGTGGTGTGTGTGTATGTGAGATTTTGAATTAAGAGAAATTTTAGACTTGGAAGAAATTAGGATTTCCGCTTTTCCCAGAATATTTATATATGTGTATATGTGGGATTCTGAATTAAGATAGGTTTTAGAGTTTGTCTTAAAATCAGGGTATTCCGTTTTTCCAGAATATTTACGTACTATAAAATCCCTCCTGATTCAGAATCTGGTATATTCACATAATTATAATTTGCATTTTTATAAATACATAAATAATTTGAAAAATGGGGCAATACTAATTTTGATTTATCTCATGCTTAAAATAGTTTTGGCCTTATTTCTTTATAATTTCGACTTATAAAGAAATAAGGCCAATCAAAAATTTGTAAAAATGAAATAAAGCCGAAAATTAAGAGATTATAATTTTGGTTTTACTTCAAATGTGGTATTGAATTAAAGCCAAAAAAGTATTATTTCACTTTATTTCATTTGGCTTTATTGTATGTACTCAAAAAACTCCAACATCTTTATACCCGTATGCGACTATATAGTCCAAGGGTATAATAAATTTGCCATTACGTTTGTGACGCAGAGAAGGAGGGGGGGTAGATATAGACTCAAGTGTATGGATCGGATCAGAATCGAAAAATAAATCGATTTGGCTATGTATGTCCGCCCGTCCGTCCGTCTGTCTGTCCGTCCGTCCGTCTGTCCGTCCGCACGATAACTCAAAAAACTAAAGGAGCTTGGATCTTGAAATTTTCGCAAATTCGTTTTTTTGCAATAGCCGTCATCGCTATTTAAATCCAGCCATTTTGGTCCATGGGTTCGGGTAGCTGCCATACAACTCCTTTTTTTATATGAGCATTACTCTATACCTATTACAGCTGCGTGTCTGCAATTTTGCCAAAAGTAGTTTAGTTTTATGGCCAAAGTTTCTGCAAAATTTGGTTGGTCTAGTGGGGTGAGTTCGAGTAGCTGCCATACAACTTCTTATTTTATATGAGCATTACTCTCCACCTAATGAAGCTGGGTGTCTGAATTTTTGCCAACAATTGTTTAGTGTAATGGCCAAAGTTTCTGCAAAATTTGGTTGGTCTGCTGCAGAGGGTTCGAGTAGCTGCCATACAACTCCTTATTTTATATGAGCATTACTCTCCACCTAATGAAGCTGGGTGTCTGAATTTTTGCCAAAAATTGTTTAGTGTAATGGCCAAAGTTTCTGCAAAATTTGGTTGGTCTACGACAGAGGGCTCGAGTAGCTGCCATACAACTCTTTATTTTATATGAGTATTCCACTACACTTAATAAAGCCAAAAGTAATTAACCGGATAATATAATGTATAGGTTACGGTCATACGGGTATCCCAGAGTTGACACAGTCTACTCTACTACACTCTTCCTCGTTTATTATGACATTAATAAAATGGACAGGTCAATTTTCCATTAGATATCATTTTTCAAATAAAAAATGTAATAAAAAAATTTTCTAAAAGAACCATTTTCTAACATTATACTATTCTTGTAGAACTCTAGTACTTAAATATATTTCCATTTAATTTTTTGATTAATTATTAAATTTATTTTAAAATATTTTTTTTTTCCTAGCTACTTTTCATTCTTTTCCTATTTTTCAATTCCTTCATCATTATCAATGATTCTTAAGAAGTTTTTAACTGCTTTTGGACTTATATATCTTAAACTCTTCATAACTATCTGTTAAATAAATTTTTATAATTATTATCCATTAATAATTATTTTTATATAATTTATATACTTTGGTATAAGAATTCCTTAAGGAAATGCTACTTATAAACTTCTGGTGTTGCTGTTGTTGGTTCTTACAAGTTGCAATTTACAATAAAATGCCATAATGATGTTGAATGGGAATCTGAAGTCTGATGGGAATTTTACTTGACTTGTCTTTTGACTTTCAGTTCTTTTTTTTTGTTTTTTTAACAGTACATAAGTAACCCCTTGATTTCTAGAAAGAACCCCTTAGATAAATAAGAACTATAAGTTATCTTCATTTTATATTTAAAATAAAAAACTTATCATAATTATTATTAATAATAAATACGTTTCAAGTGTTATCCTGATGAACTGTTAGTTAATGCATTTATAACATCATCTCACAATTACTTTCCGGTTTCCGAGGTAAAGTTCAGTTATAAAAAACAAGTATTAGAAAAAAAAATAACAATAAAAAATGAAGAATTGAAGAATATATATATATATTTTTCCCACCTTTATCATAATTTATATTTTTTTCATAGAATCCTTCTTCTGCCACAAAATACCCATTAAAAAACTTTCAACTTTTAACCAAAGAGTAATTTTTCTTATTTTTCATTTCTGTATCTATTTCTGTCTCTTTCTTGCAAATTGGGTCTAGGAAATTTTCTTCCTTTTTCTATTTAGTAGTGTCTTCATTTGTCGGGGTTTTTTTCTTTATTTTTTAACTTAAGATGAGATTTATAGCGATTTTGGAACCATTAATTCACCTCTTTTAAGTTCAATTAACTTGTAGAAGGGCAAAAAAAAAAAAAAACTACTAAAGAAAATTGTGGGGAAAAATAAAAATGAAAATTGAAACAAGAAAAATTGGTGACAAATATCAAGGAAGAAACAAAAAAAAAAAAATAAAAAACCCTGTAATGAAAATATAGCAAAAGGGGATGAAAATGTAAAATTTGATGGTCTTTCGTTTTGTTAGTAATATTCAGGAGGAAGTCAAGATGACATATCAAATTTCGGAGTTAAAAAATGAATTGAATTTCGAAAAAGTAAATTATGAAAAACAATATTGATGAAGTGTAGGTAATTTTAAGGTTTAAATTTTTATTTATGGAAAATTATTGTTTACTACAACGGAAAACTTCAAGTAGTGCCCGTATAGTCAAATTTGGTGACGGTACAATATAACTGGTATTTACCTACGATATGACGTTTGATTACCAAAAGATATAGTCTAATCCAAATTACTTTTTAAACTTTTTGAATTGTGCTAATCTTTTAAAACAATTTATTATAGTCCAAAGCCACTAAAAATCTTCTAAAGCTTCGAACAATCAGAAAGCAAGTGAGCTTGTTTCTGCGAACAAATGGTGAAATAATTTTGCTAGTCACTAGTCTCTCTTCCATATGGCGACTTATATGAAAACCAATGTGTTTGAAATTTTTTCTGAAAAATCACTTAAAGAAAAAGGCTGGTTCTCTGTCATGTGTTCGAGGTCTTAGAAAGATTCACTGTTGTACGTAGGTGAACTTCGGAAAAATTAGTATTTAAAAATGTAGAAGTATTTAAAACTTAAATCTTATTTTGATGTTAATTTTAATTAAAGAGGTCTAATATATACAACCCTTAGGGCGATGATCCAAAGCATTATAGTAGTTTTAATACAGCTTCCAAGTAGTATCTATTGCAAGGAAACTAGAGGGGCTAGAGTAGAGCAACTTTCTACGGTAAGTGTCATGGACAATTAAATGGTTTCTTATGTATAAAAACACAATGAAAGAACTCATTCATTTTGAACTCATAGAGATATTCTAGAAGAAACTATAGAAAATCAATTCTAAAAGTAAAGTTTAAAGTGAGGCTACGCACCAGGTCATCATCTTTTTCTAAAAGTTTTAAGAGCTTTGGGTTTGAAAAATTTGAATTCAAGAGCACTGAATAAAATAAATTGAAATACAAATTCTAATTTAAATACATTAAAAATATCCGATTGTTGGCGTAGTGGTTACGCGATCGACCTTTCATCAAAATTAAAAGGCCTGGGGCTTAAGCCCTGGTCAGATCATATCTAATTAAAAAATTATAATTTATAATTTATATCATAATATAAAAAAACATACCTGCTTTATTTGAAAAGGGAAGGCTGAATCACTAACTAATCACATATGTGGTAAGGTACTGTTCATAAATAAATAACGGACAATAAAAATTAATATTCCAGTAATTCTGAGTGGTCAGTATTTCTTCTCTTATCCTATATTACCCCCCGAAGCTTGCGTAAAGCTTTCTGTGAAGTTTTATTTCAATCAAAGGAAATAATTTGTTTTATTTCAAGCCATTTGATTGCAAGTTGCACCTTAAACCATTGAACAACTTCTTGAAACCAAGATAGAGCGAGCTTTTTTAACACTACCTCTAATGAAAAACAAAAATACTCTAACAGTTCATTATTTGAAAAATCTACAAAAGAAATCATTACTTTAAAAAAATGTCCTTTTCATAAGGACATAATTTTAAATAAAAAAAAATTTTCCCTGTTTTTATAAGATATTAAACTCATAAAATTATTATTGAATTTATAAAGAAAAACAATAAGACTGCAGAAAAAAAATAAAAGTTCATTAATTAAAAATAATCATGTCATTTAGTATTTAAAAGAATGGAAAAACAATGGAGGGAGGGATTAAAAAAATATGGAATTTCTGTCCCAATGTCTTTTATTTTTGCCCATTTTCTTTTCCCAATATTGTTTCATTCTTGAGATGGGGGTTAATTTCATATTTTTCATAAATTGATTTTGACATTAAGACAGTCCGGGATACTGACTGGGGAATACCCAATACAAAAAAAAAAGTTATTGGGTAGTAAATATTATATAAATTTTTATTTAATTATCTATTTTCAATTCAATGACGTATAAATAAAAAATGGAAAGAAAAGAAATTAAATTCAAGATTTTTTTTTAAAGCTATTTATAGTAAATTTTAAAGGTTTCATGCTTCAGTTGATTTTAAAGATTCCAAGTCGGTTTTTATTTAAAGAAAAATTATAATGTACTGAGTATTAATCACAATCTAAAGATAAAAGAATTTCGTTACCTTATGTTGAAGATTAAATTGATACTGTGACCCAAACTATTTTGACCTCGAATCCAAAATGCTCAATAAGACAATTTAGATCTTCATTCAACACAACCGTTTACTATTAATAATCTAATCAAATATGGTTTTGGTGAAACAAAAACTTACCAAAACAAATTATTATTTGATTAGTTATAAATGGTTGGCCAGATGGGGGGAATCTCCTAACTTTGAAGGAATTTATTTAAAAAATATTATATTCTGATAAAATTGAGTGAAAATTTTATGCATCGCAAGCTAAGAAGCATTAAATTAAAATTAAAAACTATAGAAATCTTAAGGATCTTAACCTTAAATGGGGGCGGGGGGTGAAATAAGGTCAAAGCGGCATAATTACCAAAGCATCTATCTTCGGAAAATTATTTTCTGAAAAATTTGAAGAAAATTACTAAGCATCGCAAGTTAAGAAGCATTAACTAAAATTAAAGAGTATAGAAATCTAAAGGAGCTTCATTTTCCTATGAAATGCCTACTATAAATACCTACCAAAAAAGACTGACACCTAGAATAATTACTTACCTACCATTAAAAAGCACAACCTACCAATAATCCAAAACAGTCGACTACAGATTAGAAATTAAGTCGATTATAAAAAAAAAACTTGGATAGTATTAGTGTACCATATGTCCGTGTGTATGGGATTAGAAGACCATATGTTGTGGGGACTAAAACCTTCCGCTTGAATTTTAAATACAACAAAGTTCTTTATTTAATTCCTTAAACTAAAATATCAAATTAAAAAACTATTAAAAACCTACACATTACTTAACATCAATTTGTTAAGCAATGTCTAAATTTTGACATCTGTCACATTTCTTAAAATTCACGGGAAAACTTTATTTCACAAAACTTGATAAATTTTTAAACATTACTTCATATTAGAAAATTAATGAATATTTGTTAGAATCTATTTTGTACAATGATTTGAAAATTTTAATAGATCTGACATTAAGTTTTTCGTTCTAATTTTATATTATTCTTAAAATTTTGACTTTATTACAAAACGCTTCAAATGAAAACTAATAATGAACGTCAAAATGATTAAGAATTCTTTATATTTTTGTGAAAATTTTGATTTGTATTTATTATATACTGTCACATTTTTTAGATTTTTTGTTTTATTTTATTTTTTTCTATTGCGTGTAATAAAAGTAATTTTTATTATTGTGAAAAATTTTTACTAAGAAAAATTAATTTATAACCATGGTTGTACTAAAAAACGAAGGAATATTCTTTCTTCTGTTACCATAGAATCATTTTTCTTTTTCAATTTGTCTCTTAATAAATAAAATAAAAAAATGTATCTAAAAAAGTCGGCTATACTGGACTGAAAAAAAAAACGGTATTTAATGGTTCTGAGTTTCCTTATTTCATGCGATGCACTTTTACTCACTTTAGGAGTATGTAACGGTAAAAGCCCCTTACAATTGATTCATTCTGGTTGAAAAAAGCAATAACGGTTCTTCCTTATTTTTTTTCATGCCAAGCACTTTACAAGAATATAACGGTAAAACCTGTTCGGTTTACAATCAATTCATTGTTCCTTAAAGGTTTTTGAATTAAAGTTTCTTCTAAGTCTTTGCAGAAGAATCCTTCTAACCCTTTGAATAGATAAAATCTTCAAATTAGAATGAGGAACGCTGTATTATGAAATATTTCGATCTGCTGGCCTCATAAATAACATAATTTGAGTCTTCAACACATATAAAAATACCCTGTTATATTACAATTTTCAATTTCTATAGTTTATTTTCATCTGTGGGCCTTCATAGGAAATGTGTAAGACAAGTAAAATATAGATCACAGCCTGTAAAGGTGTTCCCATAGTTATTACTTTGTTGAATAACAATTGTATCTATGGAAGTTTTGAATTTGGGTATTGGCAATCTCATAAATTCAGTACGGAATAAGTTTTCAAATAACTAAAGTTAACTGACACTTCTTAACAATTAACAAAATTTGACAAATAATTGACATCTGACTAAATGACGTTAACAAAAGTACATTTTACAAATCTTTTGTATTACCGTTATTTTTGACTTTAACTGTAAAAGCGGACCTTATTAGTGTAAAATATACATGCTAAGTAATAATTTTATAAAGAAACAAAGCCAATTTTTTTTTAATAAAGATTTATTGTTATAAGTTTTTTTAGCAAACGTATAAATGTTTTTTAGCCACTACTGATTCCATTTTATATCCATTTACCCTATTTTAAAAGTTTGCCTTTGCTTTGCAGATCAAAGTGTAATTGAAATAAACTACGATTCTCTGTTAGCCCCTTTTTATTTGGACTTCCATTTTTCAGACTAAAAACAAAAAGAACAATTCAATTTTAAGTTGCGACATTTTTTCCCGCTTATTAGTTTTTATTTTAAATTTTTTTTAAGCGTTTTTTTGTGAATCAAATTTTTATTCTTCATATTTGAAAAATTTAATATTTTCATTTTATGTTTTATTGCAAAATTTTTTTTAAATATTATTCTTTATTATTAATAATTTGTTTAATTTTAAAAGTTATAGTGATTGTCCTGGAATAAAAAGGGTTGGTGTCTTTTAACATACGAGATAATAATTCAAATTAAGGAGAGTTCGAAAAGTATCTGAATGCTGCTAAGGAATTAATAAAGATAGAAGATATTAAAATAGTTTTTCTAACCGATTAGGGTCTCAAACAATAACTTAGGAAAGACAATCTATTGCAAATCTTGCACTGAGTACTGGACTGTAATGTTTTTACATCTTAAGGTTGCAGACCTCTGACTATCGAAAAATTTATTTATAACTAGCTAATACCCGGTGCGCGTTGCTGCGCCTCTCAATGGAGGTTTAATTGAATTTGATGTTACTGCAAAAAGTTAACACAAAACACGGTTTACACATGTAAATTTTAAAATGTGTGAAAGCAATCTTTTTAAAACGATTTTTCTAGGATTATTCTAGTAATTTTTGAAACTTTCTGTAATTCAAAGCAGTACGAACTACTTTCCAAATTTTGACGTAATTTACTTCCAAAAAAATTTTTTGAAAAATCGCAGGACCGACTGTTAACAGACTCAACTCCATTTTCAAGTTGCTTCACACATGTAAAATTTGAAGTAAACCGGTCAAATCGTTTCTAATTTAGAGTTAAGTAACGCAAAAATCTATTAAAAGCCACTTTGCCCCACTGGGTTAACGGAACTACACTTTCTGTTTGGGCAAAGCAGTATTGCGCAAAATTGGACGTAATTTGCTTCCAAATCACTCAACAAAATTTTTTTGAGGCTTTCTTTTTAGCCAAAGCAGTACTTCGCAAATTTTGACAATATTAGCTTCCAAAATTATTTTGACCGACATGGGTTAACAAATTCCAAATCTGTTAATAGTGTCAACTCAATTCTCACAGGGGAGCACGTATATAAAATTTAAAGAAAATCGGTCAAACCGTTTTTAATTTAGAGTTAAGTATTGAAAAAACCTATAAAAAGCTGTTGGCCCCAATGGGTTAATGCAAGTCAACAAAATTTTTTTGTGGGTTTTCTTTTTAGCCAAAGCAGAATTTCATAAAATCGGACAAAATTCGGACCCAAAATTTTTTTTGACACCCCGTCGGCCCAACATGGGTTAATAAATTCCAAAACTGTTAATAGTGTCAACTCAATTCTCAAGGAGCATCACGTATACAAAATTTGAAGTCAATTGGTCAAACTGTTTCGAATTTAGAGTAAAGTATTGAAAAAACCTATAAAAAGCTTTTGGGCCGCAATGGGTTAATGGAACTCAACAAAATTTTTTTAAAGCTAAAGCAGAATTTCGTAAAATCGGACAAAATTTGGACCCAAAATTTTTTTTGACCACCCGTCGGCCCTACATGGGTTAACAAATTCCAAAACTGTTAATAGTGTCAACTCAATTCTCAAGGAGAATCACGTATACAAAATTTGAAGTCAATCGGTCAAACCGTTTCGTATTTAGAGTAAAATATTGAAAAAACCTATAATAAGCTGTTGGCCGCAATGGGTTAATGGAACTCAACAAAATTTTTTTGGGGCTTTCTTTTAAACTAAAGCAGAATTTCGTAAAATCGGACAAAATTTGGACCCAAAATTTTTTTTGACCACCCGTCGGCCCTACATGGGTTAACAAATTCCAAAACTGTCAATAGTATCTACTCAATTCTCAAAGAGCATCACGTATACAAAATTTGAAGTCAATCGGTCAAACCGTTTCGAATTTAGAGTAAAGTATTTAAAAAACCTATAAAAAGCTGTTGGGCCGCAATGGGTTAATGGAACTCAACAAAAATTTTTTTGGGGCTTTCTTTTAAACTAAAGCAGAATTTCGTAAAATCGGACAAAGTTTGGACCCAAAATTTTTTTTGACCACCCGTCGGCCCGACATGGGTTAATAAATTCCAAAACTGTTAATAGTGTCTACTCAATTCTCAAAGAGCATCACGTATACAAAATTTGAAGTCAATCGGTCAAACCGTTTTCATTTTAGAACAAAGAAGTTTAAATACTTGCACCACAGCCCCAACTTGTCGGTCCGTTAAAGCAAAATTTTTGGGCCACGATTTCTTTCCGTACCCAAAAACCCCTATATACAAATTTTCATGAAAATCGGCTGGGTAGTTTAGGAGTCTATTCGCTACATACAAACAAACAAACAAACAAACAAACAAACAAACATACACACAAACATTCCCTTTTATATATATAGATTTCTAATTAATTTGAATTTGAGATTCATTTTCGAAAATCATCTCCAAAGGCAATGCTTAATTTCTTGAAATGCAAATTTTTTCGAAATTTTTCTATTCAATTAAATGTCCTGAACCCTTTTAACAAATTTTTTAAATAAATTTCTTGAAATAAATTTATCATTATTATTATACGTTTTATTTCAATTTTACTTTTTTGTAAATGTTTTTATATTCTACTTCTTAATAATCTGGGTCCTTACTCTTTATTTCTTAAATTTTATTTAAATGTGCATGTAATACACACACAAACACATCTTGACTATATTATACGCACAAAAGGACAGCTTAATTTAGTTTTGTGACTTTAAATGATTTTAATGGAATTTTGTATAAAACAAAAAGTATGGAAAAGGCAGAAGATTTAAGTAGAAAAGGGGACAGCAACAGACTGATGATTTTTTTTCTCAATTTTATTATTTATTGTATTTAGAAAGAGATGGAGAACAATAATGTTGGGTTAAAAACATAAAGCATTAACATAATGACCTCGTCATTTATATTGATAAAGTTAACCGTTCATTTGTTTTTTTTTTTTTTTTTATTGTTTTTACCGTTATAATTTATATTATTAACATCTGCGTTGTTCACATTTCATTTATTCCACCACTATACTGCCTCTTCTTCCAATTAGGAAATTTCTATCTATCTCTTTCTTTTTTTATCTTTGAACGGTTCTTTTAATATTAAATATCTTTGAAAAAATTATTTGTCTTTTGTAGGAATAAATTTAAACAGTTAGAATACAAAATAAATAATAAAAACAAATATAATTTAAAAAAAATTTATGACGAAATCAAAAAAAGAGGGAGAGGGAAATAAAAGAAAGAAAAGGAGGACAAAATATTTAAAATCTAAAGTCTCCCTAAAGATTCGCTAAAGTCTAAAAACAATATCAAATATAAAAAGGTGTACGCGAATAATTGCTAAAATTCCAAAGTATATATACACAACTGGTTGTTCCAGTGGGGCATAAAATAGTATTAAATGAAATAGTATTAGTAATATAAGTTGTATCAGTTATTATTGTAGTTGTAATAACATTTAATTTATTATTATAAAAATATATTATACCGTTAAATTTATTTCAAAATTTTAATTCTTATGAAAGCAGTCGTATTATTTTTAATATTTAATAAATTTGTGAAAAATAAAATATAAAATAATAAAAAAAAAATTTAAATGTCAAATCACTTTGACATAATTTTATATGACAGATGTAAATTTTTTTCTATTATTAATAAGGCGGAAAGATCAATGACATTTTTTTTTTTGGTTTATAACTTAAAAAAAAGTTGTTTTGGAAAAAGAATCTTTAATTTAAAAATGTTTTAATGTAAAAATTTTTATTACAAAATAAATAAAAAGAATTAAACGACTTCTATCAATTTCTCTAATAAGTAATAAGGGTAAATTTTGCGAAATTAGAAGAGATTTAATAAAAATTTGAATATTTTAAATCAAACTAATAAAAGTTAAATGGAATCTAAAAATTAAAGAAATGACATTTAAATGTCAAAATGTCATATATAAATTTATGATTTATTTTATGAAATATTATAAAAAATAAAAAATTTATTGTTATCTTTTATAATATTTGTATTATAAATAATTTAATATAAAATATTTGATTGAGATTTGTATTTTTAATTAAAATATTGCGATTTTTGACAGTTAACCCAAAAGCTCTAAAATATTAATAGAAAATTTAATGAATTTTAATTTTCAAATTAGATATTTGAGAATTTTTTAATATTTAACCCATTGGAACCCGTAAAATTGATAAAAACTTAGAAATTATTAGTGGGTAAGATTTTTCTGGGTCAAATGTGTTTGATAAGAGTCCTATTGCATTAAACTCCAATATTGTTATCATAAATTATCATAAGCAGGTCAAAAAATATTTTAATTTTTTTAAATGTTTATGAAATAGTTCCTTTCAGTTTTTAAAACGCACAGTATATTTTTTGGAAATTTTATATAAATTGTAAAACATTTTGATATTTAAAATTCAGAATATGCTTCGCAGGAAATTTCTGTAGTAAGTCTTCATTATTTTCAGTGAATAACGGCGAAGGCCTAATGTACGCTTTGTTGCGTTGCTTGCTATGCTTTGTGCAAGTAAGCAAATGTAATCAAAGCTTTTTTATTTAATAAAATGGTAATATATGTACTATATATATATAATGAAATTAAAAATAGTTCTTAATTAGAAAAAGTTCTTGTTTCAATTGGACTTCCGTCATTCTGTGACGGATCATCAGCTAGTATTGTATATTAGATTGGCCTGCACGCGTACTCAACTATGTGATAATTGCTGAAATAATACATCGATATAAAAATTTTTGGCCCTATAGACACGGTTAAAATTTTCCAGACCTAGGACCATCTCATCTTTAAATTAATGTATCACTTATAAAAATAGGACTTTTACTTCTATTATTAAATGTTCAACTGTCAAGATAATAGTCTGTATATACCTTAGGGACATGTTGGAACGTAGGAGGCATCTATTTTTTCACATATGACTTCCACATACAATTAATACAAGTAAAGTACTTCATGTTGTAAATGCAAATTAATCAAGGTAATGTTGTACCAAATTTCCACTTACGTTTTGAAATTAATGAATAAATATATTTAATTACAAATGAGGAACCCAACCAGTAAATAGACAGGGGAATAAAAACTTAATTGGGTATAGATGTAATATATACCGTATTACTTTCAATTACTTCTAATAATTTAAATAAAATCAAGGGAAATCCTTGAAATATGAAATAAAAATGCTAAGAAAGCAACAAATATTTTTAAAGAAGCTAATTATAAGAATTATTTGGTATACAAAACACTAGATTGAGTAATAACCCCTTATAGATTTTAATTTAAATCTCAAATTTAATTTTAATTAAATATGGAAAATCCCTAAAATCCTTCCAAACCTTTTATAAAATGTCTTTCAATTAAATTTGACATAATATATTACTATCAAAATTATAATATGTAATTTATTATTAATTTAATATTAAATTCTATATTCATTCTTTTAATTTTGAAATTTTTCTTTACCCTTGTTTAAAAATTCATTAAAACTTTATTTTACTAAAAAATTTTAAAATTCAATTTCTTAAAAAACTTTCTCCCAAAAACAAAACTTTAAAACTATCTTTAAAATACTTTAAAAAATTTCACCTTATATCAACTTATCATATATTATATTATATACCCTTTAAATTTGATTAACTTCAAATTGATTTTAAAATCATCATTTTGTATAGATAAAGGAAAAAAAAAACTTTAATAAAATTTAATTCAAGTGGTTTAGTTTTCTGTTCTATATGTTATTGCCATTCTTTATTTAATATTAAAGCCATGTCTGTAATCCTTTACGTAAAAATTTACAAAAATAAAAAAAATAACAACAAAAAAATGAAAAACTTTAAGAGTTTTAATTTTTGTTTTTTTTTTTTTTTGTTTTGTGATTCCTTGATTGAAAGTTTCATCCTTTATCAATCCTGATAAGTTTTAAATGAAACTGAAATCAATAATATGTGTTACATTAAATGTGTGTTACAGTCATGGTCAATTTATTGGAGATATTCTTTAAACAGGAATTTATGAAAAAATTTATTTGCTGTTTCCATTTTGAAGGTATCTTTTTAGCACATTTTCAAAAATTTTGTAAAAATGTGCCTAAATAGTTTCACTCTGTCCGTCCGTCCGTCCGTCCGTCCGTCCGTCCGTCGGTCTGTCCGTATGTTTACAAAAACTTTTACATCGTTTGAAATAGAGTAAAGAAATTTTAACCCTGGGTAGTTTTCGCAAAAAAAATAATTTCGTAGAAGAATTTTTTTCTGTAGCCCCACCTGTTACGGGGCTACAGCCCCCCAAAGTTGGAAAAATCCCTATATTTAAACTGTTATAACAAGAGTTCTGTTTGATATATTTTCAATCCGACAACGGCAAACGATAGCTGGTTTTATAAGCTTTATAAATATTTAAAAGACAAATATTTAGGGTTGCCATACGGTACTAAAATTTAACATTACACAAAACTCAATTTTTGCAAAATTTTTAGCCACACATATCTTCTGAATGGTTCAAGCTAGGGTCTTGAAATTTTGGAAGAAGTTAGATACTAAGAAACTAGTAGGAGTTGGTTAACAAAATTTTTTTTTCAAGTCCCCTATTTAGGAGATATAAGGGCTCGAAAATTGAAATTTAGCTATTTTTAAACACCTGTAACTTGAATACCTGACCAAATTTTTTTTTAGTGATATACAAAATTCAAAGCTCTATAATTATATTTCAACAAAGGTTTTTCTTAATTTTGAAGGGTGACAAAGCTACAGCCCCTATAAATTCCAAAAAAGCCCTATATTTAAATTGATATAACAAGAGTTCTGTTAAGTTTATTTTCAATAAAAAACGGTAGAGGAGAGCTGTTTTTATAGGCTTTACAAAAATATATCGCTTAAATGTATAGGGTTGCCATACGGTACTAAAATTTACCATTATATAAAACTCAATTTTTGCAAAATTTTTGATCACATATATCTCCTAAACGGTTTAAGATAGGATCCTGAAATTTTGGGAGAAGTTAGATCCTCAAATATTAGTAGGAGCCGGTTAATAAATTTTTTTTGTCAAGCCCCCTGTTTAGGAGCTATAAGGACTCGAAAATTTAAATTTTGCTGTTTTTAAGCACCTGTAACTTGAATACCTGTCCAATTTTTTTTTTTATTAATATACAAAATTTAAAGGCTCGACATTATATTTTAACATATGTTAAAGGTTTTTCTTAAATTTAAAAGCGGTTCCTTAAATTGAAGAAAGTGTCTCTCAGTTTTACCCATTTTTTCTTAGATTGTATAATTCTAAGTAAAATTCCAAATTTTTGTGGAATTCACAATTTAATTCTTAGAACCTAAAAAAATGGAGGTGGACGGAGGGGGGAGGGGGGAGTTAGATGAAGTTAGATCCTTGAGAAACTTGGCAACCTTCCCCATTGAAGGGCTATAACAACTTTACATTAAAAACTTTACTGTTAGCAGTAAATTTTATAAGTAAGCAGTAACTATTTCCAAGTAAATATTTCCAAAGTTAAACTCAGTATGTAATACAATATAAATTTGAAAATGTGCTTTTTTAAAAACCCTTGGTTTTTTTTCATCACTTGTTTCAATTTAAATCATTAAAAGTTATATACTTTAATTTTAATATTAATTGTACTTAAGTTAGTTATTTAGTTCCGGAGTTTGGTTTTGAAAATGAGGAACTCGATTGGGGTAAAAAACCAGAACCGAAAGGAGCTTCGTATATAATATCTTAGATGACTTTTGATATTTTTTACGTTTTTTAAAGAAAAAAGTGTATTACCGTAAATAGGGACTAAAATCAGGAGAATGGTTATTTAGTTACTAATTAACTGTTCTTATTAGCATAAATCTGAGCGAATTTGCTTATTTTCATCCTGAGTCCTGACATTTCTACCAAACTCTTTAATTTTGAACTCTCCTAGGATATTTCTAATAAATTTTGCTTCATCTAAACGGTATAGCGTCCGGTTTTATTCGGCTACATCTTCTGCAGCCTTGCAGATATCATTTCTAGGGTTTTAATGGAAAATATTAGCAGATAGAAAATTTTTGTAAATAAATTTATACTTGAAACAGATTTCCTTTATACGAGTTCCGACCTCATAGATAATGTGTATATATTTTCAAATCAAGCACACAAGCTTGCGCTTATTACGTTTACATATTTTTGACCACAACTATTTTTTAAATTTTGTTCAAGTTTTCCTATGATAATAATATGTGCTAGTAAAATCATCAGTATATAGATTGTATTGCTAATAGTATATTACTCGTATAATTTTCGTTAGTATTGAAAAGAAAAAACTTCAATCTTTTGAACAACATTATCCATCATTGTAGATTTTTATAGAATCGTTAAAGAAAATAATAACAAAAAAAAAAAAAAAAGTGAAAAGGGATGGATAAAATGTTTAAAGAAAAAGAAACGGATGTTACTATCATTACCATATTATACGCATTGACATAACTTAAAAATTTTCCTTTTCTGTTTTTCTTTTGCTATCTTTTGTACTTATTGTATTTATTCTTTAGTTTATCTTAATATCCTTGTTTTACTTTTAACATCTATCTCTTTCACACATACACACACTTTTTTTTTTGCTTTTGGTTACTAGCATTTTTTCATGTTATTCAATTTTTCATTTTTTTGAATGTGAGGTTTTTCGTATCCAATGAAGGTAAAAATAAACTTAAATAGAGATCGATAGATGACATTGATAATGATTATGGTAATGATTATGATGATAGTATGGATTTGAATGATGATGCGTTTTGTACATATAGTACATTGTTGAATGTTCAAATTATATTGCCTTGTACTTATATGCAGTGAGGTGCACAAAAATAAGAGCAATCAATTAAAAGGTTTTAAAAATATATTAAAACTATTACCCGATATATGAGGGCTTTTGGGAGTAAGACTCAAAATTGAGTGAAATAAAAAAAAAACGATTACCTATACCTAGTTTGATTTAGTTTCATTAATTATTTATTTTTACAAATACCTGTATATAGTTTATGACATGAAGACTTATTAATTGCCAGTATTCAATTCTAAATTGATTGTTTTTTCAAATGTGAGTTATTATTTTAAAGAAAGCTTCGTCACTGAGCATCAATTCGGACTCCTTTAAAGGACGGTTGTAATTATCAAGTTCTAAATAAATAAGTTTCAAAAGTTTTTACAGTTTTAATTAAAGGCGTTACCATGTACTTAAGAACATAATTTTCTATCGTAGGACTCAAAAATTAGTGGTTTTACTAAAATGTGAGTTATTGTTGTATAGAAGGTATCGCCACTGCGCATCAATTCTGGCTCCATTAAAGAATTCTCGTAATTGTTAAGTTCTAAATAATTGAGTTTCGAAAATTTTTACAGTGTTAATTACAGGCGTAACCATGTTCTCAAAAACAAAAATGAGTGGTTTTATAAAAATATGAGTAATTTTTGTTTAGAAAGCTTCGTCACTGAGTTTCAGTAATGTTTAAAGTTCTTATACCGACCTCATTAAAGATTTTAATATTATAATTTTTTTTATCCTACGACTCAAAATTGAGTGTTTTTAAAAAATTTGTATTATTGTTGTATAGAAGGTATCGCCACTGAGCATCATTTCACGATGTAAGAACTCTCGTAATTGTCCAGTTCAAAATATGTGATTGTCATTAATCTTTTTCAGCTTAGTTCTTATACTGCCTAAAGAACAGAAGTCCTTATCATGTTGCTTACTAGTGTATATTAATTTCAAGCCCCATTTCTAAATACCCCATGGATAAAAATATAGGTATGTACATAGTTTAATAAAATATTCAACAGCATAACACACAGTACATACAATTTTCAATATAAAATTTATGATAAAGGATGATGATGACGATAGTTTAGGTTTTTTTTTTTTTATTTTGTAACTTACCTTTAGTTTTTAGATTTCAACCCTAATAAAACCTGTTAGATAATGAAACGGAGGGTTGGGTAAAAAAAAAAATGAAAACAAAATAGGAATGAGTAAAATTTTATTTATCTTTTTTAACTATATTTTACTTTAATATTGAAAATACAAAAAAAAACATGAAGTAAATAGTCTTTGGCTGGCATTTTGGATAAATCAATGAATGAATAAGTGTTTGAATTCTTATCAAAAATAAAAACCCTGAAAGTTAAGATATATACAAAATATTGGGATGGATGTTCCTGTTATAAAAATGGTGTAGATGCAGGATAATCCCATGTACATTTTCTCTACTAGTTTTTTTTTATAGACAATTTACAGGAAAACAATTGTTGGGTTTAAAATAGCATCAATATACAGCTGGATACAATATATGATAGTAGTAATTTTGTGGTAGACATATGCATACGTAAGCCCATTTTGTTTATATGGGCTTATATTACTTGTATGATATATTTAGTTGCGTTTGATATAAAAGTAACCCATGTATTCCTTTCTGATCCCTCTTTTGATTCCTCTGATCCCTCTTTTACACCGAAGTTAAAATCAATAGACATATTTAACAAAATGTTCATTTCCATATTCAATTTAATTCAGACGCCCAAACAGACAACATACGGTGAAAGTAAATTGATTGTACTTAAGGTAAATGATTCGGGATGGATTTTTTTTTTATTTTGGTTTGGTTTTTTTACTGTTCTTTCAAAATGGGGGAATGGAAGAAACTGTAATATTAAGATGGGTTCATTTTTGATTTTTTTGGTTTCTTTATCTTTGAAGAAGTTTTTTTTTGGGAATTAATAGTAATTGTAGAAGAAATTCATATAACTATATAGTATAATGAGAATGGATATCTCATAATGATTTTAAATGGGATATAAAATTTTCTCTTCTTACCTTAAATCAGTTGTTAACTACTACCCAGAAAAATATGTTTAAAGATAGTATCTAAGTTGTGCAAGAAAATTTGAAAATTTGATGGGGAAAGGAGGTTTTGAAATATTGAAGAAAAACGCTTATTTGAATGAATATTAAAATTTATGCTGACCTAATAATAAAATGAATGGTGGTTAAAAATTGATTGTAGATCAAGATGCATTTAATGGAAATTAAGAATTCAAATTGAACATTATATTATAATATTGCGGTTGATTATAATTAGATAAGTGATTCCCATTCAATTTGTGGTATTCACTTTTTTTTCAGTTGATTTTTTGATTTTTAATTTGTTTAAGTGAATTTTAAGTACCCACCTAGTTCTATTGTTTTATTTTATTTTATTTGAACAATTTGAATGATTTAATTAAATAGAAATCGAAATTTCATTTCAGATATCAGATGGTTAGACAGCCCTTTAATTTCCAATTTTAAAGGTTAAAGTTGTATGACAGGATTATGTGATTTTTAGATAAAAGACTGCCAATACCATAAAGTGTTCTTAGAATCTTTGTACTCTTCAAAAGTTCATTATGAATTTCTGTACTATCCAAAAGTTCATTTGGAATTTTTGTACAATCCACAAGTTCAAAAGTTCTTTTAATAATACAAGACATAAAATGATAAACTTATATTTTGCTGTCTTTGGATATTAAGGATGCTCATGCTCATAAAATACTGTATTCACCCACTTTTTTTAGGTTGTTATTGTTAAAATAGTTTAAAAGTTATTAAATAGATTTTTGCAACTTCATTATGTTAAGATTTATAAAAAAAACATTCGTTTTTATTTATCTGTGAGTTATAAGTATGAATTAAATTAATCGTAAGCTGTATGCTGATATATGGTTAATCAATTATATTTAAGTTCTTATTATTATTTTTCCATTGTTTTTCCATTAAGCTAATAAAAAATAATCCAAAGAAATTCAGTGAAACAAGGAGCGCAACAGATGGTCTAAACCTTTGAATTAGTAATAAGATGGCGTAACACGGAATCACTTACCATGTTCTGTGCTTGCTAAAGTTAGAAATTTATATATGTACGTTCCAAAAAATTAAAAAGAACATTAAAGATTTACCCCTAAATTTTTCCTTTAGTCAATATTTATCATTATTCCTTTCCCAATCCCGGTACCAAGCGATGTATTGAAGGTCCATTCTACGTTTGTTTGAAAAAGGGAGTGGGTTAAGATGGTTCACTAAACTTGGCTCCAACCCTATCCAGATGAACATCGTTAAATTATGCCATCCACAATAATTTCGTTAATGCTTTCAATCAACCTTTGAAAACAAAAAATAAATATATTAAAATATAATTTTGCACCTAAAAATATGCAATTATCTAACAAACACTGAAAAAAATTTTGTTTTAATTTCCTGTTCATCACAAAATCAAGTTTTGCAACTTAAAACTAATTGTGATTTTATCACATACAATTATTTTAGTTTAAATTATAATTTTAAAAGTATTTAAGACATAGAGGCACCGCAACCTACTAAGAATAATGGCATATAATAACCTTCAAATATAAGATATTCTAAAAAGTATCTTAAGAAATTTTTATTACAAGTAACATACAAAATGCATTATTTAGTTAAACTTGTAAGTAAAATTATAACAAAAATAAGAATTTAAAAGAATATGCGTTTTCCTCTTCAATAGTAGTGTTAACAAACAAAATATTGAAATATATAAATTGCCATGTTTTTTTTCACAATTGAATAATAAAAACTTACATGACAAATACACATATGATAAAACAACTATAACACAACTAATAAGTTTTGTTTTTCAAAAATTTTCATATCAAACTCAAAAATGCAGAACAAGAAGTGAAGAATTTTTCTTTCCAACTTTTGATGACATAATAATATTAAATTGTTTAAAATCACTAGCAAATGTTTTTTGTTTTTCAACTAAGTCTAAAAGATATGACAGTCTGTTATATTGTGTTTTAATAATTTTTGATATCATCTACTTATTCAAAGAAAACTGACAGTGCCATTTTATCGTAATTGCTTAAAATAAAGTCATTCAAACTTATAATTTTATTCAACAACGTTTTTTCTGGTGGAGGGTATTTAGAGCCAACCACCTATGATCGATAATCAAATAACCAAATAATAATAATTTTTGAAAATGAGTCTATTTTACTAATGTCAGATTAAATGTCGTGTCAGATTTGACATTTTAAAACTTTCTGTCATTTGAGAAGTTTATTATCAATTTTTATATATAAAATGGAAAGTTTATTTGCTTGCGTGTATGGAGCGAATAGACTTCATCTCAAGAAATCCTGGGTTAAAAATTTTACTCTAACGGATCACCAACTTCAGGCTGCGATGCAAGTATTTAAACTTCTTTGTTCTAAAATGAAAACGATTTGACCGATTGACTTCAAGTTTTCGAACACCTGGTCTTTGACAATTAAGTTGGCAGTGTTAACTGACTTGAAATTGTTAACCCATGCCGGCCAGACGGTTGTTCAAAAAAAATATTGGAAGCAAATTTCGTCCAAATTTCCGAAGTTACTTTAAACAGAAAGAAAGTCTAAAAAAAATTTAACGTCTACTCATTGCGGTTCAACAACTTCTTAAAGATTGTTTGGTTACTTTACTTTTAATGAAAAAAAAGTTTGACTGATTGTCTTCAAATTTTTAAACTTGCATTGAGAGGCGCAGAAACGGGGAGCGGGTATTAGCTAGTATACTATAAGTATAAAGATATTTTCTATAAACCAATCAAGTACATATACAAATTTCAAAAATTAAAATACGTAACTTCAAATTATATAAAAACTAAAATACTGTCACCAACATAACGGTATAACCTCAATTTAAATAATCTTTTACTAACACTGTTATTGCATAATTTTCAATTGTTAAGCAAAACATCTAAAACCCAATTTCAATTTAATAGTATTAAAACGCTTTTAGAAATAAAAAAAAAAAAAAAAATGTATTAAAAACAACAGAATAAAGATGCGACGCGTTTGTATTTCTATCCTTGTCATCCTTCAATAATTTTTATTGCAATCCTATGCAATTTCATTTTTTGATTCGTGTCATTTATGTCGAGAGTTTAATGATATAACATACATGGTGTATAAAATGTATTTTTTTTTTGAAAAAAAATTTTCATTTTTAATGGGTTGTAAGTATCAGCTAACATTGAGAATTACAAGAGTGTTAGTTGCCGCTAAATTGTATGCATATATATAGCTGTAAAGTACTATAAATATATTAAATATTTGCATATACTACTGTATATATATAAAAAGTGAACGCAGATAACAGTGAAAAACAATTTTGTTTATTTAACTGATTTCTGTTTTTTTTTTTGTCTCTACTTTCGCTTCTGCTGTTTGTTGCGGTTGTTGAAAAGATCTTTTCTTATCTTGTTAATGATGAACATTAAAAAGTTGCTGTTCAATGTGTTTTTAAAATAAAAAAAAAAAACGTATTTTCACACCTACGTGTTTGCATTTGTCTCTTTTGTGTGGTTATTTTACTCTTATTCCATGTATACTTATATCTTAAGATAAAAACAACCGTTATTTTATCAAAAAACGCATAAAAGAAATAAAAAAAAAAAAAAAAAAACAGAGGGAGAAAAAATATTTTGTTTGGTATGTTGGTTAAAGGATTTTAATTTTCCTAAGGAATTTTTGTTGCACATTCAACGCGTTTAACAGTTTAAAATCAAATTGCACACCACTATTTTAATTCATTAAAAACCATTTTTATGGTGAAATATTTTATTTTGCGTGTATACGAAAGAGAAGGATAATGATTTGTTTTTTTTTTGTTGTTGTTTTTTTTTATATGTGTACATAATTACATTGAAAAAATTTTTATGATATGTTTGCATTCTTTATGGGTTTTTACTTGTATGCTAATGCAATAATAAGGATATGCTGTTTTCTTTATCTTGATTTTTATTCTTGTAATAATTTTTAAAAGGAATATCTTAAAGATATTTACTTGGTAAATATACCGTTAAAAGCAAAATAGAATCTGATGTTAGGTAAATATTATATAGAATAAGGAATTCAGTGCTGCAGTTATAATATTATGAAATCGTGAAAAAATGAGAAAGGATATATTGAAAAATAGTGATTCACAGTGTTATATTGTAAAAAACAGTGAATCTATTGTTAGATGACGTGTATTTTGTGTGTAGATACAGTTACATTTTTGTACTTATAGATATTTTATTTATTTGGAATAAATGCAATTTATATTTTGCTTCAAGTATTAGAAATTATTTTATTTATTTTATAATAATTGTTGATTCAACAATAATCTTTTATTGAAAATTATTAAATTCATAATATAATATTTGTATTTTCTATTATTATTTAAATTATTATAAAATATTCTGGGGTAATATTTTGATTGGGTTTTTTTAACTCAAGATATTTATTTATTTATAAAGATTTAATTTATGGTACGAATGATGTATTTATATATATATAACTAAAAATTAAATATATATATATATATATATATATCTACTGTTTAGATGTTGGCGAATCGATCAGATTAGTATATCGGGTCTACAGTAAAATATGATAAAAACGAGGAAGAGTGTAGTAGAGTAGACTGTGTCAACTCTGGGATACCCGTATGACCGTTATATAAACATTATATCCTTATTATTATAAACATTAATTACTTTTGGCAAAATTTCAAACATACCAGCTTTATTAGGTGAAATATAATGCTCATATAAAAGAAGGAGTTGTATGGCAGCTACTCGAACCCTCTGCAGTAGACCAACCAAATCTTGCAGTAACTTTGGCCATTACACTAAACTATTTTTGGCAAAATTTCAGACACCCAACTTCAATAGGTATAGAGTAATACTCATATAAAATAAGAAGTTGTATGGCAGCTACTCGAACCCCTTGCAGTAGACCAACCAAATTTTGCAGTAACTTTGGCCATTACACTAAACTATTTTTGGCAAAATTTCAGACACCCAACTTCAATAGGTATAGAGTAATGCTCATATAAAATAAGAAGTTGTATGGCAGCCACCCGAACCCATGGACCAAAATGGCTGGATTTAAATAGCGATGACGGCTATTGCAAAAACACGAATTTGCGAAAATTTCAAGATCCTAGCTCCTTTAGTTTTTGAGTTATCGTGCGGACGGACAGACGGACGGACGGACAGACGGACGGACAGACGGACAGACGGACGGACGGACGGACATACATAGCTAGATCGATTTATTTTTCGATTCTGATCCGATCCATACACTTGAGTCTATATCTACCCCCCCTCCTTCTCTGCGTCACAAACGTAATGGCAAATTTATTATACCCTTGGACTATATAGTCATACGGGTATAATAAGTCAATATAGCTTGTGTAAGTTAACTGGCGCAATAGTTATACAAAACTTAGAAATCAGTTTTCATAAAATTAGTTCCGAATATTAGTAAATCATGTTAAGAATTACCTTTAGGACTAAAATAGTCCATCATAATAAATTTCAAAATAATGTAGTACTGTAACAGTGTTACCGTTTATTAAATTTTTAAAACTATATTAGTTGGATGCATAGGTTCAATATTTGCAGCTTAACAAGCGCAACTGCTTCTTTTACCTAACCTGTAATAATTATTAGCTAACAATTTATCTACTTAAAACTAACAACTTATACTTTAAAATATTATATTATTTATTAATTTATTTTAATAAAGTAATTAAAAAATTTTAATTAAAATTAGATTTGAAATTAAAATGAAATTGTTTTCATAAAAGATTAATTTAAAATTTATTATATTGAATCAATCAATGTAATCATTAATTTATTTTAAAGTATTTAATTTTATAATTTTTATACTAATCAATAACTTTTTTTTTATTTAATTGTAAATAAAAGAAATATAATTAAATTATTTAGTGTAATAAATATTAGTTTCAAAAAAAAAATAATATCAATTTTTGTTTCAAATAAAATATTAATTAGAGTAATTAAAAAATATTTTTATTAAATTATACTTATTTGAATAGAAATAAAATTGAGTTTAAATTGTATAGGTAATAAAATTCTTAAATTTTATTTGATTACAAAATTTTATTAAACACTTTTCTTCAAGAGTTGAATTTAATAAAAAGCAATAATAATTACCTACTTAATTTAAATATTATGCAACTTTTTAGAATTCAATGAATTTAAAATATCAATAATGCTATGTTAAAAACCTTTGAAATTCAATTGCTCCTTTAAATTTGAATAAATGAATTTAAATATCATATAATTAGTATTGTTGCATATTTTTAAAAGATTCAAAATTTATTGAATAAAAAATGTGCTAATATAATTTAACCATGTCCGTTTGGCGCCAAATTTAATTTGTGTGTTGCCCAATTCATTACGGAACTATTGAACGCGATGTGCACAAGCTTCTTACATTTAAATAGAAATAACAAATGTTCTATAAGATATATTCTCAAATGACAGCTACTTTTATAAGCTTTAATAATATTATGTAATACAAATGTTAAGAGTTGTCAAATGGTACTTTAATTCTTTGATCCTTTATGTATCATTAATATTACAATTTTTCATATTAATTTATTTACATTAGGTGCCATTTCAAATTTCCAAATCTCAAGCAAAAAGTTATGTTAAAATAGTCGAAGAACTTACTTTTTAGAGTTTGATCTGCTAATTTCGACAAAGTATTAAAATTTTGCGGGAACAGCTTCCCTAAAAGTATTTTTCTAAATACATTGGTAACATATATCTGCTTCCTTAATCTTCCATAATCCGAAATTCTATTATTATTAGTTATATGGTAATGAATATTTCCACATTTTCATTTCGGTTTCTATGGTAAAGAGAAAACTAGAATAATTTTAATGATTCTCCTAATTTTTCGACTTCTAAAAAACGACTTCAGTAATTTTATAAAATTGTTTAAATCTGAGAAAAATGGGCATTATACAGGGTGGCGCAAAGCGACCGATATGGTTTGAATGTTTAATAACTTTTTTATTTAATGGTTAATAATTATTATTATTTTTTTGTTATACTATATTAATGGGGGATATTTTTAGGTTTAGTAGAAAAATTATATCACGCAAGTACATTTTCTATCTTTCCAGTACATTTTCCATAACTTTTCGTAATTTTTGACCGCTGTTCTATTTTGTGCTGTTCCATTTCCAATTCCCCCAATTTTCTTCACAAAATTTTGAAATAAAAAAATTAAATATAAATAAATTTAAAAAGTTATTAAAAATTCAAACCATACCGGTCGTTTAGTGCCACCCTGTATGACCCTGTATCTTTTAAAATAAAAGTTGATTCAATAAAGCCTGGGATAAGGTTCACCCTCAGCTTAATTGCTTCTTACCAACATTAGTCTTGCTCAAAAAACATGTTAATTCGTATTTTACTAATTTGTTATTATTTTAAATTTTGCAAGCCGATAGAACAAAAAACTTTCTTCTCATTATTTTAGCAATAGTTGTTGCAACTTTAATTAATGTATAAGTACTTAATTTTTGCCACCACTGTAATCATATACAATATTAATATTAATATTATTATGTTTTATGAATTATAAAATATGTTTTTTTTTTTTAAAATAAATGTTTCAACGATATTATTAAAATTGACATTTAAAAAATAAATATAAATAAAATAAATAACCTTAAAACTTTTATATCTCATAATAATCATGTTTATTATTTTTACACATAATATACATTTTTCTATTTATATATAAAGGTTTATATATTTTATAATAAGTATTTTGATACTGAATTTAATAGAATTTTTGCATTTTCTGTTTATTAATTTTTGAAGAAAATGTCTTTCCACTATTTGAATTTGTATATTTTATAGCCCATGATGCTGAGGAATAAAACGCCTTACAGGTACAGACGGTTAAGTTATTTTTAAATAAATAAATGAAATTATGAATTCAAAAGTAAATATAAATAAATATAAATAAGTATTCATGATTTAAGTACTGTATAATATTAAAATAGGAAAATCTTAATATTAAATAATATTCATTTTTAATATAGGGTTGTTTTTAGCTTGTCTTAATCAAATAATAGAAATTCAAAATTTTCCATAGTTGAATATATTATTTTACTCAATTAGAAAAGTTTTTAAGACAAAAAATAATTTTTTGTTTCATTCTTATAACTCACAGAAGATGTTCATAAAATTTCATATAAGTCACAAAAATCAATCGGAGTTAAACAAGGAGTTTGTCTGAGTAATATAATTCTACTACATACTGATGAATAAAGTTGTATTACAGGATTGGTTCAATTCTCTACAAAAGTTATTTTTGCACACCTTGCAAATGACAACCTAAGCAAATTACACCCAGTCAAATTAGATTAAAACGAGATCGAATGTACAATACAATTTCGGTTATCCAGGGAATATTATCCCGCCAATTAAAACGTAAAAAATAGAAATGATAAAGTTAGAACAGCCTTTGATAAACCCCATATGGAACAGTTCGCAAGTGTTAAGACGAATCAAACTAACAATATTTAATTCGTGCGTAAAATCTACATTAACATATGGCTGCGAATCATTGTTGCTCACTAATCCATTAAAAATAAATTAAAAATTTTCATAAATAAGCATCTCAGAATAATATACCGAATATTCTGGTATAACAGACTTCTGAGCACTAAAAAACGAAAGATCAATAGTGAAACATCTTACCAAAAGAATGGAGGGGATTTACCACACACTAAGAAAAATGAGGAATTCATAACTAGAATGGCACAGGTGGATTCAGGTATACCCCAAAGGGAAGAACAATTCTGAATGAATTAAGTAGATGTGAAATAACAGTGAATAGAAACATCAGGAAAAGAATCTCCGTACTTCCAAGTGAAATAAAAGAAAAACAAACAAAAAATTTAGGAACCAAAAGATTTTTTCTGAGTGATGTTTAATAAAAATTATTAAAAATTTTGATCTTTATAAAAATAGTTTTTTTATAGAAATCTGGCAGTTTCCTGTAATCCGTTTAGAAAATTGAATTAATTAGTTAATTTCTGGAAACTAAATATTTTAAGAATTTATTAAAAATTTATAAAAATTTTCTCTGTATTATCTGTTATCTTATAAATCTAATTAGATCTGAGAAAAGTTACAGATTTATCCCAAATTCATTATCTAATTATTATTTAAAACAAGTAAAGAAACAGTCAGTCGGTGCAACCGACTTAGAAATACCCTACACCTATTTGGTTCAAATTTAAGGACATATCCATAAGTCATTTTAACACCATAGAAGCTGTTATTAATTTGATCGTAAGACATAGCTAACCAAATTAACTGTATAATACTAAAAACATTTTCTAATTACCCTATCTATTAAAAAATATTACAAATTCTTACTAATTTATCTATTTAAAAATATTAAAAAACAAACAAACTTGAAATTAATGAAAATATATTTATTCCAATTCAATTACAAAATGAAAAAATTCTAATTATTAAATTTTGTGATAAAAAGATAATCAAAGCATAATATATTTAATAATCCAAATTTTTAAAAATTGCAATTATTTTAAATGGTTAGTTTATATACCAAATAGAAAAGCTTATAAACGCAAAATATGCAATAAATGTACTTCTAAAATACAATTACAAATTTTGAATTTTTCATATAATTCATTTAAAAATTCAAATAAATTTTACATAAATGCAGCAAGTACCTTTGAACACAGCTGAACCACTACAATTAAGTCTAGATTTCGGAAACACATAGGACATAGGAAATATATTCTTTGGCTTCGAAATTAAACTCGACCACAACCAATTCCCATGGTACTTTCATTACTAGTAACCTACTGTTAAATTTCATCAAAATACCGGCATTATTTTTTGAGTTATGGTGTTTGTAAGATATATGTTTGTTAGTCCTTGAACTTTTCAAGGGTTCCAGGACCCGAAATTATGGTACGATTTCACCCATATGCAGTCCCGTCATACTTTCAATACTAGTTAACCCTTGTACACAATTGGAACGCTCTATCTTAATTTTAAGTTACTAGTTTTATTAATTTCGATGATAAGCTTTTACACATTGGGGGGTCTAAGAAAGGTTCTGAACCACCACTCCAATTGATCCCAAATTAGGGGGGCACGCAAGAAATAGTAAAGAACACCCTTGTGGCAAATTGGAAGCTTCTACATTTGTTTCAAGTTACTATCTTTATTAATTTCGAAAATATGCTTTAAGGGCGTAAGAACTGAGTTGCTGGTCCCCGATCCACTACTCCAATGGGGCCCAAATTTCAAAGACATTTACGAAATAGGAAGGGACACCCTGATACCAAATTTGGAGGTTCTATCTTCATTGGTTTCGGAATTATACTCGTTTGGCCTAAATTCGATCAAAAAGTTCTAAGTTCCGAACCCATTGTCCAATCCTCACCGTACGTAATCACCGCCGTAGTTTCGCTGCCAATAACCTACAGCACAAATTTCATGAAGATAGCCTCATTAGTTGTTGAGTTATCGTGATTTTTTATATATGTTCCTTAGCCCTGACATCGATTAAAAGGTCCGGAATCCGAACCGTTGGGCTGATTTCGCCCTTATATAGTCCGCGCTGTACTTATAGTACTAGTTAACCCTTGTACACAATTTGAACGGTCTATCCTAATTTTAAGTAACTATTTTTAGTAATTTCGATTATAAGCCTTTAAAACTTGGGAGGTCTGAGAGGGGTACAGAACCACCACTACAATTGATCCCAAATTAGGGGAACACGCAAGAGATAGTAAAGAACACCCTTGTGGTAAATTGGAAGCTTCTACATTTTTTCAAGTTGTTATCTTTATTAATTTTAAAGATATGCTTTAAGGTCTTCGGAAATGTGTGGCTGGTCCCCGACCCACTACTCCAATGGGACCCAAATTCACAAGACACTTAGGAAATAGGAAGGGACACCCTGATACTAAATTTGAAGGTTCTATCTTCATTGGTTTCGGAATTATGCTCGTTTGGCCTTAATTCGATCAAAAAGTTCTAGGTTCCGAACCCATGGTCCAATCCCGACCTTACGCAATTCCCGAAGTAGTTTCATTACTAGTAACCTACAGCACAAATTTGATGAAGATAGCGTCATTAGTTGTTGAGTTATCGTGATTTTTTATATTTGTTCGTTAGCCCTGAAACCAATTAAAAGGTCCAGAATCCGAACCCATGGGCCGATTTCGCCCATATGCAATCCCCGCCGTACTTTCAGTCCTAGTAACCTACAGTTAAAATTTCATCAAGATAGCTCCATTATTTTTTGAGTTATCGTGCCTACGGACGGACGGACGGACGGACATGGCTATATCGACTAAGGCGGTCACGCTGATCACAAATATATATACTTTTCCATATCTAGCTCGCTTCCTTTAGGTGGTTACAAACACCATACCAAAGTTAATATACCCCTTTACCTATTCTATAGGTGTAGGGTATAATAAATCATTTAGTACAGAAGTACAAGTATTACAAAGTCAACTTTTTTACATAACCAATTCAATAAAAAGTTGCAATCGGAAATGTCCCACTAATGTAAACTGCATTTGTAGTTTAATCGAAAAAGTATTTTGATTTAAGTCTCGGAACTTTTAATGTCACACTTCGATTACTACTTTTCCAGTATAATCGATTATTTAGTAAGACAAAAATCACCTAAATGGAAATGTCAGTTTTACATCAACTTCATGTTTTGAAATTGCAAATTAGTCAAAAATTTTTAGACTTTCGAATTACATCTGTGTATTTAATTACCTTAGGTATATAATAATTTTTTATTTTTTCTGTCAATACACTTGTTATTAATTTAATTTTTATTTTTTTTTTTTTTTAATTCATTGTTTTTTATGGATTTTGCCTTAAGTAATTAACCAACAATGTCAAATTCCATTTTGTTTTACATTTTATTTTAATTTTTATTTTGATAATCGTCAAATGACAAACGTCAAATAATATTTTTTCTGCAAAAGTCTAACAGTAATGTGACAAAGACATTTTTGTCGTGTTTGTAAAAGTACATGTAGTAGATGATCAACTGCTTATGCATTTATGCTTAGTGTGACATTTCCGATTACAGCTTAATTTGAAGAAATTACTAAAAATATCTCAAAATCTTTTGAGAAAGAAAGGTACCGAAGAATATCAAATATCTGCATTTTATTTACTTGTAGAATCATTTGCCTATATTTCTTGATCATTTGCTTGTATTTCAATTGCCTGTACTTGGCAAAAGCAGGGTTATACTCCTTTTACAGAATATCTATATGTTATATGTATATGGCAAATTCTGATTTGGGAGAGATTTCAAAGTTGTTTAAAAAGTCTAAAAAACTCAGGCTTTAGATAATAGCCCTAAGATACCAGTAAAAATAAGTTCAAAAACAATTTAACTTTTATAATAATAAAGATATTTATCGAATTGTTGATGTACAAAAAATTTAAACTTTAAAAGTCCAATTTTACCAATTTAGTGTGTATTGAAAAACCCTGTATATTTCAATTTAAAACTATAAATATTTCTTTATTAAATATTTTATTTGCATTACAACAAATAGATATACAAAATATATACAAATATTTATTCCCTTAAGAGTCATTCTAATAACTTAAAACGCATCAACTATTCAAACTTTTATACACCTTCTTATATTCATATAATATATGATATCAACATAATATTATCATATATACGAGTAGTTTTTTAAAATATATATTTTATAATATTCTATAAATACATAGATACACTTTTCAATATATCTGCAGATAATATTATTATCTAAGGTAAGTTTATTCTAAAAAAAAAAAAAACAAAAAAAAAAAAATTATAGAATTTTCAATTTTATATTGTTAGGAAAATTGTTTTAAGGAAAAGTTTTATTTTTTTTCCTTAAACATTTTCACAAAAAAAAAAAGAAATTATAGAATCTTGTTCAATAAATACATAAATATTATATACAAGTAAAAAATATATGTAGATACTAGATATATATGAAATTATGTACAATAGAATAAAATTTTCCATATGAATAAAAAATTCTGTTTCTTTAGATATAAAATTTTGATCCAAAAAAAATAGTTTTCAATTCGATAATAATTTCGTTTTTATGCAATATAGAAACTTAAAATTTTTTTTTTCGATTTTTATAGATGGGATGAAATAACGCCTAATGATGTAGAGTCGAAAACACATTATTCAGAAAAACAACTGAAATATAGTTAAATTAACTGTTATATATTATTTGTGTATTTATACCGGTTTTCGTACTAAGATTTAGAATTTTTTCTTACAAAATTCAAGGCATAACCTTGTTCTGTATTAACATATAAACTACAGGGTGATTCTTTAAATAAACTAAAGGGTGATTCTTTAAATACAGGTTTGTGTTTTATATTATTATTTTGTCTTTATATGGTTTTCGTACTAAGAGAGTTTGACTAACTGTTTTTAAAGTAAATAGGTTCTTATAATATACAGGGTGATTCCCATACTACAAATTTGGGTCAAGACATTAGAAGAATCACCCTATATGAAAATATATATAATATGGTGATTTAGAAGGAATCTGAGAATCAAAAACCTAAAGGTAGGTGCCAAATTCTTAATTAAGAGCAACTTAAAAGGTAACCCCTTTTTTTAAATAAAATCCCTCGCTAAAAGTAATTTTTTATTCGTTTTGATCTACCCAAATGCACTGAATAAATATTCAATATCGAATTTAGAATCACCCTGTATATTTTAAGAAATCGCGTTCTTATTCCTGTTGAAATGTCCTGTGTGGACTATGCACCTAAAGAAAGTTTACGAATTATAAATACTAGAATATTATACAGAATAGGGGTAGAATGAAAGTAGAAGTAGATTCGATTTAATTTCCGAATAATTTTTCGAAATAATTTTTTATTTGTTTTGATCTACCCAAATGCACTGAATAAATATTCAATATCGAATTTAGAATGACCCTGTAAACTTTGAAAAACCACTACCCCTTTTACCGCTGAAAAGTCTTGTTTAGACACCTTTATTCACCTATAGAAAGTTTACGAATTATAAATACTAGAGAATATTATACAGAATAGGGAAAAAATGAAAGGGGAAGTGGATTCGATTTAATTTCCATTAATTCCGAAAATCGATTTAGCCTTATTTCGTTCGACACAATTTCAACCCACCTCTTTTTGATCCTTTTTTCCAATATAAGATATATTCTGTATCTATAGATTTATTAGTATAAGTTTTTTTTTTCTTTTTAGATATTCATATCTCTGGATTTTATTTCAAACGTACATATATGTTCCGATATAATATGAATAAATTTCAAAATTAAAGAATTTTATTTAGGCATTTTCCATTTTTTTTTTTTTTTGTATTTTCCATTTCTTTTGTGGTTTTTTTTTTAACATTTTCATTATTTTCATTGTCTTGTATGATCATTTTCGAAAAAAATTTAAATATACAGATATAGGTTATTCATATGTTCATGTACATTATTTACGCATGTATCTATACACATACATATACGATATAAATTATATAGGTATTTTTTTAATTTTAAAGATGAAAGTTATATTTGCATTTAAATATTTATGCAGAAGGATTTAAAATGAAATTTTCATATAAAAATCACAATATCTACAGATACAAAAATGAAATTATTTTCAGAAAATCATCTGAAAAAAACCAGAATCCAAAGTCGTAGATATAAACACAAAAAACACAAAAATAAAAAATTCAAACTGAGAACCAACAATATTCAGGGTTATGGTTTTCAGATTATGTCCAAACTGAAGGGATCCTTGTGGTCAGGTTTTTTTGTTTTTTTTTTTTTTTCATACATACAAAATTCAATTCACCAAAAAATAAAAATAAGAAAAAACAGCAAAACATGTCCATCTTTTCAAAATGCAAATAGCAAATATATTCAACATATAACATAAGATAGATATTTAAAAAAGTTTGTTAAGTGTTTTTTTGGTATATACAGGGGGTTCTACTTTAGAAAGTATTGAAAAAAAGAAAAAATTAATTAATGTTTTATATTAAAAATTCTTGTTATAGCCCACACTTAATGTTTTTAATTATGTTCACTACCTGAAGCAACATCGGGCTATCAAGCTTCTATACCGAGCAATAGAGGGCTTCCACAATGCTTTTATACCGTACTCTGTTACCAGACAGCTTTTGGATTTCTACCCAAGTTTTCCATGTTTTTCAACTACTTTCACTTTCCTTTGCAACTATGATCTTCTCCAAGTTATCTTTGGTCTACCCACAACTCTTTTCCAAAGCGGGTTCTAATAAACTGACTGTTCTAATGAAGGGCAATGTTTTCTGACAATTTCCTAATTGTATGGCCTTAATTAATCTTCATTTCTATCTTCATTTCTTTCTTCTTATTTGACAGAGAATGGTTCTTATCTTTGGATGGTTAATAGGCAGTTCCTAATTTATTTTTCGGTCATATCTAGGGCCATAATAATTATCAAGCACTTGTAGCTTGTTTGTTATTGAGTGTTTATATTGTGTAGTCATGTATCACTGCCGCAGAGAAGAATTGATTTCAAGCATGCATCGTATATTATTGTTTTTGTTCCTCTATTTAATTATGGTCATTTCCAGTTTGCCAAATTCTCCCGAACCCCATTCTTGCTAATATCACTGAAATTACAGGACCTTTGGTATTGTATATATTATAATATGGAGTAATGCCATAATTGGAGTCGATTTAACAATATTCGTCCATCCAGTTTTAACACGGTTAACGAACGACGCCAACTTAATAAAATTTGTGCAGGAAGTAACTTCTTACGTAAACAATCGGAAAAAATTAAAAGGAAGTTGGAATTCAGGAAGCTTCCGAACAAACCCAAAAGAACGCGGAGATCATATCTCCATAGTCGATACAGACACAGTCTTCAAATTAAGTGCAAGGGTGTTCCGGCATATTTTTGTTATATTCTTAAAATTTTTAATTTAAGATTTGCGATGTGAGTGCGACACGACTCCTTGGCCAAAAATGTATACCTTTCGAAACAAACCTATACAGAAACTTAAGATGCTTTATCTTTTCACCGTGCTGTATCCTGCCTCCTTCACATTTCAAAGGTTTGAGTTGAATAACGTGGTTCGGGTAACTATCAGACGTCTTTCAATTATAAACAAGCAGACTTTAAAAACTAATAATGGGTGCGTTTTGGCATATATATACCTGAAAGTTTAATTAATTATTATTTACGACCCATTAAGAAAATTCCCGCAGCTAATACTAAGAGAACTATTAAATAAAGTTAAATGTTGGGTATTAGTAAGCCAAGGTCTTCAAGTAACTCATATTCCACGAATAATTCCTTCTAGTTCTTAGGAACTTAATTTATTATTCGAACACCCTGTTCATTAAAGATTATATACTAAAGGATATATACACATTTCCTTATTTGTCTATGGATCCTTGTACTAATAGTATCTAAGGAATATTATTTCATTCTATAATACATATATTATGTAGATATTTTATATTTTTTTTTTTAGTTACAGGTGAGAATATAATCATAAAATTTTTAAATGTTTTCTTTGATTATTATTATATTGCTGTTGCATAGTTTCTGTTGTTGCCAATGTTGTCTATCCGATGATGTTTTCTTATACACAATAAAATAAAACTTAAAATATATATAGAGAAATTTAGAAAATATTTAAAATATACCTATAAGCGTTTTTTAGTATATTTATTGTTCATAATAATATTATGATATGATGTGTAAGATAGTTTTCTATCCTACGGGAATTAAAAAGAGGGTTTTTCTAATTTTTATTCTTTTGTTTTCTAGTTTCATGTTGGCTGGTCATCAGTACAGTAAATGTTTAATTTACTTGTGGTATTTATCTTTTAAATTTATATATTATATAAATGTATAATATAAAACAATAATATTAATATATATATATATAAATATATATATATATATATATATATATATACATAATATAATATGTTAGCCTTATGAATATTTATTTTGTCATAACAATTTTAAAAGATGCCAAAACCTCTGACCAATTTTCTATATTTAATTTAAATATGTATTTATGCACACAAATAGGTGATGTGTATAGAAGCTGCCGGTGTTAATGTATTTTTCAATGTAATTCTCAAAAATTTATTTAAATGTATATAAGTATAGAAATTTTTTGGTGAATTGCTTTAATTGCGGTTTAATACCGGAAATGGGGTTCTATTGTATATTTAATTAAGGAAATAATATTTGCACTTGTTATTTTAAATGTACATAATATACAACATATATACCTACACTTCTATTTAAAACTAATTGCATATTTATACATTAATTGTTACACTAACAATAGATACCTATTACAATAAAAATTAAGTTTTTATTTTTTTGAAATTTTTAAGAAATTAAAAGGTTTTCTTTGATGCATTATAAGTACGATTAAGAGGCTTTATGAAGAAAGTCCTCAAAAACAAAAACAATATATTATAAAAAAAGTACCAAGTAATTAAACCTATATGGTTATATGGCATTCAACTTTGGGGTTGTCCCAAGCAAACGCATATTAAAAAAATACAAACCTTTCAGAATAAAGTCCTATGTAACATAGTAAGTGCTCCCTGGTATGTATGTAATAGTGACATTCATAGAGATTTACAAATTCTCAAAGTTATATATGAAATAAGTATTTATGCCACAAAGAGTAAAGCTTGTCTAGAAGGCCATATAAATATTGAAGCTGCTCAGTTAATAAATAATCAGATTATTATTTAGATAATATAGTATAAAGTACAGATTTCTTAAGGGAAAGTACACTAAACCTATACTCAAACCAAAGATAGCTAAAAATTAATGGTTAGTCAGTACGACTAGTTTTAATAAGAGAAGGGTGCAGTTTATAAAAAAAAAAAAAACAATGACTGGGTGGCACAGTTGGTTAAGGTGCTAAATCTTTCATTCAACAAGTGCGAGTTCAAATCATAGTGAAAGAGAAGAAAAATCTGGACTATGCTAATCGATTTGCTATTGGGTTCAAATTAAAGGCTTAATCAATAATTAATAATTTTATAACTTAATAAACAATACATTAATATAACAATATAAATAAATAATTTAGTTGAATAATATAACTCACAGATACAGAATACCATATTGTAATGTAACTCAAATAGAAGACTATTACAATGTAACCAAAAAGAATTGTATCAAATGAAAATTTTAGGAGTTTTTACAAAAATCTAAAATATTATTTTGGAAAAAAGTCTCCATTTAAAAGCTTCCTCCTGGGGTTGGGTAATAAATCCCAAAAATGAAAATCCTTTTTAATATGCATTTAAATATTCTGTTAAAGATGAATACTTTTATTTAGAATTTAATTCTAAAATCCATTTTAAACTAGAATCTAATCTAGGAAATATATACAAATTCTCGAAAAAGCATCAAACCTCATTTTGAATGCACTTCCTGGAAGATTTATTGATTCAAAATTTCTTGTACATATAGTTATATTTTAACGTTCTGGAAAAGGAGGCAATTCTGATTTTGAATCCAACTCTAAAATCAATACAGTAATAGTACATAATGTTATCTCTAGGCTTCATTCAAAAGTATACTAATTTTAAGTAAAAGCGGTCTAAAGCGCTGTTTCATACAGTTATTAAAACGCTGATTTTAAAGCATAAAAGCTTCGATAAAAAGAATCCTTCCAAGAAAAAGACTATAACATTTGAATGAGACTTTGGAAACCCTGTTAGGTTTTAGCATTTATAACTCGCAAATTGAACAAATGTATAAAGCCCCAAAAACTACAGACCCCAAAATTTACGATCCAATATTGGAGAATATTAAATTATGACTTTTTTCTCTAAAATTATTCTCATTACGTTCAATGCAATTTTTGGATCCCTTATATTGAACATGCAAGTCCCCGAAAATTGCGGACTTTTTCAAAATTTAAATTTTGAAGACTTTTTTTTTACGGTTTTGAGGAATTTTTTCAAGAAGCCATCAGACTCGTTTTTATTAATTTTTAGAAGATTAATTTAATGTTTTTTAACTACTGACTTTTGTTATTCACCATCAAGTAATATTGAACTTAAAGATAATAGTTATGTCATTTCAAATTAATATCTAATAAATTTATATGGATGTTTCAAAAAAAATTATGTTGACAGAACATTATGTAGAAAATATGGTTAGCGTAGGTATGTGGTTTGTTCCAAAATATATTAAGCAAACCCAATTAAATATTATTATAATGTATAATAATATTAACGCTTATTGATAGTTTTTTCAATGGAAAAATGGAGGATATTTTGTGGATATATTTATTATTAATTTATTTTGTCACAATTTACTAATTTAATTAAATATGAAAAGATGATGGTTAAAGATTTTAATGAAATCAATTTTGGTAAGTATCTACTTCTATTCTATCTAAAAAGTTTTAAAATTGCAATTAATTTCGTTCAAATTTAATGTAAATCAGTTGGGTTAAAATGGTTTTTTAATTAAATTATTAATTTAAATTTATTTAATTATGATTTAGTTAAATGTTAAGTATGTAATTTGCTAAAATACAAATTATTTTAACCTCTGTGGTAATTTTATTTGCAAGATGAATTTCAAGTATACAGTATTTGAAAGAAAATTTTAAGTATATTTAAAGTTAAAGTGTGTTGAAGTTAGGACACACTAAAATTGCAGTTTGACTACGAGTAGTTTAATTTTATGAAGCGCCTTAATTATTAACTTCAACTACTGAATTACCAATGTCTAATTCATTGACAATTTCGAAGATTTGTACATATTATTGAATCATTGTTTAACTTGAGCTCATTATATTAAAAAACTTTATATTATCTTGGCAAGGAGAAACTTCCGCATTTGAGTAGTTCAGGCAAAAAACTAGTCAGAAAATAAAATATTTTGTGTCAACTCTTTTTTCAAAGTTTTAAATACTCTACTTAATTTGCCCAGTTAACGACTTATAGATATTAGGAAAATCACTTAAATAAAACTAAGCTGACGTTTACATATAAAGGAAATAAGTCTTTTGGTATATATTCGAACCTGTCACCTAAGATGCACATTGGGTAAAACATTTAGGTTTCAGCTTAAAAAATTTATTCAGGCGCTGAGTTATGCAAAACCAATTTCTGAAAATTTCAAAACTCTAGCTCATTTAAATTTTTCCATGTATCTATGAGCTTTTCATTACCAGCCTGATTAACGATGGGATGAGTTCAATTAAAGCTGAAAAAATCAAGTACCAGTACACTTAACATTACTTGGCAATCAGTACTTTATATTAAGCATTAAATAAGTTTTGTAATGGTATTTTGAGTTGAATTACCAGTAAAAGGAATTAAGTATTTATTTGACAATTCCTTGAGAGTAATCAAATTTGAATTTCAATTACTTTTGTAATTATTTTTGGAATTTAATTACTTTTTTAATCATTTTTGTAATTTAATTACTTTTGTAATTATTTTTGAAATTTTTATTACTTCTGTAATCATTTTTAATATTTAATTACTTTTGTAGTTATTTTTAAATTTTAGTTACTTTTGTAATCATTTTTGATAATTAAATACAAAAAAATCAAAAATTAAAAGAACTTACTGATTCAGAAAACTTATTTTTAAAAAATCAAATTGATTTTTACACTTTTTCCACTTTGGAAAAATGCTCTTCAAATTGTTTTAAAGTTTTTAAGACCCTTTAATTCAGTTTTATTTCGATAGGAGGGAAAATTCTAAAACTTATCCAGATCAGCCAACCGTCAAAAGTAAGTTGATCGAAATCCGCTTAAGATATTAAATTTATTTTAAATTTAACTAATCCATAAAATGTCTGGGTATTTTTTTTTTATTTTGGAATTCTTAGAAGGCAAATTAGAATTTAATTAATAATTTCTTTACAGTACATACCTACTTTTCTGCAGTAATTTTTTTAATATTAAAAAAAATAATTTAAATAAATTAGCATTAGTAAACATTTATAGAAATAACAAATCTGAATTTGGATTAATTTTATTTTTATCCAATTGAATGTGGTCTTAATATTCTTAAAAAAAAAAAATGGAAAATAAATATTATTGTTTTGATTTTGTTTGTCTCTTTAAAAGTTATTTTCCTTCTCTTTCAAATTTTCTTTTTTCTTAAGTTCTTAAAACTTATAAAATTGAAAAAAATTAAAATGTTGGAATAATTTCAAATAATATTATAAAAAGAAAATTCAGTTTTTTTTTCCTTAGAACAAGTAGAAATAAGAAAAATTGTTTTAAAAACCACTCTGTGTTTATTTAAGAAAATTGTATGTACATAATAGTACTTAAACAAATTTTAATCTAAATACCGACCCAAGTCATTTATCCTAGAAAATAATATCCATGTACTGGACTGTATGAATTAGTGTTGAAGGAATTAACGTAGAAAATACCTAAAAATAATTAATTTGATCTTAGTTCTTAACCAAATCATCGTTTAAATAATTTGCTGTTTGGTTTGCAAGCTGCAGACCCATTTTTTTAAATATTGTTATCGACATCAGTTCCCTCTTTCATGAATATTTGTATATTCAAGAGATTATAAGCTTGAAAGGTTTTAACGAGTTTAAAATAAAGGTTTCACCAATTTTTTTACCGAAGTCAATTATTTTCTCTTGGGAGCATAGGGCTTCAGCTGACACTTCCATCTCATTTAATTGTGTGCTTCTTTTTCAAAAGACATCACAGGAAATGTTGCAATTACCAAATTCTTTGAGTATTGTCTTCCACTATTTAATATTTGAGCGGCAGCGTCTTTTACCTCGAGAGTTCCACTTAATGACATCCCAGAATATTTTAATGTAGCCTTGTCTTTGTGAATTGATCTGCGCCATTCAATGTTTGGGGAACCGCATTTGTTTTACCTTAAGGGTTTCACTCTAAGGTCATTCGTGTTATGCTTGTATTTGGTTTTCTTAGCTTATGTCCTATCCATTTCCAGTTGCTGTATCTAATTTGTTTATCTATGGTTTTTTCCAATTGTTAGTATCCAGACATCCATATTTGAAATGGTATTTGGTGAGAATATCCTGTTTATTATTCGAAGACATTTCGTTATATGCCAAGTTTCGATACCATATGTCGTCCTTGTTCAGTCACTCTGGATATCTGCTTATTTCACTATAACGGCTGTAGTCATTTGATTAGAGGACTATAACCCTCCTGAAGTTTTTCTTCAAAATCTTGATTTCGAATTCAATCCTTAAATCCCACAACATTTCCGAACATTCACTTATAAAAATATGAAAATTTTCTGGAACGGAGAAAGAGTCTCTGCATTTTTCATCCTCTACCCTTAAAAGTATATGTAAAGAGCATTTATAGCATATTGTGGATAGAACAGCACAAGCCCCCTGATCAATATAAATTAAACATAATTTCAAAGTTCTTTTCAACCATTTTGTACGTTCATTCTTTCGACATTAATTCACACAGCGTATATGATCCTATATACCTAGATTATATTATATTTATTTAATAGGATAACCTTAGAGAAGTTCAAATACTTAAATATAAATATTTTCTAAGTTCTTTTAAATAAAGTTCTTCGGAAAAAAAAAAACAAACAGAAAAAAAAGCTCAGAAACGGACAACAAATGGACGAAAAAAAAAACTTAGAAAATCGTTTAAAGTCCTTTTTTTTGCATAAAAAAATATAAAAATTTTAAGTCCTTTGAAAATTGTTTTTTTTCTTATATTGTTTGTTGTTTGTCTGCCTCAGGTTATTACACACACATTAAATAAACACAAAAATTTAGATTTTAAGCGAAAAGAAAAACAGGGATTTTGAAGGATAATTTGTGTTTTTTATTCAATTCTGTTTGTTTTTTTTTCTATTAAGGACTTTTGGAAATTATTATCCTGTTTATCAGTGTATTCTATAGTAAGTAAATGTATTTTAGAGGTTATATGTTAAGTGCAGCGTTGGTTGAATTACTTTTATTGATATTCTTTATAATAGAATTGTAGTAAAATAATTAAATGGACTAATAGAGATTAAGAAAGAATGTATTCTTTGGAATTAGATTCAGAACGACAGTGGATGTGTATAACAGGTATATAATATATATATTTACAATTAAGAGTAGGTTTAATTTTATCTTTGTTCCAATTCATTGTTTGATATTGGTTTATGCATCTGTTCCTTTAAAGAGATGTTTGTTAAACTGTTGTTTCTTTTCTTAGGTTTTGATTTTTTTACTTTGCTGATTAAAATAGGTAAGTAAATGTTCTAATAAATGCTGAATCAATAAAGTATTTCCTCAAATTATCGGACTCTAAAATTTCAGAACACTAAACAGTTTTCATAGAGGTGTCAACAATCAAATATATTTTCCTGTTCATTTTGCCAATTCCCTCTATCCAACTTAATCCATAACTCCCGAATTCTATTCCAAATTTCGTTTCCCAATCCCGATCCTTAAAACCAAAAATACATATATATTTAAGGTCCATTCCAAGTTAAATTTTAAAAAAAAGGTGAGTGGTATTAGATAAATTCCAACACAACGCAGATGCAACCTTTACGGCGATTCTGGGACCCTTTCGATGCTTTCGTTTATATATAATCGCGTATAAACCAGGTTTCATGAAAACTATAAAATATAGTAGTAATAAAGAACTTCCAATAGTTGATAATGCCGCTTCCAAACGTCAACTAAAATATTTATTGAAAGCCTGATTTTGTAACTAACACTAAAATCCCACCTAACTTAAAATCCCACATATATAATATATAAATATTTTGTAAAAGGCTCTATTTTTACACAGTTCGGGCAATTGAAAATACAGGCAAATGAAGTACAGAGAAATGACATGTTCCCGAAATTCAAACTGTAATAGGAAAAAAAATTAACTAAAAAATTGTTTCAAGTTCAAAAAACAGAGTCCTACCTACTTGTATTAAAAACCTCTAAATATACTAACCCCAAACTAATTTAACTAATCATACCTTAATTTAAAATTAGAATCTAATCAAAATATATTATACTAATCTCAATTAAAGTATACATAGCTACTGTATTCAATATAAAATTTCTTTGTTTTATATGTACCATTTTTTTTAAATTCTTTTGAGAGATCGTTTCCTTTATTACTCGTGTCCCAGATTGCAATATTTTTCAATGTTTTACTTATTAACAAAAGCGTGTCATTACAATCTGGTGGTGGGGATTCTTTTCTATATATCTATACATTACATAATAATTCTTTCAAACTTTCAATACCTGCAGTCTAAGTAATTATTTTATTTTTTGCTTTATAATAGAACGCATTAAATGCGTTTTATGTGGGGTGTTAATTCCCAAGAAACGTTTATTGTGTGTTTCTTTGTTCTAATTTTGTATACTACTTATTCACTCTAAAAAAAATTCCATTTTCTTTATAATATTTGACTCGATTGCATTTTTGTTTTATTTTCTAAATAGCTGTTTTCATTCAATGCTACGCTTTTTAGAAAATTATAAATGATTTTTACACCTTTTTTTTGCCATTATAAGGAAGAAAACTTCAGGAAAATGAAAAAACAGGATTTATTACACATTTTAACAAATAACTTTTGTTTCATTATTTTTTTTTGTGCTGTAAGATATGTGTAAGGTATTAAAAGCGTAAAGTCTTTAATGGTTTTTTATTTGTTTATAAGTAAATTGAGGAGCACCACGAAATACCAAAAATACAAATACACCGTATTACAAAATCTCGAATTAAAAAATACCGGATATTCAAAAAGCATCACTATCTATACTGATTTAGTTTCAATAAAATATTAAATGACAGTTCGAAGGAGAGTGTTGCCGTTGCATTAAAAATTTTAAATGAATTTATTTCTAGGTTTTATTTAGTGGATATTTTGTATTTTCAGTACGTTTGACGTAATTCAAACCATATTTATCGTTTTGCGCCACCCTGAATAACATGTAGGATTGTCTCAGATTTTTTATATTTTTCATAACTTTTCGTAATCTTTGACTGCTGTTCTGTTATGTACTGTTCCATTTCAAATTTCCCAAGTTTTCTTGACAAAATTCTGAAATAAAAATAAAAAAATATAAATAAATTTAAAAAGTTATTAAACATTCATACTATATCGGTCGTTTTGCGCCACCCTGTACTTTTATGAATCTGTAAATTTTGGAGTTGAATCGAGATCGCCATGAATTTCGATTTTTTATTTAGAACTGTCACTTTTTCCACCAAACAACAAATGAAACTCCTAGAATGTTTACATTTACGAATGACAGGGTATTTTAAAGTTGGTTACTTAATTAAGGCTATATAGTTTTGCCGAAATATTTATACCAAATAAGAGATTTCCGATAAAGATGGATTCAACGAATTTCGAATATGTTATACGATAATTAGTTGGTAATGTGTTAATTAAACGTGTTAAAAAATAATCTGAAATTTGGGACTTTTAAATTTTAGGATTTCATATTCGATATTTTGTGTTCAACCCATGATACAGTTATTTTGCACGAAAATAGTCCAGGAAAGTATGTCATATATTATAATCATAAGTTCTTTAGTTTTTAGCTATTTGTTTTTGCTAGGTGTTAAAAAAATTTGAGAAAAGCATGCAGGTTTCATTATTGTTATATAAAAAATTATTTATAAATATAAAATAGTTTTAAAGTACAATTCACATTTAGTAAGATTGAATCAGAAAACATACCGCTCTAGTAATCATCTAAACAACTTAGACTCTAAGTTACTTAATTTTCATCGATTCTAATGCTTTTCGATGCAAGCCCATTATTGTTTTACACTTTATAGTTTTTTAAGTTAAATAATAATTAAAGTAGTACTATATCTAATAATTAAATTTAAATGACAAGTTTCAGAACTGAACTTTATTTCATTCATAGGAAATTCAGATTAGTACAAATTCCATTCGCTAGCATAGAGCTGTTTTTGAAAAAATCAAAAATCCTCAACTACCTTCTCTAATTTATTGAGCTGCAATGACGTTACTTGATTAAATACATTGAAGGAGATATTTTGACTTAACAATTTGAGGTTAAGTGTCACTTTTGTTATTTTCAAGCTCTACACTCTGATGAGACGGACATAAGCTTATAATATATATAATGTATTTCAGAGCTTCATATAGACTTTAAACAACACTTCTGACATTGGTTAATGGGGTGAATTAAATTTTCGTTTTTTTGTGTTATTATAATGTTACCTTATAAATTTTGTAAATTTCAATGTATTGAAAAGAAGGGTGTTATTTAGTTCTTATAATATTTTTTTTTGCCTTTATATATTCAATAATAATAAGTAATAAACAATATAATAATAATATATATTTTGTACAAAGAGTAGACAAAAAAGCTTTAAGCATAAATATTCTTTTTTAATCACATGTTTAGCTTACATAATCCGGTATAAAATATACAGAGAGTCATAATATAACTTAAGGCTATACACAAATTCTTTTTTAATTCATATGTATATTTAGTATAAAAAAAACCTATAATGGGTTCTGATGTGGTGTGACGTACCGTTTTGTTAGATGGGTTCTCTCATTTTAGAAACTGTTTTGAATAAAACAGACTTATGTCTTGACGAATGTATAAAAGCTTGAATTAAATCAAAAATTATTCAATGAAACATGCTACATGGCCTGGCTTAAGATTACACATAGTATATAAAATTTGTATCAAAAATGAATGTGGAATTCATTAGGAACTATTTTAATCGGAATATTAATAAATGTCCAGGATCTACTAACACTACTTTTGCATCTACTAACTGTACTTTTGCATCTACTAACTGTACTTATGTCTTGAGGAATTTCTAAAAGGTTTAATTAAATCAAAAATTGATACATGAAACATTCTAAATGGCCTGGAATAAGGTCTCACATCGTATATAAAATTCTTTATTAGAATTGAATATGGAATTCTTTTCATTCCCTATATAGATTTTTAATCAAATTTTAATTGTATGTAAGTAAAGTCGTCAAGGTGGTTTCTAATTAAATTATTTTTATGTGTACAACTTATGTGATAAAAAATATTACAGATTTAAAAAAAATTTGAATTCATTCTTATAACTCACAAGAATGTTTGCAAAATATTTCCAGGGATATAAAAATACAGTGTAATGAGGAGTTCTCTAGGCAATGTTACAATACACATTACTAATGAATCTGATTTTTTTTTTTGGATAAGAATAAATGAAATTTAATCAGGAGTAACCCTAAAGCCAAATGATGAGCATAGTTTCTAGGGCAAATTCCATAAACTATGTTATATCTTAAACTGATGAGCTTAGCAGAGTTCTCTTGGACGTTTTTTTGTTTTTTAATTTAATTAAATTCGAATAAATTCCAAAGCAGGAACCCATAACGAACCCATACAAATTTCACCACTGATATTGAATTTGTACACCAATTGAAAATAAATAATGTGGTTGGGAAAGGAAGAGGTAAACGTATAATGGTAATAAAGGATATACGATATAGGATGTTTTTATTTATGAGATCTTTTAATTTTCTTATTTCCTTTAACTTCTCAAATAATTGTTTACATACAAGTATAAAATACATATACAAATATATATACATACATTATAATATTTAAAAATTTATTTATTTATAACGTATATACAATCGAATTGAATATCAAAAAAAATATTAAATATGTGAATATATGTACAATATATAATAATAAGAAAAAAATAAGGTGTGAAAATTATTATTATATATATTATATTGTTTTGTTTTCCCACTCATTTTTCCGCTTTGTTCCTTAATATTTCACAAAAAAAATTTATTTCATATTCTTCTATCCCTTTTTTTCAGTTTTTTTTGTTTCATTATAGAACGGTAATTTTTGTATAAATTCAAATGTTAATGTAATGGAATAAGCAAAGTATGGTATATATGTAGTTCTTATTAAATGTACAGGCATAAATATATATGTACCTATTTCCTTCTCATTCCAACAATCCTGTAGTAATCGCGGGGATGGTGTGACTTCACAATGTGTGAAAAAATGAAATAAAAGATTTTTAGTAATAATTGAAAATTTACCAATTTCATATTTTCTAAAAGATTGAAAGTGGTTTGGTTTTTTTGAATGATGGTGAATAGGGGTGTGCAATACACGTAAATAACTCACCATACTTAATATACGATAAATTTAAATTCATATTTTTTAAATGGTTTTTATTGATAAATAATTTTTTGGAATTAAAATAAAAAAACAAAAAAAAAAGCAAATAAGTGAGTGTCAAGTAAAGGGAAACCAATACAATGAACACTTTCAATACTAGGGGTGAAAATAATTTTTGAAAGACAATGGTAGGTATTTATTTAAATTTACAAAATATTATTGTAAAATTTATAAAATCACATTCTCATGAGAAATTACTTAATTTTAAACCAAATAAAGGAAGTAAAGGATAATAATGTACTTATAAATAAATTTTAAATGGATTAGAATGCAATTTTTTTTTTCTTTAAATAATAAGTCATTGTATTCATTGACATTTTGCATTTAATTTGACAATTATTGTTTTTGACAGGAAATCTTTTTAATGTTTAAATCCTGATGCAACTGTTATGTTTACTTTGGGTTTAAAGCAGTTTTGCGAATATTGAAAAAAGAGGGTTAAACAAAGTACAGTTACTTTTTTTAGTTTTTAAAGAAATATTTAAAAAATTATATCTCGTCAAAATTTGAATTGTTCTGTAAAATAATTGCAGCATATAATTAAATTAAAATTTTAAAAATATGATTAAAAATTCTAAAGAACACTTCACGTCAATTAGTATTAAAGTACAGTATTAATAATACAGAAAAACAAATACATACTTAATAATATTTAAGAAATTACGGTAAATATCAATTTACTGTTATTTACTAATCTTATATTTTACTGTTTTTAATTCATTTTTATTTCAGGGTGTGTTGAAAAGATACCAGACTAACTAAATGAGGTTGCTATGAGTGATGTTTGATTTTACAAACTTAAGCCAACATAAAGCATCGAAAGCTACCCGTTGGAACTGTAGTTTCTTTGGATAGTGTGCTTAAAGTCACACACAAAGTCACACATGCTAAAACCACACCATTTGAAAATCAAATTTTAGAAAGGATCTTTGATACTAATGTAAAGTTTGGTTTGAAGGATGGGAGTTAGGAAAGAAAAGGAACTGGGGACGTGCTTAGGAGAAATATGTTAATATTCTTCTTAAATTTAATAAAGTCGTAAACATACGAATTACCAACTTTCGGGAACAAATGAGACAGAACATGGGTTTCACAATCTCGATATACGTATAACAAAGGAATTTCCATAAGACGTTTTTCAACATCTCAGTCAATTTAATTTAATACAGTAGTAATCATACGTTTCACTCCTTGTTTGACGTTAGAAAACTTTGTGTGGAATCATTAGTTATTTTATTAATTTAGAATAGGTGTTTGTTCCTGCAATGTATCTATAAAACAGGGTAACTAAACAGCCGGGCGCCGAGAGCTAAATGGAGTGAGTGTCTATCAACTTTAGACATTTGAGAATTATTTTTATTGTGTTTAGTTCCATATGACGTTCCACCACAACTGTTTGAAAACTGTACACCATACATATCTATGTACAAGATATTCTGCTAAAGGATCTTATCCGTTCAGTTTGGTTTTTCTTCCTTCACGTCCAAAAATTTACTACATTAAATGGATTGCTGGCACAGTACTTAGAGTGCCGACGTTTCAAGCGAAAAGCCCGGGTTCGAATCCCAGTGAAAGTGGAAAAAATTTTCTGGTTTAAGGCTCGACTCATCTACAATTAGTCATTGGGTTCAAATTAATGACTTAATCAATAGTTAAAAATTATAAATCTTTTATAACAAACACATTAATATAACAGTATAAACAAATGCAAAATATAAACAAAAATAGAATTGTATCTATTGAAAATCTAAGACATTTCTACATGTTATAAGGCCTAGTACTATCTCAATTATGTATGGAATTCATTATGATCAATTCTAATAACATAATAAGAATAAAATATAACCCCCTGTTCAGACATGTACTTATGGTATAGACAGGCTTATTAGCCTAACAGTTAAACTGCGCTTAAAAAAAAAATAAAAAAATCAATTTACTATTTATTTTTTTAAGCAATGTGCCCCCACTCTTTATTATACGTATCACTTAATATCACACAATTTCCCCTACTCTTAATTATACGAATCAACATTTCAATATAATCACATTTTATTCTTTTTTATATTATTGAAAAGAAGGATATGCTATATTAAAATAAAGTATAGGATTGGATTTTTTTATATAGTAAATTTTATTATTCATTGTATCTATAAAGTACATTGAATCCATAAAGTACATATTAACTTTTAGTTATTAATGTCTCACACTTACCACGACGAATATTATTTTGAATCTCCCACTATTTTAATTTGTTTTCAATAACTTCCCATAATATTATTTTCTGAGTTATTACCAATTTGTATCTTATAGTAATTTAAAATTGTTTATATTATATGCCTGTTATTGAAATTGTAAGAAAACCCACTACAATTTTTGTTTTTCAATTTAGAAATAAGTTATTATTGTCGTATTTTTCAAATATTTGTAAATTGTAATTTAAAACACTTATTGTACATGTGTGACAGTTCACACAAACAATTGGTAAAATATTTTACTAAAATTATAAGTGAGGACTGGAGAATAACAGCTGAATGTAAATAAAACCGTTTCCAAATGGGTCTAATTAGACGGTAAACTACTGACAGAATAAATTTGAGATTGAAAATAAAGCAATTAAAGTTGAAATTTTTAAAACAATTGTTAAATTCAATATTTATTCTATTAAATGCAAAAAAAAATGTTTTTGAAAAAATTGCACATGTTGTTGAAAATTCTAGAAAATATAATTAACAAAAACTGTCCTGAAGAGGAAATGTCTAAACAAATAAACAATACGAAGGAAGCAGTCTAAATATGGAAGCAAAGTTGTTGATTTAATCAAAAGATTTACAATTTACAAGACGAAAGTGGAGGAAAATCAAGAATGTGTCAATGTATCAACTCTAGGATACCCGCAATATGCAAGTAAAAATAAAGGAGGTTTATGGGAGATATTTAAGCCTCTTGCACTAGATGAACAATATGTAATGACGACGTTGAACATGAAATTCAACTCCCTTCGAAAAAGTTTTAAATACACGACTTAATTAGGTTCTGAGTTATGCATATTTATTTATTTAATTATTAAAAATTTATAGAGACATGCAATGACAAATCGAAACAAATTTGTAAGCCAATGACATATTTAAGTGAATTTTTATGTAAGCTTATATCTTCTCCCACACTTTTTCTGTCGACTTCTATAATTTAATCTCCTTTGTTTCTAGGTTATAGCATATCAGCTGGGAACCTGACCCATTCCTTCTGTAATCTTCAACAATAAATTTAATTGTCACCTTTTTGTTGGCATACCTTGCGTCCCGAGTAAAAGAATTTGTATCACTTTTACAAAAATTATAAAAAATTTGGTTTTACATGGAAATTATGAAATTTTGGCAGTCAGCACGAATTAAAGCTAGAATTGCTCTAAAACAATTCTAAAAGTTTTAAAAATGAATTTAAAGTTTTTAAAGACACTGCTGAATAAATTAGTTTAATTTCAATAACAAAGACAGCCCTTGCATTTAAAAGCAATCGTGCGGACAAGATGGACAAATGTTTTGCCAGCTAACTTTCCAAGGAAAACCCAACCTAATTTGAGTATTAAGAACCGTTATAATTATGTAATTTTGAATTTAATCAGGTTTTAAAAATGTAATTTAAAATTCCCTTATGCTTCTTTAAAATCAATGAGTGAAATGGAATACCCTCTTACACAAGCTGTCTTTTAAAATAACTCAACTTAAAAAAAATAACTTTAAAAATACAATAAATAAATGGCTTGACAGCTTTTTAGTTTTTGTTATTGATTTTAATGAATCCGAATGACACTTCCTAATACCTGCGCTTAAAATGTTTTATTAATGCTTATTTTTTCTAAAAGTTTTTATTTAAACTTTGGTACACCTAATTAGTCAGTCATTTTGTAACGTCATTGTTATCATTCCAATCTATAAATTAAGAACTTTCTAATGTCTGTTCTCTTATTTTAAGTGAAAAATTAAGATCCCTTGAATTAAAACGTGTCTAATAATATTCAATTGGGAGTTATAAAAATTGGTGTGTTAAAAAAAACTTTGTTTTATTAAATAATTGAAAATAAAGTTATATAAAATTTTAATCCTTCTTTCTTATAACTTTGAAATATATTTGCCAAACTTTCAAACATAGTTTTTGCAAATAAAAAACGAAACAGAATAAAAACTGTGTATATTTTAAAAGTGAACTAAATTGAAAAAAAAAAACTTTTAGTTTGGGAACTTAAAAATATTTACATTTTTTCAGCTGAGAACTGAATTTGAACTTTTAACAAGCTTATTAGATTTTTATAATTGAACTTGATACTTTCGAATGCAATATTGTTTTTGATTTTTCAATCTCAACAGAACATAAAAATTCCTCAACCTCACATCAGTTAATATTTTTAAATGAAGACTCAGAACCAATTGCTGCAATTATTATTTTGATTCTTGTAACCAAATATTGTAGTTTTTCAATGAAACTGCTTACAAAGATCTTATTTTCTCACGAAAAATTCCCTTTTTTAAAACTGTTATACTTAATTTCACGGTCACACTTTAAAAAACATTTTGACATTTAAACAGATGTCACCTACAACTACAGCTACTACAAATAGTAGCAAACGAAAAAAATCGGACATTTTAAAATTAAATAAAATTTTTTACGGAAATTAAAAAAAGGGATTCAAGTATGAATTTAAATTTTTTTTTTCCATATTCAAAATAAAAATTGAGGACCCGTTATTATTTTAAAGACGTCAGTCAAAAATTACAATTATTTATGTATTAATATATTTATAATTGAAAATGTCAAAACACAATCAGTTACAACAGTTTGAAAAACACTGAATTCAAAATACTTTAAAAATGCTAATAAAAATATTCTAAATTTTAACTCTAAATTAGAAGATACAACTCTTTTAAATTACCTGGAAACTTGGCGAATAATGTGCGCGACAGATATGTCGGACGACTAAAATTATAATTGATATATGGAACATGTTTAAGGTGCACTACCAATATGAGCATGCTTGTAGTTTATAGCATCCGATTGTATTGCAACGTTTTCAATTATACCTTAATAGATTATAAGTGTGTCTGATCAAAGGCGTAGTGGTAAGGACGCCGCCTATCATGCGGAAGGTCTAGGGCTTAAGCTCCGGTCAGATCATATCTAATAAGAAATATCGTAAAATTGTATAATTATATCGTAATAGTTTATATCGTAATATAAAATAAGATTTAATACAAATATATAAATAACTCTTGTGTAAGATTATAGATGGCGCACAAAGTTAACAATTGTGCATTCATATTTCATAACCTTATACAATAACTACAGCCGACTAATCAACGGCTTAGTGAATATAATAATTAAAGAAACTGAAGCCTAGTCTAAATAGACTTGGTGAATGCAGATTCTCCACTTAAAGGAGTGGAAAGGGCAAAAAAAAATAAGATTAGTAGTTTTAGTACGACGTTTTTAATGACACCTAAATATTATTTTAAGCCGCCACCTCAGTAATGTATCCGGAAACCATTGTGTTTGCACCTTTAGAATACAGTAGAAGTTTATTTAAAAACTTTATTCAATGTCATTGTATTACGAAACTCATTTAGTACTTTACACTATAGGTATAGGAGAATAAATTTATATGATATACGTATATTTTAATAAGAATAAATGCAAAAAAAAAAAAGATTAAAACTGTCACTTTTTTTTATAACAGTACTTATTTATAATAACAGGAATTATTTTGTTTTAATAGTTCTTCTGCACTGTTTTGTTTTTTAATGGAGCATTACTTTGTAAATTCTATGTCTTGTTCTTGTTTTATAACGATGTTAAGTTGTAATAAGAAACATATACATACATAATATATTATTACAAACTATGTTGGTATATTTACATAAAGAACATTGTAAAAATTTTAAAATTGATAAACTTGCTCTAATAGTTTTATTTTTTTGGTATAGAAGAAACACCCAGAAAGTCCCAACTTAGAATGACAAAAACTAAAAAAAAAAGCCTTAACAAAACATTAAGAAACTTAAAAAACTTTTCTTAGAAGGGTACAAGAAACAACAAATTAAAAACTTAATAGTATAAAGTTACTTATATAAAGTCTTCTGTCTAAAGGTTGAAAATTTAATGTAGGTCTATACTTTTAGAAAATTAATAACTAACAAACAATTCGCAATAAATTTTAAAGAAACTTTTAAAAAAGTTTTGTTTTTTGTTTATTTTTTAAAGACTTAAGACTTAGAATTGGGTTTTTGCTTTTCTCTTTATTGAAAAAATAAAGTATAGGAAAAGTTTGTTTTTTTTTTCTTGACTTTGGAACTTTATTTATTAGAGGAATCCCATATAAAATATCTATACAGTAATATCAAATAGTTCGAACTCTAATAAAAAGGCAAGATAAGTTCTGGTTGGTTGGAATTTAAAAGGTGTATTAAATAAAGAAAAAACAAAAACTATGAAAGTTCATAGGTTTTGTAAATTTATAGAAGTGTTAAGGGACGAAAATAAAAAGAAGATTCCATTTTGGAAATAATGACACTGAAACTTAAATATGTATTATATTGCATTAAGATTTACTTATAATTATGACTCTAAATATCTAAATAGAATGAAAATGGGTTTTTTAGAATAAAAACTAATAAATTTTAGTTCTAAAAATGTAAAATAGATAAGTTCTAAAGTCGTTAAAAGGTTTAAAGTATTTTATCTATTACAAAATGTTGCATGGTAGTTATGCTTCGAGTTCTAAAATATTTAATCAAAGCCAGATAAGTTCCTTCTTAATCAGGGGATTCGAACATTGATAAGAAATAAAATGATAATCTAAAGAAATTAGCATTTAGAGATTCTAGCTTTTAGAAGTGAAGTATTGTTGAATTAAATGCAAGAGCAGTCCAGCCTATAAAAAAACATCAATTTTCTAATTCTCGTATATTTAAAACGGACATATAACGGAAGTTTCTATCTTTATTGGCGCCGAAGATATGCACGAATGGTCCATTGGCTCGATCAGGAGCATCCAAACCCATGGTTTCATTATACATTATAAATACAGGAATACATCATAAATTTTATTATGAAAGTATTATTAATTCTTGAGTTATCGGAAGTAGCAATATTCGGTGGACGGCCACCTGGAAAGACATAGCTAAACCGACTCGCAAGGACGTTGATCAAAAATATATATACTTTTCCATTTCTGGTTTTCTTTTTTACGATGTTTACAAACTACGTACTAAGGTTAATACACCATTCTAACCATTTAGAGTAAATCAATTTTTTTTAAATCTCGCTTTTAGAAAATTTCGTTATTTAGTGACAATTCGCGTTTTTAAAAAATCTTTCTTTTTACGGATTTTAGAGATCGATACAAAATCTCAATTATCCGCTTTTTCCAGAATATGGGAAAATCGAGATTTTCTAAAAACGAGATTTTCTATAAACGAGATTTTCAGAAATGAGCCAAATATAAACTTATAACTAAAGTTGGGTCTGATCAAATTTATAAGCATACCATGTACTAAATAGTTAAGAGAATTCTCATTAAAATCTTTATATTCTTAAATTTCCAATTCATTTTATTTGAAATTTTACTAAAACTTAACTGAAGCCTTAATCAATACATTATACATTATTGTAATCGTAATTTAGTCCAAAGTATAGTGTTGTAATAAATTACAAATTTTAGTAACTTAATTTTGTTGGAAACGCGTAAATCCGAAAATTTGTTTTGTGTGTGCGCCAAATCGGACCACTTGACCGGGAAGCTTTCACACAACACCTAATATTTTGAGAAATTTCGAGTTCTCACCGACGGAATGAGTTCAAATTTTTTACTTGAAGTTGGGTGGCACAGTGGTTTAGTGCCGCATTTTATGCGAAAGTGAAAAAAAAACTTTTCTGGTTTTCGACTCGATTTAGCTACCATTCGCCATTGGGTTCAAATTAATGGCTTAATCAATAATTAATAATTATATATCTTTAATAAAAAAAGCTTTAGTACAACATAAACAAATGCAAAATATAAACAAATAATTTAATTGAATAATATAACTCACAGATATAGAGTACCATATAACTCAAATACAAAATAATACGATATAAACAAAAATAGAATTGTATCTATTGAAAATCTTAAGACGTTTCTACCCGTTACAGGGGTAGTACTATCTCATGTTTAAATTTTATGTGAGTTATAAATCAACTGTTCTGGCGCTGCTATCACATTAAAATTTTACAGAGGAATATTTTGAATCATCCTCTTTAATTCTTTATCTTTAATTTTACCAAACTCTTAAACTAATTAATATTATAATCATTGAACTTCATTATTTTGATTTAATTTAATATTATTTATTTTTCATATACTTAATTATGATTTAAATTTTATAAAAAATACCAAATCTTTTCAATTTTGTTTCAAAAATTCTTGAGATTAAAACGGCTCATAACACATTCTACACAACACACTAATTTTGTATGAAATTTTAAATAAGAATCAAGAATCAAAAACAAACAAATTATTTTCAAAAAATATTCAAAAAAAGGGTTCCCATCAAAAGACACGAAAATATTTTTCATTTTAAGCAGATGTCGCTTTTAATAAAATATTTCTTACAAATTCTTCTTTCAAATCTAAACTTTTATTAATTAAATTTTGTCGTCGCGTTTCAAAAATCATTTTGATATTTTCGGTTTTTTTTTTTTTTTGTAGAAATGAGCATACAAATTTTGTAAAATAAAATTAATTAAATAAATTTTTTTTTCCTTTTTTTTTGAAAAAATCTGTAAAGTAATTCATTAACCTTAATTAACTTTTAAGATTATACTTTTAATAGACTTAAAAAAAGAAAAGTTATAATAACATTTAATTTTTTCCAATGTTAATTTTTGTTTTTGTTTATCTTCAAACGCATTCTTCGTCCTCTTCATTATATTCTATTTAAACACAATCAAACACATATTACATAATCCTTTTGTATAAAGGTAATTATATTACGTAAAGTACTTTTCAAGTATTGCAAAATCCAAAAATGTTTTAAAAGTCTTGTGAAGTTAGTCCATGAACAGTGTCATAGAGATCACGATGTGCGTAAATTTTTCAAAATACACTTCTTGGGTTCCAAACTTAGTTTTTGTAAAGATAATATTTTACATTGAAAGTATGAGATTTAAAAAGGAAACAAGGACTCGATGGAAGCAAAGAGGAATGAATAGGAATTGAAGTAGCCTCTTAACAAATTAACACAATATTGTTCGATTAACAAACTTTTATTTAATAAGAAATCATTTATATTGCAAAATTACATAGGATATATTGTTCTAATATTATATTATTTACTCTATTAGGTACTCTCACATATTTTGCAGCTCTAAGACACTCACTTCCTCGATTAATAATTATACTCTTAACCACTTTGTAAAATTCGACTATTTAGCACTGCCTCACTTAATAATACATTAATTACTTATTGATATTTATTTTTAATAATTTTTTTTTAATCATGACCTGTACGCGGAATCGAAATCACACTCTACTGGTTAATAAGTAAAATATTTACCCACTACACTCCTAAAACCCTTTCATTAATCGTACATGATTCATAAATACAAACTTAAAAAAATTGCATACTTTTAGGCGAATATTATTAAATTTTTGAGTGAAATTACTTACTGCAATTATTACACCGGTTAAATTTATTTATTAATTGAATTTTTTTTTTAATTTTTATAAAAAGTTTATAAACATTAAATAAATTTACTTTATATTAAATAATTTCATTTTTTTAATAGGTGGCAATAAATATATGTAATACTATATATATGAGTAGGTGTAATATAACTCAAAATAACAGTTGAGAACCTGTCACGACATTGGAATTAAGAATTTTAACCAATGAAAAAAACAATAAAAAATATTTAATAAAATTAAAAAAATTAAAAACAATAAAAAAAAAACAACAAAATAAGAAAAACAAAAATTTTGATCTCTTTTAAAACTCAAAAAAACAAAAAAAACTCAAAATAAAATAAAAAACAAAAAACATTTTTCAATTAAAAATCATCCGAGTGCAAGTAATTCACTTTTGTTTTTTTTTTTTACTCATTTCAACAAAACACGCTTGAAATGAGTACTTATTTATAACACACAATAATAACGACATATACTCTGAATGAATGGGTAACAAAAGATACTAAAAGAGAAGAATAGGAAGAGTTTTGAATTTAAAGAGTTTCAGAATTGGTTGTTGTTTTTTTTTTTTTATTTTTATTCTGTTTGTTATGGAAATGAATGCGAATTTGTTGTTGTTGTTTTTAATTTTTTTTTTAAATTAAAAGATTGGGATTGGGAATCATTTTAATATATTTGTTGTTGTTATTATTATTATTATATTGAGTTTATTTTGTTGCATGTTTCACATGAGTGTTTCTGTTAATCCTTAAAGCCTTGTTCATACATACTTGTGAATATAATATTGTGAAAAAAATAAAAGTTTATTTAATTTATTTATTTTTTTTTTTATTTAATTTTTCGAAAATAAATAATATATAAATATATGTATACCTAATTAATATGCAAAATCTATATATATATATTTAATAATGTGTGTATATGTGTGTAAATAAAGTGATTATTAAAAAAAAAAAAAAAGAAAAACAAAAGTATTGTTGAAGTTAAGAGAAATAAAATGTCCTTGTGTGAAAATGTACACTTGTTAATATGTGTGTATATAAGTTTTTTTTTTTAATATTATTAGTTTTATATTATGTGCAGTTATATGTATATAATATGTTTGTATGTGGATTAATAGTTTCAATAATTCTTTAAATGAAAAAAAAGATTTAAGTATATATATAATTTATGTATATTCACACATATATTAATTATTTTATAAACGTTTATATAGTAAATTTAAATTTAATATTCGATTGTTTTTCTATTTAGGAAAATAAATTTTTTATAATATTCTTTATCCAGATAGTATATAAAATTATATATATATATGCATTATATTAACAAGATCTGTATTTATAATTGGTTTTAATAATACTGAAAAATAATTTTTTTTTTTAAATATAAACTTTTAAAAAAGTTTATAATAGTTTAAAATATTAATTAATTTTGCAATAAAAGTTTTTTTTAAGTTAAATTAAACTTTTAGCAATTTTCATCAACTCTAATTGATAATTTTTTTTATAATAAATGAGTATAACAATTGACAGCTGCTGTCAAATTTTGTTTATGTCGATCTAATTAAAATTTTATCAATAATAAGGCCTATTCCTAAAATTTTAATAAAATCAACATAATGATTTTTTTTAATGAAAAAATAGTTAATAACCTCAAATTCATATTTTTAAACTTTTTAATGCAATAATGACAGAACATTTTACAAGAATTAGCATTAAAATAAAAAAATGTGACATTTGACATTTGGTATTTGGGTTGTAGTTTGGCATATTATGTGAAGGGATACAAATATGTGACTACTACAGAGCGAGTAAATATAGCTATTGTATTTGGTTGCAGTTTGACATATGTAATGGAATGCAAATATGTGAGTACTAAAATAGTTATTGTAGTTGGGTTGTAGTTTGACACATGTGATGGAATTCAAATATGTGATTACTACAAAGCGTAGAAAATCTCAAATAAAGCCTTTACTTGCCAAATTCCTTAAAAAATACAGAATTTTACTACAAAAACTAAAGGTGTTGTACAAAAATGTCTTATAATATTCTGTAATGGACGTGCGGGATTCTGTACATACGATACGAGAATGAAAAAGTAATTGTATATGCGATAGTACCTCATTTTCACGTATACTCCTTTTTTACAAATAAGAATTTTGGAAATGCTGTACGCTTCTGTTCCTCCACAACACAACACCTGAAAATTTCGTGATAAACACTTATTAATAAAAAATTATAAACCGGATATTAATTGTACCTTGCCACAACAGAGGATATAAATGGTCTTAATTTTGTCATTATTAATTGAAAAATTTTTTAAATCCAATCTTTTTATTCCTTTAATTTATTTATTTAGTTCAAAACTTTTTTATAAAAATTAAAAACATAAATATAATAATTACTATAAATTAAAAAACAAATAGTATTTTAAGAATACATTTTTTTAAAATGAAAACCGCTTAGGGACATTTATTAATTTTTGAAATCTTGTATTACCATACAATACAATATAACCTTAAGGCTTTCAATTAGAGCTCTTTTTGAAGATTATATACAAATAATATAAAAGTAGTAAAATATTTTATTTCTAATTCAAAAGAAAAATTATCACCAAACATTATAATTTTTTTCATGGATTTTAGAAGGTGATGAAAATATTTTTCGAAATGATCACCATTTACCCTTTTGTTTTACGAAAAACTCTTTGGAAGTAGCCAAGAAACAAATATTGTACGCAATTTCCAGATATTTTTCTTAGGGCAATTCTCTTTGTTAATTACTTTTTTTTTGAAATTTTATTTACTTTTTTCTTTCATATTTGAGAAAGTTTCTTTGTTTGGTTTTTGGTACACTTGAAACTAAACGGCGTTGCCACGGTTGTAATGCCCTTCCCACACTTTTTATTTTAGAATCTTTAAATTCTTATAATTTTTTAAGTTCCACTTCACTATACTTTTTCATATGCTCCATAAATTAAAATTTTGCACATTGAATAGTAATTTCAAATCAATTGTTGTCAATGTGTTATTCTTTTAGATCGATCTTTAGTAAGATATGCTTGAAGATTGTATAGCGTTTTGTGATTCTTCTAATTACAATTGATGAATTATTATTGTGCACAAAAAAAAAGGGCTTTGAAAATGGTTTACCCAAGTAAAAATTTTCTTCTGCCCTTTCAATATCAGTACGATAATACGTAACAGAGAGGAATATTTGTCTCAAAATTGTATGTAGTTATAAATCCCCGAGGAACTGATCATCGGAGTTATAATTTCCTAGGGTCTTTTAGCTTATTTTTTTTATTCTTAATTCTACGGAGTACTTTTGACTGACGGACTCTTGGCATAACGTCTATAAAAATCTGTTAGTTTGATTTTAAGATTCCTGAAAACTTTATTTTTTTTATCACAAGTATCGAGTCTTAACTAGTTTCGTTTTTTTTTTTAAATCTTTTAATATAAAATTGAATGATTTCCAATTTTTTCTGAGTATACTCGGTCCTAAATTACATTAATTTTTGGAATATTTTATTTAAAAAAATTTGTTTTGTATTTTCATTTACTATTAATCACCACAATAACACTTTCAATTTCAACGGGATACTCACCCTCTAATTTCCAAACATAAACCTTCCAAACCGTTTTATTCTGGTGCATGATACTTTACTAAATAAAAAAGTCCCGAGAGAAAAAATCTCGAATTTAAATTTTTGAAAAAAATTCCAAATTTTGCAAAATCCTGGAATCAAAAATATAAATTCCATTATTTAAAGGTTTAAAAAGAGATTTTACATTTGGATACAAAATCTATATTATGAGCCTTTATGGGAAATTCTAAAATAAATGAGATTTTAAAGTCAGATTGGGTTTTTCGAGATCTTATGTTATATTTGGGGTTTGGATATTTTCGAGACTTTTCTTTCGGAATTTTTTTCTTAAATTGTTTTTCAGAATTTCATATTGTTGGGATTTCGGTATGGACTTGCTTTTAGAATCTTACAGTAAATTGTCATAGACCCATTCCGCAAAATAGTGTAAAACAAAAAATTAATAAATAATGTAAATTTAGAACCAACAGAATTTTGAAGACAATTAAAGGCTTTCCAACTCTAATCATTTTGTGTTGCTTTATTGTAGATTCCTTCTCCAATTTTGCTTAGAAAAAATTTCGATACTCCTCAATCAGTTTTCAATAATTTTCTTAAGATTTATTTGAAAACACCGAAGGTCTCATAATATTTGGATTTTTATTTCATTTACAATTGATAACAGAACCCACACAAAATTATTAGAGGAAGTTGAACTTTTGGTAACAATACTAACACTCCTAGTGCTGCCTATCAGAAATTGAAAAAAGTCTTCAAAATCTTAAAGATATTTTACACTCTTCTAATTTGCGACATCATTCTTTGCAAAAAAAATCTGTTAATGGTGTTACAGAATCAAAACGAAAGTATAAATTAGCCCTGGGGTTAATGATAAGTTGGTAATGAAAAGTATTTTGAAAATTATTTTAAAAGAACATGATTGTATATTTGTTCCTTGTAGTCATTGTTGATGAGAACTTAAACTGGAATTGGTTAAAAGTGAAACAATAGCATCTACCAGAACACATTTTAGAAAAAAGAAATTAATTAAAGTTTTTCTGTTGTTAATTTGAAATTGAATTCCTAAAAAGTACTTAAAAGAACAGCAAGTAGGTACTTTTTTTATCTTTAGATACAAATTGAAATATTCTTTCTAAATTTCATTTTAAATTGTTTTTTTGGTTGTAGGAGGCTTGAAAAGTGATTGGAGTGGTAAAAATAGATAATTAAGATCATAAAAACCAAAATATTTTTGTGTTGGCGTTTAATTTCTTGTTTTAAGGAAGAAGAAAATCAAACTGTTCAAATTTTTTTTTTAAATTTTTTAAAGTTTGAAAATTATTATAGAAATGAAACACAAATTAAATTACTTTAGGGTATTTTTATACCAAATATTATATGGAATAGAAACTAGCACAACTTTTCTTTCTTAAATCTTAAAATTAGTTTCAAGTTTTAAAGATTTTCTAAAGTTATTTTTAATACGTATCTGACACTTAAAAAGTTTAGGAATCCAAGGGACAAGCAATTTAATTAATTCTTCAGTGGGTTTCAGAACAGCTATTCATAGGCTTCAGAAAATATAACTCCTCATAAGAAATATGAACACTACTTCTTTTCCTCTTTTAAATCAAACTGATGGAACCATATTACTTCCAATATACTTTTTAAAACAGGGTCATTAACATTTATCTTCTAAATGCCTTCTTCAATTTTCCTCATTCCTTATAATTCTAAATGTCCTAAAACGCAAATTTTCACTACCCTCTTTATGTTAACAGGCCTCGAAAACAAGCTGCATATTTGTATCAAAGGTCCTATCCAAAGTTTGATACATAAAGGATGTGGTTTTAGTGTTTATAATATTCACATAGATTCAGCCCATTACTTAGCTATTATTCAATATCCCCTTTATATCCTAGGCTATGAAACAAAATAATATCAGGATTAGAATCAAAGATCTCAACCGGAGTTTGATATATAAAGGATATGGTTGTAATGTTTACAAGATTCACATTACATAAGTAGTAATTACTTAATATCCTGTTTATATTCTAGAATTCGAAACTTAACCGTACATTTGTATCAAAGGTCTCATTCAGAGTTTGATTTAATAAAGGATGTGTTTAAGTATTTTCACATTATCCACTACACTTATTACAGCTTATATTGACGGCTTTAGTTGCTTTCCTCTGTTCCGCTTATAAAAATTACGCAACATCATCTTAAAGTTTTAATATACATATTTAGGTTTATTATTTAATTTTTAAGAGCAGAAAAGAATTATTCAGAAAAGTCTATTTAGAAATAAATGTATTGTCCCGGAATAACATTCTTTGTATTTTCCGTAACATAAAAAAATTCTTTTAAAATCAATTAAAGTTTTTTTTGAATAAAAAAAAATAAATTTTATCATTCTAATAAAAATTAAAACATTGTTACTACAACAATTTAATCTCGGAGCCCTACATTTTAATCCTAAATAAATAAAGAGCCTATTAATGTCAGTAAAGCAATATCAGGATTGATTGACTGCTTTATTCAAAAATATATGTACATATATTGTTAATGGGTCTTTGCTTTGATTCAATTGAAGGGTTCCATGTTCTTTGGGTATAAATACAGGAATAAATCTTCATTTCTTCAAAAATTCTACTTTTTGATTTTTTCTTATACAAACATAAGAAACCTCTAAGGATATACTAAATTTGCCATACCGTTTGGGATGTTGTAAAGGGTACATTTCGACTCAAATGTATGGATCGGGTCGGCTGGTGTTCATGTATATTCATATTCATTCAGTCCGCTGGAAGGACACATTGTTCTGCCATTTGACCGAACGATAACTATAAAATCGGTTTATCCATATAAACATAAGAGACCTCTAAGGCTATACTAAGCTCGTCATACCTTTGGGAGTGCTGTTTAGCAGATTTTTATGAAAGCATTCGGAACTTAATTAAGACCAGTGTTCTCACCAAATAATATACTCTAGTGTAATAGCAAGTAGTAGTTAAATAGCTGCTATATTTATTCACCTTTGTCTGTAATATGGTTATCTTATAATTAAATCTAATTTTGTATCTAAAATTAGTTTCATGTGGTTATCCCAGAGTTGACACATTCAAATCTTCTTTCTTCCTCGTTTTTACTTTATCTTCTGTTGTTGTTGTTTTTCCATAGATACAGTTTAAGGAATATATCTATTGTGTCCTTTTTCAATATTTATTTAGTAATTTACTTTATTATTTAGCTAAAGATTATAAATGATTTTCTTCTGATCTTATTCTAGAATAATTTTTTTCGAGATTCGCAATCAAATTTACAACCGAATCAAATCAGTTAAATCAATAAAAATAAATTAGTCCTTCTCATTTTTCCGTTTTTAATTCGATACTCTTCAAAATTACAAAAACAAAAAATTAAAAGGAAGAATAAAGGAATTATTATTTTAAATTAGAAAGAGAAAAAAATAAAAAATAAAAACCGGAAAAAAATGATAGAAAATTCGACACAAGAAAAAAAGGAAGAAAAATCGGAAATATGTTTTCTCGGAAAAGTTTTTTTTTTTTTTAAGTAAAAAATTAAATTAAATTTTATTTTTTACTCCTTTATTTTTCTTTTTTTATTTTTGTGTGTGTGTGGGTTTAAATTTTGAGCAGAATGAATTATATAAGTTTTTACAATCTTGTAAACTAAAATCTCGAAAATTCAAATTTTGGTTTTTTAAAATCACCTTTTTTAAGTCTCGAAAATCAAAATTTCTTGTTTAAAAATCTCTTTTTTTTCGAAATTCATTGATTAGCAAGATCCCATTATTTCGGAGATTTTCTAAAGAGAGATTTAAAAAAATCAGATTTTCAAAAAACTAGATTTTCTAAATGAGATTTTCTGAAACGAAATTTTTTGAAAACGAGATTTCCTAAATCGACATTTCAGACACAAACCCAATTCATCCATATACGATTTATTTTAATGGATTGGCTATAAAATTTCCTGCATACAAAAAATAAAATAAATCTTGAATATAAAACCCCTGTGAAAATCAGGGGTCACCCCACCGAACTCTAGCTAATTTAATTATGGAATTTATATTACGTATCTAAAACCGGAAACAATATAATTACTTTTGTTTTTTAACGAAATCTCATAATTTTTAATAATTCAATAAAATATTTTAAAAATTAAATTATTAAACAATTTTAAAAATTGAAAAACCTAGATTTTAAAAAATTTTTGCAACAAAGCGATTTTGAAAAAAACGAGGTTTTGATTATCTAAATTTCAAAAAATCCTGGTTTTAATTTTCGCGATCTTAAAAAATCAAAATTCTGATTTTCGAGACACAAAGAAAAACAGATTTTAATTTACCTACGAAATTTTAACAAATAAGATTTTAAAAAAACGAGGTTTTGATTATCTAGATTTCAAAAAAGCGAACTTTTACTTTTGAGACCTAAAAAAACGAGATTTTAATTTTCAAGATTTAAAAAACAATAGATTATGATATTTGAAATTTAAAAAAAGGAGATTTTCATATTCGAGATTTCAAAAATATCGGATTTTGATTTTCGAAATTTCAAAAAACGAGATTTTTATTTTCAAATATTAAAAACCATGATATCGTACCGCCCCCTTAAATTTTACTTTCTAACACTTGTTTTGAAATACAAAAAAAAATATACAACAAAATTATATTTTATAATGAAAAGTTACACGTTTTTTGATATTTTTCTTAAATTTAAAAAAAAATACAAACAAAATTTTGTGTTATGCTTCAAAAAATTTATTTTCACTTCAAAAGTGTTGATATTTATTTAGGAAAACAAGAATTGGGTATTGGAAAGAGATTTCAATGCTTTTTAACATGAAATTATATTAAAAAAGAAATAAATATTTTGTAAATTAACTCATCCATTAATATTATTTTAAAAAAGAATTTCATTCAAAAATTTTCTTGGTAAAATGTAATGAAGTTTTTTGGAAAATTTTTAAAATTTTTAAAATTTCATCAATCAGTTTCAAAATTTTGAGACCAGATACTAAAAATATTTTCATATTTTTAAAATATTCAACGTTTGTTTAAAAGTACAAATCCCGGAGCTCCGAACATCGCTGTCCAATATATGAATTACAAGTCTAAAATGTTAATTATTAGATCATGATATAGATCTTAGATACCTACATAAGAATTCAATAATTATAATAATATTTGCATAACAAATGTAAAAAGTCTGGTCCCCGTTACACAGTGGTTAGATTACTGATCTTTTATTCTAAAAGATGGGGCTTAAAACTGATTTAGAGTTCTAAAAATTTGATCGAGTTTTCGAAGAATCAACTCAGCTACTCTAAGGCAATGTGTTTGCCAATAAAGGGTATAATAATATTATATGTCCAACTGTTCCGACATGTACCTAAGAATACACAGGCTTATTAAATTAACAGTTGAATAATAAACACTTCAAAAAAAGTTATTTGCTGGAACAAGTGAAAGTTAATCATAACATAACATTCGAGAGGTAGTCATCACATAATCATTCGAGATTATTAATTTTTATTTTATTAAAGTTTTAATTTTCCTTGAAATATTTTAAAACTCAATTTTTTATAAATACTTAAGGAAATTCGCCTTAAAATATGCAATTTCCAGAATCAAGAATATTCCTTTTGCAAAAGTTCATAAGAGAAAAATCTGATCCTGTCACTATTAATAAAATAAATTTTTTTTTATTTTATGAACATTAAACGGAAACTAAAATCATGATCATTTCCTTAGATATAAATTTAAAAAAAAATTGGAACTGAAAGATAGTAAATGATACTCGAATTATTTTTTTTTAGTAAAAAAATTAACAAAATAAAATCAATTTTTTTATAATAATATTATATACCTAACACACATAAGAAATGTATTAGGTAATCCCAATTTAAGTTTATTTTCTTGGAAATTGAAAAATTAAATTAAATTCCCCATAACTTAACTAACTAAAAAAACAAGCGTTGGAGTTAAAAAGTTAAATAACGATTTGTAAATACATTTTAAATGAGTTTCCGATTAACAAGAAAATAGGAAAATTTATATACTTTTTTATCATACAATATTTATTAAGAAATTAACACAGTACAATACAAAATATAGTGTTTATATAAGGGAACAATTATTTCAACGTAAATGTAGTTGACGTAGAAACTTATAATATATAATTTTAGAATTATAATATTATACAACGATAGGACTACTAACAGGCTCTTATGAGATAGTTTAGATATATGTATTATACCAATTTAGTTAAGTATCTGCTTTCAGAACACTAAAACAGCGTTGTAAATAGTGGACTGATTAGGCAAATTTAACCCATCACTCAACTCAAATATATGAACGAGGTACATGTGCTCGTACCTAGCTCTCAACTCAATTTTTGAGTCCTCACAATTGATGAATCTGCTCACACTTGCACCTGTTCAACCTTTAAAAGTATTCCATTAACTAACATTATGGCGTACTTAATATTTGAACGTATCGAAATTTAAGTTGAGTGAAAAGTTGAGTTAAATTTGAGTTAAATTGTAATCAGCTGTTTCATCAAACCCTCAAATCTTCAAATTGTTTAATTTTACAAAATCAATTATGATTGTATTCTATAATACTGTAACATGGTGGATAACATTTTTCAATTCCTCAAGAAAAGCACCATCTAAAGTTACTCATTTTTTCCAAGCTATTCTCAAAACCGAATTAAAATACAACAAATTAGTCAGACTTAAAAATTTCAAAATTTTTTCAAAAAATATGATCAAAAAAATCAATCAAATATTTCATTAAAATTTTCAAAGTGAAAAAAAAAAATCTGTTGATTTAACGGAAACTGACAAAAAATAAATTTATTTCCAAAAACTCACGACTCGTTAACGAAATTTTTAAACCAATACTCTGTGTTTGGAATCAGTAGTACTAAATGGAATCAGTAGTACTTATAACACTCCCTTTCCGTTTTTTTTTTTTCGTAAATTTTCCACCCACATCTTTTTCATCCCAAAATTTTCATCTCATCCTTCTATTAAATCTATTCTACAGAAATTTCATCATCAAATACAAAAATGAACCTCTTTTCATCATCATTTTCTGTAATTTCCATAAAGGATGAAATAAAAAGGGTATACACACTTTCTTCATCTTAAATAATGGGTTTGGGTAATCAATAATCAATTGTAAAATTGATTAAATAAAAAGTAGAGGAAGCTGAAATACTTTTCGTCTTTTGCCTTTTATTTTTTTTTGGAAGTGTCCTTTTCTATAAATATTCATACACAAATTTCGGAATAATTTAAAGTACCTATAGAATAAAAAAAAAACAAAAACAAATAGAAAAAAAAGGTTCGAGTATTAGCTATTACCGGAATTTGATTATGATTTTTTTTTTTTGGTAATAATACGATTTTGAGTGAAAAATATTTAGCTATTTTTAGGATGTCATCCTATCTAAATATAATATATATATATATATAGTTATATTATATAATAAATACAATATATATATACATCTATGTATATAACAATATAATATTGTATATTTTATTTGTTAAAATAATATGCTTGATTTGTCAGGATATCCGAAAAGATGGATAAAATAATAATGATGTAACTAGTAGTGATTGATAATCAATTTTCCCAAGATGAAAGGAAAATTTCTATATTTAGTTTTTCTTGATTATTTACTTAATCGTGATTGATAAAATAAAATTTTTAGATTTTAAGATTCTCTAGCTACTTGTTAATAAACAAGGTTAAATTAAGTGTAAGTTAAAAAAAAAATTGGGTTAATTTGTAATTCAAAATCTTTAAGAAGTTAATTCGCATCTTCAAAAAAAACAACAAAAATAAGTGATGTGATAAGTGAGTGAGTTAAAATATTTATTTATAGCTTTAAATTAAAAGTACAAAGGTTTAAACATTTGAACAACTTAAGGATCTAACCTCACCTCCCTCTTTCCAAAATTTTGAGGTTTTTGGAATTAAATTATCTTCCCTTAAAATTTGGAATTTTTCTTAAAATTTTATTATCTGAGGAAAAATGGTTAAAACTAAAAAGCATTTTTTTCAATTTTAAGGACCTCCGTCAAATTTGAGGAAAACTTGTAAAGTATAATGTTGGAGCTTTAAATTTTGTATATTACTAAAAAAATGTGGGTATTTAAGTTACAGGTGCTAAAAAAAATGTCGGTAATTAAGTTACTGGTGCTAAAAGTAGTTTAATAAATTCAATTTTCGACCTTTTCGACGGGATTTAACTTCTCACAAATTTCTAGCTTGAGCCGTTTAGAAGATATGAAAAACCAAAATTTTGCAAAAATTGAGTTTCGCCTAACGGTTATTTTTAGTACTGGATGGAAACCCTATGAGTGAAACTATAAAGGCAGATTTTTACCAAATATTTTTCCATTTTTACAAAATATCACTAAACCTACACTTTAATTATTTTAGAAAATTTAATGTTCAATTAAATTCTATATAATTTTCTTTTATTATTAAATAGGTGGCTCATGTGAGCTCCGCTGCATTTAAACACATTTTCTACCCCTTTTCTCCAATGATATTTTTTTAAAGTTTAGAAAAACTCAAACAGTTCCCGGTACTTTATTAGTCTTCATCTGTGCAGAGAAAACCCTTCCCCATATCATCGAGTCTTTCGGTTTTCCTTTCTACCCTGTAACACCTGTCGCTGTTCTGTTGTTTCAATGTGCTGTTCTGTTTTACATGGAAAGAGTTGCTGCTTTCATCATCTTCAGTTGTCTCCATTTGATTTACGTTGTTACTGGACTGTGGCTGTCATTAAACCTAAAAATCTTCAAGTTCCTTCTTGGTGAAAGAAAGTGACTCCCTCCAATTTTACTATTTAAAATATGAAAAACTTTATTGTGGAAGAGTATTCCAACAGAATCCGAGTTCTGGTTCTATCAATCTTTATTCATTCAATTACAAAAATCTTCTGCAAACATCAATGATTAAAAATTTTTTAAAATTAACATAAAATTTAATTAAATTTTTTTTTTACATTTTAATATTTAACAAAACAAATTCAATATCTGTGGACATTTTATATTTTCATTTCAAATCAAACAAAAGACATTTCCAACCAATGTCTTTATCATTTATTCTGTCTTTCCGCTATTCTGTTGTTGTTGCCAAGTCACTTTTCTGCTTTACAATTAATTCACTCGAATGTTTCTTAAGATATTTTAAATTAAAATATTTCCAAAAATTAATAAATTTCTTATTGTTTATCCTTTTCTGATAGGAAATCCTTTCTCCTTCAAGGATCTTAACCAAAAACTAAAGGAAAATCATTTAAAATAGGATAAAACAAATTTTTAACTTAAAAACAACAACAAAATGTTGAACATAAATTTATACTTTTGCTGTTTTTTTTTCAAAAAAGAAAGAAAAATTGTTTTTATTTTCATAAATTTTCCTATTTATGGAAAAGTCAAGAAAGAAAATTGAAAAACAAAATCTACTCATAAAATCCACTCAAAAAACAGCACTCCAAAAAAACATCAAATTAAAATTTAAAACAATTCTAAATTAGCTATTATAATTTTAATTGAAACGGATTAAATATATAATTAAATTACAAAAAGTATAAAAATAACAAAAAATAAAAAATTTTAATTATATTTTTTTTGTTTTTTTATTTTTTTTCCATTTTCCATTTTCATAATTTTCTGATTTTCTTTAGATGCGAAGTAATGGAACAACCTTTCCAAAAAATTTTTCAATACTAGAAAAAATTTTGTTCAGATGGTTTTTTTGGGTAACGGTAATATTGGCATCAGTGTATAATTTTAAATACTATCTAATATCAATCTATAGATAGAAACAATACAGTTAAATATTATCTATAGATAAATGAAAAAAAAAAATTCTATTAAAACAATATTTATGAGATAGAAAGAACCTCACCTCCTTTTATTGTTTTATACACCTTTACCAACCTCACCCACCGATTTCATAGAACATCTGAATACCGTTCTATAATAATAGTGCTCCAACATGAAAATTAAATTAAATTGAATTAAAAATTCATTAAAATTCTGTTTTTATTTTTTTTTTTATGCTTATCATTCGACAATCCAACACTTTATGAATATTCATCCGATTTGTTTTTTCCTTTTGTTTTGGATCATCTTCTGGGTTGTTTTTTTATTTTATTCATCATTGAGATTTCTGGTACTGGTAAAGCACCAGATATTTTGTTTTTGTTTTTTTGTTGGTTTTTAAAAATTTTTATTATTAGCGCAATAGAAAGCTTTTGAAAATTTAAATAGATATATAAATAATGCAACTATAAGGTAAAACGAAGACGAAGCTTCAAAATTGTATAAATCAGAGTTGTATTGAATGGGGGTTTATTGGAGTCCTCTACATTCGTCTAAGGAGTTGACCTGCGGATCAATTATTTGATGTAGTGCTAATATTACTGTTTCATCCTAGAATAAGTCATAGAAAACGTTTTGCTTCCGAGAAGATATATTAATAGTTTTTGATTAATATTGACCTAATTCATACATTGTTAGAACAGCAGCGCGAGTTATGTTACCTCGAGGGTTCAACTCTAATGTCGTCTGCGGTACATTAATTCGGATTTTTTTTAATGTACAGCTTCTCTAATATAACTTTTTCCGTCTGATTTGTTTAGTTTTGTGGTTATTTTCAGTTTTTAATGATAATATTATATAAGAGTCCCTCTTATATTCCTCTAGAGATTTGTTACATCAATCACTTACGTGACTTATTGCTGATATTTTTTATATCCCAAGAAAATGTTATAGAAGATGTGTTGCTTTTAAGAAGATATCTGAGTAGTTCTTGGTTAATTGTCGTAATTCACATAACGTTGGAAAGGCAGTGCAAATTAATGAGGATTGCACAGTAATGCATTCTGCGCTATGTTGGTTACATTTTTTTTATCTACTGACCTTACATTTAAACTTTTCCCCCCTGATTTGTTTAGCTATGGCATTCTCACCGGTTTTAAATGGTGTTATATTGGTTTTCGTTTAATTATCGTACCCATGATCCTTTGTTATAACAGCAGAGCGAGTTGTTCTTACTCGAGAATCCCACTTTAATGCTATTTGCGGTATGTCAGTTTGCATTTTTTATAATGCATGGTCTGTTAACTTCAAGTTTTTCCGCCTGATTTGTTTAGCTGTGGGATTCTTACCGGTTTTGAAAGATGTTATAATGGTTCTTGTTTAATTGTCGTATATTTGATCCACGGTTTGAACCGGAGAACGAATTGCTGTACCTCGTGCATCCCTTTTTAACGCCATTCGCGGTATGTTAGTTTGCATTTTTTTTTTATGTACGGTCTGTTCACTTCAACTTTTTCCAACTGATTTGTTTTTTTATTCGATTCTAACAAGTTTTTTTTGACTACAATATTGATTGTACTCTGGCATTCTAAGGGACACTTAATAATAAAGATTTCTAAAATGTGATTCCTATTGTAAGCCATAAGCAATGTTTCCAATCTGTTTTATACCGATACTAATTCCACTTTTGGTTTAGCTGTTTCCGATATTTGAGTACTTCTACACGTTGTATGTTAGTCTTCATATGCTTTCACATTAATTGGATTACAAACGTTACAATATTATAGAGTTGCCATACCATATTTCCAAAATAAATCTTTATAAGAATAAATTATGAAAAAACGAAAAATAAAACAATAAAAAACTAAAAAAACAAACAGGATCTAACCAGGATTAAATATTTTATTTGTTGGGTATTTTTGTTATTTATATTTGTTGTATTTCAATTTTTTTTTGTGTTTTGTTTTACCGGTTGGTTTTGTGTTTCTTTCAATTCCTTCCTTTGCGTTTTTCATAAATTTTGCTTTTTACGATTTTTGTATTAAAAAACTTTTATTTTGGATTAAAATTTGAAATTTAAAAGGGAACTGAACAATATAAAATTTTGGTAAAATTTTTAGAATTGCGCAATAAATCTTATTATCAAAAATCTTTGAATCTTTGAGAATTATTATTTTAAAATAAAACTTTAAGTAGATTTTGATTAGCTATTTAAAATCATAAGTCATTGAAATAACATATTTCAAGGTTGTTGTTCCACTGTGAGTTCTTTAAGAATTAATTTCTAATCCAAATTTATTCAGTTTTTTAAAAGAACAAGTTTAAAAAGCACTGGATTAACTTATTAGTTTAATTGATTAGAAACTAATTCAAAGTTTTACGGGTATATTTACCCTAGTTTTATGGATAATCTTTATTCATTGGAAAAAAATATTTGCTTCTTAAAGACCTAATATCAATCTAATTATCAAAAACTGCATCAGTTTCATTATAATTTGTTTAATAGATATTGGAATTATGCAAATTAAAAAATCATTTTAAGATTATTAAACAAATCTTTTCATAAAATATAATGCACCATTTAACATAAGTTAATTCGCATTTAATAATAATTTTAGCATATTTTAAAAAAAATTTCGCACATTTTTAGCATTTTTTTTTAAACTGTCTTGAAGAATATTATAAGAAGATTTATTTATTAAAATGCAGTTGAACTTAGTTTGATTTTCTTTAAGATGAAATGATTAGTTATAAAACCCTTTTTTTTTATAAAATTCTAATTATTGTGAAGCAGTAGTACTCAAAAGTTGGATGAAGCTTTGTGTCCAAATGTGTATAATTTGTTGTGTATGAGTGCCAACTTTTTTATCAGTTCATACGGCAATGATTATTACAAATTTTTCACAAATCAATATAAAAATTAATGGAAATATTTGATTCTGAATACAGGACCTATATAATATATAATTTCATAAGTCTGAATTTTTATTTTGAGATAGCCTGGAAACTATAAACCCTATTTGCATAAGTGATACTTGAAAGTTGAGTGAGATGATCTGGATATCAGGAAAATTTTAGTCGTGTCTGTAAGACCTATAGTTTCGAAGATATATCGATATACGAGTATAAGTTTAGCAATGATCGCACAGTTGATTACTATGTATAAATTTAACATTATGGAAATTATGGAATAATTGTCATAATTTGTTAACTAGGATCTTCTTAACTCTTAAAGGAAGAAAAGTAAGGTTTTAAAAAAGATTTTTGAAAATGAATATTTGTTACCTTAAGTAAATATATAAGTTATTATATTCGTCAAAGTTTCAGTGTTGTACTAAGTGAAAAAATAAATTTGGGATTTTACCTTGTGCCTAATTTCTTTCGATGAATAAGCTCATGGTTTTTAACCACTAGATTTAGAGTCATTTGGAATAGTGCCTACAATAACTATGGTTCAAGGTTTTGTTATTATGTTTAAATAATCAAACTGAAACTCTATCTTTAAAATTCCGAAACTACAGGGTAGTAAAGTTTGTTCGAATCAGTGTAACCAATTTTTATAACAGTGCATACATATATGACATCGGGTATATTAAAATTACTCCTCCGTTTGTAACGCTTCGATCTAGACGAGCTAGATATAGTGTCAAGGGTACGTATCGGATCAGCATCGAAAAGTAAATCGATCTAGCTATGTGTGTCTGTTCGTCCGTCAGTCCGTCCATGTGTCAGCACGATAACTCAAAAACTAAAAGGGCTAGAGTCTTGAAATTCACACAAAGTGATTTTTATACAATTTCTAGGTTCCCTATTGTTTTTGGTTAAAATCGGACCAAGGATTCGGGGATATGAATATGAATTTCATTGTAAACTTTTTTGCACCAAATTGAAATTACACAAATTTAGTTTTATAATGAATCAAGCAATTAAATTAAAAGAAAATAAAAATAAAAATCGAATAAATTAAATAAATAACAGTCAATATCCGAGTTCAGTTAATAAAAAAAATATTTGTTAATATTATCCGAAGCGATGATTAATGAACTGATTATTTACATAATTTTCATTGATTTTCTTATTTTGAAAATTAATAATTATTCTTAATATCATTCTAAATAAATATAAATAGGTAAAAGTTTAATAAATAAACAAACTGGATAATTAAACATGGCATCGACAGTGCAAGTTCACAAAAAGAAGAAGTATCGAAAGTTGAACAAAAACTCTGTTAAGGTAGAAAAATCAATTCCTTAAGGTACTTATCAAGCTACGAAATTATTAAAATTACTACTTTTGTTATACCATTAGTATATTTGGAACAGGGGGACATATTGGGTTCGAAAGCTGAATCGAGTCAAAATCCAGATTAAAGTATCATTAAATTCATAATAAGAGAATCGAATACAGGCCTCTCGAATGAAAAATCGATCCTCTAGCAACTGGTTCAGCAAATCGTCTGTCAAGTCGCCATTTGTTTTCTAATTTCGGAAACTAAATCAAATTTGATTAAAAAACAAGGAAGAGTGTAGTAGAGTAGACTGTGTCAACTCTGGGATACCCGTATGACCGTAAAATATACATTATATAATCCGGTTAATTACTTTTGGCAAAATTTCAAACATTCAGCTTTATTAGGTGTAGAGTAATGCTCATATAAAAGAAGGAGTTGTATGGCAGCTACTCGAACCCTTTGCAGTAGACCAACAAAATTTTGCAGTAACTTTGGGCATTACACTAAACTATTTTTGGCAAAATTTCAGACACCCAGCTTCATCAGGTGTAGTGAAATGCTCATATATAAAAAAAGGAGTTGTATGGCAGCTACTCGAACCCTCTGAATTAGTCCAGCCAAATTTTGCAGTAACTTTGGCCATTATACTAAACTATTTTTACCAAAATTTCAGACACGCAGCTTTTATAGGTATAGAGTAATGCTCATACACAATTAGAAGTTGTATGGCAGGTACTCGAACCCCTGGACCAAAATGGCTGGATTTAAATAGAGATTCCGGTTTTTCCATAAAAACGAATTTGTGAAAATTTCATAATCCTAGCTCCTTACTTTTTGAGTTATCCTGATGACGGACGGACGGACATACATAGCTAAATCGATTTATTTTTCGATTCTGATTCGATCCATACACTTGAGTCCATACACTTGAGTCTATATCTACCCCCCGTCCTTCTCTGCGTCATAAACGTAATGGCAAATTTATTATACCCTTTGACTATATAGTCATACGGGTATAATGATAACAATACTAGAGTTTAAAAATTACGAAGATCATGATTAAGACAGTAACAACTTACTTCAATCCTGATTTATGGATAACTGAACGTCTTGTTTTAAAAATGAGCATGCTAAACGTTTTCGTTAAAAGATAGTTCTAGATCTTCAAAAATGTTACATGATAATTTCTTAAAAAAAGGTAATAATAATATTTTTATAGATTTGCGGACCGAATCTCCGCAATAATCCTCTGATTTCTTTGATAAAATTCTTGAATGAATTTTCTTTGATAGGTTCAAATTTCCGTTTGTTGGAAACCCTGTTATTGAACACTTGTACACCCTGTTATTGAAATGACATTTATTTTCAAGTTTACTTTACTTTATTCATTTCCAATAAATCATTTAATAGATAAATCACTAATATCAATTCAAATGAATTGACATTGATGAGACGCCATGATTCTATTCACGCGATTAGAAATTATTACACTTTAACCTTATGATTTAAAACAAAATTACTAATAATTACAATTTAATAATTATTTGTGTTTGCAAATCATCAATATTAAAAATAAATACAAAGTCATGTATGTACTTAAAGTTTTCTATATAAACTTATACTAAGTACTTTTTCACATGTTAATAATGAATTAATAATAATTATTGTAAAATAAATATTATACATTAAAGTTAATTAATTATTATTATTACTAATTATTTGATTATAATTCTTTGTAATTTTAAATATAGAATTCAAAAATCTTAATTAATTAAAAATTGCTTTAAGGTAAATATCAAAATTTTTGTAAAGATAAAGAAATAAATTATTTGAATGAAAAAATATGACCTCGATTATCTTTATAATCTTTATACTAATTAAAAATTAAATTTCTATACAAAATATTAGATAATTGAATCAAATTATATTTTAATTGAATTAAATGTAATGTGTTTAAACAAAATAGATACATATTTAAATAATTAAATGATTAAATTTTAATAAAGGTTAATATTCAATAGAAATTAAAGATATTTAATTAATAATACAAAAAAATATCTTTAGATATTTTAATTAATAATTTATATTTAATTACTTAATAAGTTATTTTAGTATTAAGTACAACAATTTAAAATTGAATATAATCGATTTGTAAAAATCTTGTCTGTTTTATTCATAATAATAGTTCCTTAGCGGCATTGGTGGTGAAGCGGGTAAGTATTTGGCTTATTAGCCAAAGGAGACCTTATTCGATTCTTGTACTGTTCATAAATATTTAATTGAATAATTGTATTTTATAAAATATTTTTTGTGACAAAATAAAATTACTTAAAAAATATAAATTAGTACAAAGTATTTATTGGAAATGGAATTCACGTGGGTTCGCAAGGTCAGGACAGGACATGCTATTCTTCATTAAAAATAACAGCAACTTCAACAAAAGTTTGGAATTTATATTTTTTTTGAAGGGAGGAAATAAGGGAAGGGACTGAAATCATAAAACAAAATTTTTTTGGTTTCTGAAACGCTTCTTCTTTAATATAATCAGATTATTCCAAAATACCTCCGACGTACTTCGGAAAGAAAGAAAAAGGTTCGAGCAGACATACAAAAATTTGGAACATGGATGTGAGGTTATTTTAAAAATTGTGAACTAGAGATTGTACACATTTTGAATCGAAAAAGTATTTTGATTTAAGTCTCGTAATTTTTAATGTCACACTTCGATTGCTACTTTTACAGTATAATCGATTATTTAGTAAAACAAAAATCACCTAATGTCATTTTTACATCAACTGCATGTTTCGAAATTGCAAATTAGTCAAAAAAATTTTGGACGTGTTCAAAATGGATACCGAAAAAAATTTTTAGACTTTCGAAGGTAAAGCCATTAAAATTTTCAATTACATCTTTGTATTTTAATTATCTAGGTATATAATCAGTTTTTATTTTTTCAGTCAATACACTTTGTTATTAAATTAATTTTTATTTTTTCTAAATTCATTGTTTTTTATGGTTTTTGCCTTAAGTAATTCACCAAAAATGTCAAATTCCTTTTTTTTTTATATTTTATTTCAATTTTTTTCATTTTCTATTTTGATAATCGTCAAATGATAAACGTCAAATTACATTTGCTGCAAAAGTCTAACAGAAATACGACAAAAAAATTTTTGTGTCGTGTTTGTTAAATTACATGTATTAGATGATCAACTTCTTTTGAATTTATTCTTAGTGTGACATTTCCCATTACAGGTTATAATTTAAATATATATTTTACATTTATATACACAAACAAAATTTATAATTTAATAGAATGTATTAAAACGGAGAAGCACAACGGGGTGCAAGTCCGATGCTTTAGGATGGCATATTCTATAATCAGTATAAAACAATACGAATTTTTCTAACAAAACTGAGTTATAATCCAGCACCCAAATAATAATCATTGATATTTATTAAATATATGTTCATAAATGTTATTTCATTACGTCTATGCGTTTCTTTCACAAATGTCCTTTTAAATCGTGAACTAATTTTACAAAAATTAACTGTAAACTTTTAATAAAATATTTTGTTTTTTTGTTGAAGTGTAAAGCTCTCATTTTATTTAACACACTGTCACTTCAAAAAAAAAAAAAACAAATCACTGTCAACCACATAGTTTCAAAAAGTACTACTATAGCAAAAAGAAAACAACAACAACAACAACAACAATCAGTTTTTTTTTTTATCTTAATAACCGTCCAGACGTAATCTATCAGTATTACTTTTCCAGTTGTGTAATGAAGTCCTTTTATCCTATTAAATACAAAAAAAAACAAAATACTTAATTTTTTTTTTACACCACAACATATTTTCTATCTCACTCTTTCTTTCGGTAACTTTTAGAATAAAAAAAAGAAGAAAAAATTATATATGCATCAAATATGTGTGTGAATATCACTTGTATAAATCACAGTTTTATACTCTGCTGCTGCTGCAAGACATCTCATATGTAACATTAATTTATAATGAACGGAAACGTATTCCAGCTTTGAAATATTTTTAATTTTTTTTTTTTTTTTTTGGTAACTGTATATTTGTAAAAAGTTATTTAATTTTAATTTTATTTTTTTTTTTGTAATTTTTTTGTTTTTCTTTTTGTTTTTAATTTGAAAAAGTAAAAACTTTAGTTATGCAATAAATTTATTTTCACCCAAAAATAAAAAATAATAACATTCCATCTCTTTCATTTTGTTTTTCTTATATTTTTGTTGTTTTATTTTATACTCTTCGGTTTCAGTACAGTTTTTTTTTGTATATATATTTAAATATATTGTATATATACTTGTGAAGCTTTTTCCAGCCAACTCATCTGGAAAAAAGTTTTGTCTACATTTCCGCTAATGTCTAACAAGCTCGTAAATATTAACCCGGCACCATAATTTATTACAAAAACTGAAAGTTTTGCTAATTTGCGGTAATGTTGTTTCACAACTTTTTCTGCTTCCCCAATTTTTTTTGTTGCTCTTGTAATTTTGTTGTTGTTTTTATTTGTGATATTTTCTTTTGGTTTGATTTTTATTTTCATTCGAATAGTCTTGCCATAGGAGAATTAAAACATGGTGCTATTAGTGAAATCATTCGTTTGTAATGTGTTTAACAGTGGTTTAATAGGGCGAAGTTGTATGAAATGCTTGGTTTTTAAAATGTGAAATGATTGAAGACTGAAGAAAAATTAAATAGAAGTCAATTGGAAGTTGGTCTAAAAGCTTGCTGAACCGTCAATAGGTGGGTTACAATTTGTATTTTGAAAGTTACAAGAACATCACATCGCTTTGGGCAATCTAGTCTATTTATTAGAAACTAAAACAGTTTTAGATTAGCTAGAGGTATAAGATTTTTTTATGCCCTGTACCTAAAATAAGTACAGGGGTAATCTCACGCTGGTACGGTGTTTGTAAGCACCATAAAGGAGCAAGCTAGAAATTGAAAATATATATATATGTTTTATTAGCGTTACCTTCTCAATCGATTTAGCAATGTTGGTTCGCATTTTCATCCGTCTGTTCGCCGGATAACTCAAAAAATAAAATTACTACTTTTATGAAATTTGTACAGCAGTTTACCAATGACGAAAGAATGAAATCATGGGTTAGGATCCTGAAGACTTTCGATAGAACTAACGCCAAACGAGCATTGGTATCTCTGAAATCAATAAAGATAGAATTTTAAAATTTGGTAGGTACAAGAGTTTTTTTCCTATTTCCATTATGCACCTGAAATTTGGGATCAATTGGGGTAGTGTTTTGAGTATCGCACATCTTCTAAAATCATAACAGCAAACTTAAAATTTGTACAAGAGTGTTTTGAACTGTTCTTTTATTTACTGGTTCGGATAGGCACAGAAATGTGAATTTCTTTCATACTTTGATTCCAAATAGTGCAACTCGAGTAAGAGTTTGACACTTCTAATCACGTTGTCAATCAGGATTTTCACTTTAAAGAGCTTCATTTGTACCGAGAGTCTAAAACAATTTCCCAGTTTCATACCAGCTAAAGAGACATAATCTTTCCTGATATCGACGTCCTTTTTCTCAAATATACCCCATTAATTACAGATCAACTAGATACTTTCAAATGCAAAATTTTCCATTTAAGAAATATTATTGTAATTTTTTTTTTTTTTGCTTTATGTTGGCACTTCTCTTTTAAATTAACTTTGACTCAACTTGACTTGGAATATAGTCTGTGGTTTTAATATTCACTATATACCATTATGAATATGTAGATATGTATTTTGTTTACCTTCATAGTTATTTTATTTCGGTGGTAATGGTGGAAAATAGTTGTTATAAGAGTAGTTACTAGTGCTAACTACACTACTACTATCACACCACCTCAAATTCAAATGAAAAATCATCTTGAACAAATTTGCTTTAATATTTTTGAGTGTTTTTCATTTATTTATTTTTGTATTTAATTTTGTTTAATTTTTTGTTGTACTTATGTTTTAATTTTTTTTTGTGAGCCGACAAACAGGCACTTAAGGTAATGAGCCACCGAAAGAGTGCGAGAATATAACTATTTAATTTTTAATATTTCTTTTAGATTTTTTTTGTTAAAAAAAAAACCAAAAATAATGAACTGGTAGGATTGGCAGCACTGGAAGGAGATTGGGTTGGATCTTAATAAAAAAAAAAAAAACAAAAAATTAAGAATGCTTCTTGGTTAATTTTTTTCCCCGTCTTGTTATACCCGTATATAGTCCAAGGGTATAATAAATTTGCCATTACGTTTGTGACGCAGAGAAGGAGGGGGGGTAGATATAGACTCAAGTGTATGGATCGGATCAGAATCGAAAAATAAATCGATTTAGCTATGTATGTCCGTCCGTCCGTCTGTCCGTCTGTCCGTCCGTCTGTCCGTCCGTCCGTCCGTCTGTCCGTCCGTCACCACGATAACTCAAAAACTAAAGGAGCTAGGATCTTGAAATTTTTGCAAATTCGTTTTTTTGCAATAGCCGTCATCGCTATTTAAATCCAGCCATTTTGGTCCATGGGTTCGGGTAGCTGCCATACAACTTCTTTTTTTATATGAGTATTACTCTGTACCTATAACAGCTACGTGTCTGAAATTTTCTAAAAAGCAGTTTAGTTTCATGGCCAAAGTTTCTGCAAAATTTGGTTGGTCTACTGCAGTGAGTTCGAGTCGCTGCCATACAACTTCTTATTTTATATGAGCATTACTCTACACCTAATGAAGCTGGGTGTCTGAAATTTTGCCAAAAACAGTTTAGTGCAATGGCCAAAGTTACTGCAAAATTTGGTTGGTCTACTGCAGAGGGTTCAAGTAGCTGCCATACAACTCCTTCTTTTATATGAGCATTACACTACACCTAATAAAGCTGGTATGTTTGAAATTTTACCTAAAGTAATTAATGTTTATAATAATAATGATATAATGTTTATATAACGGTCATACGGGTATCCCAGAGTTGACAAAGTCTACTATACCACACTCTTCCTCGTTTTTTATTTTATTTTAAATAAATAATAAGATTGCAAAATATTTACCTTTAATTTTCATTTCATTTTTCATTTTTGCTTCAAAGTTACGCTTCAGGTAGGTCGGCTATGGTTTAGAGTGTGTGTGTGTAGGGTAAAATCAGAGAAATTATTTAAATTATAAATAAAAACTAAAAATGAGAATTTTAGTGAAAATTCGTTTTTTTCAGTGTTGTTGTTGTTGTTATTTTTTCAGTTTGAGTTTTTTTTAAATAATAATAAAAGAATGTCTGGGAAAAAACTTTAAAATGTCTGTATTTGATAAAGGTATACTACTATAATATCTAGTTAATGAAATAAAGAAACAAAATAAGGGTAGTTAAATGGTAAACAAGTAAAATGAAAAGTAAAACAACAAAACTATAAAACTTTAATAGTAAAGTTAAATAGGAAAAAAAAAAAATTGGAGTAATTATGAAGGGTGATTAAAAGATTCCGACCCTAATTAATTTTAAAGATAAATTTTTCTTAAAATGTTTTGAGAATCGAGAAAGTATGAGGTGAGCTATTGATTTTAAACTGACATTCTTTTAGTTAAGAGATCATTAGACATCTCCGTATAAGATACAAGGAACTCCTCTTTTGACTTCATCGTGCTTAGAAGATATGGAAAACATTATACCGAAACTTCGCAATACTTGTTTAGCAGCTCAATTACATTTCTACACAAAAGATGTACTAGATTCACAGAAGACGCTCTATTCGTATTAGATAACCAAATGTTTAAGGACTTACAGTAATACTGCATTTTTTCCTATTTCTTATGATTGAGTAATAAATGGAGAAGTCAATTTGTTCAAAATAATATATTGTTTCTTATTCCTTTTTCACCTTAAGTGCTCATTCATTGTTCAGCGCAGGTTTAAGTTTCTACTCTTATGTGTGTGAGAAGAAGCGTTTTTTGTGAGGAGTGTATACTCGAACTACCAAGCAGTTTAGATTTTTCTGATTCGGTTTGAAAGTTCCTATCACCATACTCTTTAAGAGCGATTGAACTTATTTGAGATAATAAGTTGACTAAAAACGGTAAAAAAATTTACAAATCTTATCAAAAGCAAAAACGGAGTAGGGAGCAGAAGAAAATTTAATAATATATTGATTAGTTACAACTTGAGATTCCATTTTAAGCACACAAAACAAGGTAATTCTACTTGGAGGCGGCATCTGCACAGGTAACATTATTATAAGACTAACTCTTAATTCAGAATTTTTTAATGAACTGATCTTCATATGAATAAAACGTTAAATTTATGTATACTTAAAAATTCCATCAGGTTTCCTAGATATTAATTATGCTCCAGAAACTAAACAAAAGAATTCATGAAGAACGAAAAACTTATAAACTTTAAAACGAAGTTCAAAGACAACAAAAACTACAAAGTTTCATACAAGTAAACATGAACTCTCCATCTAAGAAGTTTTGTTTTTTTATATATAATAAACACTATTTATATATATAATATATACATATTATATGGGTATATATACATCTAATATATAATTTATTAGAAAAGAATTAAAAAAAAAAGGGGTTGATTGTATTTTAAGAACATGGTTTTGTAAGTGTCAGCAAATATCTTTTTAAATAATAATAAGAAGAAGAAAATTTTTTTAAAAAAATTTCTTTTACTTTTCTTAAAACCACAACTTCTGAATAAAATTTATTACGCAACATTTACGTATACAAGTATAGTCCTATATATATGCAATGTAACATAATTACTTAGAATATACATACATAGTCAATTATAAGTACACAGAAAAACTAATTTGAAAGCAATAAAAACTATGAAACTGAACTTATGAACTGTGAACGTCGAAGGGGAAGGATGAGGGAATAAAAATTTGATATTGAAAAAAACAAACTTAAGATTTTCAATTCTTTTTGCAGAATTTTTTTGCACAATTATAGTAGTTTAATAAAATCTAAATTTGGCAAAAGTAGGAGGGGGGATTTGAAATCCTTATAGCTTTAACGAGCTATTTAAACAATCCAATTCTGCTGGAATTAAGAGTGCTTTAAAAGAATTGGATTATTAAATGCTCAACTACCTTAAAAGATTTCTAAGGATGCATTTATGTTGGAGCTGAGATAACTGATAAGAGCGTCGATAAGAGCATAGCGTAGAAAGTTATACATTGATCGTTGGTCAAAACGATGCTCTAATATAAACATTTCTAAATTTTTTCTAAGCTGATTTCATTGATGCTCTTATCACAGCTTCGCAGCTCCAATATAAATGCACTAGACACATTTGGGAGATATGTCATACTTGCCAGAAATTCATTTGTTTGTATTTTGCTAAAGTTGGGCAGTACGCCTTTTGAAGAATCCTTATATATAAATGCAAAATACAGGCAAATGAAATACAGCCAAAAGAAACACATCAGGCTTATAGCAGTAACCAGATTTATTTGTTTTTTATTCTGATTGTTTTACAGCTTGTTTGACTTGATATGTCTTAGTAGACCTAACTTATTGTTGCCGCTTATCTTCAGGCTATACTTCAGACCCTTGAATCTCCTCTTCAGTTTCTTTTTCCACATTATGCTTCTCATTCAGCAACTACTTCTACTTATTAATTTTCTTCATAATGGACAATTGGTTGCAACGGAGGCGTTTTACTTTCCCAAACTTCAAAGATTATCCAAGCAGTTTAAATCATAAAAAAATGAAGAAAAAATGAAAATTAAAAAAACAAGGGTTGGAATATGTAATTTAAAAGTCAAGTGATTTGAAAATGAAACCAGTAAATAATTTGAAAAACTTTTTTATATCTTATATAGAGATGAGAAATTTATTACTTATCTTAAATAATTTAAAGTTTGAAAAACTTTACAATGAAAAATAAATGTTTATTTAAGCATTTTGCACTTTTTGTTATTTCTTTTTTTTTTTTTAATTTCATTGTATAATTTCTTGAATCAAAGTTTATTTTCTATTTAATCAATAAAATATAGTCTGCATTTTTTTGAGTAATTTATTTTAAATAATATTAAATTAAATTTTTTGATAAAAAATTTTGAGTGCAATTTTTTTATTTTTAACAGTATGATCGTGTTAATCTGAGAACTAAAATAAGCAAGGATGGTATGTAAGAGATCAATTAAGTTTTAAGAAACTATTGATTAAATTATTACAACTTAAGATTACAATTCCCTTAATTTTTCATCTGGTCAATTTTATAGAGACCTGGACAAAATAGCTATGATGACCAAATTCGAACCATTTAAGATGTGGACCCATTAGACTTCTGTTTAAGATATCTTGAAAATATCACTCCCTAAATAAATTGTACTATTTTCGAAATTAAATGTTATGTTAATTTGTACAATGAAATTCAAAAACTTAGACCTAAAAAAATTTTGAAGTTCTACAGAGTTTACAGAAAGAAATAGAATTTCTTTTAATAATTAAAAATTAGAAGGAGCCTAATTTTGCCGTATACTTCGAGGAACACAATATTACTGACCAAAGCTTATTGCCGAAGGCAGAATAAAAGAAATGCGAGTATTAAGCAGAAAGCAACTACCATGGTTGTGGAATATTAGGGTTGCTCTACAATAGGAAACTTCGTTCATACAGCCACAAATAGAATAAAATTTCAATTTAACACTCCGATATCCAGCAGTTGACAGGAATCAGAAAAGAATAATGTGAGTTTCATATGCCATAACTCATAAGATTAATATTTGTAATAAAAATTTAGATTTTTAAACATTAACATTCGGTTTTAATATTTAACTACTTCTAAGGAGTGAAGTGTTAATATCTTGAGGTCTAAGTTTTTGAATTTCATTGTACAAATTAACATAACGAAATTAGTACAATTTATTTAGAAATTAGGTATTATAAAAATTTGGGAATTAACTCATGAATTAAATTCGTAAAAACTCAAAAGTATTTGCTAAATTATAAAAAATTTGGTTTTTCTGGAAATTATGAAATTTTAGAAGTGATTACGAAGCTACAATTGCTCTAAAACGCTTATAAAGGATTTAAAAACGAGTTTAAAGTTTTGAAAGACAAAAATTATAAAAAATTTGGTTTTACTGAAAATTATGAAATTTTAGTAGTGATTACGAAGCTAGAATTGCTCTAAAACGCTTCTAAAGGCTTTAAAAACGAGTTTAAATACAACATATTTTCAAAAGTAGTAAAATTATTTATATATTTATATAGTATATACAAAATAAATATTTCCCTTCCCAACACTGTCCATTTTCTCATTTAATATCAAATGGATCATGTTATTCTAAAATTGTGTCAACCTTTTTTTAATAAAATTTTAAATTAATATTATTAGAGAGTATCTAGTTTAAAACAATATACTAGACCTTATTTAAAAAAGGAATTCCTTTGGATAATCCTGTTTTTTCTATGATATTAAAATTTTATACAATAAAATTAATAATAAAATGTATTTTCCAATAAAACATATTTTAAAACCCTTTTTCTTTTAAAAATATTCAATAAAATATAAAAACATTTTTTAATACAATTAAATTCAAAAGGTAAACCTCACTTTTTAAAATTTTTTATATATTTTTGTCAAATAAAATTAAAACTTGTCCTACATTTTAATATTTCACTTAAAAATTTTTTTGTATATTACCCTCTAATGTCCTTTTTTTACAAAAAAAAAAATTAAAATACCAATAACATTCAAATAAATCAATTTTACATAAAATACAATATAAATATCAATAATATAAGTATGTTAAAAAAAAGCCTTTAGATACAAAAAAGGATTCAAATGATCCTTAATCAATATTTATTAAAAACTCATTGTTATAAATATCGTATACATGCATATTCATATATTAAAACATTATTTAGGTCAATAAAAATGTTACCACATTTTAAAACAAATGGTGTGTCCTTACACTTCCTTTTTCAAAAAAAAAAAAAAACAAATAACATAAAAAATTTTGGAGTTGAGTACAGTTTATCTTTTATTTGAACTTTAAGTACATAAGGATAATAACAAACGATCCCAATATATTAATAATAAAAAAAAAAAAAATTTTCCAATATCCTTTGAACACGAATACACAGAAAAAAAAAATTATATACAATTTTGTTGAAAAGATTTTGTTAAAAAATCGTATTTTAATAGGTACATGTGTATGACCCAGGTAAAGGCTTTTTTGTTTTTTTGAGAAAAACAATCAAAACGGTAAAAAATATAAAAAGGATATAAAGGAGCATAAATTAAATATTTTTTTTTTCATATTACCTACTTTACAATGTATGTAAATTGCTTGTTTTTCTATGCTGCTTTTGGTTTTTTATAATTTTGTTAAATATTGGAACATTTTTTAAGAATACATTAACATGGTATTGAAAATAAAGTTTATAAAAATATTGAGCTTAATTGGATTAGAACGGTTACATGAAAGAAATCCCAAAAAAAAAATATCAATAAAAGATTCTAAAAGTTTTTGGAATTTTTAACTTGTACCGCAGAGTAGTTATTTTTAATTTTGATTTTGACATTATTGGAGACTTAGAAAATTTTTAAAAATCTCCAAATAAAAGATGAGAAGTCCTAACATAAAGGAATTGATTTTGGAACAGCTTTACATAAATTGAAATTCATTGTTAACTTTTTCTTTAGTTAATTCCTTTTAGGGACTTTTATTATAGAGTCCATACAAATATTTTATGAAATGTATTTACTCTACTAGTAGTTTTGATGGATGGGATCAATTAAAAGTTTAGTAAGAGTCAGAGTTACAACTTTAAAAAGAGCCTGCGAAATCCAAAACCCATCCCTAAGCTCAAATAAAATTTTTAACTATAAAGTTATTCAAAAAAGCCTCAAATGATTAGTTGGCCTATATTGTAAGCATTACACATAAGGTCAAATGTCAACTAACTCAAAATTTGAGTTTGAGTAATAAGATGAGTTGAAATTTAAGTTTTTTTAACTTTAATATAATTTTTAATCAGCTCATAGCTTAAAGGCTACTCAAAAAAGCTCAAATGATTAGCTGGCTTATATTGTAAATGTACATATAAACTTAAATGTCAAATGAAATCAAAATTAGACTTGAGGGATAAGATGAGTTGAAATTTGAGTTTTTCTAACTTTAATATAATTTTCAATCAGCTCATAGCTTAAAGGTTACTCAAAAAAGCTCAAATGATTATTTTAGAAGCATAGAAGAATTTTAGAAGCTTAGAACTTTTGTTAGTGTTGTGTGGTTGATTGTAAGATAAATTAAATTATCCTTTTACAAGGGGGAAGACAAAGGGTTGGCAAAATTTCAGACACCCAGCTTCATTTGGTGTAGTATAATCCTCATATAAAATAAGGAGTTGTATGGCAGCTACTCGAACCCTCAGCAGTAGACCAACTAATTTTGCAGTAACTTTGGCCATTACACTAAACTATTTTTTGCAAAATTTCAGACACCCAGCTTCATCAGGTGTAGTGTAAAGCTCATATAAAAGAAGGAATTGTATGGCAGCTACTCAAATCCTCTGCAGTAGACCAACCAAATTTTGCAGTAACTTTGGCCATTATACTAAACTATTTTTGGCAAAATTTCAGAAACGCAGCTTCCATAGGTATAGAGTAATGTTCATATAAAATTAGAAGTTGTATGGCAGGTACTCGAACCCGCAGACCAAAATGGCTGGATTTAAATAGCGATTCCGGTTTTTGCATAAAAACGTATTTGTGAAAATTTAATAATCCTAGCTCCTTTACTTTTCGAGTTATCGTGATAACGTACGGACGGACGGACATACATAGCTAGATCGATTTATTTTTCGATTCTGATCCGATCCATACACTTGACTCTACATCTACCCCCCCTCCTTCTCTGCGTCACAAACGTAATGGCAAATTTATTATACCCTTGGACTATATAGTCATACGGGTATAAAAAACGACTAACATATTTTTAGCCCATACTGTACAAAAACATAATGCATTATTTAAATCACCCCTTATACAATCAATATTACAAAGGCAATCGATGCACTTCTGGTTTTTCAAGCTACTGTTAAAATAATGAAAATTTAAAAGTATGTTTATACAAGTAAATATAGCACATACATGAACCTATGGGATTTCCATAGAACCTACAGCTATTCTACTAACTTCTATATTCTACTATGTTTCAAAAAGCATACGACAATGTACTAGTTCTGTAAAATGTTTTTTTTTTTTGGAAAAATTTAATTGTATTTCCAATGAAAATTTATTTAGTACGTGCCTAAATCAAATTCTCTAAATATACATTATTAGTATCTAGTTATTTTTAAATTTGTTTATTTCAATTTACGCTGATGTGTGTAAGTTTCAAAATCATGGTTAAAATTGAAGTTTGTTAAAAAAACAAACAAATAATTTACTCATGAAGTGGGAATAAAATGAGTATTAATGAGTCTATAGAAAATAATGGAAAAAATAAAAATAATAACAAAAACAACAAAAAGGAAAATTTAAAATTTCATTTGAACGCCTAAAGGACGACAATAGAATATTGTATAGGAAAAAATTTAAATTTAGAATTTAGATCAATTTAAAAAAAAAATAGGAGTTGCAGTGTTTAAAATTTTAATTTTATTTACTTGTAAAAATAATTACCTATTAGTAAATATTTGAAATTTTTAACTAGTAATTTACTATTGTTTTGAAATGAGTTCAGTAATAATATGTTTTAATATCTCCATGTAGATAAAATGGTGCCAAATTATAATTGTTAGGTTTATATAATAATATCTACTACGAAATTATAAATTTTCTTGTTATAGGACTGTGTCCTGTTTGTTTTTGCATATAAAAATTGAAAGTAATCAAGAGATAGGTTGCCTTACTCATCAACCGAAACGGCAAGGCGGAAACCATTTTGCTAGAAATCAGAAGGATACTCCAAGCTTATGCACAGCAGATTGATAGAATAACAGTATAAGAACTATTGGAATACACTTGCACGACTCAGTACAAGTAGTTGCCTTTTCACGCGCATTTTGTTTTTGCAAATTTCAAATAACGCGATTCGAAAAACTGCTTCAACTCTCTTTTACGCGATTTTCTTTTTATGCGGAATGTATCTAATCTATCCCTTAAGTCGAGAATTTAGGTTTCATAAAAGTTTATAATTGAACAAAATGGAGAAATGGATAAATCCATAAACTTTAGGCAAAGAATATTAGAACGTTTAATGGTTTCAAAAGCCATGTCCTGTAAAGAACTACATAAATTGGGATTAGCTAAAGACGAAACATATTGTCATATTGTCTGTGTATTAAGGGAAAGTAAGAGATTATATCATCTACGAGAGGGGTTTGACTCAACACTGATGAAACTGCCAATATCATCAAATACGTAATAGGTTATCAAATACGTAATAGACCTAAAGGCAGTAGTGCTCTCACGTGTTCCTTATTTAGAAAAAAAATATCCGATTTCTTTTGATGCTTCCGATGAGTTTAGGTTATCGAAGGCTGCATGAGTTGTTGAAATCAAAATAAGTTTCGTCTCCTTCAGTCGATCAAGTATCTCTCCAATATTTTCCATTTTTTTCACTCTAAATAGAAGAGGTAGCTGAATTTGAATATTTGGGAGTTATTATAACGAAAGATGGTGGTGCAAACAGTGACATAGAACCAAAAATAGCAAACACTAGAAGTGCCTTCAGAAGGTTATAGGCAGTATAGAAGTCAACACACATAGCAAGCGGAACAAAGCTAAGAATTTTCGAAGCATGTGTCAAATCAATAATGCTATATGGAAGCGAAACATGGCTTACATAAAGAAACAACATTCAGAAAATACAGGTCTTTGTGAATAAATGTCTACGAATAATATGTCTCATATTCTAGCCTAGGCGAATGAAGAATGAAGAGTATTGGGTGATGACAAAACAAGAACTATATGGGTCTAAATCAAAAAACAGAAATGAAAGTGAATTGGTTACATTCAAAAGCGTTAAATAACATCAGTGGCACGCCAAGACCTAGATTGGAACCCAAATGGTAGGAGAAATGTAAGAAGACCAAGAACAATCTGGAGGAGAACAGTCCAGAGAGAGTGTGATCAACCGGGGAAAACCAGGTCAGAAATAAAAATACCAGCGCAAAAGACAGTTGGAGAGGCTATGTGGAAGCCCTATGTTCCCTAGGAAAGAAAAAATAAAAAAATTTTTTTTGTTATTTGGTATAATTGGTATTAGTACTAACTTAGTCATTTCCATTGTGTTCTCAAATAAAACCTAGACGCATTTATTAGAATTCCCATTTTATAAGTAAAAAAAACAAAAAATACTAAAATTATGTATGTATATGTTAAGTTTTTATTATTTTCCAGGTTTCATAAAAAAAAAACAAGAATATAAAAAAACAAAAACGTATAAAATCAAAAAAAAAAAAAAAACAAACAATCATTTGCATGCGATATGACCATTAGCACGTAATCAATATATTTTCAGGACTCATTTTTTATTATTTTCTAGAGAACTGCTTTTCTAGTTTTTTTTTTTAGTTTTATGATATTATGTGCTGGATCGTCCTTTATATTGTTTTTTAGATTTACTTCCTATTTATTTCCTTATATTTTTGTTATAGTTTATTTTATTATTTCATAAACCTAGTTTGTATAATAGTTATGCTAAGGTTGTATAATATAATATTCACTTAAATATACAAACAAATAATTTTATTCTCAGATATACAATAATATAAAATTAAAAAAAGTACATGAAACAAGGAAGAGAGTAGAGTAGACTTTGTCAACTCTAGGATAACGGCTTGAAAAAAATCTTTTAAAGAAGTTTGTATGAGTATATTATATGCATAGCAGCTGATCACCTTAGTAAGTTGATTACCTTTTATACTAAGTTTCAGAGGTCTAGGGATTCCATAGGATAGGATTCCAGGATATAAGCAGAGGTTAAAGGTTAGCTGATATGGTTGTCAAAATCTAATTTTCTCTCAGACAATTTATAGGTACAAAATTTAGTACGACTACGAATTATACAAAAAAGAGTAGAATGTATTGCAGCGGTTTGAAACTCTTGAACTACATTTAAGATACGCAATTCAAATAGACTCTGATTTACACATAAAAGAAATGTTACAAGGTCTTGCTCTTGATGACCAAAATCTTGTACAGACTCAACATAAAAAACCTGTCAAAACTTCCATCCAGGACAAAAGTTATAAAACTAGATAATTGATTGCGCCAGTTAACTTTGTTGAGTTTGTTTTTATAACCTAAACTTTGACAAGAGGTAATACATGATTAGGTGAAGATTGATATAAAGGCCTACCTAACAGGAACCTAGGAATTGAAAGTCCTACCCGTTACGTTGGAAACAATTCTATATTTAAGTTCTTTTTTAATCTTTGGACACGCATTGGGTGGGTTCATATTTCATATTTCAGCAGTTCTCGCAGTAGATGAGTTTTCACTATCAATTTTGAATATAAAATCACTAAGGACAGTACAGAAATGAAAATTATATAGAAATTAACTTGTCAAAATATAGTTATCCTGTAGTTGTTTTAAGTTTAAGTTAATAGGCGCACATGAAATGGTTCAATCGATTTACTTTTTGATGCCGATTCTGTTTAAAACTGATCTACTTCGTCTTCTGAAGAACATCTCAAACGTAATGACAAATTAAGAATTAGGTTTGTACTGGTATAATTAATATACAATAATACAATTACAATATATAAAAGGATATATGACAGGATATATTATGATGAAAAGTTTAAATGTAAATTTTATGCGTACTATATTATAGAATATAGGCATATGTAAATTTATATTTTTATATAAGTAATACGATGTTTAAAATTACAAAAACTATTATTATATTATATATTGGACCTACAAACATATGTATATAATAGTTATACAAAAAGTAAATATTAGTTTGAAGTATTTTATATTCCTTTTAAAATAAAATTGAAAAACTTTTATGAGTTAGTTTTTGGTTAGGGGTTTCTAAAACAATTTCTATTATAATTATTATTGTGTTGATGTTGTTTGTTTCTATTATTTTATTGGAATTGTGATTGAAAAAGACCATTGAACCAATTCAATTTGGTTATGTGACCTCATGTTACATTGAAAATACAAAAAAAAATAATAATAAAAAAGAAAGAAAAACCTATTTTTCATTATTCCTTGACAATAGTTTAAACAACAAAAAACTTTTTTAATTATTTTATGTATAAAATTTATTTCAGTTTTCAAATAGTTTTTTTAGATACTAATATATGTATGTATTATGAGTTCGATAGATTTTCTTAAACCAGTCTTTGGTTAACGCAATCTTTGGAAAATTTATTATAAGCTTAGATGTCTTTATATTGTAACTTAAAATAGGAATTCAGAAGAGTTGGCTATGTTAAGTAAAAGATGTTTTAAAAGAATACCTACCTTCCAACTTACCCTAATAATCTATTTCACTTGCCCTTGTAAATTAAAAGATGTTTTAAAACGCTATATACCTTCCAACTTACATTATTAATCGACTTCACATGCAAAGCAAAAGAGGTTTTAAAACGCTATCTATCTCTTAACTTACCCTATCTTTCTTATCTTCCAACTTACCCTATTATTCTACTTTACTTTAAACCCTTGCAAGGCAAGGTTATATAAGATTATCTTGATCTAGATCTTTTATTAAGATGCCTATTATATTCTATTTAATTGTTTTATTCTTCTTCTTCTTTATTGTTAAAGATCGAGCTGAGCTAATGTCTAATTCGTGATAGTGCTCTAGATATCACAGCTGATATCATCTCCTAATTTTGGAAGCCAAATTTTGGACATACATTCTCTATGTTATCTTTAGATTCAGTTCTTGGTTTTTTTTACAGTGTGATCCGACTTTGAAAAACTTTTTTGCAGCAGAATTTAATTATTACCTTTGCATAATATCTCTTCCAATCGTAGATACTGAGACTTAAAATTACCGGATATTCTCTATGTTTTCTTTATTAATGGTTCCTAGGTTTTTCTTTCAATAGTATGTGGGAGCCAGGTTTTGAAAATCTTAGTTGCGGATGCTGTTTAATTATTATTATTATGTCTCATATTCATCTTAAACGATGTTGCTTTAAATAGAGTTTTCTATCTTATCGTTCTATGTGGTTCTAGGTCAGATGCTTGTTTTACTTGGTAAACTACATATGAAAAACATTGGTTGGGGAGGGACTTTCTTTAATTCTCATTGTATTGTTCTATTTTTCGTTGATTTTGTAGCTTTCTGAATTACACGAAATTCTTTGTAATTTACTTCTATCGGGTTGTAGATCGGCTGTTTGATCTGTTTAGTTTGCTTTGAAAATTTCTTGTTATGGGTGACTTACATTCATTCTTGCGAACTGATCTACCCGTTACATTATGTCTTTACAATCTTTAAGATAACTTCAATTTTATGAAGTTATTAGTTATTTCTTCTTTCATATTCTTCATTTTACAGCCTGACAATTATCCAGATAATTTTTTTTTAATAAAAGCAGGTTCTTCCCATCTTTGAAGTAAGTGTCCGGCGGTAATTGTTAATTACTGTAAGTATATAGTTTTATATAATATATTTTATTGCATTCTTAAGTAAAGATTCATGACTCTGACAATCATCAAAACAAACCACTTTGACTGACTAATTAACTGAGAAACTGACTTAATTCCATGCAAACACTGCGCAACTTTACAGAACCTTCATAGTTTGCATTTAAATTCCATTGTAAAGTTTATTAATTACTTTAAATGAAGATTAAATTAAGGCTTGGTAATAATATTGGAATTGAATACTTATTTACTTAATATAGTATTTTCTTAATTTAAATATTAACTTTAATAAAACTCTTTAATAAAATTTTCCAAAATTATTTTCATGATATATTAATTAGTAGATTCAACTAAAATGTAAAAGTTAAACTCATTTTATAAAATTGTTAGGATAACTGAATCAACAATTTGAAAAAAAAGATTAAAATTTAAAAATTCATAAAATACATTATTACAATATTATAATAATTAAATAGAATAGAGCTTCTAAAAAACAATTACAAATAATATTAATTAATACATTTTTGCTAGTATTATTATAATTTAATTTAAATTCAATAAAGATTATAATGTATGTACACTTTGAATAAACATTAAAACAATGTATTTAAGTGTATACAAGTGTATTTAATATTACAATATTACCTACTTATATTTTAGGTAATCAACTACAAGTACTCATACAATCATATTAATACCACGTGCATTAAAATAACGAAGAAGAGTGCAGCAGAGTAGACTGTGTCAACTGTAGGAAACCCGTATGACCGTAATATGAGCATTATATCATCCGCTTAATTACTTTTCGAAAAATTCCAAACGTACAGCTTTATTAGGTGTATAGTGTAATGCTAATATAAAAGAAGAAGTTTTATGGCAGCTACTCGAACCCTCTGCAGTAGACCAACCAAATTTATCTGTAACTTTGGCCATTAAATTAAACTACTTTTGGAAAAATTGCAGACACGCAGCTGTAATAGGTACAGAGTAATGATCATATAAAAAAAGAAGTTGCATGGCCGCTACCCGAACCCATGGACCACAATGGCTGGATTGAAATAGTGATAACAGCTATTGCAAAAAAACGAATTTGCGAAAATTTCAAGATCCTAGCCCCTTTAGTTTTTGAGTTATTGCGCAGACGGACGGACGGACGGACACACATAGCTAAATCGATTTGATCCTATCCATGCATTTGAGTCTATATCTACTCCTTCTCCTTCTCTGCGTCACAAACGTGATGGCAAATTTATTATACCCTTTGACCTATAGTCATACGGGTATTAAAAATATTACCAATGAATTTCCAATAGTCAATTTAGACTATTATAAAATAATATTATATAATAAAATGTACATTAAAAGTATCTACAGATATATTATTATTTTATCTATAAAATATTTAATAAACTTTCAATTCGCATTCTAAAATTCATTTATTGTATACGCGTATGTATAAGAGTGTATGAGTACCTTTATTGAAAAATTAATCTATTCTATTTGAACGATTTAAATAATTATTAAAATCATTTAGTTAAAATATTTCTATACATTTGTATTTATATTATAAACATTTTTTCCCCATATAATTAAAGTTTGTATGTTTGTTTATGGAAAATTTTTGATTTAAATTATAAATATTATCCTTAAATAATTTTAACTATTTATCTGTAGTACCTATATAATATTATATAGATACTCCAGAAGTAGCTAAATATTTGTTATTTTTATTTATTTTAATAAGAAATAAAAATAAAATAATATAATAAATGAGATATACTTAAAATATAATAATGATTAATTTATAATATATTTATTATTATAAATATTCATAATTTAAATGAACAGTTGAAAGTAAAAATGTGACTACAAAATTTTAAATGGATGTGTAATGAATATTGTACGAATTTAAAATATAACCTATAAACATTTTTTGTTCATTTCTTTTAAAGATTATTGGCATTGACGAAGTCTATTTAAATTACGCTTCAGTTTTTTTAAGCTTTAGATTCACGAAGTTGTTGATTACGCGGCTCTAGGATATTGTATACAGAAATGGTAATTTTGTGCGCCATCTATTATCCAACGCAAGAGTTATTTATTTATTTATATTAAATTTTTTTTTATATTACGATATAATTATACAATTTTACGATATTTTTTTATCGGATAAAATCTGACCGGGATTTGGACCCAAAATTTCGACATGAAAAGCGTGGTCTTTACCACTACGTCATTGGTTAGATAAATGGTTAATGGTTTAAAATGGTAGTTAATAGTTCTTTAAATTTCAAGAAATTTTCTTATCTAATTTTACATGGTATGAAGAATTGCACAAAAAAATACATTGCAACTGACAGTTTTAAATGTCAAATTGAATAAAAAACTAGAAAGACAACTGGCAATTAATAAAACGAGTACTAAAGAACGCCGTGATTATCTATATTTTCCAATGCACAAAAATTATAAATCAATAAAGACAACTTAAATTAAGTGTTTGAAAAGTCATTTTGACTTTGTCATAGATATGAAGAATATTTTTATAATTTTATTCTTATTTACACATAGTAATTGTTTTAACTTAAAATGCCAGGACTATAATTTAAAAAACTTCCACTGCGTATTGGCAAGAGGCTAGTGTAGGAAATGGTGGAACAGGGACAGCAGAAGGCTTTATCTTAAAATGAGTATTGTATAGATATACCAAATCTTTCTATTTACTTTTGTATATGATACATATTGAAATCTGAAAGGAAGTGCATGGAAATCTCCTGAAAAATTCTCTCTCATTGTCCGTTAGAAATTGAAAAAAGTAAGGGAAGAAGTAGAAATTGAAAACAGTAAGAACATTTTGGAACCAGTCATCAGTGTCTTTTAGTAAAAAAGGACTAAAAGGATGTGCGGACCTTTTTTTCAAAATATATTTTGGAAGTTACAAAATCAGCTTTTACCCATAACAAATAATGTATGTTAACAGCATAATTACCGGGGGCTTGAGAATGGATACAAAACAGTGTTTTAATAATTTTTTTCGAACCAGATTATTTAATTTCTTTTTAAATTTTGAAACTTTTGATTCAAAATCGCGAGATGATGAAATGCATTATTATATTAATTAATATTACGTGTTCATTTTATGTTACGACTTAACACTACGTACTCTACTAGCTACTATTGCAAATGATTGGACGAAACCTCAAACAGTTGTAATCTTAGCTATTTTGCCATTTTGTTAACTTACTTATATATATAACTAATTCTAGTTTTACGCAATAGATACGTTCCGCGAAAATTGAAAAGTGTGCAACAATCAACAACAATAAAAACATTAACATATATAAATTTATGGATTCTACGTTAATGTACTTTTAATTTATAAGATATTAGACTATACCATATAATAGAAGACTATAATGGAATCATGCTTAAAACATATTATATTAATTTAAGGTTCCATATTTCACATGCAACTAGCAAAATAATAACAAAACAAAAAATAAGTTCATATTCAGAAAATAAAATTATAGTTATTTTGTTGTTGCATTCTTTTATGAGCTGTCACTTGAATATCACTCGAAATTTTTGCATTTTCATACTTTCAAATCACTTTAAATCAAATTTAAATCATATGTGAATAATATATATAAATAATTCTTGTGTAAGATTATATATGGCGCACAAAGTTAACATTTGTGTATTCATATTTCATAACCTTATACAATAGCTACAGCCGAGTAATCAACGGCTTAGTGAATATTATGATTAAAGAAACTGAAGCCAAGTTTAAAATAAACTTGGTGAATGCCCTATACTCCTCCTTAAAGGAGTGGAAAAGGAATAAAAACAAAAAAAAAAATTTGAAATATCGTGTAAAAAGGGAGTTTTGTGTAGATAATCAGATTTTATTAACTCTTCACTAAATTCTTATTAATGATTTTATTAATTATCATTGTTTTAAATCCAAGGAAAAAATTTTTCCATTTCATATAAATTAATTGCATTAATTTTTGTCCGTCACTGTACCACTATATCCTCCAAAAAACAATTAATTTCAAATAAAATAAATTTTTTAGATACACACGTATATTTAATAATAATATACCATTTGTGTCTATAAAATTCAATGAATCTGAAGAACTCATTTTATTAAAATTCAACATTAAAAAATAAAAATACAAAATAATAGAAAATCATTTTAAAATTTTTTAATAATCAAAAAAAAAAAAATTATTTTGTAAGTATTGTTATATTGAGTATAAGTAAATTAGTATAAGTGTGCACACATAAGTATTTATTCTGTTGTATTATAATTTTACAGTTGATAAGACATCTATTGACAAATAAAATAATTTTTTAACCACAACCCTTAAATGAACTTCATAAAATACAAAACTTATTAAAATAATCTGAAATACGACGAATGTTTTTGTCATTTTCTATAATAAAAAACAAAAACAAGAAAAAAAGCAAAGAAAAATTTTTCGGATTTTCTTTTAAAAGGAAATTTTTGGAAAAATTTTATTCAATTTTAATCCCTGAAAAATGTTTTCTATTATAATTTTTGAAAGAATAAATTTCCAAATAATTATTAATTTGAATGGTAAATAGATAAGTGAATAAGTTATAGAACCAATTTTTATCTAAAATAGAATGGGTTCAATATAGGTCTATAGAATGGGTCGAGGGTTTTCTATGCTCTGGGTTATTTTGTTGAAATGCTTTGTTAAAATACAAAATTCATTATTATAGAAAATCAGAGCAGACCTAGACCCTACTTCAAAATAACTAATATTAAGTAAATAAGCAAACAATCAAATTAAATAAAATATATATATATATTGAAATAATAATGAACACACGCATTCATAGTCCCATATTTCTTTTTGTCAATCCCCATTTTCCAGATTCATCCTGGATACAATGAAAATTGGAATAACAAAAAAAACAAATTTAATTTGCATAATATTTATTTTCTATTTTTTTTTTTTTTTTTGTGAAATTCTGGAAAATGGACGGATTTTGATGAGATTTCAGGACAATGAATAAATTTTGAAGGACTCGGGTTTTTTTTTCTATCATCATTTAATTTAATATTTACTTAAATATTGTACCTTTAATAAGAAAATTTATTTTATTTATTTTTTTATATATTTTGCATTTTAATATTGTATTTTATTTATTTAATATTGTATTTATTTGTAAGTTCTTTTTTGTATCTTCAGATTTATTAAACAAAGATTAATATGGAAGAAAGGGTCTTAGAGTTGAAGTTTTTTTTTAAAACCATGCTCTAAATTAAAAGTTTATTATGGGTTGGGTACAAAATCTCGCGTTTAAAAATCTCGATTTTCAAAATCTCGTGTGTCAAAATCTCGCGTTTTAAACTCTGATTTTTAATACAACTTTAAATTCCCTTTTAATTGAGAATCTCACAGATCTATATAAAAAGCGAATAATCCTGCCTATGAATTCAACCCTAAAATCCTTCCTAATTAAGAATCTCGCATAACACAATATACATTTACCTACACGTATTCTTTAAAAGGCGTACAATCCTGATTTTGTAGCTAGTACAAAATCCTTCCTAATTATGTTTTTGCATATATATTTCAATATTAGGACATTAAAAAACATTTTAAAATAGTAGGGGCTGCTGCCTTCAAATTCCCATTAAAGAAATTATGTTGAAACTCTTATTTTGAAACCAACTTTAAAATCGCTTCTAACTAAATTTCCTACATTAATATTTCAACTATAAACATTTTTAAAATAGTGAGGGCTGTCAACCCAAGCTCCCGTTAAGCATATTGTTAAAAGCGCGAGATTTTGCAGTACAAGATTTACAAACACGAGATTTTGATTTGCGAGATTTATAAAAGCACTAGATTTTGATACACGAGATTTTGATATGCTCCTACTTACATATAAAATTAATAAGAATTTAAAATTGTAGATAATATAACAAATAAAGGTTAAAGTTTAATTTAATTTAAATAAGTTATTTTTTATTAATAAAATACGTTTTGTCATCAAAGACAATTTTAAGAAGAGTTTATTACAAGTTTATTACAGTGGGCTGTTTATTAAAATATGCATGAGTAAGAAAATTTGAATAAATATAATTTAAAACTAATAGTTATCTAAAGTTATTAGTTTAAGATACATGTATTTATACATATATTATAGGAAAATTGAAAGAAAGGGTTAAAATAATTAAGTTTCTAATATTTATTAAAATTTTAAATCTTATTAATATTCATTAAATTGGTAATTGAAATTTTATTAGCATAAACCCTCCTTCTTTTATTTAGTAATTGACCCAAAATATGAAAGGGTTTTAAAAAGTCAGTGAGATAACATCTTCGTTTGTTACTGATTTGATTAATTTTTTAATTAAAAGTGAGCAATTAAAAACCATTGGACTACGATGATAATATGATTGGGTCTTTTGAAAGGAAGATTTTACATAAAATTTTTGGTCCAATTAACGTCAATGGAGTTTGAAGACAGCGACATAATCGCAACCTGTATGACCTGTATGACGATACTGATCTCGTGACTTGGATTAAAATTCAACGGTTATGCTGGTTAGGTCACGTAGTAAGGATGAACAATGATGCTCCACCAAGAGGAGTTTTTGACTCCAATGCGGAGGGTAGACGTAGATAAGGTCGACCACATGTTCGATAGAAAGACAGTGTTCAGTGAGACGTAAGAAAGCTGAATATTGTCGAAAGTTGGAGAGAACCTGCGAAAGACAAAAGCCAATGGAGGAAGGCTTTGTACTCAGCTCAAAAATAATAATTTGTTATGCCGATGTAGTAAAGTAAAGTAAGTATTTAAAAACTATTTACCTTTTTTATTTCTTTATTTCCTTCCTAGGAAAGAGAGACTTTAAGAAGATACCAAAAAACCAAAAATTCTAATAGTTTGTCTGTTTTACAATCACTAAGATTTTTCATATTTTATTGTAGTGATTAGTTATCGGCGGTTCAAATTGGCTCTACTTTATGTAATTATTCTTGAAATTTTTGTGGACTTCGTGGTAGAAAGATTGAATTGTGGGCATATTCATCATAATTTCACTCAAGAATATGTCATTTTAGTTTTAAAATGATAATAGTAAACTTCAAAATGAGAATAGTAAAATTTAATATGACCATTTTTTAAAATCAAAATGAAAGAAGTAAGCGTTTTGATTGATTTTTAATAAATTTTTTGAATTCAACAGCAAATTGCAATATACAAATTTATTTTTAAAAGTAAAAATTAAAAGAACCAAATGTCTACAAAAGGAATCTTAAAAAAATACTATTACTTGTGTTTCAAAAATTAGTAGAGACTATCGTGACAACTTTCATTCAAGTTAAACATTCAACAACCAATAGTAAATTGTTGGATATCAGGATTGTTGGAACTCATGAGTTGCTGTATTTGATTAGTTACTGTACTAGATCATCTCTGTAACTAGCCAAACAATTTAATGCATAAACTCGATAAGGGAAACTCCACTGAATACAAACAAAAACGAAAGGAGATTGTTAAATGTCTTTTGGGATTTAAGTCCCATAATGAACCTACTTTATTTATGAATAAAACGAATTTAAATATTCATATTTCAAGATCAGCCCGTTCTTTTTTTAAAGAGAGAGAACTCCTGCATTTAAGCAGTTGGTTCAAAAAGGTGCTAATATTCATTTAATAGCTGCTTGTCACACTGTCACAGTAATGAAGAAGTTTTTCAGGAGCAGGAATTTCATAAAAGCAGGAGACGGTGACTTTGACCCTATAGTACATTGGTTAACAATATTGAAAATGCCTGGGAATGTCTGTGGTAAAGACTTAATAGAGAGCTCTCAATAAATTTGTCAAATATTCTGAATATTCAAAACGAATTGTCCATTAACAAAGAGAAAGTAAAAGTCTCAGAAACTCTTATGTAAGACGGCCGGGAGACAATTACATCAATTACATTCTTACATAATATTTAAATACCAGTTTTCTCAATGTAACGACAAGGAGACTCAAGCTAAAATTTCAGTAGGAATCTAATTTCATTTGAATAATACCCATATAATATGGATAAATGCCCATTATAATCCCGCAAATAATAACCAATTTTAATCTTTGCGAACTATCTTAATCAGGAACCTAATTAAGTAATATCAATTAGAGGGAGCCAGACTAGTATAAAATATTATCGAAAATAATGAACACCATAATTTTTCTTCAAAAAATCAATCAAATTACTTGCATGCAAAATAAGAAAATTGCTTTTCTATCACATTATTTAAATTAACATGGCACTATCTTGCGACAAATTATTTCTCGCATGCAATATTGTGTGCTTATGAAATAAGAACTTATATTAGAGATATTAGATATTATTAAAAAAATTAGATTATTTATAGTCTTATATCTAGAAATACATAAATAAAATTCCAAAAAAAAAAAAAAAAAATCAATTTAATCAAATAAAATAACATTTTTCAAAATACATTAAGTTAATTAGGGTAATAAAACCCCTATTTTAACTTTAAAAAAATTAAATTAATTAGTAAAAAAACTCAAATTAAAATTAATATTTATTGATTTGTAATTAATTTCATTTCGACTAATCCATCTTTTATTTCAAATTCTAATGTAGATATCTTTTTTCTAAGTACAGATGTATCTTACAATTTCCTCCGAAACCGAATCCATCCAATACAACAACCCAGAACCCCAATACCCAATTTATTTTTAAAAAATTATGCCCAATTTTAGTATCACATCCTTATTCCTTTTGGTCCTTATTTAAGATGTAACAAAAGTAAGAAAACAAAATTAATATTAAAAATCTTTTTATATTATTAAAAATTTTTATTATTGTATTTTTCTTTTTTCTCTCTCTCTCTAATTTTTCTCTGTAATTTTCTTTTTTTCATCATTTTCCATTATAAATAATATAATATTGGTGAAAAAATATTTACTTAACTAATTGAAGTAAAAATTTTTCAGGTAGGTAACTATATTAGGCTATTAGTAATATCAATATGTACCTACTTACAAAATAATAAAAAAAATGAAGAAAAAAAAAAAAAAAAATTTGTTTTACAAATCCTTAGAACCACTTACAATAATTTTCAAAAATTTACCTTTGGCATACACACACATTTATGTACCTATATGTATATTAAAATATGTATAATATTAACAATTAAAATCAGAACTCTAGTACCTTTGAAAAAATATAACTTTATTTTGGAATAAAGAATTTATTACAATATTTTGAAAAGATTATTACACTTAAATTGAAGTGTTAGTTTTAATATATTGTTCAATATTAAATACATATTGAAAGTTATACAATATAATTAACATGTATTACAATCATAAAACTACATGTTGGAGAGCTAAGGATATAACATTCAAACCCTCCGGCAGAAAGCAACCTTATATAATGAAATAATTCGCAAAGTAAATTGAAGTCTCAATTTTTAGTTTTTCAAAAGATTTTAACGATCACAGTTCTAGCTTTATGGAAGTGATCCTCCTTTCGGTCACCTTGCACCGGCCTCAGACTATTTTACTGCATTGGAAAACATATGTAAATTTTCGCGTTTTTATGTTATATAAAACGCGTTTTTTCATATAAATGAAAGCTTTTTGGTTCAGTACCAAATCCATATACCAACTCAGTACTAAAAGTCCCTCTCTGTCGGAAACCGTTTACTTCAAAAAAAAATATGAACTATTATCAACTCTAATTTATAATTTTCAAGTTATTATTAAGTCATAATTAAAGTAAATTGAAAGAGCTCATGTTAGCTAAAATGGAAAACCGCTTATCTATAAGCTGCTTTAATTCCTTGTTTAATTACCTTTGGTATTATAATTAAGCAGCTTGTTACTAGGTGTCCAATAATTTTACTCAAAAGGAACTGGAATGATCTGTTGTTATTTAAATCGTTCATAAAAGCCAATTTAACGAATTTATGTTTTATATTATTAAAAAGCGATTTTTTAAAATCGTGTTTTTTTAAACATGTAAATTTAGAATTTTAAAAAACATGACATTAAAAACAGGATTTTTTTTTGGAAAACCAGTTTTTCGTGCAAAATTCACGAATCGGATTTTATCAAAATAAGATTAAAGATAAGTGATTTTAAAAAGGCGGATTTTAAAAGAAAACAGTATTAAAAAGTGATTTTTATTAACCCGGTTACATTTAACTGTCTTTTGTATACCTACCCCATAAATTTGGTAATTGCTGAGTTAAGAGAGAAATTAGTTTAATAATTTTTCATTATCTGTTGATATTTAATTATGGTTATGAATAACGGTTTGAAATTTTAATCAAATCTTGAATGAATTATTTGAAATTATCAAATCTTTGTCAATGAGAAATTCCAATCCTCACAGAATCTCTATTATAGGTAATCCTTCCTATCCATTTCTCGATTGTATAATAACATTTATATAATAATAATAATAATAAGTTAATAAAAAGCTATGGAAACCATTTAATTTTTTTTTTGATTTCATACCATTAAATAAAGAATAAAATTCTTAAATTCTTTCATATAATTTCTCAGATTAATATTTCTTCAATGAAATCTCAATCCTGTGATTTTCTGCTTCTTGTTTTTTTTTATTCAAAATAAGAATGAATATAAAAAAAACAACAAATCTTTAAATTGAATTTTAAGAGAGGGATTTCATAGTTTGTTTTTTACTTTAAATAAAGAGAATAACAAGTGAGAAGGAATATTATATTGAAGTGGTGACAAAAGTCCCCTAGGGATTTACGACTCGAAAAAAAATTCAAAATCCTCTGAGGATTTATGACTCGCGATTAGTCGTCGTAAAAAATGAGAAAAGTGAAATATTTTAAGAGTGATATATGTATACTGAAAACTCGGGATTTTCTTTTTTTCTTAAACTCTAATTTGGTATCCAACTTGAAACTAGGTCTAATTCAAAGTGATGCTCATACGAATTTATAAATACTCTAAATAAAAAGGGATAACTTGGATTGTGTATTCAGCTGTAAAATGCTTAGTAATATTCTTAGAACCTTCCATATATATATAAATACTTATTATAGAATATGAATTGATTGACATTGATTGACAACTATAATTTTACTTAAATTTTAGTATTAACGGACTTTCAAAAAAATTTTTCTAAATACAAAAAATTCGACTTTATTTCCTTCTTAATTTTGCATTTTTTTTTTTTTTTGAAATGCAGTTGTAAACTTATCACACGTTTGAAAATAAGGAGCATGTCAAATGCCGTAGTTTAATATGCCTTAATTTGTTTATCATTTGCTAGTATTTCACTTGCCTGCGTATTTTGCAAAAGCAAGGTTTTACACCTTTTACAGATTTTTAATGTATGTTTATGTTAGATTCTGAGCTAGAAGAGATTTTAGAGTTGGTTACAAAATCAGAGTTTCATAGGGATACAAAATATGATCTATAAGCTTTTACCAGAATATTTATATATTGCATGTATATGATAATACATGTACAAGCAAATGATAATATAGGAAAATGAAATACAGTCAAAAAAAAAACAGGCTTGTGAAAGTAATCCTTGAAAATAATAATGGGGATTTACGACAGATTTCTAAGATGACTTTTAGTCTACTCCCCTTGCGAGCTATAATTCACCGGGAACATTTGACTTTTTTCTAAGTAGAAGTCTCCAAAAAATTTTTGACACAAGGACTTTTGTCACCTCGCCTATAAATTCATCATTCAATTGCTGCTACATAGCTGCTATATAGAATCTTTTTGTTGTTTTTGTTGCTTTTTTCGAAGAAGGTGAGAAAAATCAAAAAAAAATTAAAAAAACATCCAATGATGGGTTTTTAGTATTTTGTTAGTAGGTAAGTATCAAAATTGAATGAAAAATCCAAGAAACACAAAATAAAAAATAAAAAAAAAAAAAGAAAGAAAATTCGATCTAAAACGAATTACCTTGCCCATTTTTTGTTTTTTTGCTTTTTTTGGTTGTTGTATTGGGTAGGTTTGCGTTTTCGCTTTCATTCGAATTTTTTCTTTATATTGATTCTGTTTTGATGTTTTCTTTTTTTATTCTCTTTATCTTTGATTTGTTTGTTTTTTTTTCAATTTTTGATTCATCCCTGATTTAGTTTTTTTTTTATTATTTTTATTTTTTTTAATCAATAAGAAGCACGTTCAGCAAATATTTACGTTTTATGAACTTTTTACAAAAGACAAATTTCTTTTGAATTAAAAAAAAAAATCTTCGGTTTTTTTTGCACAGGGATTTTTTTTTTAATTTTTTTTTTTTACTTTGAATTATCATTCTTGATCTAGGTTTGCTCAAAAATTCCTTGTTTTTTTTTTTTTTGTATTATAACTGTGTTTAAAATAAAAATCCATTTTCATTGAAGTGAAACTTATTCAAATATAAATATAATATAAAAGGATAAGAATAAAGAAAATGGGATAAGTATAGAGTGCAAAAAAAAAATAAAAAAAACAAAAAACGAGGAAGAGTGTAGTAGAGTAGACTGTGTCAACTCTGGGATACCCGTATGACCGTAACATATACATTATATCATCCGGTAAATTACTTTTGGCAAAATTTCAAACATACAGCTATTTTAAGTTTAATGGAATACTCATATAAAAGAAGGAGTTGTATGGCAGCTACTCGAACCCTCTGCAATAGACCAATCAAATTTTGCTGTAACTTTGGCCATTACACAAAACGATTTTTTGCAAAATTTCAGAAACCCAGCTTCATTAGGTGGAGAGTAATGCTCATATAAAATAAGAAGTTGTATGGCAGCTACTCGAACCCACTGCAGTAGACCAACCAAATTCTGCAGAAACTTTGGCCATTATACAAAACTGTTTTTAGCAAAATTTCAGACACCCAGCTTCAATAGGTATAGAGTAATGCTCATATAAAATAAGAAGTTGTATGGCAGCTACCCGAACCCATAGACCAAAATGGCTGGATTTAAATAGCAATGACGGCTATTGCAAAAAAACGGATTTGCGAAAATTTCAAGATCCTAGCTCCTTTAGTTTTTGAGTTATCGTGCGGACGGACGGACGGACGGACATACATAGCTAAATCAATCTATTTTTCGATTCTGATCCGATCCATACACTTGAGTCTATATCTACCCCCCCCCCTCCTTCTCTGCGTTACAAACGTAATGGCAAATTTATTATACCCTGTGCCTATATAGTCATACGGGTATAAAAAGGAAGAAGGAAATGTCCTAAAAAAAATTTTTTTTTTTTTTTATTTTATTTGAAGATCTTTTTAACTGTTTGTTGTTTCTATTTTGTTTTAAAGTTTAAAGTTTATAAATAATTGAAATGTAGGCTATCAAAATATTGAAAGTTTTGATGTTGTTTTTGTTTTTTTTTTGTATTTTTTTTTATTTGGTGAAAAGTAAAAAAAATTATTAAAAAAAAGAATCAATAAAAAGTTTTACTTTTTATTTGAAATTTAAATAAATAAGATAATAAAAAAATTTAAATTGAAGTACCTATAGTAGGAAAGTTAAATTTATAGTTATTTCAAAATAAATTGAATGATCAAACTTGAGAATTGAACTTTTAATTATATGTCAGAAGTTACAAATTAACTAATCAGAATAGTTTTATTGTTTTTTTTTGATTTTACTTTAATTTTTTTCAAAAAGTTCTTTTAACACAGTAAAACATAAAACATTTCTAATTTTTGTAGAATTTCAGTCTAATTGCAATTAAATCAGGCTTCATATGGTTTCTGGACCTTTAATCGTGTATCTTGTATTGATTTGCAAATTTTTCCTAAACAATATTTCTTACAATAGAAATACTCTCCAGCCAACAAATTTAAATTCACTGCATCCACGTATTTTTGGTATTATTATTATTTTATTTTTATTATTATTATTATTACTTTATTATTATTAATATATTTGTCTAGAAAGAGGTGTAACAAATGCTTTCAATTAAATGTGTTTTGTTGAATGTGTTCAATTATAAAAAAATAAAATATTAATGTTTTGTTGGATGTGTTTTATTTTAGAAAATAAAATATCCAAAATAATTATAAGCAGGCTTAAGAATATTTTTATTTATTTTCAATACAAAAAAAAAAAAAAAATTTTTGTGAAATTAAATTTATTTATTATTTTATGAATTAATTCAGTTCAGCTTTAAAAATCACAGATGATTTTCTGGAAATTTTAAATAAATAGTAACATTTTGTTAATAAAAATTTAGAAGACTATGCTGCACAGTAACATTTGTGTAGTACGTTTTAATTATTTTCAGTGGGAATCTGAAATAAGAGCGAAGGCCCAATGTACTTTTTGATGCATTGCTTGGTTTGATTAAGCAAATAAACCAAGCAATGTAATCAAAATAATTTCAAAATTTCCCTCATCTCCTAATGTAGAGGTTAGGAAAGTGGCTTCTGGTGTACAATACGTGAGTTCAATGCACCATAGAAGCCAAACAAAATAAATTTTTTTTAAACTAAATTAGGTATATTAAAAAAATTCCAAATAAAATTTATAATTTGCATTTGATAATCCAAAACTCAATTCAAAAATCTACATTTATTTAATATAATTTTACGTAAATATAAATAGATACATTATATGAGTGGCTCAGAACCAGAGTGGCCTAACCCACATTGAGTTTTTTCGGAAATAAATGCATTTTAATATTTTTAATTTTTAAAAAGCTTGTTAAATCTTTTATTTAAGAGCAAATTAAATGAAACAAAAGCAAATTATTCTTAGTTTTTCATTTGCTTTTCAGCACGTTTTTTAAATTTTAATTATCCTTAAAAAAAAGTCCTTTTTTGTGGGTTAGGCCACTTTGGCATTATTCTAAAATGAAAATAAATAAAAAATCTGGTGGCTTAGGCCAATTTTTAAATTTTATATTCTTATTTATTTATTTTTTATAAATATTTTTTGGGCCTCTAGAAATTTATTTTCTTGTAACAAAGTAATTTTAATTAGAAAATAAATTCAAAGAAAAAATTAATAAAAAAATAAATTAAAAATTAAATAAAAATTATCTAATTGAAAATATTTTCGATAAAAAATAAGGAAATTTCTTTTTATCTGAGCTAATGATAAGCAATTTTTTCTCTTAATTTCTTAATAATTAAATAAGTAAAAATATTATAATTTTTACTCCTCCTCCAACTCCGTAAAAATTATATCGTCTACAAGAGTTTGAGTTTGCAGATTTTCATAAAACTCATGATGAATTGGTGGAATATATTGTAGTAACTCTATCAAATCTTTTAGTTTTTCAACAGAAATTTTCCTCCCATTTGGATACGCCAACATTTGAGATATGAAATCGGGAGTGGGACAAGATCGTTTCTGAATATTTAAAACAGAACAATTTTCTTCCGGGTTAATTGAATATTTAAAAACAATATTAGATGGAAATGCTTTTTCAAATTTTAACAATTGACTTTTGAACCAACACAAAATACCTTGACTGGCATTGGTGTTCAAATTATAATGCATCTAAAGTTTGATTAGGCTGCGAGTAATCAGACTCAGATCTTGCACAAATATCTAAATTTAAAATTAAAACAATTACAAAAGCTTTTAAATAAGCAATATTATGTAAATGCTGGGAGAAGTGAAAAACTAGGGTTAATTTTTGCATCACTGGTGATTGTTATAAGCTAATAATATAGATAATTAAACATTCAACTTGCACTTGAATTTAAAATAAGTTTATTACGCACATTTAAGATAAGGAAAAAATAATTTTAAAATTACACAGAGTAGGTACCTAATAAGATCAGACTAGCTTAAGAAATAATTGATGAATTATTAAATGGATGAAATTGGTATATCAAATTTTCTATTTATAATGGTATTACACATATGTATGTATATATATGTATGCATAATATATATACATTTTTAAATATGCGTATATTTATATATTTTTAAATAAAATTGAAATTATAAAAAAATTAATAACAAACTGAATTCCGTTAATAGAAGACGTTGTTTAATGCAAGTAAAATGTAATTAATTGCAATTAAAATTTAATGAAGGATTAAGGATAGGTTATTCAAGTCCATTTATATATTAACGCATGTGCGTAAATATAAATATTAGATATAAAATTATTGTAATATTCTTATTTCAATTTGCTTTAATTTTTTTACTGTTTGTATGAAAAATAAAAATAAAAAAATAAAATGTATACATATATATATATATACATATATATATATTTTTTTTTTGTATTAATAATTTAATTTATACCAATACATTATTTTTTGAACACAATATAGTAATAAAACTACAATGCACTCCATAAAATATTTGAAATTTTTTTAAAAGCCAAAGTGGCCTAACCAAAAATGTGGATTAGGCCACTTTGGATTTTAAAAAAAAATTAAATATTAGAATGCCAAAATAATTTTTGCTATAAATAATAGGGAAAACCCCATTTTCTGAAATAGCAAATTAATACCATCGACTCTAGAACTCATATACGATCGATTAAAACAATAAAAAAAATTTTTTTTGCATGAGGGTTAGGCCACTCTGGTGCTGACACACTCATATGTAGCATGTTTAATAGGTACATTATAGAATATTAGCAACAAACAAGTATTTCGATTTGAATCTAAACAAAGAAAACAATATAGAATGTATAGCAATATTTTTTAAAAATATAATAGATGGAGAAATAGATCATTATTGAAACAAAATAAACTTATAAAAAAATTTAAAATCTTTTATCAATTTATTTAATTTAAGCAACTATGCACTCAAATAAAAAAATATATTAATTGAGATTAAAAAAAATTATACCAAGAAGGGGTTTGACGGCCCTAAAATTTTATAAAATACGAAACATACAAAAAATTTTAATATGAACATTAATACACATCTTCATGATATCCTTTAAAATTTCCGTTATATCCAACTAAACCCACTATTTCAAAATTTATGTCCGATATTCTTACCAATCCCGATCCTTAAAACTTAACCATCCATTTGTATTTCGAATCTATTTTAATTTGGCTATCAAAAAAGGGTTGGTTTTTGTTAGTCCAAGATAACCAAAAAGAAACCAATCAGTCCTTCTGAATGGCTTCCGATACTTTCCGACAACTCTCATAAAAAAAACTTTTTAAAATATTAATTAAAATTCATTTCATATTGTAAATTTAATAAAGGTTCTCCAAAATTTATTATTTTATTCAATAAATTTAAAAGAAAAACTTTAAATTATAAATTTGAATTAGTTTAGTTCATTCTGAAACACTCAAGAAAATGTTAAACAGCTAAAGAAGTCGTAATCGGATAATTGAAGTATCTAGTCCTTAATAAAATAAAATTTACATTATTTGTTTCTAAATGAAACCATATTTAAAAAAAAAAATTTCCACAAAAATTTACATATTCAATTTCACCTTATCTTCTTCTAATTTATTTTTTTCGTCCTTAATAAATTGCAAAAGTTGTTGTCATCATAGAAAATGGAAAAAATTATATATGTATCTTTGTTAATGAACATAAACCATCTATATCTTAAAATCTACATCCGACCTATATCCGATTTTAAACTTTTTGTCGCCGGCTTCATACCAGCACACAAATTGGAAATGGAACCAAATTCTAAAAAAAATAAAAAAACGGGGGAAGAACAGATGAGTAAAAAAAAACAAAAAATACAAACAAATAAACAAAGTAAATCCTTTAGTCTAGTTAGACTACAGGATAAAAAATGAGATATTTAGTCTGATAAAGATAAAGAGGCTGGAGGGCGAGGGGGGTGTATGTGTAAAAAAAAAATGTTTTAAATTGAACTTTTACAAAAACAATAATAAATATTCAAATGTTACTTTAACTGGTAAATACTGAATATCATAAATTAGAAAAAAAGAACTTGGAAACTTGGCGAATCAAACAAACAATAATGAAGAGCAAAAAAACACCAAAATAAAATTGAAATTCTAAAAATAAAATTTATGCGTATGGGAAATTAAATTTCCTGTTACAAAATGAGACAAACCCCCTCCCTTGCATTCCACCAAATAAATGTTTAGGAAAAAAAAAAAATTCAAAGGACGGTGTCTGAGATATGAAATTGAAGAATTACCAAGTGTAGGAATGAATAGAATGAAAAACAAAAACTGTTGAAGGGTAAATGTTATTTTTTTTTTGTTTATAATGATGAATAGGTATGTAAAAATGTTTTTAAATATGTTGTTTTGTAAAAATCCATCACCACACCACAATCCATCACTACCATCACCCAAATCATTTACCACAGATGCACATTTCTAGTCTATTTTTTCTATTTTTTAATAAATTACATGGGATTAGATTTGGCATTATATAAAAAATATAATAGGCAAGGATGGGTAGATAAGTCTCTTATGGTATATGAAGTAAATATTTAATTATATTTTTATGAATGAAATCGATTTCTTAGTTAATGTTAAAAAGTTGTTTTACATCGATTTTATAATATTTTGAAAAACAATATTTTAGTAATTAGAGAATTTTATAATGAGCCTGTAGTGGGACTGGTCAATTCTAGAAAATTTTTAAGCTTAAAATATTGAAAATTTTCATTAACCAAAAATTGATAACAGATCTTTTGCATTTAAAAGTATTTTAATATAAAAGTAAATAGCTGAAATGAGAGAAAGTTATTCTTTCCATTAACCCCAATCCAGCAATTTACTTTTATATTTATTGAATAGTTATAGAAAAAGTTATTGAAAACTATAAATTAATAGAAAATATTAAAAGTGGGATACAAAATGGGTTACCTAACCTAAATTGAATTTGAAAACTAAAAAAAAATGTTTTAAATTCCAAAATATTGCATAGATACAGGCGCAATTTGAATATTTTTTATATTTAGAATTTTATATTTTACGGTTATCCCAGTAACGGTTAATGTTTTTAAAACGTTTTTTTAAAATTCAAATTGATAAAGTTGATTTTTAAATACTTTTATTAACAGATTACATACACAAACCCGTTTTATAAATGATTACAGCATTTTTTTGAAACCGTACATAAATCGTGATATCCCTTTGCAATGAAGCTTTAATTATAGAAAATTTTAAAATATTACCAAAAAAAGTTTTATCCAAAACGAAAACAATTGGAATGAAATTCTGTTGGTTTTATATGAACTTAAAATGAATAATTGTTAGTTGAATGTGAATGTTATCAACATTTTTGCGTTTTTTTGTTGCTATTATTTTTGATGTATAAATTGAAAAAGTTTGATTAATATTATTTTCAGATATTTAATGAATAATTCAGAAATAGAATCAGTAAAATAAAAAATTGAACGAATTAACACATAAATTATATTTTGTATATTTCCTACAATTTTTGTAAATCAAATTTTTAAAATAAATTTTAAAATTAAATTTGAAAATAAATTTTAAAATTAAACGAAAAATTTAAACTTGAAAAGTCGGTAAGCCAACGTTTAGGATCTATTAAGGGCTAATAGAAACCTATAAATGGAAATTTCACAAATACACCTGTTCAAAAAGTGATTTTACTGATATTAAAGGCAGTGGTGGAATCTCTAAGAAAGTTCATCCCATGCAATACGGTTTTATGAAATCCGTTTTTGCTAAAAATGCAATTTTATTATAAAACATACTTTTGGTTACAAAATCGGGTTTATATGCTTATTTGTAGAAACCTAATAGCTAAATATGGGATTGTGCATGAACTTGTAATTTAGTCACAATATATTTATTTGTGAATTTTTTAGGTGGACTTGTTTTGTAAATTGAATTTTAAAAAATCGTATTTTATATTAAAAATCGTAATTTTAAATTAAAAGTTTTTTTCGTTTTATGTTTCATAGTAAAAAAATCTGGAATTTAAATTTTCTTAAAACAATCCCGAATAATAAATCGAATTATTGTAAATCAATTTTAAAAAATCGTATTTGAAAATCGTATTTTTCATTAAAAATTGTAATATTAAAGGTTTTTGGGCTTCATGACACTTTACTAAAAAAAAATCCTATACGAAAAAGTCACAAAAATAAAAAAATGTTGAATTCAAATTTAATGGAATTAATTCTAAATTTTACAAAATCCTAAAAATCAAAAATACCGAATTTAAGAAATTTTTATTCAAATAAGTAGGTACATTATGTAAACAAATTATAAAAAAAGATTTTATTTGCTTGGATATGTTAAAAAGAATGTTACCCGCTTGTTCCAGAGAAAAAATGGTTCGGTAAGATTTTGCAGTTAGTTTGAAAAGAGGTATACATGTAACAGAGTTGAAAGAGTTGAAACATATATTTAAAAAAAAATAATTCGGTGAGATTTATTCGGCATTTTTGTATTTTCAAGGTTTCTGATATCAAGATCTAGGATTTGGTCTAGGATTTTTTTTTCAGAATTTTTGTAAATTGTCATAGACCCAGTTTTTGGCAGCCCTGACCAATTCAGTTAGATTGGCTTTCATAGTAAATCTGGCATTGGTCATTATGCTCATATCTTTTCTGCTCATATCTTTACAAATGGGTCTGAGTTCTTTTCGTTTCTCTTGATTTTTCTATCCCCCGCCTCCTCCCTTCAAAAAAAACGTAACAAATTATTACTTTTTCTGTTGTGTTAACTTTTAAATTGGTTTTTAATTTAATTTACTTGAAATATTATAATGAACTATAAATATTGTGTTTGTTTTTTTTTATAGCTGGATATTCTGGATCGTGATTAAAATCATCACACCAATTAAGATAAAAATTTATATTTAATTTTTTTTTTCAAAATCCGGTAAAAAAAAGTGTTAAAAACTTATTTTTCAAAATTTATTTTTCCTTCCTTTTTTCATTTTAATTTTTTCCACTCTTAACTTTTATATCTGATTTTTCTCCAACAGAATTTATGAGCTTTACTCCTTTTTTTTTGCCATCCTTATCCAAAACTTTCCTTCCTCTACTTATAACGATCTTTGGCATTAGTTAAGGATAAAATGTATGTGTACATAATATATACATATATATATTTGTTTTTAAAAACCTTTAATTTCACAGTTATGGGTACAATAATTTTTCCGTTATTTTATGTTGTGTTTTTTGTTTTTTTTTGTAATTTTGTATCGCTGTATTTTACCGTTAATATCCAAAAAAAAGTGAACGGAAATGGAAATGAGGGATGTTTAAACCTCTCCAATTTTGTGAAGAGGATGGTTTTGAAAATAATTTTCATATAATATATAAAAACTTGGACTTTGTTTCGTTGAAAATCTTATCTGTTAGGATTTTATTTTTCCTTGTTTTTCTTTTTTACAGTTATATCGTAAATATTTTCAAGGATAATTTTCCAGCTAAGAACAGTTTTACGTTTTTTTTTTTTTTTTGGAATTAAACGGATTTCTCGCATAAAAAATAAAAAGGAAAAAAGTTAGTTAAACATTCATATCATTCAAAATTAATGGCCTGCTTAATTTAGTGCCATCAAGATAATTTTAAAATCTTAAGGCACAAAAGTATTTGGTAGATTGAAAAAGGACCGCACTTTTTTTTTTTAAATTACACTCTATTTTGGTTCTCTATTTGAATTTAATTTCTTATTTTATCTTAAGATTAATATTCGTAAAAAAATTTTAAGAAATATAGAAATCTCCAGTCTAAAAATTACGTTTCTAGGAGGTTATAAATAAAGTATTGTACACCAAGTAAACTTAGGACGGCAAATAATAAATGAGAAAATGTTAGATAAGTCAGTGGATGATAACGCGTTTTCAAAATACGGTTTTTTAAAAATAATTTTTTCGAAATCCGATTTTTTAAAAATTAGTTTTTCGAAATTCGATTTTATTTTTTATAAATCAGTTTTTTTTAAGATTCAATTGATTAGAAAGTAGAACAGAAGTCGATCTATCATAGTTCAGTTTTTAAAAATACGATTTTTAAAAATCGCGTTTTTTCGAAATTCGATTTTATTTTGTGTATATCAGTTTTTTAAAATTCAATTGATTAGAAAGTAGAACAAAAGTTGATCTAACATAGTTTAGAAAAATACGATTTTTAAAAATCGGGTTTTTTCGAAATTCAATTTTATTTTTGTAAATCCGTTTTTTAAGGTCCAACTGATTGAATTTATCCCCTTGGTAAAAATAAAGTCTTCTGGAGAAACTAGATTTTATCCATTAGAGTGTTTTACAAAATCAGGATTTTTACTTCTATTTTTAGATTAAAACTTCAAAATATGTGATAGATAAAAGGGAATATTACAAAAGTGGTTTTTCGAACTATGCCACTTTAATCTATTTTTAAATTAGAATTGGTTAACGTCCTTATTTTTACTTGGCTTCTTATTAAAAACTTAAAAAAAAAAATTATTCAATTGTTTTTGTATTTAAAATATTTTTTAAGCTTTTAAATCTCAGACAAGGATCACTTTAAAAGTTAATACAAAATTGTTAAAAGTCAAGTTGAAGAAATAAAAAAACAAAACACAAATTAATGTTCTCTGCATTTAACTTGCTGAGTTTTATTACATTTTACAATATTATCATTGACCAAAATGTACTTATAAAATTTTATATTTGAATGGTATGGAAATAAACGCTCTATTATATTAGCGTAATAATGTTTCTATAGTATAAAGAATTCAAGTAAGAAAAATCAAGTAACCATGAAAGTATTTTGGAGGCAATGATAACTCTTCAGGGTAATTACATTTTATGCAGAGGAATTTTATAAAAAAAGTGTATAATATAAAACACAGAGTTTAAATAAGGTGACCATTAGCCTTGAATTGTTTAAGGTACACAAATTGGAGAGTTTTAAAATAAAAAGAAGAGCAAACTCTTCATTATAATGGAAATATTCTGTTTAGAGTCACCAGCTTACGAGAGTTACTACGATATTAGTTTAAAGTTCGCCGAGTCCACGTTGGTTTGATTTGTAATAATATCAATTGAAACTTTTATTCTATGGCAGGTATATTTGATATTTTTAATTTGACGGAATTTTCGAATATTAAATATTTCGAAAATACAGAACTATAATATACAAGGGGGTTCCTTCTTTAAACTGATAGAAGCTTGCAGAATATATCTATAAAGTAGTTGTCTCTTAGTTTCTTCAGAAATTCAACAGAGTCATTCTAATTGTAGTTGCCGATTTTTATAGGGGACGAATTTTTTTTAATTGGTTTTTTAATAAACTTTTATAACTCGCAGATAAAAGAGTAATCATTTTAGATCATGTTAAAGTACTTATATAATCGTAATTTGACTATAATATAACAATTTAATATTCACTATTTACTTGCTGTTTGTAACTGAGATCTGTTAAGGAAGGAATATGTGCAAAATTTTTTAACTAGTCAGTTCAATGTTTTCTGTCTCACTCTTTCCATATTTTTCTCTACATCTTCATTTCCATTTCAAATCCATGTCTATGTTTATTATTATTTTAGAAGTTTTTTTAAGTGCAATATAAAAGCTCTTTTGTTTCATATATATACAATCCCAATTTCTAGATTAAATAAACACAATATAATACAAAAATGTGAAAAGGACGAAAGAAAATGAAACTATAATGGGAATGAAACAATGAGATAGAAGTAATCAACCATACGGAACAAACGCAATAGCGTATCTTTAACCGCTTTGTGATTTTTTATACTAGTAAAAATACCTTTTCTTCTTATTTTTTGCGTTTCGGTATAAAATGAGGATTACAATAAAAGTCATGTATATATACAAGAGACTTATACATATATACTATATAGTTGAATAGAATCAACCATTGATGATGATGATTATTTGGTTCATTGTAAAACTTATATTGCTGTTCTATATTGGAGTTGATATGGAGAAGATTAAAGAAATGGAAATTATATTAAGTTTTAAAAATTGTAAATCGATATAATGCCTCCATGCTTTTTTTGTTTTTTTACTTTTTAATTTAATAGCGGGGAATTATTGCCTCTGTTAGCCGATTACTTGAAAAACTTTCATTAAAAATGCAATTTCTATCTGTTTTAAATTTTTTTGTTTTATTAAAAGTTAATGGACATATGTTGAATTTGAAGATGTCTGGGATGATGACTATGTCTGTCTGCCATGAAAAACGCTTTTTAAGCTCTTTAATTTTTTTTTATTAATAAATGAAGTAGAAATAGGGAAAATGGTTCAAGAAAGGGGTGACAGGTTAATAAATAAAGTAAAGTTTTATGATAACAAATTTTACTCAAGAAAGACATATATATATTAAATATATGTATATTAAAAAATATATTTATATTGTAATGACTTAAATTAGTATGTATGTAAGAAAATATTCTTCAATCAAATCAAATGAAGTTTGTTTTAAAGTTAACCAATCAGGCAGCATTTACAGTTAGCCTATATAGGAAATTTTTTAATTTTTTACGTGTTTTAAAGTCTGCCAAAGTAATCTAGCGTACTAGCACCAACTTCCTCTGGATAGTATTGTATATTAACCAACTAAAGCCAACCACTTCCAAGAACTTTAGCATCAATTCATTAATACAATATAAAGTTTAATGTTGGAGTTTCAAAACAAGTAGTAGGAAATGTAGCATCTGGAATGGAGATTGAAATTAATGGATGGAAAATGGAAATTGGAAAATTTGAGGAAATATAACTCAGACACTGTTTAATTGTATAAAGCTTAAAAAACATTTGGACAATAGTTCTTATCTTAAGCACAAATAAGCCAAAGCTCTTTTTACATGAGCCCAATTAAAATGCTATTATTAAAAGTATCTGAAATATTTAGTACTTACATTTACATCTTTAAAGTTTACTATTGAATTGTCAGACTTATTTCATACCTTTGAGGATTCTTTGCCTTTGCATTATTTTTTTTTGTAAGTAAAATATTATTAGTAAATTTTAATGCAAGTTTAAATTGTCCTGGAAAATAAATTATTTCTAGGTGTTGGTTTGTTTTTTTTTTTATTGTAAAATATTTTTGTTAAATTTAAAAGAAACAAAAATATTTTTAAGTGAATTTAAATACTTTTGATAGAAAACTTTCTTTTTAATAAGTATTTAATTTAAAAAATCTTGATAAAAACAAAATCTTATAAATTGAAAATAACGTTTTTTTATTTTTGGTCTGAGCAGATCGAGAGAATAAAAATTGCATTAAATTAAAACAAAATGCCATAAATTATGCAATTTTAAATTGAATTTATAAAAACTTTTTTTAAGTGAAAACAGGTTATCTACTTATTACTTTGTTGAAATATTTTTTTTTGTTTAAGTAAATTTAAGCTTTTTGAAATTATTTTAATATGTAAAATATATTTTTTTTTAAATTTTAAGAAACTTTATTTTTTTTAATTTTAAGTAGGTACCTATTGTCTATTTAGCAACTCCTCATTTATCGAAGTCTATGAAGTATATTGTTAATTTAAATATATAACGAGGAAGATTATAGTTGCCCTTGTCAACTTTTAGATACCCGTGCATACCCACTAATCGTTATTTATTTCCCCTATGCTATTATAAATATTACAAAAAAAATATAAGAAAGTAAAATAGTTTCAAAAATATTTAACTTATTAGGTATCCCATAATTTTTGATTAACTTATTATCCCATAAAAAAAAAAAAAATAGCCCACCCTAAAAGTTGGTCCGAGTGATGTCCAACTTTGCCAACTAACTTGTTCTATTCCTTTATCTGCCCAGTTTTGATTTTAACCTCGTAGCTTCATTAGATTCACCGTTATCGAATTGATTACTTTGTATGGCAGCTGCCCGAAAACGGGTCCGTAACATTTTGAAACTTCATATAAGTGCTCGATTCATTATATAACTAACAGTGTGTAATTTTTATCCTCGTAGTATTATCAGTTTTCAAGAAATTCATATTGGTGCAAAGAAGTTGTATAGCAGCCCCCCGAAAATGGGGCCGTAACATTTTGAAACTCATATAAGTGCTCGATCCATTATATAACTAACAGTGTGTAATTTTCATCCTCGTAGTATAATCAGTTTCTAAGAAATTCATATTGGTGCAAAGAAGTTGTGTGGCAGCTCCCCAAAACCTTGATCTGGTCTTAAACAAAAAGAATAGGGAACCTCAAAAATGTCCAAAAAATGTTTTGTGTGATTTTCAAAACTCTTGCTCTAATTTTTCAATTCTATCTCTTATAATTAATTTTTAATTCACCAATATATTAAACTTAAGCAAAATCATCTTCATATGATCATATTCATATAATAATCATCATATTCATAATCTATCAATCTATCAATATCAATAAGCCATTTACTTAAAAAAAATCTTTGTCTTCTTTTTTGCTTATCTGAAATAAACTACGCATCATTTAAATCATATGAATTTCTAACTCGAAATCGTTATCTACTTTTTGTAACAAAAACAAAAAACAAAAAAAACAAAAAAACAAAATTCATATAATTTCAAGATGCAAGCAAAATTTAAAATTTTTGTATGAAAATGTTGGAGTTGAAAAAGTTAGTTGTTCGAGAGCTACCCGAAGTTTTGGTCCGATCTTAACCAAAAAAAATAGGGAGCCTAGAAATTGATTGAAAAATATTTTGTGAAAATTTCAAAACTGTAGCTCTTTTAGTTTTTGAGTTATCGTGCTGACACACAGACGGACGGACGGACGGACGGACGGACAGACACACATAGCTAGATTGACTAATTTTTCGATTCTGAGCCGATACGTACCCTTGACACTATATCTAGCTCGTCTAGATCGATGCGTTACAAACGGAGAAGCAAATCTAATATACCCGATGTCATAAAGGTATGCACGGGTATAAAAAGTAATCAAACAACAATAAGTCAATGCAACCGACTTAGTAAAATCCAATTGAAAGTTACACGAACCTCATCTTCAACTCATCTCAGATTTCAGAAACATTAGGAAAGCTGGACAGAACTACTTGGTACCAAATTTAAATTTCCTAACTTTATTACTTCCGAAGATATGCTGGTTTAGTCTAAACAGGCGTGTGAATGTTACTCAATCCACCACTTGAATTTATTTGAAAATTCAGGAACATAATAGAAACAGGACAGAACTACCTTTATGTGAATTTCAGGTTTCTAGAGTTATTAATTTCGAAAAGTGCCTAGATTTTCAGAGACGTGGGATCCAATTAATAGCCAGTTTTAGGAACATAATAGTGACAGAAGAAAACACTCTTGTACAAATTTTGAAGTTTCTATTCTTACTAGTTTGGAAAATATGCTCTTAAATCTTCCGAGGTGTTTGGAAGATAACTGGAACAACACTGAAATTGATTCCGAATTTATCTATCAAACGTACCCGAGACCTTTTAAGGATATCTTTGAATTTGATAAGGATAGGAACTTTGAATACTTAAATTATATTATTGTTTTCTAAACTGTAATTTAGATAAAATTCAAAAATTTTTCTTTTATAAAAATTGCATCAATTTCTAGAAATGTGGAAACCTTTATTACTTTATTAATTCCCCGATTATTATACTAAAGTCACAATATTTTAATGATTAGGATCACCATCATGTTAAAATCGAAACGAGTAACGAAAACTAAGGTTAATTTCTGGAATACTTTTAGTGTTTAAACGAACAGTAACTACTTACTGTTCAAAGTTCGATTCCAAAAGTCTTATTACCTTATATAACAAATAATTACCTAATATGTATACTTGATCTTAAAGACTTCTTAATCACAATGACCTTAATTCACATCTTATCATACATAGAATTGCTAATAATATTCCGGAAATTATTTTTATATCTGTGAGTTATATTTTTGGAATTAAATTGATTATTTAATATTGTATAGTTGTAGCTGAATCGATTGGAAAAACCGAATAGTATTTTATTTTAGATTTTTCTAGAATATTAGCCCAGGTCTTGGATTTGTCAGTGTTTTAACTAATGCGCCACCCAACTGGTTACAGCAAAAATATCCAAGAATTAACATTTTCAGTATCTAAATGACAACATTTTATAATAACTTATAACTAAATCAAATCAACAAAAGATTGCATGTAATTTTCATATACTATTTATAACTGAATAATAAAAATTTTACTCCAATTTTAAGAATTTTATTTTTAAATGGAAAATGATAATTTGATCATGAATATTAATAAATGTCCTTAAATCATTTTTTATACAATATTTTTTTTTTATTACTTATTTTATTACATATAAATTCGTCCTTTATACATTTTTATTTTTTCATTGTCAAAATATAATTTCACAAAAATAATAAGAGTAAATGAATTAAATGTGTGTGCGTGTGTGTCTTTATACTTGGAAAATAATTTAAAAATACAATTTTTTTTTTTGTTCTTATTTTTTAAAATCACTGAAAAGACAAATGATCACAATAAAAGAGTATATCCTTTTTCGTTTTTTGAAGCAATCCTTTATCATTAAATATACAGAATGAAATTGGTTTTTTTTTTTTTTGTATGTATTGATAGTGAGAAAAAAAAATAACAGTTCTTTTGTAACTGTTATTTAACTTAATTTTTTTTTTTTTTTATTCTTTATATTTTAATCGTTGATTCGTTCATTCATTCATAATAAAAGTTTCATAAATTCCATAAAAATTATTCCATTAAATTGCAAGCAATAATAAATATTCGTTTTTAATATCCATTCTTCATTTGAATGTCCTTCTTTTGAATGTCCTGTTTCTTTGTTTTGTTCTTCTTATTTATTAATAAAAAAAAAATAAACTATTTGGTATAATCAGTTATTTTTAAAAAAGATCCTGGAGGAAAAACCATTCCATGAATTATTTCCATAAAAAACTGGTTTTTGAAGATTTGAACCTAACTTTGGCTTTCCTTTACGTGTCCTGCAGCATCTGCGAACTGTAGCATCTCGCTTCTGCTGCCTATATAGCTTTTATAACTTACCAATTTTATAATGCTTCTCTAAATTTTTAAAGCTCCTCAGTCTTCGGTCAGCAATTGTATAAATGTCCAATATTGATTACATCTATGCAATTTCTCAGTTTTCCAAACCATGGTAATATGCTCTAACTAAGAGACACTAACTCTAGATACCCCAATTTGCTTCGATTTCTCACACAGACTCTAAGAAATAAATTTTTATTAATGTTCATATTAGTTCTGAAATTATAGATTCTACGAACCTTGGTTTTGACAAAGAACTGATTTGTAGTTTGAACTGATTTTTCCCAAGGACTTTTCATTTGAAATTTTTGCCAATCTATATGAATGTTGAAAACCATTTCAATAGACTTCTGCAGTCTTCTGTTCTACAATTGACTTCTACGTCTGTTCTAAAAACATATAATGATATCATTAATTTGAAGCTGATGTTAAGGTTAAGTTTCCGCGAACAGAGTATCTTTTCGAATCAGGTACTCGGGGCTATTTTAATACGGCATTTGATTCTGTTTCGTAAACTCAATTCTAATGCAGAACTACAGCATCTCATATTGCTTCAAGGAACATATTTATAAGGTGTAGAGTGACTTAGAGACTCAAAACAGATTGGGATATGACATGAGTACTAAGAGAGCCAAGTTTGCTCTAGGATTGTCTAGAACTAGGGATATTATAACTTTGGGAATTAAAGTGAAGCATCACATATGTTAATGAATTGTCCAGTAAATCACACCATTATATAAAGCATTAATTTTTGTATTTATATGCAAATTACACTTTGTAAAAAATTTTTCTTAATTTTTTTTTGTTCAATTACTTATCAGTTTTTTCTTTATTAATAATAGAATCGAGTTTTTTTTTATATTTAAAGTGTGCTTGGAGTGTTGTAAAGTTTACAACGGAAAAATAAACTAAAGTCAACCCGTTATCATAGGCCGCTTATTTTAATGATCTTAAGGTTTTCTTTCCAGTTCCGTCACTTTTAGCTTCGCTTTGACGTTTATATAGAATACAATGATTTAAATAAAATTTGGTCAAATAGATAAGCGACACTAAACGGGGCGCACCAAACGATGCAAGAGTAAAGCTGCTTTTTGAAGAACAGAATTCTAAATGGTAAGTTAGCTCAGTATAACTTAAAAAGTAGCGTCAACTACTTACGAGATACTAGATTGTCGGGCTTTCGATATAATACTGAGTGATTTTAAGGGTTTGAAATTAAAATTTGGCAAAAGTGGCACTAACTTTTAAAAGATCTTGGTTGAAAAGACTATTGCCCCAATTATTAGAAAAACCTGGTTTAAAATGATCCCTCAAGAAACTTTATTGAAGGTAACTCACAAATTGCAAACACAGTTATTTATATGGTTTTCAAATTGAAGAATTAAAATGTAGAACTGTGATTTTGTTAGTGAGAAGCAGTGTAGTAGTGTTGTAAGGAATACAATTATTGTATGGGCATACTTTTTTCATTATTGATGAAATTAAAATTGAAAAAAAGGCGGAAAAATTTAAATTTATAAAATGAAATAAAAGAAAAATAACTATTTTTTTTAATTTACATTTTAAATTGGTTGGAAAAGAATTAAAAGAAATTTTAAATTTCTCACTTATGTCCTCAGCTTTTGTTAATTTTATGAAAATTTAATTTTCAATTTTTTTTACAATTTACAATATTTAAATGATAAATCATTTTTATGTGAAAACGAATTCACTAGGAAACCATACTGACACATTGTTGGAATCGCTAAATTCAACACCATGCGTTTATTGAAAGAACATCCTTTGATAGAAACATGACATGACTCTTGAATCTTATATTGAATAGTAATCCCTGGTATCTCTATGAAGATACCAGGGATTACTTCCTCGGTGGAAAAAAAATAGAATTTGTTCGTCCTAGCAAAATGTGTCTGTGGGTGCGTGTGTGTGCATGTATGTTGTTCTGTTGACACGATCTCTCGTGTAAATTTCAACCGATTTTGATGAAATTTTGTTTGAATGTTTTTTTCGACAAACCTCTTGGAAAAATCTCGAGTTATATCGTCGGAATGAGATCAAATTTGGAACATAGACTATTGGTGGATACCCATGAAGAGTTGCTTTCATAAATTGATTTTAGTATCATGGGGCCTTGAGTTTCTAGGAGTTTTGGGAATAATCATCTTGGATTTGTTTCTTCGTCTTTAAGAATCTGTTTCGGATTTGCTATGATTAATTTAAATTTTTGAGGTAATCACGAATTTGATGCTTAAAATAACGAAATAACGCTTTTAAACGCTTCAAAAGTGAATTTAAACATTTTTATAAAACATTCTTATCCTCAAACCTAAATTACACAAAATTTACTTCGAAGTTCGAACCATATTTTGGAATTTAAAATATGCACTTCATTAGGGGGATCTCCATTATGATTCCTATCCACATTGATAGTTTTCCACAAAACTATTAAAGAGCTTTAAGATTTCCTTTTGAATTTCAGTCAAATTTGAATTTTATTTTTAAAAATATTTAAATTGCAAATATTTTAAAATTTTCAAATATTTTCTTAACTTTTCAAAACTAATAATAGTAAGAGGTGTATAGTAATGAATATCCTGTTTTTCTTTTGTTAGTATTAAAATAAATCTAAAAGTTTTTCTGCTACTTTTGGTTTTTATAGTCAAGAATCCGGATTAGAATATTTATATTTAAGAGTATTTTATTCAATTAAAAAAAAACTTTCTTTTGAAATTTAATTTTATTCACACATTTCATATTTAAATACATAAAAAAACTAGGAAGAGTATGGTAGAGTAGACTGTGTCAACTTTGGGATACCTGTATGACCGTAAAAACGGCATTATATCGTCCAATTAATTACTTTTGATAAAATTTTAAATACATAACTTATTAGCCTTATAACTTGATGGCGGCTATTGCGTAAAAGCGAATTTGTGAAAATTCTAAAATCCCAGCTCCTGGTTATCGTGGGGGCGGACGGACGGACGAACGGAGGGACAGATGGATGGAGGGAGGGACGGACATTCATGGCTAGATCGATTTTCTTTTCGATTCTGATCCGATCCAAAGGTATATCTATATCTAACCGCCCCCTTCTCTGCGTCACAAACGTAAAGCCAAATTTAGTATACCCTTCTGATCTATAGTCGTCTGGCAATAAAAAGTTCTTATTTATTATTAAGGAATGATTTAAAGTCAGACAATATCAAAATTAATGCAGTATTCAGTAAAAAGTTACATAACAACACCGAAATGAGTTTTAAAGTTTAGATTCAAACTTTTTTATGAATCTTAATCTGCTTTTTAGAAGGAGATTTTATTATCATTTGTAATAAATCAGATATAAAATATATTATGTTAGGTACTAATTGGATGCAATGCCAATTAAATGAATAAAAATATCTTAAAAGTTTTTCATTATTTTTGAAAATAAAATTCAAAAACTAAATTACAAAAGGAAGTCAGACAGGTAGATATATTTGGGTTTGCTATATTATAAAATAGAATAATATCTGTAGATTTAGAAAAACACAATATAAACTTAGTAATTTCAATAGTTATACTTATTCATACAAACGTTTATTATTTAATTTAAGCAAAAACTTTATTGATAATCAAATAAAACTTTCTAAAAAAGCATTCCTTACTTGGGCAGTGAGTTTTTGATTTCTAGATATTGATTTCTAGGGGAAGCCACATTATAAATATGTTGCTTTTCTATCTAATAGATATATTTCTACTTATTGTACATGTGTTCGGGAAATAAGAATCTTTAACTCTTAATCTTAAATTCCTTAAATTTGATTTTGTTAATTTAAATATTAAACTAAAGGGTATCTGAGTCCAATCAAAAAAATGGGTGTCTGATTCCCAAGTCTGATCACCAAAAAATTGTAAAGTCAAAAACGTATTTAACAAACTTATTTCTGGCCGATTTGCCCCCTAACGCCCTGATACAGATATGTGAAAACTAAAAACTTACTTCAGCTTCCATTTCGCAGGGAAGAGGGGGGATATTATATTCAAAAGAGGTGAAGTTTTTCTATTCAATAGGCGGAATTTTACAGTTATGTAAAAGATCAGGGCTATATCTTTCCAAAACTAAATATAGAAGCTTCAACACGGGTGTACAAAGGCGTTCCCTCCTATTTCCATCACGTCCAGGAATTTGGGTTCAATTCATTAATTAAAATTGTAGTTGAGGTATCACCCACACACCTCTCAATACTTAAAAGTATATCTTTAATTAATAACGATAAAAACTTAAAATTTGGTAAAAGGGTGTTTTTTTTCATTATATTTTTAAGATTAAGTATTATTCGGTGCGGTTGTTCGGAATACATTAGACATACCTCCCAAGATTATATTTTTTTAAGATGCATATTTTCGAACTGAACAACACTAGAAAAAATTATATTTAGTACAATTTGGTTTTGTCCGGTTTCCATTATGATCTAGAATTTTAAAATAAATTGAAGTGATAGATTGAATACCTATCCCGAGAGCCTCCTGAGACAAGCACATCTTCGAAATTGATAAAAATAGAAACTTGAAATTTGTTACAACGTCGTTCTGATCTTTTGTCTCAATGATTTTCAAATCTGTAATAAGTTAAATTGAGGGGTTCGTGTAAATGTCACTTAAATTTATCAGGTGTAGAATATTACTAAATCAGTTGCATCGACTTTCCGATTCCTCATTCCTTTGTAATCAATTACTCACATCTGCATTTAGAGTTCGAATCTTAAAATCAAAGAATAACTTTTGGTATAAATTTTATTGTATGATTTTTTTTTTGATTTTCTAATCATTAATTACTAATCTGTATAAATTTTAAAGTTCAATAAAAAGTTTTAAATAAATTGAATAGCATTTTCAACTTTGGAAAATTTTTTTAAATCTTATTGTGAAAAACAATAGTTAAAAGTTTTAATACTTATATAGAATATATAAAATATTCCACAATCTTCTCAACTAAAATTAAAAATCCTTAAAAGGTCCTTTAGTAAAAATAAAAAAATAAAATTTTTGCAAAAAATTTTTTTTATTTTTGTTTTTTTTTTGTTTTTGTGGTCCTTTAAAATAAAAATTTATTCATAATATACAAAAATTGAATATCCTAGGAAAACTCAAAAAGGATTGATTGGTTTTTTTTATAACTAGCTTAAGTATTTTAATTTTTCCAATAAGTGATTGATTTTTTTTGATAATGATTGTGAATAAATTAATTAAAAAAAGAAAAATACAAAAAAAAAGAAAATAAAAAAAAAATAAAAATAAAAAAAGTGAAAATTAAATTGAAAATGAAGTTGATCCATTTTTGTTTTAATACGTTTGAATAAATTTAAAATAATATTTTAAAATTATATTATTATATTCAATATGCATTTATATATATATATTAATTACTTATAAATACTTGTATGTATAAATATACTTGTAAGTAAGTATATGTAACATGTAAACAATATATAAAATAGGAAAGAAAAGTCAAATTTGCATTTTTATTAAAATTTTATTTAAAATTTTCATTTCAATTTTTTGAATATGCAAAGCTTTTATGAAAATTGAAGAAACGAAAGTAATTAATTTCAGTGTTGCCATATTAACATTTTATTTAATATATTTTTAAAATATAAACGGGGAAGAGTGTAGTAGAGTAGACTGTGTCAAATCTGGGATACCCGTATTACCGTTATATAAACATTATATCATTTTTATTATAAACATTAATTACTTTTGGAATAGTTTCAAATTTACCAGCTTTATTAGATGTAGTGTAATGCTCATATAAAAGAATTAGTTATATGACAGCTACTCGAAGACCAACCAAATTTTGCAGAAACTTTGGCCATTAAACTGAACTAATTTTGGCCAAATTTCAGACATGCAGCTGTAATAGGTACAGAGAAATGCGTATATAAAAAAAGAAGTTGTATGGCAACTACTCGAACCCTTTGCAGCAGACCAACCAAAGTTTACAATAACTTTGACCATTACACTAAATTATTTTTAGAAAAATTTTTGACCAAATTTATTATACCATTTGATTTACAGTCATTACGGGTATAATGATTTAATTTTTTTAATACAATATGTAGGTGTTATTTTTCAAGGTGTTATAATATAATAAAATTGCGGCACTGTCTAGGTTGTGAATAATTATTATAAAAACTTAAGTTTAATAGTTCAGTTAATCAGCTAAATTAACAATCAGGTGTATCCATGGAGACCACTTGATTTTTAAATAAGTTACAAATGTGGGGCTTTATTTTTTTTTAGCCCAACTAAATTTCAGGTTGAGCATCAGTGACTTAAGCTAATTTTTTACTTTTTTATTTTGCTACAGTAGCAACCCTTGCGGTTTTTTGAAAAAATTTTTTTGTTGGTTAGGCCACTTTAGTTTTGAGCTCTTAAATTACAAGGAAAATAAATATCCATTATAATATGAACTTAAAAATTAATAAAAGTATTGCTAATTAGGTTCATACCAGTTTACTAGGCTTAGGATAGTTTCTGCTAGCTTCAAAAACAACAACAACACCAACAACAACAACAACAACAATCTTAAACATGAGTATAAAAAGAGATTGGCTCCAGTTCTTATTCAAACACTATTGGAAAATGGTCAGTGGAAAACATTAAATAACTGTTGAAGATGCCGACCGTTAAAGAAAACATATTGAATTGATTTTAGGGAAATATGGAAAATATTAACTGTGTTTCTTCATCTGCGATATTGGAGAAAATTTGTGTGAATCCCTTATTTAAGTGCAAAGATATGGATAAAATCTATTTTACTTTGTACCACAGGTCTTATAAGGTATTTTCAATATTAAGTAATTATTTACATATACGAGTATAAATTAACTTAATTTATTAGGTACATTTTCTATTATTACATTAAATTTTATAAATTAATATTTCTAACATAAATTTATTAATTACTGGAGTATTCAATTTTCGATAAATATGTATTCTCAAATGAATGGTTCATCATAGTAAACATTTACAACTCTTGTCAATTTTTAATACAATATTTTAGGTAACAAAATCCTATTATATAGAAAAACTGTCTATGACAGTTGGCCTAAATCCATTTTACAAAAAGACATTTCGTCTAATGCCATTTCACAAAAAAGATGCTTCACAAAAAGTTTAACCACAAAGAAACTTTTAACACAAGGGATACTTTGCAAAACAACTTTTTAAAGAGACACTTCGCAAAAAGACTTTTAATAAAAGTGACCCTCACATATAGATATGTGTATACATATTCTGTAAAAGGCGTATAGCCCAAATTTTGAAACCAGCTTTAAAATCTCTCCTAAGTCAGAACCTCGCTCATACATATTGTACATAAATATTCTGCGAATAGTGGCAATCCTGATTTTGAATCCAATCTAAAATTCCTCTTATTATAAGATTAATTACACTTTTGTTACACAAAAGTGTCAAATGGTATTAGGCGAAATGTCATTTTACAAAATGTATTAAGGCCAACTGGGATGCTTCCATAGAAAATAATTAATTTTGCTATTTTCCCGAAGGAAAAACACTTTATCAAAAATATTCAAAGCAACAAAGGTATATTGTAACATCTTTGCATATTCATAATAGACTTTCATTCTTATTAAAAGTAATGTTTATTTTAAATTTATTCTAAAATAAAAAAACTTTTGTGTAAAACCCTTTAAAATTAGTTTATATTCTCCGAAAAATAATTTTATTGATTAAATGCGAATTGTGTAACTTGTGAAGTTATGTATTAGACACATATTATATTATTTGAAGAGCGATTTTGGAGAGTTATTTTATGAACGGAGATTTTGGGTCTACAGAAGAAACGTGAAGAAAATTATTAGACTGATAAATAGATCTACAAAACTAGGTAAACAAATCAAATGTACGGGATCAAGGGATAATTAATAAGTCAAATGTCGCTTACCTTATTATTTTACACACCCAGTTTTAAGTTTAACCTCGTCGCTTCATTAGATTCACAGTTATCGAATAGACAATTTTGTATTGCAGCTCCCCGAAAATGAAGCCTCAACATTTTGAATCTTCATAAAAGTGCTTTTTCTATTACATAACTAACCGTGTGTATTTTTCAGCATCCCAGTGCTATTAGTTTTCACAAATTTATATTGAATCAAAAAAGTTAAAAGGTGCTATTTCTCCTTTCTTCAATTTAACTTTCGACATTTGAGGATATAAAGCCCGCGGGTACTGGTTCTTAAAAATTTGTAGATTTAATTGAAAGAGAAATTATGCTCCGAAGTCCTATTTTTTATACATTTGAAAAATAGTGAGATTCTGGATTAAGAGAGATTTTAAAGTTGCATTAAAAATTATGGAAAGGAGGAATATCTACCCTGGTTTGGAATCTAGTTCTAAGGTACCTTTAGAAAATCATTTCTATAGTATGATAATTAACACTCCAGGGTTTTATTTCTCATCTCAGATCGTATGTTAGGTTGAAAGAGTAATTAGGCCTCAGGATTTATTTCTCATTCAACGAGGAATAGCACCCCGAAGTATTTTTTTTTAGGGCCTTATTTCATGACTCCATCAGAAATAGTATCATAGTGATATTAGTATCTTAAATATAAATTCATCAAAACGAGGAAGAGTGTGGTAGAGTAGACTGTGTCAACTCTGGGATACCCGCATGACCGTAATATATACATTATATCATGCGGTTATTTACTTTTGGCAAAATTTCAAATATTCAGCTTTATTAGGTGTAGAGTAATGCTCATATATAAAAAGAAGTTGTATGGCAGCTACCCGAACCCATGGACCAAAATGGCTGGAATTAAATAGCGATTCCGGTTTTTGCATAAAAACGAATTTGTGAAAATTTCATAATCCTAACTTCTTTATTTTTTGAGTTATCGTGATGACGGACGGACATACACCGCTAAATCGATTTATTTTTCGATTTTGATCCGATCCATACACTTGAGTCTATATCTACCCCCCCTCCTTCTTTGCGTCACAAAAGTAATGGCAAATTTATTATACCCTTTGACTATATAATCATACGGGTATAAAAATTTGAATTCCCAACATTTATAATTAAGTCACTTTTTATGAATAATGTATCTAAAATATTAGATACTTTCAACTATATTATTCTGAAAAATTCTAAACACTTTTGATTGAAGGTGTAGGTAGGTATTTATTAGGGTTTCACATCATAAATTTTATTTTTTCAAGATTTTAAAATTGACAGAAAATTACCCAAAAAAAAACGATTTATCTTCAAAAAACTTATTCAATAGTAATAACTAATAAGTAAATTACAAATTTCCTCATCCATATCTGAAAAACTTAACATTTTATTTTAAAACGAGGAAGAGTGTAGTAGAGTAGACTGTGCCAACTCTGGGATACCCGGATGACCGTATTATAAACATTATATCCTCCGGTTAATTACTTTCGGCAAAATTTCAAACATACAGTTTTATTAAGTGTGGTATAATACTCATATAAAAGAAGGAGTTGTATGGCGGCTACTCGAACCCCCTATACAGTAGGTCAACCAAATTTTGCAGAAACTTTGGCCATTACACTAAACTATTTTTAGCAAAATTTCAGACACGCAGTAATACTCATATAAAAAAAGAAGTTGTATGGCAGCTCATAGACCTAAATGGCTGGATTTAAATAGCGATGACGGCTATTGCAAAAAAACGAGTTTGCGAAAACTTCAAGATCCTAGCTCCTTTAGTTTTTGAGTTATCGTGCGGATGAGCGGACGGACGGAAGGATAGCTAAATCCATTTATTTTCCGAGTCTGACCCGTCCCTACACTTGAGTCTATATCTACCCCCTCCGTTTCTGCGTCACAAACGTAATGGCAAATTTATGATACCCTTTGACTATATAGTCATACGGGTATAAAGATATTTGTAGGGAACAATTTTTTTAATAGATCAAATCAAATTTTCAAAAAACTAAGTTTGTATTTTACCCATATTCTATTCTAAACCCATATTCTAACAAAATTTCAAGTATTTTACGCATTATTAATGTCCTAAAGGAGTTTGTATGACCTGAAAGTAAAAGTTTTTAAAATTTAACTTATTAATTTTTTATAACCTTTTGGTTTCAATTTTAGTCTCCATTTCATTACAGCAGGTTAAACTTTTCAAGAGCTTCATACTTTTAAAAAGAATTAATAAAGTTACTTATAAAACGGTTAAAATAATTATAAATTAGTTTAAAAAGTAATTTACGCGAGGTAGGTACCCAAAAAATGGTTTAATTACTAATAAATTCATGAAACTATATAATATCTTAACTGTACGATGCTTCATTATTATGATGCACATTTCGGGAATAAAAGAGAAGTAAAAAACTTTAAACTTGAAGGTTCTATCTTTATATCAAGATACTATTTTTATGTATTTCGAAGACAAGCTTTTAAGTCTTAGTAGTGTATGGGAAATACTAGAACCTCATCTCTCAACTGATTTAAAATTTAAGGAACACAAGGAGAATAAGAAGAAGCATATTTTTACCAAATTCAAAACTTCTATCTTTTTTAGTTTCGGAGATATATAAGTTTGGCCTTCGTTCCGAACACATAGTCCAATTCGCCAATTTCCAAAAGTCCTCGCTGGACTTATTTCATTAGTACCTCATAATATAAATTTCATCAATACAATATTATTTTATTCTGATAAACCATGTTTCAGTCTTACTCGTTATGGGGTCACAGACCTTCAAAGCCCGGAAAAGTGCTAAATTTAAATCTTCATAACTAGAGTTCTGTAAAGTATATTTCAATCTTGTATTGTATAAGATTAATATTTCAAAAAGTAGCAAAAAGCTTTTTTATACGGAATTGCCATATGGCTATCTTAATTTACCGTTATTGAAAACTCAATTTTTGCAACATCTTTGACCCCTCATATTTGCTGACCAGTTTAAGCTAGAATGTTGAATTTTTGTGAGTAACAATTAAAAATTAATATGAGCTATCTAAGAAGCTTTTTGTGTGACGGCTATTGTCCAGGATCTGTAACGGGCTATTTTCAAACACTTAATTCATGATTACATAAACATAACGGTAAAAAAAATAATATTGAGATTAAAATAGTCCATACTTTTATAAATACTCGGCCATAACTATTGATAAAAAACTTAGCTAAAATAAATACATACCTTTACTTAAATAAAACAACCAGAAGAATTGCGGATTAATTTATTATAATTTCAAACAAAAATTCATATCCGAAATATACGAGGCACACTACTTTTTAAAAATACTGTAAATTACACTATAATTAACTTAAAAACCTAACTCATTATTTTATTTTAATAAAAAAATAAATTTCTTTCTTCTGAAATAATATCATTTATAAAATTTTGATAAAATTGTATATTAGTGAACAATGTCAAAAATCCACTCGAACATATTTTTTGTCTATCAATTCCGTTACTTATGATTCCTGTTATATAGTAACGATCACCATCTCCAATATTTTGTTTTACAATAAATCCACCACCACTATCACCTTGACAAGCTGTTGATTTTTTTTCATTTGTTGCACAAAACTTATCACCAATTATTTCGTTTCTTAATTGTGGTCTAACAAGTTTCTTACATTCGTCATTTGTTAAAGTTGATAAATTAGCTGTAAATAAATTATTGTTATCATCACCATCTTTAGAAATGGCACCCCAACCCATGATATAACCCTTTATGCCATTTTTAACATTATAATCATAATATTGTGTAAAATCAATGCAGGCCGGCCTAATGTATGATGAATATTTTAAGTGTTCTTTAAGAATTAAAATGGCAATGTCATTTAATATTCCAGTAGATTGATAACTAAAATAAAATTTAACGTATAGATAAGTATCGTATAATTAGAAATATGTTTAATTAACTTACTTTTTTGTAACATAAATTCTTTTTATTTCTACATAATAACCATTTACTTCAGTTGCATTATATTCTCGGAAATTCTTTCCCGCTCCAACTAAATAATTGTATGCTTCATAAATACTATGATTTGCTTCATCATAAAAACAATGTGCCGCTGATAAAACCACATTCGAATGAACAATTGTTCCACCACAGATTTGTTCAAATTGTTTCAATACATCAGTATTATTAGCAAAAATTCCGACATGCCATGGTGCAGATGTTATATCAAACTCATCACCTTCAAATATTCTTGAAGATATTTTTACAACATTTTTATCAATTTCTCCACACACTTGATCACAACCATTATCTGGCTTATGAAACCATATATTTATGTTACAATTACTTAAATAATCAATTTCAACGGGTTTTTTATATTGATAACCAATTCGACATCTTGTTATAATAAAAGATGGTTCTTTACGACAATCTGTTAGTATTTTCGTATTGGCATCACGATTTGTTATATAATTCCACTGTGGATTGTCTCTAAAACATACAATTTCAAGTTTCGGATCACTTATACGTGGCATAATACATGGTCCAACATATTTTGGTATTCTTCTACAATAATTTTGTTTTAAATTTCAATTGAAAATTATTGGAAAGGACACTTTAATTTTATAACATCAGACTTACCTATTTCTTCTATGAATAATATTTTTAAGTTTTGAATCTTCTACACAAATTGGCTTCTGATCTTCATTAAATTTTATATATTGCTTAAATGGTATCACAACAATACAATATTCATCAAATTCGGGCCTAAAAATAAATTTTTCAAAATATAATTTAGAATTTTGCAAATAAATACAGGCTTATTACTGTTTCCAATCATTGCACTTGATTTCCTGTATTCTATAATCTGTGAATTGTGTTTTACTCTGATAAATCCGTATTAAATGTTCTCCGGCAAATTGACTGGAATATCCAAAATTTCCAGCATGTTCTTTTACAATTAAAATTTCTCTTTCATAGAATATCATTCCAGGAATTTTAGAAACTCTACCAGGTGTTGGAACTTTACGTATAATTTCAACATACCATGGTGGATACGAGTTATTATCATCTGTCAATAATTTAAGTTCATTTGGTGGTTCAATACAATTTGGTGAACAATCCATTAATTTATCAGACCATTCACCATTTTTATCATTGCATTCTAATACTTGTATTGGCATTTTATCTCTCTGATAATAGCCCTTGTCACATTGAATGTAGGCATTTTTAACACCCGCCAGACTACCAAAACAACTGACAGGATTTCCATCATAAAGTTCACAAAATGGTTTAAGTCCAAAATTAAATAAATGATAACTATCACAATCTTCTGTAAATACAGGAACTGAGAAAAATATTACGAATAATGTTGAAATAAAAATTAAATTTAAATAATTGGTAGTCATTTATTTTGTGTTTTATTTTATTGTAATTAAAAATTAAATTTAAATATTTAAATTAATTTATTTAATTTAAATAAAGTAACAATGTCTATTCTCTTATAAATTTTGAAGTTAACTAAAAATACTGAGAATGAATATTAGTTATAACTGTTATGGAAATTTTAAGCTTTTTATCTGACTCATTATTTTTTCATTATTATTATTATTATTTTAGTTTAAAACCGGTTACTTACGTGAGATTGAGTGGTTTAATTGCTGTTGAATAAATTAACAAGTAATTGAAATAATCAAAGGTTTTTTAAAAAATCACAATTTTTAAAATTAAATAATATTCTATTAAAAGTTTTCTAACACTCTGTACCTTATTATATTTAGATATTATAATATTTTATAATTTTGAGGAAGCCCTTTGTAATTAAGACTCGTTGTTAAAATATGTCAAAAAAATATATTAAAGCTTAAATATTATTGTTTAACTTTGGAAAATTATACACAGGTGTCTAAGTTGCTGCGGTGTTTGTAATCAGACAATATTAAACCTATTCCTATTGAAACTATTCAATAAGTGAAAGTTACGAAATTTGTTTGGAGGAAACTTATGCTGATTATCAAAGTAAGAAAGTAAAAATGTTTTGCAACTTAAATTTATTGTACAGTACTTAAAAAATTTTTGGCAGGAATTCAAGTTGCAGGTGATTTAAAATAAACTAATTTCCAAGCAATTTTAGAGTCACTAATAACTTCTCCTTTCAAGTTATATTCAAAATTTAAAGATTTTAACTTAAAAGAATTGAAAGAGAATTTAACAGATTTAAAAAAAAAATTAGTTTCCCATAACGGTATATTAAAATAATGTATGGCAAGCCTAACTATTTATTTTATATATAAAGCTTATATAGTAGCAAGGTGTTTAGGATTTCCTCATAACTTTATAATAATTTGTAGCTCTTTATTTGTGTAACAACAGCTATTTAATAAATTTTTATATACATACTCGTAAATATATTTTAATCTTACAAAATATTCCCAAAAAACGTAAAAGTTAAAATTAAGAAGTACCCGTTCGCCTTATCGGGTTTTTTCCAAAAGCTTATCAATTTAAGATATTAACATAAAAATTTTATATGTGCAATTTAAAAACATTAGCATTAGCAGTTTTTGCTGTGTAGATGTACACCGACGGACAGACATACAGACAGATATCAGAAAAAAATGTAAGTAATGCATAGAATCAATGGTTTGTGCAAATTAGCAGTTGAGTAGTACAGAGTAGATTATTTGTATAGAACATTAATTTTAAACAGTTTTCTCAATTTAAAAATTATTTTGTTTTTATCATACCCTACACCTGAAATAGGTGTAGACTGTAGGGTATATTAATTTTGACATGGTATTTGTAAGCAGTATAGGAAAGTAACCTAGATATAGAAAAGTATAAATTTTCCGCTTAGCGTCACCTTCTAAGTTAACTTTCCGATGCTACCTTGAAGAAATTTATATTGTGGGTTGGCAATTACTAAAGTAAAGTGGAGATTGTAAATATGTGAGAATGAACCGTGACTGCGGATTCTCGAAGCTTCTAATCGAACAAATTCCAAAAGAGCATATTTCCAAGGCCAATAAGGAGAGAACCTTCAAACTTTGTACGATGATGTTTCTTTGTTTGTTCATCTTGTGTCCCGCAACTGTAGAATGAGTTGGAGTAATGATTCGGGTAACTCACGCATACCTCTCAAGATTTAATTAGCAATATCTTCAAAATTGATAAAGTTGTAAGCTCTTTTAATAAGAAATTTTATTTAAGAAGTGTTCTGCTTGTTTCACTTTCAGAAACTTATGATGAATTGAACAGAGTTCGTGTAACTGTCACGTGCCTGACAAAATCAAACAACGATGTGCTCTTAATTACACAATTACGTGTTATAAAGTTAATAAAAGCTTTTATGATTTCATTTTATATTAAATTCAAAAAAATTACTTACAAATTTGAAATTTTAGTGTGATTAGGGTATTACTAAGTCGGTTGCAACGACTTACTGCTGATTCATTATTTGTTTTTAATTTCTTTTGCTAATTTTTCTCTTCTTCATTTTATGACACTTTTTAATTGTTTATATTTACAATCTATATACACTATAAAGAAGGTATAATATATTCTTTTTCATATAATATATATTGCAATGTAGTTGTATGTGAGTTTTGAGCTCTTTTTGAGATTTGTTAAAAAAAACAGGTAAATAAATAATTAAAAATCTATCAAGCAAAAAGTACTATAGGAAGATCAAAATTAAACTTGTTTTAAAACGTCACTTTCAATCTTCTGTTTTAAGTCGGTACATTTAAGTTATATAAAATAATTTTAAGATAATTATACTCGTATGACTATATAGTGAAAGGGTATAATAAATTTGCCATTACGTTTGTAACGCAGAGAAAGAGGGGAGGGGTAGATATAGACTCAAGTGTATGGATCGGATCAGAATCGAAAAATAAATCGATTTAGCGATGTATGACCGTCCGTCCGTCCGTCCGTCATCACGATAACTCAAAAAGTAAAGGAGCTAGGATTATGAAATTTTCACAAATTCGTTTTTATGCAAAAAACGGAATCGCTATTTAAATTCAGCCATTTTGGTCCACGGGTTCGAGTACCTGCCATACAACTTCTAATTTTATATGAGCATTACTCTATACCTATGGAAGCTGAATGTTTGAAATTTTGCCAAATGTAATTAACCGGAAGATATAATGTATATGTTACGGTCATACGGGTATCCCAAAGTTGACACAGTCTACTCTACTACACCCTTCCTCGTTTTAGAATAATTTTAAGATATTATTTTTAGTTTGTGATTATTTAACTCTTTATGTGTTGCGATTATTTTAATATTTGTTAAAACCTAGTTCGTACGTTTTCATTTTTCGCAATTCCGTTTGCAACCATGGAAAGGAGCCTTTATGGGATTAAAATCAAAAAGAAAGTTGACTTGGCTATGGTCAATTCTTAGTCCGTCCTCACAATACTCAATAACTTAAAGAGCTAGATATTTTTAAGCACCTATATGTGTTCCGATTGTTTTGAAGTAATAAGTAGCACTTAAGACTCCAAAAGAATATTGTACCATATCTTAGCAGCTTTTCTTAATTACTATGGAGGCTTCCATAAATTTGAAGAAAATATTTTTGAATTTTTAACAACAAAATTCTAACAGATCTAAATTTTGGTGCAAGTCACAATTTTTGTAATTGAGCCATCAGGGGTCCGTAACGAAACGAAATTGGAGCAACATTCAATTGCTATTTAATATTTTGTTCTCTACGGAGCAAAATAAAAATTTGCTTTTGAAATTTTGTTCCGGGGAAAATAAATAAGATTTTGTTTATTTTGAAAGACAAAACTTATGAATAATTTTATTTTACCGGAAATTTAGATTTTTTAGTAGTGATCACGAAGACAAAAGACCCTAAAACGATTAAAAAATTAAGAATAGCTCTAAAAATGGGCACCAGCATTTTTTCAACTTTTTCAATTTTTCTTGCTGTTTTTAGGTTCTCCAAAAAAATCTCGGATTAGTTTTCTTTAAATTAAGTTGATCCGGCAACTGGATCCGGAGAAACAGGGACTTCTAATTTTTTGGTTTTTCTAAAACTGTAAAAGCGTAAGAGACCGGAACTTAATTTTTTACTTTGTGCGATTAAAATTCCGAGCGCAATAAAAATTGCGGAACAATATTCTTAATCGGAGCAAGACTCGTTTTCCGAACAGCGTTCCGAACTTTTTATGTTTATTTCATTTCGTTCCGGACTCCTGCACAGAACTTAATTATTTTGAGAGGCGTTTGATCCTTGAGAATCAGCATAAGTTTCCTTCTGTAAAAACTATAGGTATACTAGTTATCCAACACTGTATAGGTATATTAGTTTTTGTATACCTAACAATTAATTTTCTAAAATATATGTAGGTATATACAGTTATTTTTAATTTATTTTCTTATTTTGGAATGAATTTGATAACGGTATATGTATATTAGTCAAGCATAGTAACTGTTTTTCTTTTAAAAAGTATATAATATTATGTCCTAAATAAATTAGAACTTTCAGTTTTTACAATAACTTTTCATATTTTTGTTTATGGGTTCAACATTTTTTTTGTTTTTTTTTTTTTTTTATTGCCTTAATTTATGGTGTGGTTAAAAAGTTAATTTTTATACTATGGTAAACGTTATATTTTAAAAGTACCTAACCTATATTATGTGTTATAATATATGTATTTAGATAAATGTAAACATATTACCCTTAAATTTTGGTATAGATATTGCTGTTATAATTATAATTTTTTTTTTTTGGGAATTTTCATGCTTGTAAAACAATGTGATTTTACGCTCTAAATATTTTCAGAGCAGAGTGTAACATATTAACTTCCTAATTTTCTTTTTTTTTTAGTATGGAAGGATAATCAAGAAGTGTTATGTGAAAGTATATTCTTAAAGTATAGATACTTGAAAAATGAAAGGAAAGCAAAAATAGGAAAAAGAAAAGACCCGAAAATTATTTTATTTTATTAAAATCATGCAGATTTTCTTTTTCTTTCTAACAGATAAGAAATAAAATGGACACAAAGTCTGTCTCGGTTTTTGAACATGGCTTTTTTAATTATTGAGGTGGAGCCGCTAGATGAATATTTAACTGTAGTATAAGAAAACGGCATTTCTAATAATATTTTGATCTATTAGATTTATAGTATGGTCTCAAATTGAATTTTGCGCCTAAAAGTATGTTATTAAAAGTATTTTTCGCCTAAAAGTAGTCGATTAAAACATAGTATGTGACCTATGTTATTGTGGCTAGGACGTCGACCTCTCAAACAAATATCTAATAAAAAAATATATTTTATGTCATAATAGCACTGCACATTTCAAATTAGGAATAGGATTTAAAGCTACCTCTTCCATTCATGTATCATGAAACCTAATACATAAATAAAACATAGGTTAAAAATTCTTTGTTTTAGGGTAACTAGAAATCAGATTAATGAAAGAAAGGTTCATTATCAATTATTATAAGTAGTGTATAAAATTAAGTAAATTAAAAACTGCTAAAATCAATTTTCAATGCAGTGGGTTAAAATGGGTTAAGTTGCACAGATTGTACTATGGATCCAAGCACAACTTTATTATTTTATTATATTATAAGCCATCAAAGATATTTTTTCAAATAAGAAATGTCTTAGGAGACCCCCTATTAAAACAATTTGCAAAGTAAAAAATTAGTTAAGAATTCGACATAACGATGATCTAAAGTTTGATTAAATATTGTCTCTACTGTCGCCTTTCAGTTTCAAATAAAATAGAATAATTCAAAATTGATTCGGGCTGAAATGAAATGTGACATTAAAGGCAGTGTTGTTTAGCTTTGGAATTTAACTCGCTCAAACATTCCATAAAATAAAATAATTAAATCCCGCTCAGATTAGAAAAGTTGGAGCCGCCAGAAGCAATGCTTCATTAGCTCTATGAAACTAAGAGTGTTTCCTAATTTTAATATAAAATTAAGTGTTTACACAAAGTTACAGGATTCTAATTGAATTGAAAAATGATTCCTAAAAAACCAGCAGTCGCTTTCTACTGTCATTTAAATAACGTTCTATTAAATGTTCGCTCTGTATTAAAAAAAAATTCTTTATATTCAATAGATTTTTCGGGTTTAACATATTTTAAAAATATAAGCAATATTTTAATAAAAAAACAAAAAAAAAACTTTAATTTATTTTAAGGTCAGCAAATTTTAAAAATTTTAAGGATAATAGCAGTAATTAGCGAGACCCTGAATATGAAAAAAAAACTAAGGATACGCACCATTATTTTATGAGTCAATTTATTGAGAATAGAAAAAGAGTGAATGGATCATCAAAAAAATAGGAAAAATAGTCCCAAGTCAGCGAACTCATTGAAATATATAAAATACAATGGGTTAAATGTTGTTTATAAATAAAGGGTTATGTTTAATAAATTAAAAGTTCCAAAAAAAAAAGGTTTAACTTTCATTCAATCTTAAAAGGGATATTATCATGGGATTATGAGTTTTCGTTATGTGATGCCTCAAGAACATTATGTTTTCATTTTGTTAAACGATAAATATCATAGATTGTATTATTAATTATTGTGTATATCTGTGATGACTATGAACATAGATGAAGGTCGAAATGTTCTTTTTCTAAACTGTCAAACAAAGTGATATTCAAAAATTTTGTAGAAACAAGTTATAGATCTTATTAAATAATAGAGGAATAGACAATGAAATGAATGAGCGGAATGTTTTATTAGAATTTTTACTCCACCCTGAATACAATTTATATTGGGTTATTAATTATTAATTGCCAAGAAATTGTAATATATTATATGAAAATTATAAATCTATTTAGATGTTACTTTCTAATTTAAATTAAATAAATCTTTTATTTTTAACTTAAAATTTGAATACCTTTTTGTAAATAAAATAGACTTTGATTGAGTTAATGAATTATTCTTACATTCTTAATAATTTTTAAGAATAAAATGTCAATTAAAATTTTATTTAGTATAAATTTAAATTATGTATTATTTTACTTTAAATATAAGTTTTAATTATATTTTTAATTATATATTATATACATAGGTAAATATATTAATTTGTTGCGTATATTATTTTTTGTATCATGTTATTTTCGAAAACTTAGGGAATATTTTAAATAAATATTTAATAACTGTTTAAAAATTTTCAAATGTCAGAATAAATGTATGACACTTACGATTAATACTACAGATATTTGGAATATATAAATATAAACTAACGACATTAATACATTTAGTAAGTGACAGATATATTTAATGAAAACGAGTGCTTTAATCATTTAAAAATTATTTGACATTTCTTAAAAGAGGGTTTTTTCCTGACTTGGGTAAATTACAATTACAAAGATTTCAATTAAAATTATTTGTAATTTTCAATTACAATTTTTAAAAAAAATTTTATATTAAAACTTCATGTAATTTGTAATTGAAGTCTTGCCATTACAATTACTTGCAACTGTAATGGTAGTTTTCCAATTCTAATATTACATTTAATGGAAAAAAGTTATTAAAATTAAAATAATTCGCTAGTTATAAGAATTATTTATGGTAATAATTGATATCAACAAGTGAGGAAATCAATTGTGAACACAACCCACATATTGGTTTTATACAACCCAAAGTTTGGAATTTCACCCCTAATTTTATTATCTAAGCAAAAGTGGTTAAAACTGCGAGACAATTTCTTCAATTTAAAGAAACCCTTTCAAATTTAAGATAAACCTTTAACATTATGTTAAAATATAATGCTGTAGCTGTAAATTTTGTATATTTGTAAAAAAAAATAATTTCATAATTTCAATTTTCGACCCCTTATATCCTAAAGAGGGGGTTTGACAAAAAAATTTTGCTAACAGACTTCCACTAATTTTTAAATATCTAACGTTTCCCAGACCCTAGCTTGAAAGATATGCGGGCAAAAAATTTTGCAAAAATTTAGTTTTGTATAATTGTAAATTTAAGTACCGGGTTGTCATACCCTATAATTTTTAGAGTTATACTTTTGTAAAGCCTATAAAAGAAGCTCTCTTTTACTATTTTTAGATTGAAAATACACTTAACAGAACTTTTGTTATACCAATTTAAATATTGAGCTTTTTTAAAATTTTCGGGGGCTGTAGCTTATCATCACCCCTCAAATTTAAGAAAAACCTTCGCCGTATGTTTAAATATAATTAAAGAGCCTTCAGTTTTGTATATTACTAAAATCTGGATAAAATTTCGTAACTCTATTTCAAACGGTGTAAAAATTTTGTAAACATACGGACGAACGAACAGAGTGCTTATTTGAAAATGTGCTAAAAAATGTATTTAAATATCGTTTTGTTCAACTTCTTTTTAACTCAATATAAATCTATCTTAATTACCTTAAAGCTAGTTATATCCAATTATACACAGTGATGATCAAAGAATAGCACATTGAGGTTTAGAAGAAGCTTATGGAGGTGTGGTCTCTTCTAATCCCTTTATGAGCTATGGGGCTTAAACAATTTTTTTGATGTCTAAACAATTTAATTTAGTTTTATATCTATAAAATATGAACCCCATTCCTAACCAACATGGATACTTTTAAATATTGTCCTTTTCGTCTTTAAAAGGTAATATGAGCAAATATTATAGGGAGATGTATATTTTTTGAAAGCTGGCAAGACCATCTATCTCTGAGATATAGTCATGTGGTCCACTGCGGATGAAACATACGCTTCAGGGGGGATTCTGACACTCAGTGGATTTATTATAAATATTTATTCACAAGAAAGGGAACAATACCTGGTATATTTTAGGAAAACATTCAATTCTCAAAAAATTGTAATCCTGCTAATAATCATATAGTGCATCTACTCACATAAAAATAGTGGTTTGGGATTCTATTTTAGTTGTTTTTTCTTAAACATTTTTTTCTACATAATTCAATTTACTTTCACCCTACACCTGAAAAATATTTAACAATTTTTTTTTAAATATTACATAATTAAAATCCATAAATTGCCAATCTGTGATTACATTTCTAAAAAGCAAAAAAAATGAGTTAAACCCTAAAAAAAGTTCATACGAAAATCTTTTCAGCCTTCAGTTTCTTTTTTCATATTTTTATTAAATGAATTTTCAATTTATTCCAAAATGTATATGTATATATATATTACCTTAAGGCAACAAAAACATCTCATACCCGTCTCTCATAATAGAGGGAATTGATTTTTTAAAGCAATATATCGTATCATCACATAAATATATAATAAATTTTTATATAATATTTTTATACATATTAAAAATTTTTTTTTATCAATAAATTTTTACACATTAACACCATATAAAATGTAAATAGAAATATATATATAGCCAGCCACGCAATTTTTTAAACTTATACAACCTACTGAACACACCCAAATGCACAGACACTCATATTAACTTTTTTATTAAAACATAAAATATAAAAAATAAAACAAATTATTATCCACTCATCAACTCAACTCGTTTATATATGTGTATTACTGATGACTTACAATTATTAACACTGTGTTTTTTTTATCATCCTGTTCTCCACTCCATCCATATTACTTCACTCCATCCATCCATCCATCTATCTTATCATCCATTCATATTGGCACATAATAAAATTTCATTACAATCAGCAGCCAGAAATTCTTGAGACTAGACATAATTCAAGCCCCTTACATCCATACACAATTTGTAGAAACCCCTTATATATGCAGCTGATGTGCCGTTTTTTTTTTTTTTTTGTTGTTATTGTTGTTGTATACTTATTTGCCTTTGGCAACAATTTTTTTTTATCAACGAATAAATAAAACAACAACTACAACAATTACAACAAAAAAAAAAAAAAGGATTCGAATAGTTGAAATATTTCGAAAAGTTCGAAAAAAAAAATAAAAAAAAAAATGTAACCATACTTCAATAAATATTATACGGAAATACATACCTACATAATAATATACAAAATAAATTCAGTGATGAATATGAATATGAAAAAAAAACAACAAATAATAAAAAAATAAAATAGGATATGAAAGTTTAGCCTCAAGTGTTTTATCTTTTGTATAATAATCTTCACGATTTTGTAGACTAATACAATATTAAAAAAAGAAATTAGTGTACTCCGTCATTGGTATTCAACAAATAGCGCAAGGCAACACAACTATAGACAGAATAACTAGACAGAACAACAAGACCTAGCAATCAAATCCCAAAATAAATTTGTTCTGAAATTATACTCAGAGCAACCATAGTCCAATAAGGTTGGTTGAATAAAGCAGTTAATACTCGTAGAAATTAAAAGTTCCGTACCTCATTTTGGGTACCTATAGTAAGATTACGCCTACTGTACGTTTACCCCATTTTAGATGCAGGAACTGTACGCCTAACACGTACTGGAAAAATTGTTCCCAGAGGAATTTCCCAATTATGAAAAATCAAAGACATGTAAAGAAAATATAAGAATCTCAAGGGCCGATTGAATTTGTTTGGTTGAAAAGATACCTCGAACATCCAGTGCTAGAAAGTACTTTACATTTCTTTAGATCTTCTAATAAGTACAAAACCTTGAAATTATTGAACACATTACTATTATATACTTTTACTAATCCTTACAATTTACAAAAGCTTTAAAGAAAATGAGTCCAATTATATTTTGTAAACTTCCATTTCCATTTTTGATTAATATAAAATATCACTTCACCTAGCTGACCCTTTTTCCCTACCTTGTTCTACAGTACATAGTACATGAGCAGTTCGGGTTACTGTCTCACTAACCTTGCTGCCTATAGAACTGGTTGTAGTGTGTTGAATACTCGAAGAATCGGGAGTCTTAAGTTCTTGATGCGTTTCGAAGGTTTCCACCTGCTTTAGGCTAGGAAAAAGCCAGAAATATTAATTAAAATCACTGAAAACTGAATTTGGATTAAGCTATCGACAAGAAAAACTAATTAAGAAAAAATTTCTATTTCATTATAAACTATTTTCAGATGTTTTTAGAAAATCGTACGCCCAACTCCAGACGACAAACACCCTTACGTGGAGAAGTGACTGATCCTCTCATAAATTAACAATTAAAAAACACACTTTAAATAAATCAACTAAACCCAAAATGCGACAAAGCTCTTTATTAACTTCAACACTATTTAGGTAAAAACTTGTTAGACTAAAGAGTTTTAAGACATTTTACCAAAACTTAAATTAAGACACTGATTAAACTTTGTTTCTACTGATGTCTCGAATACGTTTTATATTTTTTTTTGAAATATTTTTATCCTTGGCATTATACTGGCATATGACGTAACAAATATTATCCTTCTTGTTGTTTTTTTTTCTGCTCCTTAATTTAAAGAGAAAAAATTGCAAATTGGTGATATTTGAGAATGGAAAAAAAAACATTCTTTAACACCCCTTTTTGTTTTTTGTCTTATACTTATGCAGAAGTTAATTCTCGGATTGCACAACAATTTATGTTAGTTTTTCTTTTTTTTGAATTTTCCTATACATGTTTTCCTATTTGTTAGTAAAAATGTGAATTTTCTTAAAAAAAAATACCAAACAAAATAAAAAAATCCTGTTTGTTTTCTTAATTTTTTTCATCTTGTGAAAAAAAGGATAACAAAAGGATAACAAAAAACAAAAAATTTGAGATAATAGTTAAGATTGGTTTCAATAAGCGGGTATGAGTATCTTATATTTTTTTTTGAGTGCAACTGAGACTATATAAACTTTATCCTTTCGAAATTATTTTTATAAGAAAAACAAAAAAAAGGAAATTTACAAAGGGAAAAATGGAAAATGTACTTTTTATATTTCTCTTTAAGAAAATATTTTGTAATTTGCATCACCTTAAGGTATGTTTGGTTTTTTTTTCTTGTAAGTAATATAATATACTTTGTATTGGAAAAAATTTCTCTTATTATTTTGGGTTTGGAAGGGGTTCTGAAAAAATTTGATTTTTTTGTAAAACTTATCTTTCACTAATTAAGTTTAAATACACTTTAAATGGAAAATAATAAAATGTAAGCGCTATAATAGTGATTTTGAGGCTAACACAGATCGAACAAGGGTTAACAAATCAATAGACCTAGCACATACATTTGCAATTAATACAGAACAGGTTCTGACTACAGCAAATTCAATATTCCATTCCACATTTTATTCACTTGGGGAGCAAAGGAACTCTACTACAGTAGGTTAAGTTGAAAGTGCTGTGGAAATTACAATAAATTTTGTTCTCTAGTCACTCCAGGAGGATTATAAATCAATTAGCAGCTATTTTTTGTACGTATCAACTATTGCCGTCGACAAACAGCGGCGAAAAGTTTGTCTATTTTTGGCTGGCTCAGCTATTGCTGATCGTAGTCGAGAGTTGTTCCACCTCTTCTTCGACTGCCTTGGAGATTCAATTCAAGTTTTGTTGCTTCTTTTCTCAGAGTGAGGCCTTTCCATCTTCAATCTAGTTCGCTTTCCTTCTTTACCCATGAGTTGTCATACGTTTGTTTGTTACTAATGGTGATGGGCAGAATATTCCGTATATTCTCTTGCTTTTGTCTGATGTAATATAAAGTCATCCAAGTTTCACGGCTATATAGAATTGTAAGCATTATAAATGCTTTGAATATTTTAAGTTTAGTTTTGGTTGGTCGCTCTTTCATTTTGGACTTAATTTACCAGAGCTGCTAAGGCTCTACGAAGTTTGTTGTTAACATCATTGTTTCATTTTCTATTTTCATGGTATTTGTATTCATGTTATTTATACTCATGGTCTTGGTTTAATCTGGGTTCCTTTTTTCCACGACTTTGAACGCAGCTTGCTGTAGTTGTTCTGTTTTATGTTGTGTGTCGGAGAATCTCTGCACCAACAGACATATATAATCCGCATAACATAGATCTTCAAGATTCCATGAGGAATCCCATTTTATTTCATTTCCAAAGAAGCCTGCCTCAAACATGACCTGATCTATCAAACGAATGAAGAACAGTCGGCAAAGAGAATATCCGTGTTTTATTTAAACTTCTTTCCTTGGTTTAACTACTGCGGTATCAACTTTTCGCAAATAATAATTAAATCTTCAGTGGTATGTGTTTCTAAATTAAAGCTTACTTATTAAACTGCTTATATCACAGCTTTCCAAAAGTGCATCCCACAAATTTAATGAAACCAATTTCCCATCTCACATAAGAAACGAAAAAATTTCAAAAATTTCTAAATCAGACATTAATTTATACCCACACAATTTCATTTCCTAGCATTCTTTTAGTTTTTAAAATTACAAATGTTTTAAATATATTTATTCTTAAATAAGGGATGGGGTACTCTACGCACTGTTTTTAAAAAATACTTTCACAGGTTGTTTTACATGATTTTTAATGTAAATTGAACAAATTGAAAAATATAAAAAATATTGAAAAAGTTTATTTTTTTTTTATTTTGGGGTTGTAAAAATTGTAAAACTTTGAAAACAAAATAAAATTCCTTTTTACTCTGAATTATCCTGTAGCTCGTTAACATTAGCAGGGATTCATTACCAATAGTCTGGACTTTTATAAAATATATATTTTTTTTTGTTATAATAGGGCATATTATAAAAAAAAAACCCCTTACCTAGTTGTTATTTTGTATTTGTTCTAATTCCAGTTGGGTACACAAACACACACACACACTGCATTTTCAATATCCTTTTTTTATTGTACTTATATTTTTATTTACAAAGTCTATGTATATTTTAAAAATTTTTACTTTTAGCTTGTTTAAAAGATTAGCATAACTAGACCACAAACACCAATATTTTTATGTTATTTGAATTGTTTTTTTATTTTTAAGCATATTTTGAAAAAATTGTGACAAAATGTGCCTATATAGCTTCAGTCTATCCGGCTGTCCTTCTAGCCTTCCATTAGTCTGGCCCTGTGTTGACAAAATTTCTAAACCGTTTGAAATAAAGATATAAAATGTTGGTAACTCATTTTTGTTTTGCAAAAGAATTAATTTAATGGAACAATTTTTTGCTGTAGCTCCACCCCTTTACAGAACCACAGTTCTCCGAAATCCTGAAAAACCCTATATTTAAATTCTTCCACCAAGAGTTCTACAAGGTGAGTATATTTTCAATCTGAAAACTTTAAAAAACAGCGAGTTTTAAAAGATTAATAAATGTACAGGGTTGCCATACGGTACCTAAATTTACAGTTATACAGACCCTTCATATCTTCTAAACGGCTTGAGGTAGAAACTTCAAAATTTGGTAAAAGTTAGATCCTTAAAAATTAGTATGAATTTTTTCAGAAAATTTTTTTGCGGCACCCACTATTTAGGAGCTGTAAAAGGTCCAAAATTGAAATTTAGATTCTTGGGGGCCTTCATATGTCAAATTTCCTGGCCTTTCTTATTTAAAGGCAATTTTAACTTAAAAAATAAATATTTCCTAATTTTAGAAGGTTAAACATTGAAGCATGGTATAGCTTTGAATAAATGCTTTTTTAAAAATCCTTGGGTTTTCCCATCACTTCTATAAATTATTTTTGTAATTCAGAAGAAAAAAATAAAACCGAAATCCAACTCTTAAGGTAGATTTCAAGAATCGTTTTATTTTTTTTTTGGTACAGGGGAGAATTAAAAAAATAAAAATAAAATAAAGATGAAGAAAGAAAGAGTAGAAAATAAAATTGCCTGCGGGATATCTTTTAGTTCATGCTCTCCTTTGTTCTATTATTTAACTCATCTTCTTGCAACTTTGTGTTTTCGTTTTGGTTTCTTGCACCAGTTAAAAATGGATACATGTGTACTTTAAAGTAATTTCAATGTTAGGATTTAGATTATAATTTAGTACAGTCAGTGGCCACAAAGACTACTTTAGAAAAGAATATAATAAGTTTGTCCGCAGTCTTATGGGTAAAATTTAAATAAATTTTAAAATGTCTGGGCTAATAATAAAAATAAAATAAAAATAAAATTTAAATTTCGAAATAAAAAAAATTTAAATTTTGTAAACAGTAGGATTTTATACAAAAAACAAAGAGGTTTTTTTGAAGAATTCTGGAAGTGATGGTTAGTGGAAAAATAACTTAAGCCAACGCAAGAAATTGTTGTATAGTTTTCTTCAGCAATTTGAATGAAATTGAAGGGTAAATTTAATTTTGTGGATTCTGAAATAAAAAAATTTATAAATACCTTTAACAATTGTTACATAAATATGATATTATAATTAGACTTTTATTAATTTCTAACTGCATTCCTTAACGGATGCATAGAAACTTGTGATTAGTTGTTACATCAGGAAATACTTCAAAAATTTGGAGTCCACTTTAATTATTTGAATTAAAATATAAATTAAAACCGATTTAATAAATTCTAAGGTATTAGAAGGCTATTATAATATGATCTTCTAGATATTAAAACACTATACGTGAGATTCGAAAAAAAATACTTTATAATAGATGTATCTATATCAAATTATTATGATTCATAATGGCTCGCGTTTATTTAAATTGTCAGGCCATGACACGAAGAGAATAAATGCTGTATAAGAGGATGATTTAACACGTAGTCTTATGGGAAGTGGCAGTTTTGCATTAAAGGCTAAACTTTAAAGTCATTGTAACTAGGTAAAATTGTACCTTTTATTAATATTATCTAAAGGTGGTCGTAAGATTCTGTCTTTTAGATTTTGTCTAAGCTAAGAAAATTAAAAAATTCTAATGCTTACTTTAGAATTTCTTTTTTAAAAAAGTTCTTCACAACTATTTTTACTTATATAAAAAGTTTCTTATCAATATTAATGAAAATGAATTAATAATTATAGATTCAAATATTTCCATGTCATGGCCTGCAAATATATTGTAGGCTGTGATAAAAGTCGAAGAAAAAAATATGAAGATTTAACTTCCGTTCGCAACTATTATTACTAACTAATCATTTAACTAATTTAAGCCACATATTATTCCCAGTATTATAAATATATGGGATATTGCGTATGTCAGCATATGACTTTCAGTGCAATTTATTCTCTGCAGTAAGCTGTAATCAATATAAGCTTCAAGTTTCAGTAATCGGAACCTTAAACAGCTATTAAGCCTAGGCTTCGAAACATTCTATTACTGTGATTCAAAGATTTCATTTTAAGACCAGCTCTTATTTCGGATTAAAACTTTTAATTTTATAACTGTAAAACCGCTAGACTTAAAAAGTATCTTTTGTGACTGAATCAAAATGTCAACTGCCTAACATAATGTTCTGTTTTTAGACTAAGATTAACAAATTTCTTATTTCCAGGTTGGAAAATTTTTGGAAAATACCTTATAAAATTTTTTTTTAATCGGTATTTCAAAGAAACTTTAAAGAACTTTAAAGAAAAGTTTTCCTTTTTCTCCTCCTTTATATTTTCCACCTTATTTCTAGATTTCTCCTTGTGTAATGTGTTATTAAAAGGTCCTAGGACTCTACATTCATGTAAAAATAAGGTCATTTCAAATCCAGACAGGATAACAAAAAAAAAAAAAAATAAAATAAAATTTCATCAAAGAAAAGAAGAAAATCAATTAAAAACAAATTTTTTAAATAATGTCTTTATTATAAAAAATATTTTACTTAAAAATTTATAAAATCTATAAAAATTGACTGAGGTTTAAAATTTTGATAAATTACAATATATTTTGTTAAATCTGTAAAAAATATTCCATAGAGAGAAAATAAATTGTTTTTTGCATGTTGAAAAAGTAGAGGGGGACAACACACCTTGATATGAGATTCTTAAAACTCATTGACTTTGTTCTTAAAAGAATTAATTAAATTCGTCTAGGCTGGATTCTAATAAAAAAAATTTCATTAAAGAACAATTTGATTTATTTCATTAATTGTTTTAACTTACAAATCTATAGCTTTTTTTTTTTTTTAAATTTTCATTATTTTCCATATAAGACTGGATAGTGATGGGCACAATCACAATAATCACACAATCATTCATTAGCTTTTAGGCATATAGACAGTTTCTCTGGTTTGGTAGTACAGAATTTAATTAATGAATTTGAAATGGAAGAATTGCCTGATTTTAAGGGTTAGGAAACACATATTTGTAATATTCACAGAATATAGTAGTTCGTGTGCATTCCATTTCTATATATTTCAACGGCTTAGTGAAAATAACAATTATAACTGAAGTCTAGTCTAAATGACTAACTGAATGCCCTATAATTCTTAAAGGAGTAGGAAAGGATTAAACTTAAAAAAACTTGTGTATCTCCACAAAAATGTAGCCTGTAGGTTATAAATGACTTAAGTCTTGTAATCTTTTATGACTATAAGACAAAGTTGAGAAAGAAGACTATTAAATCAGTTTTTAATTATCTTGTTATTGATTCTTAGATCTAGTTGATTTTAACTCGGAAATAAATATTTAATGAAATTGCGTACTTAAAGGAGGAACATTAAATTTTTGAAAAAACAATCGTTATTTTAGTAGAAATTTTCAAGGGCTGTGTTATTCCTAAGGTTTTTAAGTTTATTAATTAAAATAACTCCAATTCGAAATATAACATTCTAAAAATTGCAGTCATATATACAGGTATGTAATCATATAATTACCAATAAGGAATTCTCTATATTCTTTCAAAAATCATTTACAATTTTATCAAAAAAAATTCTGTAATAAATATTCCAAACTATTCAACATATTTCATAAAATATTTTAAATATTCGACTTTCTTTGATAATTGATTTCTTATTCAAAAGAACAATTTTTGAAATCTATTAATCAATTTTAATTAGTGTAATAATTTATTGAAAAAAAACAAACCTTAATTTTCATTTAAATTTACATCAAATTAACCACATAACTTATATACAAAATAATTTCAATTAAAGGCGAAAATGATGGGATTTTTTATTATTTAAATTATACAAACTTTAAAATATTTTTTTTTAAAATTGTTTTTTTTCAAATCAGAAATAACTAAAAAAAAGTTCCAAAACTTTTCTCATTAAAATCCATTATAATATAGTAAAAAAATGATTCTTAGCCAAATTGAATTCATTTCGCAATATAACATCTCGTTTATTAGAATGTTTCGTAAAAAAATGGGGGAAATTTTTATTAACTTACATTTAAAAAATGATTTTAATAATCTGTCTCATAGCTTTCCTAGTTAGTTGACTTCCAGAATTCAGAAATTTTCTGAAAATGAAAATCATTTTCATTAATAGCAGTATTTTGATTTACCTAGATTTTGTCTCCCATATATCTTTTGTCAGTTATTAAAAAAAAATTATTCGACATGCTTGTGTTTATAAAAAGCCATGATGCATAATAAGCAACTAAAAGTTTAACTAAAGTTTTAATTAGTTAAAAAATTCCCACTAATCAACAAAAATGATGAGTTGATTTTTTGGTTCATAATAAATTGAGTAATTGGCGCAAAAGGCCCTTATTGTTATTTAATTGTAATAAAAAACATTTTCCTGTAGGTTTAAGTACTCCGAAAATAATTTTCACAAAATTGCATACTTAAAGGAGCAAAGTTAAATTTTTTTTCAAAAATACACACACTTTTAAAACGTAACAAATTATCAACAAAAAATATTAGTTGTTTTTTTTTTAATTAGTAATAAAATAAGAAATTGGTGAAAAAGATCCTATTTTAATAAAAAGCACTTTCCTATAGGTTGTCCTATAGGTTAAATACTCTGAAAATAATTTCCGAAATTGCATACTTAAGGGAGCAAAATAATTTTTAAAAAAAAAAAAACACAAACACTTTTAAAACTTATAACAAAAATAACGGTAAACTAAATTAACTGTAATCATATTTCAAAATAATTTCAAAAATACTGTTACTGTAATAACTGTTTAATAATTTACACACATTTATAAAATATATATAATATAAATAATAATGATTTATATTATTGTTATGTTAACCTTTGAATAATTAATTTTAACATTTTATCATTTTCCAAACAATGTTCAGTTTTATATATATACACAAATACATATGTAAATGTCTTCCCCACATGTGAATTTATGTACCAATTTTCTAATATTGTGGTAAAGAGTGTATTCTATATTTTAATGTCTTCCGATTTAAAAGACATTTAATTACCCCTATACTGAAGAGATACTTTCATACTTTATAAATTATTTTTTGTAATATATTATATAGACGTATATATTATATATAACATATATGTAAATAATATAAATATATATATATATAACTTTTTTTTTGTAATGTAAAAAGTTTTAAGATTAGAAAATTGTAAAAAAGAGTGAGAGTTATAATATTTTTTAAATTTTTTATGTTATATAGGGTAGGTAATTAATTGAATTTTAAAGTCACATTTTTTTTTTGAGCAAATTAATTGAAATAAATAAGTGGATTATATTTTATTTTAATATTTAAGAAGATTTAATATTTTTAAATAAATCTATTTTAAAGTATTTAAAATTTAAAATTTTATAACAGCAAATATATTTTTTCTATTAAAGTCAGAGCTGAGGTATCAGTATAGACGCATGGTTTATGATGTTCTTTTCGAACTTCAGATATATTATTTAAAAATCATCCTTGAAATTGTTTTGGAGTGAAGCTTCTTTATCTGATAAACCATCAGTATTACCTTAATTTAGAATTTAAAATTTTTCAAATATATTTATACATAAAGAGTTAAAAATAATACTTATAGTAGTCACTTTCTTGGGTGATTCAGTTATACATTGAAATACAAATATTTTGAATTGAAATTTCTTATGTAGAGACGAGTTGATAGCTTTTACAGTTTGTATTGAACTCAGTATTTGGTTTTGTTGAATCAATTTCAAGAGTCATCATTAACTACATATTCAAATAACAATCAGATAGCTCAGAGATCTACGTCGAACCCACTCCCAGAAAAATCAATTTGTGTAATAATTTTTAAATTTAATATATGTATATAAAGCAAATTTTTGTTTTTTTGTATGCAGCTTATGGACTCGCTCAGCCAA